>JAUMJK010000129.1:1200000-1885103 GCA_033558105.1 Coccyzus lansbergi
GCCACAAACCCCTTAAGCACAGACCAACCCTCAACTCATAAGGCACCAGTATAAAACTGGCTATGGAGCCCTTTTAACACCTGCATAAGCAAAACACCAACATCATGACCTCAGATCTTCAGCCCTGCAATCCTTCCTCTGCTTCTGGCTCAGGGTGTGATTAAAGATCCACAGCTCCCTCCTGTGGGCTTCCCACGAGCTCTTGTTCCAGGCTGCCTTGCCTGTCTTCAGAAGTGGATGCCTGCTCTGCCTGGAGACAGATGCTTCTCTTAAAGGAGCTACTTCTACACTGCAGCTGTACCTGCACTGCAGCTTAGGAACTTCTGTCTCAGAGCAACCAGAGGTGAATTCATCGCTCATTACTCAGATCACACTCCTCACTCTAGTTTTTCTTAGGCCTTATATGCTTCAGTTCCCCATGTCCCACTAAAGTGGAAACTAACTTTTGCCCTGATCTTATCCACAACACAGTTGTCTAGAAGTTAATGTCCAACATGTAGCAACACAGTCTCAAATCAGCTACTGGGACTCTTGAGATTCCAGACACAGACTACTGACCAGCCAATCATGCTTGGTGGCCCATTCCAGAGACAGCAACAGAGATTTCAAGATCAATGATGCTTTACTTTGCATTATGGGGTTAAAAGATCATACTTTGATGACTCCATCCACACCAAATCTGACCAACCTCAGTCCAGAATGATCAACTCTATTTGCAGAAGAGAAGCAACTGGATATTGTTCTCCCTAAAGTTCTTAGTTGCAAGTAGATACTTCAGTAATCCTTCCTCTCCTGGCCACACACCAATTCATTCTGCAGGAATCGGAATTTCCTTGCACCACTTCCTGTTCAGTTCACAATAATGGGCACAATGAAATGTATCAAACTCCACATGCAAAGCATAATGCCCTAGAACAATACCACCCTGCTTTCCCAAGAAGTGTCCTCCTGACTGGCACTTCCCCATCACGAAGACCTCTGACCATTCTCACTGCACAAGTTACAAGCTATATGCAGTCACCCCAACTCAACTGCCTTACAACAGAGGGTGCTTGCGCAATGTGCTGGACAGAACAGAGGCCAGGAGAAAGAGGCAGGCACAGCTGGTCCTCTACATAAGCTTCTGTGAGAAAGACCCCTTCTGTCGGTCCAGCAGTACATAATGGATGAATAGTGCTCCCCATACTACTCCTCGCTCAAGACGATGAAAGGCTGTTCCTGCCAGGCCCCCACAGCTTTTGCACTGCCAGCATTTTGGTTGAAGTCTCTGCTTGCTCAATATTAATCTCTGAGCATAGTTCTGTCCCAGCTGTGCTAATCTGCATTTTCTTCTCAGCACTTTGGCCCCAAGGAAGAAATCCTGTGTGAAATACAAGGAAGCAGCAGTTCCAGATCCAGCTCCTCAGCCACCCCAGCCTGCTAGGAGGGAAAAAAACCAAACAAAAAACAAGAAGCTGCACTGAAACAGAAGCATTGTCAGCTCAACAGCCCTTCTGCCAGAGAGCTTTCTGAGCACAAATATAGCATGTTACACAGCTTCACCATTTAATACAGCCTCCTTCATTGCAGAGTCCCTTAAAAAACCCTTCATGAGTCCAGCCATACATTTTCCTGCAGGAATTAAGGGAACCACACCACCTGCTTGGCAAACCTCAGCTAAGGACCATTAGAGCACAGATTCACAAGGACATCAATGTATTTCAAGGATTTCTTACATTCAGCAATAGAAGTTAAGTTCATGTAACATGCACTTCAGTAAACCTGCACAAAACCTCATGTGGGGTGGTGAACCCCACTGGACTGCTTATCCTCATCTGCCAGAGATTTAGCCTGCTCAACCCATGCAGCCAGCTGACTGAGGACAACTGTAGAGTCAATAGGACTCCAAGAGTCTAAAACACAATTTGACAGGGCAGACAGAACAAATGGATTTTTAGGAGGTGAAGGTATCTGAATAAGATCTGCACCACAGCACACAGAAGTGCTTGGAAACAGCTTAGTCTTCCCTTGACACCAGCAGCCGAACAAGAAACAGATACAGCACGTAAGTCATTTAACTCCTGCAAGCACTGTTTTGCTAAATTATCCTCTGAAGATGAAATGCCCCCAGATGGTATTGGTATTGTTGGTTTTGAATCCCTGCTCCCTAAGACATCCTTGCCTAAATTATAATAGCTTTTACATCTTGATCAATGGGTCAAACACTGTGTAATCAAATAATCTGAAATAACAAAGCTGAAAAGATCGGGAAATAAACCCAACAGCGCCTCTCTGTGTTAGCTAACGTGGAGAGATAACAACCAGTGAATGACACTCGTGGAAGAACAGTGCCACCTTTCAGTTTCCTTTTTCCTTGCATGCATTGAGAACAACAGAAAACTAAAATTTTACAGCTCCAGGAGGCACATTTCCAAAGAAGGGAAAACACTGCTTTGACCTGAAGCATCATAGGAAAAAAGAAACCTGAAGCAATCTTATCAGGACATAGGGCTTTGCAGTTTTCTGACCAACATTTGACTAAAATATTTCAGATGAGCAATGCAGACAAAAGTTCTCTCATAGCCTTCAATAATTAGCAGTGGAGTAGACTCTCCTTTCTAAAGCTATGTTCCTCTTTGCAGAATAGTCCTGCATACAGGCCGATAGGCAACATTCCCTCAGCAGTGTCTCTTCCCCAACACAGTATCTCATACAGCAAAAATAAAACACAGCTGAGATGCTGTCATAATTCCTCCTGTGCTCTGTATGCTTTGACCACAAAGCTGCCAAGAGCCAGACAATACATGTGCAAACAGAAATAGTCTGCTGACCTTCTGAGGTTAAAATCCAGGACACAGTTTTATTATTTCATTATAACAGAAATCAGGGTAAGCCCTCAGGCAAAACTGAAACATACAGTGCAGAAACCTCCAAAAACCAAACAATGCCAAGAAGGATATTGCCATTCCTATCCAGAAAATCTTTCGATGAGTTTTTATCATTCCAACACAGAGCCTGCCCAAATGAAGATAAGAACCCACGGGACAGAACTCGTTTGACAGTATAGGTGAGCCAAACCCACCAACGCTAAGCGCTGGGGATTATAACAAGGTATTTGAACATAACTACTAAGATGGATGAAACATGTCCTACCCAGGAAGGACCAGGCTGTTGAAAAGATCACAACAAAAGACAACTCTTCTTCTGCTGCAGATGTCAATACTGATTTCCTTCCAGGGACACAGAAATAAGCAGAGTGTGGAAGGAGTTGATTAACTACAGAGATTAACTTTTGATACAGTTAGTTTAACAAGAATACTTGCACTTGTTTTATCACCTAGCACAACAAATACCAAATACAGAAATGCCAGTCCCTCTCTTTGCAACCTTGCAGTGTTGCCCAGTACCTGGAAGATCTCTTGCAACAGCAGTTCCTTCCTTTGCTTCCCATGCTCTTACAAGCACTTCTGTCACTACTGCAGGGAGCTTGACTTGCCTGCTACTAACCCTCTGAAGTGGTTCTTCCCATCCTTACAGCTTACTTTTCCTTCTTTTCCTTTGGCACTCTGGAAGGCAGAGGGATGATTTGGCAATATTACATTTGTGCTAGGCTGCAGAACAAGGAGCAGAAGAGGATGAAAAGAAACCAAGAACCTGCAAGGGCTCAAGGAGACCCTAGAAAACATCAGCTGTCCTTGTGCTGCATTCAGGCCCAGCATGAATGTGCAAAGAAAAGAACATTTCATTTTTTCCACTGTGAGAAAAACTTCAGAGCAGTGCTGTGCTGCAAGTGAACTCTTTGGATATTGAGTATGTTTCAATGAATGTAGCTGAGAACTAACTGCTGATTTGTTGGTTCTTTCTCTCCCAGCGGCATACTGCCAGCCTGCACTGGAGAAGCCTCACTTGGAGCACTGGAAAAACCTCACTTAGACAGTCTGGCCTAGTGGGACCCTTTTTACTTTGGGAGAGAAAAGAGGACAGAAAGTCTCCCCAGTACTCCAGTAGTCTTCTGGGTGCAGGTCATATCCCTAATTAAAAAAATACAAACACACAAACGAAAAACACCAAACAGAATATAAGAGTGTAGCCAGACAACCTGATCAAAGACACTCAACAAGCAAAGTGCCAGCTGCTTGAACCACTGGAGGGCAGATGTTCCTTTCCAAGCTGATGGACCACTATGCACTAAAAGGCTGTTTTAAAACATCCTATTAGTTATTATGATCCTGAGCAGATCATAAGAATTGCTGTAACTAAAGCTCACTTCCCAGAGAGACAGCAAGCTAAGCTGTTCCTGAATTCCCTGTAAGGCACCTCAAACTTCTTTCACTCCATCTGCTTTGTTTAGAAATATCCTAAGAGAAAAGCTGGAGAATCCAGATTTCCAAAGAACCTATTCAGACACAATTCCCAGTTCAAGGCACAGAATCATAGAACCAGTAGGTTGGAAAAGAGCTTAGTTCAAGTCCAACCATTCCTATCTGCCACTAAACCATGTCCCTGAGGACTCATCTACCCATCTTTTAAATACCTCCAGGGACTGTGACTCAACCACCTCCCTGGGCAGCCCGTTCCAGTGCCCAATGACCCTTTCTGTCAAAAATGTTTTCCTGATATCTAGTCTGAACATCTCCTGGTGCAGCTTGAGACCATTTCCCCTTGTCCTATCACCTGTCACTTGGGAGAAGAGGCCAGCTCCCTCCTCTCTACAACCTCCTTTCAGGAGGAGATCTCCTCTCAGCCTCCTCTTCTCCAGGCTAAACAACCCCAGCTCTCTCAGTTACTTCTCATAAGACCTCTTCTCCAGCCCCTTCACCAGCTTTGTTGATCTTCTCTGGACTCTCTCCAGAGCATCAAAATCCTTCTTGTGGTGAGGGGCACAGAACTGAACACAGGATTCAAGGAGCGGTCTCACCAGTACCAAGTACAGAGGGAGAATAACCTCCCTGGACCTGCTGGTCACACTGTTTCTGATACAAGCCAAGATGCCATTGGCCTTCTTGGACACTTGGGCACACTGCTGGCTCATGTTCAGTTGGTTGTCAACCAGCACCCCCAGGTCCTTCTACTCCAGGCAGCTTTCTAGACAGACCTCTCCTAGTCTGTAGCTCTGCACAGGGTTGTTGTGCCCCAAGTGCAGGACCCGGCATTTGGCCTTGTTGAACCTCACCCATTGGTCTCTGCCCAGTGTTCGAGCCTGTTCAGATCCCTTTGCAGAGCCTTCCCTACCCTCCAGCAGATTGACACTTTCACCCAGCTTAGTGTCGTTTGCAAACTTGCTAAGGGTGCACTAGATGCCTTCATCCAGGTCATTGACAAAGACATTGAACAGGGCTGGACCCAGCACTGAGCCCTGGGGAACCCCACTTGTCACTGGCCTCCACCTGGATTTAATGCCATTTACTACCTCCCTCTGGGCCCAGCCATCCAACCAGTTTTCCACCCAGGAGTGTATGTGCCTGTCCAGGCCAGAGGCTGACAGTTTCCGTAGCAGAATGCTGTGAGAAACTGTGTCAAAGGCTTTGCTGAAGTCCAGGAAGACCACATCCACAGCCTTTCCCTCATTCAACAGCCCAGTCACTTTGTCATAGAAGGCGATCAGGTTAGTTTGGCAGGACCTGCCTTTTGTGAACCTGTGTTGACTGGGCCTGATCACCTGGTTCTCTTGTAAGTGCTTCATGATAGCACTCAAGATCACCTGTTCCATGACTTTCCCTGGCACTGAGGTCAGACTGACTGGCCTGTAGTTCCCCGGATCTTGCCTGTGACCCTTCTTGTAGATGGACACTACATCAGCCAGCCTCCAGTCCAGTGGAACTTCCCCAGTCTTCCAGGACTGCTGGAAAATGATGGAAAGGGGTTTGGCCAGCACATCCACCAGCTCCCTCAATACCCTTGGGTGAATCCCGTCTGGCCCCATAGACTTATGGGTGTCCAGCTGGGCAAGAAAGGCTCTGACCACCTCCTCTTGGACCATGGGAGCCTCGTATTGCTCCTCTAGTTCCGGGGTTTGTACACAGAGGGAGTAACTTTCTTTACAATTAAAGACTGAGGCAAAGAAGTCATTAAGTACCTCAGTCTTTTCCTCATCCCTTGTCACTTTTGTTCCTTCTGTGTCCAAAAGGGACTGTATAGTCTCTCTAGTCCTCCTTTTATTATTTACATATTTACAGAAAAAATTTTTGTTATCTTTCACAGACTTAGCCAATCTGATTTCTAGTTCAACCTTAGCCCCTTTGATTTTTTCTCTACACGATCTCATTTCCCTCTTATAGTCCACCCAAGAGGCCTGTCCCCTCTTCCAGAGCCCATAAACATTTCTCTTCTTCTTGATATCACTCAAGATCTCTCTGTTCAACCCAGCTGTTTTTTTCCCTGCCAGCTTTTTTTTCCGGAACATGGGGATGGTTTTCTCCTGAGCTGCTAGGATCTCCTTTTTGAAGAGCTCCCAGTCCTCATGGGCTCTTTTGCTCTTAAGTACTGTCTCCCAGGAGACTTTGCCAACCAGCCTTCTGAAGAGTTCAAAGCCTGCCCTCTGGAAATTTAATGTTACTGTCCTGCTAACCACTCTCTTCACTTCACCTAAAACAGAAAACCCTATCATCTCATGATCGCTTAGTCCTAGGTGTCCTACTACCACATCCCCCACAAGGCCTTCTCTGTGCACAAGCTACAGCTACTGGAGTAACTTGTACCAGAGTGCCTGTATCTCCTTTACCGCTCCGAGGTGCATTCTCCCCCACTTTCTGTGTGGTGATGCACTGGTAGTCCTCACCAGCACACCCTCTCCGAATCCCTAGTGCCCCACATCCAGGCTTGCTCCTGCCTAGTCTGGTCTCAATCCCCTTCCTCTCCACATCTAGTTTAAAGCTCAATTTATGAGCTTAGCTAAGTTTTTAGCAAGGGCCTTAGCCCCGCTAGGAGACCCACGTGTCCCAACCTTAGCAACAATGTCAGGGGGTGCGTGAGCCACCCCATGATCAAAAAAGCCAAAACCCCTCTCCTCACCAGAGGGTGTGGGAGTGGCTGCTGCGTGGTACCAGTGCTGCCGAGCTCCGAGATCGACGCTGCTGGTGGAATGGGTGCTGCGGCACCTAGGGGGATGCCAAGAAGAAGTAAGGGCAGGGCAGGGCTAGCAACGAAGCCTCCACCCACCCCCTCCACCCACCCTACCTCGTGCTGCAAGAGCCCAGCACTTCCACCCAGCTTAGTGTCATCTGCAAACTTGCTAAGGGTGCACTCGATGCCTTCATCCAGGTCAGTGTTAAAGACACTGAACAGGGCTGGACCCAGCACTGAGCCCTGGAGTCACCACTTGTAACTGGACTCCAGCTGGATTTAACACCATTTACCACCACTCTCTGGGCCTAATCATCCAACCAGTTTTCTACCCTAGTGCTCCAGTTCCTCAAGGTCTTTCTGAGTGGGGTGCAGGGAGGCAAAACTGAACACAGGATTCGAGGAGCAGTCTTAACTGTGCCGCATACAGAGAGAAAATCTCTTCTCTAGTCCTGCTGGCCACACCGTTAGAGTCCAAGAATCTAAGAACGATATGGCACAGCAAGCTGGTACAAAAATAAAGTAAAAAATTTATTTTCTTATGCAAGAAGCTTCAAAAAAACAGCCTGCCCACCAGGGATGTTCCTCAAGGGGTAACGACCTCGGCTGTACCTTGTGGAGTTACATTTAGAGTAGAAGCAGGCACATACAAAATTATTAGTTGCAATCTTATTGGCTGATCTAGGGGTACATTCAATGTATTCATGTTACATTATGATAGATTTCAGCAATCTCTTATTGTCTGTGTATTCTTATCTCAGGGGTGTGTATGCATGAACAGCTTCCAGCCCGGCCTCTCCTTTTTTTTGAGATAGAATCAACCCTCCCTTGTCTTTGCTTAATGACCCTTACAACATACCAGAATGCTTTTGGTTTTCTTGACTAACTGGACACACTGCCAACTCATGTTCATCACCTGTCAACCAACACCCCCAGGTCCTTTTCCAGGAGCAGCTTTCCAACAATTCATCCCCTTCTCCAAAGGAAACAGTGAGTCCCCTCAGGGCTCACTTGTTTTCAGACACCTTTGCCTCTGCTGTTGCTTCCACTACAGGCTCATAACTGAGACCTTGCCATGCCGGTTCTGCAGGCAAGCTGTTCAGTTATGACTGTAACAAATTGAGGTCATAACCATGACCCAGGTCTCCTAACTGCTGGTCTTTAAGCATGATTTCTAGTTTAGGATTGAAGCAGTAAAAAAATACATAAAGATCCTGCTCCTGTGTTCTGTGTGTGATGAATCTTTTCTATTTTGAAAGCATTGGAGTGAATGCCAAGCAGTGAAGAAGATGGTCAAGATGAAATGCCAATCCAAATCAATTATGGAGGACAAGTGGGGTGGAAATATCATCCCGGAGGAAGTACATAACAGGCAAGGCTTTTTAGTGCTTTCAAAAATGATCACAATGTGTAGAAGCCCAGTTTTACACAACTCTACTGGAAAAGCACGTACATAATGTTTTGTGAGCAAACCAAGCCTCACATTCAGCCTTGCAAGGCACTTCTGCATATGAGCAAGCCTATGGTGTTAAAAAGCTGTAAAACGCCTTGCTAATGCAGGCTGCCTGCAGTTTTCCTGGGAGGGAAGGAAGCCTTTTCTTCCTCCTTTTGGGTAGACTTTGGGCACTGCAAGTGATGTGTGGAACTGGAGTGCTGGCTGTTCCCAGTCCTTCCTGGCCTTTCGAAAATGTTACACATGAAGCAAGCTGTGGCTGTGCTGTTTTGGTAAGAGTACGTGATAGAGGCCCACTGTTGCTTTGCTTCACACTTTCTCATTCGCTGTGCAGTTTGAAGACAATTCTGGAGGAATCTGAAACAAAGCCAATGGCATTTTCAGAGAGGAGTGAGTCCCATCTCAGTATGTAATGGGATCCTTCAACTAAGAAGAAAGGTTTTTCTAGTTTATTTGAATGGATGTATTTTTACTGATGCACCCTCTATGATATTTTTTCACATTGTTAATGATCTGCTGTGATGGATTGACTTCTCTTGATGCCCTTATTGCTTTTGTAGCAGTGTATGCTGTTGGAAATATGTGAAGAAAATGTGGTGAAGTCATGGAAGTACTAGTACCAGAAAACAAACAAGGAGTGATTTCAGGGAGATGAATGAAGCCTGGAACCTTTTGCCTTCCACCTTTTTGCAGCCACTGCTCTTGATTTGGTTCCAATTGTTGTGTTGTGGATTGGTATTTAATAAACTGTTTTATCTTGTACGTACCTGAGTCTGGCTGTAGAATTGGAGTGTTTGGGACCCAACAGCTCTTACGAAGGGAATCCTATTTTGGAAGTCTGACTCGGGCTCTCTTCCTATGCAGGCAGTTAGCACAACTTTCTCTGTCCTTGCTGTCCTGCAGTTGCCTCTGAGAGGGAGAATGTGTCTTTGCTGTTTTCCTCTGGGTAGACCTGAGCCATGAATGGGCTCAGATTGAGGACTAGTGCAGAGCTATTACTAGTAATCATTTACTGGTTGTTTGTGCCTTTTAGAGCAGTTCTTTTTGTGATCTGGGCAGAATGTGCTGGGTGACCTTCTGGCATCCATGGAAGCTTTGCAGTTCCCATGGGGATCTGATAGATCCGTAGCCCACTGAGGGGAAGGGTGTGAAGAAGTGCGAACAGGGGAAATCCCACCTTAACCTATGGAAAAACCTTTTCTCTTCTGACGGTGGTGAAGTGTTGGTGTCAGCAAGCAGCATGGACACACAACCCTCTTGAGGTTGGGGAACCATAGGTTGTCTCTGGGGAGCAGGACAGGGCTCAGCCTATGAGAACTAGGGGAGCAGATCAGTGCCAGGACAGCCGAAAGCCCAAACTTTTTGACAACAACCATCTCAAATACTGTCACAAATGAGTTTTTTAGATAAAACTCATATTTAAATAACAGTATGAGCTTAATGGAGTTTGATCATAATGTCACGTTATTACTTACTGCAGGGAGGAAACATGAGTGAAAGTCAGCTTATATCTGTTTATAGCCAAAGAATTATATGTGCTTATCACAGAAGATTATATGGGTACACTTGATTCACTATGTCACTTAGCTAAGACTTCAAAATTTCATAATGTTTATCCCAAATTTATTTACATTCTCACCTGGGTGTCTGGTGTGAGTTCAGGTTTCAACCTTAGGTTTTGCTCAGCAGACTTTCAGCTGCGGGATCCTTCCATCTGGATGTCCAGCATTAGTTCACACTGAAGTTAGAATCTGAGGTTTCGCAGAGCAGACTCTCAGGCATTGGATTTTAGAAGAATAATTTGTTTAATAGAGTGGTGTGGTAACATGGTCAGCTCTGGGGAGAGAGACCAATCTTGCAGAGAGTAGCCAACATGAACCAAGAAATCCCTGGGAAATGTTACCCTTACAAACTATTTACCCATCCTGCTCACACAATGGTTTATTTCTGTAGAAATGTTGGGGTTCCTTATTGGATTTTTTGCTGTCTGTCAGACAAGTTGTTATCTTGTCTTGGTGCAGCTGGTGTTGATGATCTATACCCTTAAAGTCTTTCTGTTTTCCTGTTTGTTGTTGATTCTGGAAGCCTTGTTTTAATTGCTGTTGGTTTGGTTAAAGGTGGGTGGAGAGTTGAGGAGTGGAACATGTCCATCGTGGACACCAAATCACCTTGTGAACAGTGACGCCACCAGAAGAATGACTGTAGAGTGAACCAAGCATATCATGGTTTCCAACCTCCACTTTGAGATCTAGAAGTGCAGAAGAAAATTCCAGGTCTGGCTGGGCAGCACTGGCAACTGCCCACTATCGATGTCCACCTGGTCTGGTCCCCATCTCTTCAAACGCAAAGAGAAAGCTAGCTAGGCATTGCAACTTTGACAAGCCATTTTTCACAATCAGGCAAAAACACACTTGGTAAAAAACAGACTGAAAGAATGTTCAACCTACTTTCCAGGCAAACACCCTTTACATTGGTGAATGTTAACATATGTCCAGGCTCTAAAACCAAAATGACCTTTGGAAGATACCAAAAGTATTTGCAAATAGGAAATTAGACCCATTCTTCACATACTTGAGAAAGAGAGCTCTGCTACTGAACTGACATTACTGTAAACTCTCTATAAAGAGCAAAGATATAAGCAGCACTAAGCACCATGATGATGTGTAAGCAGATGGAATCTGTCTGCTTCACATTCCATTCAAGAACTAACCTGAGCACAGCACTTGCCCTGATGGTGGGTGGTTCAAGGGAAGAGACAGCTCCAGTGACAGAGAGTACTAGACAGGACTAGACTGGTTCTGCCCTTCTTTCTCCTACCTGGCATCAAGTAGCTGCTAAGTATTATGTAGCTTCTGATCTCCAACTCAAGCATTTCAACAAGTCTGACTCGCTATCTCTCCTCTAGTTGATAAAGGATATCACACGGGAACATGATATATCCTAACAAATGTAGCTCTTTTTGCTTCTGGATGTCTTGCCCTGGTTTCGCCCCAGTGTGCTAGTGTCATTACTGGAAGAACCTGGTGAAGGCACAAGGGTCTTTTCTCAATGCAGTAGACTTCCTTGGCACATCACTACCCCAGCCTCCTTCCATGCTTTGCAGCAAAACCTGAAGAGTGCACAGGAATCAAGTGCAAGTGAATATTTCCTTTTTATGGGGAAAAAAGAAACCAACAGAAAGAACAAGCCAAAAAAATCAGAACAGATACTATATGAAAAGAATAATCTGTTTTTTAACCAGCCCTTCCAGTATGATCCAACTTCTCACCATGCACTATGCTGCCTCTTGGATGCCTTGTCCAGCCTCACCTTCTTCTGCCCATCCTGGCACGATCCCAGCAGCCTTCTAGACACATGTTACTCAAGACTCTCTAACAGATGGAGTCCAGCAGCCATACTGGGTCAGGGGAGAGTTATTTTTCAGTGCTGCCACTTACCTGGTCCCATAACAGCATTCATAGAATCATAGAATCATAGAATCATAGAACAACCAGGTTGGAAGGGATCCATCAAATCTTCTAGTCCAACCATTCTTATCAAAATTCAGTTCTAGTTTATCCCTTCCTGCCATGCGGAAAGGAAAGCAAACACAGCAGCAAAGCAAACAAAAATCTAAATCTGCCAAAGACAAAGAGTGGAACAGCCATGGCATAATCTATAGCAATTCTGCCTCTCAAGGGACCCAGCAGGTCCCTTTCTCTTGCATCTTTGTCTATCTAGGCTGGAAAGTATGGTTGTTGCAGAAACTGCAGAAACTGAGATGACTCCTCAGGTGTTAGCTTTGCCCTGTGTGCAGGTCATGGACTATGCACAGGACACAGACAACCTGGCAAGCTCGACATCAAGTCATTCCTTTCTCCTTGGGTAGCAGCAGTCCTGCTGCTGCTACAGGCAGCCACTTTCTCAAGGACGCGGGGATGAGATGACAACAGGCTGCTGCACAGTCTAGTCAAACTGAGCCACCGGTCTCTGGAGACTCAGTGTAGCAAAAGCTGACTTACATTCTGCACTGCCAATGGCTTTTTGCAAGGGAGATGTGTTCTGGGTTTAGCAGAAAAAGGTGTCAGTCACAGGCAGGCGTGTATCACTGTGCATAGCTCTTTGGCAAGTGTCTTGCTTGTTCAAGTAGAGGCGTATTTCTTGCCTTATAGTCTTGATACCAAAACAACTGGGTTTCAAGTTACAGAAGCCTTTAAACGTAAGAGCAAAATGATAGCTTGATTTCTAACAATACTGTATTTCAGCTGTATTGGTAGCTGAAAATGGTTTGCAGGTCCAGACGTATTCAGAGAGGGTCTAAATTAAAGAAACTGAGTGTTCAGGATTTTTTTTAACAAGGCAAATTAAGCAACCAAAGGAATCCAGTGCTCACGCTACACATTAGTAGAACAGCCCATCCAGCTACTAAGTATTACATGTTGCAAGCAGCAAAGTGCAACTGCGACTTTGCTGGCAGGAACAGCAAGGAATGCAGACCCATGCTCCTGTGCAGAGCAAAGATGGAACCTCTAGGGCTCTATAGGCTTCTGGTAAGGACATGTGATATATCAACATGCCTGTTCATTTTCCCTGTTTCACATCTAATGCCTGCTGGCAGGGAGGGTGGAAAGTAATATGATGCGGTGTCTCCTATGTGCAGTGTCAGGTGGATGAGGTACCGAGGGGCATGGTTTAGAGACTGGTGGGAATGGTTGGACTCGATGATCCAGTGGGTGTCTTCCAACCTGGTAATTTTATGATTCTATGTAAGTGAAAAACTTTGTCTGCAGGATTAGGAAAGCAGACTATTGGTATCACAGAGGTGAGAAAAGGTGCAAACAACACAACAGTCCATACCGAATAACTATATGTTACCACTCTAAACTAAGGTGAAAATAAAACCAATTTAAGCATCTGTTTCCTTGTTGGTAGAACAACTTAAAATAAGCTCAAACTGGCACAAACCTAAACAATTCCTGGGACCCTGTGCTGCCAGATCAGTGCAGAGTCTTCAGCTTCTAAGTCAAAGTAAGAAAATCAATTTTATTGGGTGACAGAACAAATCTTGGAGGCAAGGGTGGGGGGGATAAAAACCCAAATTATGTGACGTATACTGATCAGTGTCAACATTGCTCTCTAATGGAACCATGTCTGTGATCTAGTCAAACAGATTTAGGATGTTTTATATCAACTCAGTTGGACCTTATTATTTCTACTTAGAAAAATCTGTCAAAGAAAAACATAAGAGCATCTTCTATGTTTGCACACCCTATTTACAATTACCTTATTACACCCACTCATTTCTTTTCCCCTTTTTTCCTAATATAAGCTACAATGAAGCTGATATGGCCACAGAATGAATGTGTTGCAAAAGCACATCAAAATTGCTCTCTGAACCACAGAAGACCTTCATTTTTATCAAATTCTTTTCCTCATATGCTGGGAACACTCCAAATATAAGGACTAATCCCTTTTCACAAGCAATTCTTGTGCTGAATGGCAAAACAACATTGTATTGCAGGAACTTTCATTAAAAGATCTTTGCACAACACAAAGGGAAGTGAGTACTTTGTGCATTCTACTCGGCCTAAGTTTAATCACATCCATGCGGCAAAGCCAGTCCAAAGATTTGAGGAATCATGAACTTGAAGTCTGTCATCTCCATACATAGAAGTCTGTTTAGGGAAACTACAGCATTTGAAATTGGGCAGGAAGCTGGTTTTATGAATACTGTGAGCTGGTTCATGACAAACAGAATATCTGTTAAATTTACCAGTAATGAGATTTCTGAAGCCTCTCTGATCATTGCTGTGACCCAGGATAAACATCTGATAACCTTGAAACTACTATCATTTGAGCGCACAGTGGGTATGAGGTGATGTGTCTGTGCTCAAGGCTGTGTGGTGCCCTGTAGGCTCTGCTGCCTGAAGAGGGGATGCACAGGACCAAATAAACAGAAAAAGCTTTGTTCATTATGTGTTGTGGGTGGAATAGTAGTTCAGTTACCAAAGAAAAGAACTACAGTATTTTGAAAACTACATGGACTAACCAGCAGTCAGGGCTTCAAGGACCAGGTTCAGTTAAATCATAATATCAGATATCTGTGTCACTATAGATAACATGCTTAGTCTGCCTGTTCCTCTATTAGGTTTTGTTTTGCTTTTTTATTTTTCTCTGTTAGGGCCTGGAAAGGTTGGAACTACCCCAGATTCTCGTGGACATTTAAATGTTTCTGCTAGGGTATGGAAAAAGCAGTGATGTCCCTGGCATGGGAAAGACAGAGTTCAGTAAAAAGGAACTAAGATTTGACCCAGAACCTTTGCTTATCTGACTTATCCATAATCCTTTGCCAGCAGGCACAGACCTCTGGCCTCAGAGTTATCAAGAAATTCCCCTTTTCGTCCATCTTCAATAGATCAATAGAGTCTCAGCATAAAGCAGTTAACTCAAACTGGAAGAATGAAAAAAACCACCTGTCAGTGATTCAGGAACAACTAGGAATCAGGAAGGAGGAATTCCAAACTATAAAATATAGCAAGGGGTTGTCATGGGGCTACCTAGAAGGCTGTTTCTGCACACTGGTATTATGAATAGCAAATGTTAATAGGACTGGAGAGCATTGCTTCAGGTATTAATGTGACTGGGCTTCAGTGCTTAGAATAATCTATGGCAAGTGTCTCAGAATGGTTTCCTGAGGCCATGCTCTGTCAACAGAACTTAAACTGTTCAGAGGAGCCTCCTGGTTGTTGATATTTTATCATGTCCTTATTGCAATAAATAGCCTTACATGTTTCCAGGTTTTGTGATGACAGTACTGCACTAAAAAAACTTCTTTTCATGACACGATGGCTAAATTCTATGTTCAACAAATTGAAGAGTTTGGCCAAGACTCAAGTTCAAGTTGGCTGGAGTCCAAAGCAGTTAAAAATCGCATCATTAAACTTTGGGCTCAGGAGGCTGAACTTCTTTTAGGTTGATTGATCATAGTATAGATAGACCAAAATATAGCTGAGCTGAGTTCATGCTTCCCTGTTGAAAAATTATTCACTTTGCCTTTCTTAGACCTACCTTCTTTGAATGCCTTTCTTCTGCTGTCATGTGAAAAGAACAGTTATTGAGTGGTTTCAGGGCAGAAGCCATACCTCAATCACACACAGCAGGGACACAGGTAAAAGAGATTTTGATTACTTGGTGCACGATAGCCACAGGAATCTAAGTTTCATGGCAATGAAGAAACCATCATAGAAGGGAGGCATGTGCACTGCCTGATACATATGATGGAATGAGGGACTGTTGTAATTCTTACTTTCACAGGTAATGAAAACCCATTTCTCAAGTTTCCTTTGTCTGTGTTACCTTGCCAATCTAGCATCACTGGTGATAAATGGAAGCAAAGTGGCATTTTCATTAGTAAGAGATTCAGTTAAATGGGTTCTTATATCTGAAGACAGTACCTTAAATTAATTTGTCATGGGTTTTTTTCCCCTCATTCTTCATTGATGACCTTTTCTCTGCAAGACTTGACTTGACAAACTGGTAAATTGCTGCTTGGGAGCCCATTGGCTCCTGCAGCTCATTCTCTTGACATCAAATTGAATAAGACTTTTGCTCCATTTGTGCTAAACACCAGACAGGTCTGGTTTTTCCTCTCTCATCAACTTTTCTGCACTGCAATTCTGTTGATTTACAGCTCACTTACTTTAATTTACAGCATGAAAGAGAAGCTTTTCATGTTACAGATTAGAATCTTGACTTGATTGACTTGTCCATTCTCTGAAAAGCTGTTTTCAGTTGTGTATAGTTTTCTGCAATGTTATTTCAGTTCAGGCTTCTTAAAAAACAAAAACTCTGAAAGTCTAGCAGTACTTGTGTAGTAGTCAAAGACATCACTGTTGCTTCTATTAAAACAGCAGAGACCCTGATGGCCTTTACCAATTACTTCTGCCTCTGTGCTGTTCTTGTGGTACCCATTATTTGTCACTATAAAGTAAAAAGTGACAGCACTTTATTATTGCCACAGAACCTGTTAGTAAAATTTTGACTGAAAGACTTCATGTGAAGCATTGCATTTCTTTATTAATGATGCTACAACAGTCGTGATTTGTCAGCGAGAGCTGGTCAGGCTGTAAGGGCGGTATAAGTGTATGTATATTCTTATCTGCATTTTATTTTGGTGATGGTGATAACTGTGGCAGAAGCTTTATCAACTATAATTGCAGCTGCACTCTGGCAGTATCGCTTTGGCACAATAACTAAAAGGTCACTTCGGCCAGTGAAACTGAGATGCCTGTGTGGGTACTTCTAGCACAGTTACCTCCAGTGTAATAAATTATACATGTTCAGGAGTGTCCCTGGGTACTGAGGCCAAGTGGAACAGAGTGGCCTGTCTCTGTCACAGTAAATATCACTGGACTACAAAACCGCGTGGCTTGTTCAAGCTCCTTATTGTGAATATTCCAAGCAGTGCCCTCAACACTGAACCAGGGATGGCTGGTGAGTGTCCTAGTGCAGCTCATAAGCAAGGTGTACATACAAATCTCCCTCACGCAAGGTAGAAAAATCCTGCCTATGTCCCACTTACCTCATCACAACTGACCTGCACTGTCAGAATGTGGAAGATTTGCAGAGGACTACTGATGCCTCCACTGCAGACTTGAAAATAGTGCTTGCAAATGTTTGTGACAGTATTGAACTGCAGCTACTTCTTAAGATTAAAAAGATGCATTCCTTTTGATAAACGGTACACCACGAATTGTTTTCTCAGCCTATTTAAAGAATTAAAATAATAAAAGGGAAAAAACCACAATGCTACTAACTGGCATAAATACATACTGAGTATTGAACGGTGTTTTCCAAAATATATCCTGCTTGAACAAAGAACTGAGAGTAGAAGATGCTAGGAACCAGGCTCTAGAATATCTTGCTTTCTTCTCAGTTGGCATTATTCTCCCTTTGTGTGGTGAAACCTAGTGTCTATATAAGCTAGCACACTCCCAGCTAGTTAGAAATCCACTCCCCCTGCCATCTGCTCTCCTGCATGAATAGTCAAGAGCAGGAAACAGGCCCAGTTCAGTAAGAGTGAGAAGCAGAAAGCAGGCTAATGTGGGAAGAAAATATCCTATCAGAACTAGTGGCAGGCAGGAATGAGTGAGAAGGGGGAGGTGGATTTCCAGCTGGAGGTAAGTGCAGCACACAGTGAATGAGGCTGTTTGCAAAACACCCAGTAGTGCTTGGAGTGGAAGAGCTGGGAGCAGAGGGAGTAGCACTCCAGTTCCAGGAAACACCGTCCTTGGCTGAGCACTGCCTAGTACACTGGAGTTCTTCAGGCTGCCACTGCAGCTCATGACTTGTGTGTGATCTTTGAGGTGTTCTACATCAGCTAAACACCAGGACTAACTGAACTAAAGGTGTGGTACCCTTCAGAGCAAACCTCCTCTGAAAATGCCTTGTTTATATCATGTGAATATTTCAGTCTTGCATTCAGTTGATCCGTTTCCTTTTGCAGTTCATAGTCTCGCTTTATTTCCTAGACGAAGAGATTTGTACCATCCAGAAACAAGTAGCAAAGATGTCTCCCACAACATAACACATTCTCTCTCTCCCTCTCCCTCTCTATTATTGACTGTTCGCACAGAAGACTACTGAGACTTGTCAGTGCTGCTGTACATAGTACATCATATGCCTAATAAACACCATGCAATACTGTGTTCTGATCTCAGAGCCGTGGCAACAGGCAGTAAATGGAAGACTGAAAATGCTAGTGTCTGGGTAAGATTGTTGTTAGCCCTTCCTTGAAGGAAGACTTCTGATTTGATTGGAGAAAATGGAATGATGAACATCAGGATACTTAGATGTGTAGGATGCAGTTCCCTGCTGCTTTGTCTCTAGGAGGTATTCCAATATGCACTGCAAAAGAACCTCAGCACCATTGGTGCATGCACAGGCATATAAATGGCTGTATTCACATCTCATCCTGTAGTACTGACATTTTCACCACTTCCCTCAGTCATATAAATTCTGTCAGTATTTAAATACACACATGCCCAGCTAATACATGCACACACATTTTTACAACATAAAATTTGAAAGCCGTGTTTCAGGGGAAAAAATTCATAGGGGCTTTTTCGGGTGTATTTTTTTAATCACTCCTTGGGACAAAACTTTCTTATGTGTCTCCAGCTGCCTTTTCAATGTGTGACATATCTGTTTCAGCACAACCTATGGAATTCTGTATACCTTTCCACTCATTCTTGTTAACCATGGTAGATTTGTCTTTATTTTATTTTGCTCCTTCTGTGTAAGGTTGGAGCAGTTGTGTATCAAAAGGAAACGCTTCCAGAGGATCCCTCAATATAATTCCTCTCTTCTGCAGTAACAAACTCCAGCTGAATTTCTTATATTTTGGCTCAGTAGTGATGGGGCCTTTTTTTGCCCATCACCAAAGCAGAATGTACACATTTTATCTCCTCTCACCTTTACCTCATCCTTGTGGTTCCTGCTGATTATTTAGACTTTCATTTCATGCAGTAATTAATATGTTGTAATAAATTAATTCTTGGCTTGTTTTCATCCTTCATTAATGTAGGAAAATCTTTATTGTTCAAAGAGGTTATGTGTCTACCAGATTTCACACAGCTCATTAAAAAAGAGCTTTAAATACTATAAACAAATCAGCCCTCAATCCAAACAAAATGGAAGGGAATATGGGAAAGCATGGCAGTTCTATTTGCATATGAATCTCTCTCTTGTATGGGTAGCTTTTGTTTAATCCATAACTGGCAGTCCAAGATTTTGCATTTTCTTTATTTCTTACTTGTGACATACATATTGGAATCAGAGTACTTCAGTTCAGGGTAAAGGCTGCTCTGCCCTCATCCTCTGCATCCTGGGCATTGTGCACATATATAAAATAACAACAACAATAAAAATAACACTACTACTAGTAAAAATAATAAAAATATTAATAATATGTGGTGGTTTTCTCTCATTCCTTGAAGCAGAAAGAGTTTTGGTTTGTTTTCCTCCTTCTTAACAAACAACTGGCAGTATAGAATCTGGGACAGTATCTATTCGAGTGTTGACTACAGTGAACTTTCTTGTATTGTAATGGTTTTAAAGCCTGGAGGACTTAAACACATGAGAGAGACATTAAAATGTAGAAGCTTCACCCACCCACAGTAATTCCTGTTGATCTTTTTAACTTTCACTACAGTAAAGAATCCTGTGTGTTTTCCTTCTCTCTTAATTAAAGCAGACAGAAGACTTCTCTTTGAGGTTCTGTGTCTGCTGAATTTCACACATTGCTTTATTTGAGTAAACAGACCCCAGAAATATGTATGGAGAAGCTGTCCCAGCACAAATAGTTGCAGCTCATTTCAGAAAAGATAAACCTCTCTGAATATTTTAATGGTATTGCTTAGCACATAGTGGCAGTAGAGGTATATTGTAGGATGGTTTTGAACTTCCACTCTAAGTCCTATGTTGAATAGCGGAATGAACAGAGAATGCCCAGCAATTCTCACAAGGAAAGGGCAGGTACTATTGTTACAACATCTGAGGCTCTCAATATCGTCTTTCCTTCTGATCTGCTGTAGTGCCTACACCATATGAGTGCTGCATAAACATACCCTAAGAAATGTTGGGGGTGACAGACTTCTCAATCCCAGAAAATTATCCCCAAAGAAGAGCAGTTCTATTTCCAAAATTATCCTGAAGTGACAGTATTTATTATGTCCCAGGGGACATACAAAAGGTACTCAGTGGCAACGGTGGTCAATAGTTATGCTGACCTGCTGTGTCCCTCCAATTCTCTCTGATGCTGTGGCATATGCCCAGCTTTCTCTCAAATTCATTCCAACCTACTGCTGCTGTCTCTTTCACCTCTAATGTGCTTTGAGAAAGGCATTTAGCCATCAACATTATAGAACCTGTTAATATTTTTGCTCTCTTATCACTTAGTCAGCGATTCTAAATTAAAACATGATTTTTCTGTTAACATTTCATGAGGTTTCATTTTACAGCCCTATGAATAGCTTCTTATTTGATTCCTGTACCCCTGGGAAGTAAGGTGTATTTAAATACAGCGGTTTCTTGCCCGCTGCAGACTGCTATTTGAAATGTTCCCCTAGGGTGTGTGCACATGTGAAAGAATTTATTCCCTCATCTTTCTTCCACACAGAGCAAGGCTTCAATTACTCCAGATGAAAGAATCCCGCATGGCTACACCAGAGTCCTTCCACATCACCAGCACCCCACCCTGATGCTTACTGCTCCACTCTCTATCAAAGTTCCCTTCCATCTGCTTCTGCTCCCTCCTCACTCCTCCTGCCTCAGTCTGTCCATTGCAATGTCCTGAGTTTTGTGATAATGTCAAATACATCTCTGTCCAGAGCCCAGCTGGGCTGCTGTGGCTGATGCTGCTGCACAAAAGTACATAGTTAAGGACTTTGCACGACTCAAAAAAAATGTGTCTTGTCCACTCAGCCCATCTATTTCTTTCAAGAAAATCCTTTCATTCCTTATTTCTTAATTCTAAAGACTTTTCCCTCTAGAGGTAATAGAGGGGTAGATAATTTTTAAAAATACTTAAATTGCAGGAACTCATAATCCCATCTATACCCTTCCTATGATAGGAGGGGACACCTTGATGGTAAAAAGCTGAAATAAACACTTAAGCAGAACATCTGTTCAGTTTTCTACCCTTAGGTGCTAGGTTTAGGTAGTAAGTAAAAGGAGGAACGGGACAATGCAGCAAAAAAAATATTCCTAAATCTTAGTTTCCTTTTCTTAATCATTCTGAACTTCAGTTTTCTCCTCCAAGGACTGTGAAGGTACTATTGAGATTTTGTAATAGCGTACTGCTTTGGATTTCAGACCTCAACGGAAAAGGCAGCAAGCCAAATTGTAACTTTAGGGGATAAGAAAACTTCAGATGTGCCAGGAAAGAAAACAAAAAAAACAAAAAAACCAAACCAAACCAAAACAAAAAAAAAACAGGCACGGAAATTAACTACCTATATTAGACTGCAAGAGAACCCAAGGATAAATTTGCTTCTTATGTTTGATGTAAGCTGTAAATTTGAGGGTTGGATGGAGGTTTTTTAAGAAAGCCTCACACAAGAATAACGGGACCCAGAGTAGGACCTTCGCAGTCATGAAATTATCTCAATTATAGTAAAACTCAGCTTTGGTTGAGGTGTATGGGAGGAAGCAAAAGCATTTTTCCTTTCAACTCAATGCAGTATGTGGGTCTGGTTATGATTAGATCAGTAATAATTAATTGTCTGTGGACTATACAGAAATAGCAAGTGGGTACTCAGAAGGGCAGAGAGAGGAAGATAGTTCTCAGGGAAACAGTGACAATTAACTCCAAATTCCCAAGATATTTGGGGAAAATGGTTAAGAGGATATGATCCTAAACTATGACTTCAGAGTCTGTAGTGAATGCTATTAGGCTGAATGGCCTCAAGGTACAGCTTTTACCATTTTAGGCAGAAAACTAGGCAAGAAAAATGGAAAACTTTGCTCAGAAAATATGTACTTTCTACCATGATCTGGCACGATATATAGAGGTAGGGGTAAAAATCAGATTTTGTTGTGCAGTAATAGGTCTCAAAAATATACCTGAGATATTGAAAAACATCAAGAATTCAGTGTGATTACAAAAATCGATAAGTAATATTAAAGTTGCTGAACTAGAAAGTTTCTTAAATAGAAATTTTCTTCCCTTTCTTGTCAGGTTCAGTCCTACACAGGATAAAACTTTGGAAAATAAGCTTGTTTAGAAAGTAAAGTTGTAGATGTATTTCTAATCTTACAGGTATTTTTTATCTGACTTTGTACCTATGTTTAATTGATGCCACCATTTTCTAAACTAAATTGTATTATGAGAGATTAATGATATCATTTCAGGGTGCGTGTATTCTTTTTTAGCAGCTCCAAGCATCAGATCCTTGCTTCTTTTATTCATATGCTTGAGACTTTCCCCTCAATATAAACCATGAGGGAAGGAAGCTGGTAGACCTGAGAGAATGAGACATCCTCTCCCACACTAAGTTGTCCAAGGGACTTCATGGAGTCCAGCATGGGGCTTTACCTTTCACTTTGATTTTACTTACTCCTCCTTCAAAAGTGCCTGAGCTTTTATAAACAGATATCTGATAAAATGTGTTATTACTTTTGCATTTGCCCCATGGGATATGCTGTTAAGTCAGTGCTGTAAACATATGGCTATGGCCAGCTACAGCTGTAATCTTCAGAGACATCACGACAATTATGTGGGGCGTCTGCTGTTGTGAAATCTCCTACTGTACAGGCTGGTGATTTCTATGCTTGAGCTCCTTAAATTATTGATCTGTGGAATTGATGGAGAACAGCTGAACCTTAGAAAAAGCTCAGAAGCAACCTTGGAGTCTCTGAAGGCATTTATTTTCATTATCATGAATATACATCAATTGCCCTGCAACCAGTGTTCATGCAAAGCAATGCTTCAAAGCAAGATATTGCCTCTGAAGCCAAGGCCACTTTGCTCTGGAGTGTTTTCTAGGAAAGAAAACCTGATCTCACATGGTGCCCTATGAGGTGGTTTCCTCCAGCAAGCTTTTAGGTCCTTTTTGCAGTTGCCTGGCAACCAGGGAAGGAAGGAGGATGACGAGGAGGATGTGAGAGCATGGATACATCTGAAGAAGCAGATTTTCTGTATTAAACTGATTGGCCAAATCAGCTCTTAGTTCTCTTGAGCTACTTGATTGCAATAGGTCATTCACACTGGCCTTTTTTAGACAATTGTCTGTTGGAGGTGAGGATGACAATCCTGCTTTAATTTTACATGAGTTTCACCCTCATGAGAATCCTTTGGTATTACAAGAACTATTCTTCTTGGGTAAGAATAAATGAGGTCAGAAACAAGATTTGGTCAGTGCACCCCTTCTGACTTAAAGGAAACCAAAGAAGAATTCAGCTCAGTTGTCCCTTCTGAACATGATGTTTAGCCTCAGACTTTGTACCAGATTTCTCCCCGGTTGTCAAAAGGGCTAAAAACTCTGGAAGATGAAGTAGGTTTTTCCAATTCAAGAGAACCAACAATCAAAAAAGCAGAAGTTTCCATGTCCAGTTAAATTTGTCTAGAGTAGGATTTGTATTTTGGATTAAAATAATCTCAGAGGCTACATAGATGTTGGAAAGAAGTCAAAGTGGTGCTCTGAGTTACAATATGCTGACATGAACCGCAATTTCTGATGAGCACCTCAACCATTGCACATGCATTCTGTCTTTGGCCCATTACTATGGGATTTATGTAGAAGATATAATGACGCTCCCTTCTGAAAAGCTGATAAACATTTGTTGCAGTTACTTTCTGCCCCTTGGGATACTCACTATGCTGGCAGATCTTTGACTTCTCTAACCTTTGGGAGCGGGAAACCTTTCCATCAGTAAACAAGAATGTTCTTTTTGCCTTGGAAACTTCTGTAGCCTAGGAACATTTTTTTTGAAACTATCATAGGTGGTCTGGTGAAGGAGTGGCATACCTGTATTTCAAAAGTTGATTGCTGTTAAATAGATTCTCACTCAAGGAACCTCATGGAAAAATACAATATTTGTGTTTTCTTGTCTTAGAATACCATAGTGGGATAGAGCATGGCTTTGTAAGACCTCATTCTGTTACAGTGTTTGAGGTCACAAGAAGTCACTGCAACCAATACATTTGTTACAGTTAACTGCTAAAAGAATGACAATAGAACAATTATTTGGGGCTTCTTTTTCCCTAGATTAAGACATGATACCTAGAAGGTCTCAAACAGTTTATTAAAATCACAGTAACTGTTGTTGAAGAACGAATAATTATTTTAAGTATATAGGTATGGGGCACTGAAAGATGTTTTCAGTGAGATGGTAATATGCTTCTTATAGAAACCACCATATATATGCAGTAGCAGTGAAATTGCCAGGTTAATGCCTCAGTTTCACTAGGTAAAATGCAGGTCATCCTAAAGGCACTTCAGAAAATAATATTCCAGACACTTAACAAGAGCCCGTTCCTGTTCTGCCATGCATTGCCCTTTCCTCCGTTCTCTAACCCTATCTTCTATTCTTCAGAGTTTTTTCCTGTGGAACCTGCCACTAGAATGCCTTTGCTGCTGTTACACCATTCCAAGAGCATGTTTGCAAACTGACAGCTGTTAAAAAGGGTGTCACAATATATTCAGCATGAAAAAAAATGCTCAGTTCAACCTCTCTTTTCTGCCATGTATTTTGGGTTCAAAAAAAACATACACGGCTTGTGTGTAGCCCGATCTACTCCTGCTGCTAAGATGTCCTTAGCCAATAAATGAATTTTGAAAAGCTTTGGCAGGATACCCAGGAGGGTCAGGGAGAATACATGAAAAGAAATATCCAGTCTCATTTGCAAGCAGATAACCAAGTAAAGGCATGTTTTGTACTAATTTTCAACCAATCAGAGGCTGGAAATTAATAGCAGCCTATAAAAGTGGTACCCAGGCACAAGGAAGAGGACCACATCAGAAGATCAACCCCCTCAACTCAAGGTACTGAAATAGTGCCATGACGTCACAGATAAGGCAGACTAACAATCAATCTTGGGACTCAAAGGCTGAACAGAACATCAGATAAGGGCGTATTTATATCTTGAAAATATATACTTGTTATCATTGTTTTATTTCCTAATATCTTGAACTTTTAGATCTGTGTAATATCTATGTTTTTGCCTTGGCAAGTATCCTATTTGGAGTATAACACTCACAAAACTACAATCATATATGTCCCCCTAAATTTCTCAGTTGCTTCTTGTTTTCATGTCTAATCACAGTTCTTCTCATCTGGGAATGAAGAGGGAAGAGGGAAAGGGATTTTATTCCATTTCCCTGTGTGTTTAATTTTCTCTAATTTTGATTGTGCTCCCACTTATTGCTCCTACTCTCCGGAAGGGGCTTATGCATAGTGAGGCATCATTTCAAAGGAGAACACCAGAGATTCCAACAGCAATAAATTGTCTGATCAAAAATAATTATGAGGAAGGAGAGATCTTCCATGTATGGTACAAAGCTTTCTGAAAATTTTCAAAAGAAATATTATTTGTTTTCATCCAAAAATACCTCAGCTATTGCAATTGAGAACAAAAAAAGACTTCACTGAACATTTTCTACTAAAATTGTGGGGGGGTTTAGAAGGTTTGCAATTGAAAAAATGTTCAATTGGGATAAAAATACACAGATAATCAGCTTTAATGGAAAATATTTAGCAGTCCTACCAAGGATTTACTTCCTACAAATGAACTCTATACGGTTGTCTTCCATTTGTGCAGCCTGTCATCTTCTTCTGACATCATTGATCCTTTTTTTTGTCTTTTTCTTGGGGCTGGGAGAAGGCTTTGCTTAGCTAATTCCAGCTCCCATAGGGATTCCACCAGCAGTGGCTTGGACCCTACTTCCTTCTCCTCCTCCTCATCTACAGCGTCATGATCTGCCTTTCGATTCAGTGCTCTGTCATGAAGCTTCCTGCCACTTCTCCCATCACACCTCATGTGTTTATGTATTGCTGCCACTTCTGTGATTCCTCTGTGGACCTCTCAACTGAGCACCTCTCACCAGAAGTAAATTCACAATTGTGCTGGGAGAATTGGTTTGTGCCTTCTTTATTCACAGCTTTGCTCCCAATCATTAAACCCTTTGTCAGGGAAGCTTTGATGCTTGGAATTAACTTGAAAGGGATTTGATAACCAAGGGCCATATTCATGATGCAGAGCTCAACATTGAAGAGCTCCCCCCCACCAGCATCTCCTGAATTTTGAGCAGGTTCTCTAGTTGTCATGGCAACAGCCTAATTTGCTCTCTTTTTGTGATTTAAGTAAGCACCATATAAAAACTCTTTAATAAATGATGCTAAAACATTCTGAGTTTTAGTAGTGACTTTGGGCAACTTGCCACATAGCTTAATTTAATTGCTTTGAAGCTATCACTAAGTGCATAATTCAAGGTTTCTTTTAACACAAAAGCTCTTAAAGTAAGGGAAAGAGAAAGAGGAAAAGAGCAGCTGCCATTCTTCGAAAGCATGGTTTTTTCCCTTTTTGTGGCACAGAAATCCATAACAGAAAAAGACAAAAACTTATCTGAGACTTTTCTTTTTTTCTCTCTTTAGCTCACCTTCAACTTGGAGGGCAATGCAAAAGCTTATGCCATTCCTGTGCTTAATTCTCCTGGGGAAGGCAGCATGGCTCTCCATCCTACCCCAGGGCTGTGGCAGAGGTAGACAGCCCAGCAGTTTAGAAGGTGGCAATAGCTGTGGTTTATCTCAGCTTCCTGCCGTGAAGGGTGCCAAAAGAAAGACACTGCCTTTAGGAAAACTGCTGGTCTCTCGCTGGTGGTCTTCCTTTGTGGCTCTGCTGGTGCTTGAGCTTCATTTCAACATCATACCCCTACTGCCTCTAGAGGCAAAGCCAAGGGCTATCCAGCCAACCAGTCCTGGGAGATAAGACAAACTGAAAGGCGGTGTAGGAGTTGCTTGAAGGAGTTTGGGCTCTAGTGCAAATTTGAATCTCAGCATTATTATGATAGTAAGCATATAGACTCTGCTAAGTAAATATTGGCACAGAGGAAGCAGAGTGAAAAAGGTGTGCTTGAACTCTAAAGGATGCTCCTATTAGGGAAGAAGAATGGCTTCTTCATCCTGCTTGTTTATTTTCCAGTTAGAGTGGAATGCTATAGTTGTTTGTAAATACTGCACATGTGAACATGGATTAGCAATAGCTTTCAGTCTTGCTGTGAATGGCCATTAAAAAAAGCCTTGCTGGCTGCTCAGGAGGGTTTGTCCCACTGAGATCCTCCACTTGTAGCATTGGTCCCATAACAAAAAAAGTCTTCAGGCAAATGAGGTGGTTTAAGGCTTGACTTAGGTAGTGGTCACCCTGTTCAGGGAAGCTGCAGTGCTCCGTAGCTCTTGCAACAAAGCATCACCTCAGGAAAAAGAGCCGTGTTTGTTTTGGGGATACTACTTCTTGAGAAATACAGGTGCAGTTAGTTGTCATTACAAGTTCTGGTCAGAAAATAAAACAGTGCAGCTTAGTTATTTGGTCTGGGGGCAAACTGATATTTTGGTGTGGGTTTTGATGTGGGGATTCAAACTCCCACAGCAGACATGAAATTACAATGCATATATGAGTCTTTCTCCTTCAGGAACCATGTACTGCACCCCTTGGGTGTCTGATCTGATGAAATAACAGTGTAGTCGCTGAATAGAAGATATCACAATACAAGGTAGACTTACAGTTCCTTGTGTTCTGCTTGTCTTGTCACTCCCTTCTGCAGAACCGCTTTTCTTTTCTCACTCAGAAAAGAGGAAAAATGGTTGATGTGTTGCAGTATTGCTTTGCCTGGACAGAAATCTTTGCATCCACTGAAATGGTGATGACCATTCACCAAGGAAATAATGTGTTGTAGGCTGCAGATGAATGTACAACAATGAAAAGAGAATATCATTGGGAGGAGGAGGAGAAGAAGGATTGAATGGGAAATACAAGTGGGCAGTCTAAAGTCTCCTTTTCAGGAGAGTGAGAGATCTGGTTTCTTTACCTACCTCTCTTTGATAAAAGCCTGCCAGTGGGGGTGACGTCTGTGACACCAGAGCCTGCAAACCCTTGTTGTTTTACTAAATTATTCATCCTGTTCCTCTGATAACATAGTTATAAGGAGGAGCCTAATTGAATTTACTCTCTGGCTTTGGCCAATAGGGCGATAAGGATCCAGCAGAATGGGATGACGGTGAATCCTGCTAGTGTGCTGTGAATGTGAAGCAGGAGGGACTGGCAGTTGGTGTGCAGGAGGGAAAGCGAATCAGTCCAGGCCCCCCAGGATTAGCAGAATAAAGAAAGGTAAGAAAGCGAATTGGAATAATATTTGCCAGAATCACATATTGACCTTGTGCTGAAGGGGTTCTTTTGTTTATAGGAAAGCAGTTTGCAGGCAATGTTTTCTTGCAGGGTTTAGAGGGAATAGGAATGTGTGTGGTGGCACTTGTTCAGTGCATGTGCTGTGTGCCTTTGTCTTTATATGTGCTGCAGGGTTTTATAACACTGCGTTTTCATTGTGCATGTCTATACGAGGTGCTTGTGTTTTATGTGGATAGAGCAGCAACATATGAAACCTGGGCATTATGAATGTGATGGGAATAGTCAAAACGGAGAAATAACCTCATGGACAACATGGTGAAAACAGTAGTGCTTTCCGGTTTGATTGAAAATGGAAATGTTGAGGCTCTTAGTGAGCTGTTTGCAAATAAAAAAGAACAAGTGCATGTGCATCTGTGTGTGTATGTATCAGATCTGCAGTGAGATGTGAAAATGAGAAAGAGGAGGTAAGATAGGAGCATTAGGCATGGCAAATGGAGGTGAATTGCAAGCAGTCTGTGTAATCAGATGCTCTAACCTGGAGAGTGAAAGTGAATAGGAAAGTGGATTAATCCTGTTTGCTGAGGCAGCAACACCTGGAAAGCAAAGACGGTAATTAGGTTATCTGACTGGTTAGAAGAACTGATGATCAGACCCTCCTGTTTGCCTTCTGCTAAAGTGGTAACCTATTAAGTTGTTTCCACGGGTTTTCTATCTCCCTTTTAATCACAGAAAGAAAGGAAGAGCATCTCCGAGGACCAGGTTAGAATGCACACAACTGGAAGAGCAGGAGTACATCAAGCAAATTAGCCTCTGCTCTTCCCTTTGTTTCACTGCCTTTGCTCTGATAACAAACGACTGCTAAACAGGCAGGGCAGGTGGGGGAAGCTGAGTTACAAATGTTATGAGTGGCATTATGCCATGTAGGCATGGAATGTTGTTTGCAGTGATGATGCTATAATTGCACTTCTGCAGCTTACGTACATCCTTGTAAACCTTTAAGACAAGGCTCTCCTGAGCTGGGGAAACAGCCCAGTCACTAACCAGAGTAAGCTTGCTGTAAGGCATTAACAGGCTTAGCTGCTTCTCATATGTTCTCACTACCTCATTCTTTTCAAGCCAGTATCCAGAGGAAGGTGTAGTTGAGACAAAGATATTGCTCACCTGTGGATGTCTCATCTCAGATGGAAACTAACTCTTATGACGAGTGCTAAGGGAGTTATGCTTTTTGTGCTTGCTCCCTCTGAAAAAAAGCAGTAAGATAGAAAGCTCACAGGGAGATGCAACAAAATGGTTTGTCCTGATGAAGCAAAGCTGTTTGCCCAAAGCTCTGCCTACTCCCTGACAGCAATTTGCTTACATAAGGAGTAAACTTTCCCCTACCCAAACTTCTTTTTTTTCTGTGCTTTTCTTACATGGCCCGAAGATGGGAAAATGCAAACATGACTAATATTCACATTACAGGGCGTCTCCCTGTTGGCATCTACACTCTGCACTCCTAAAGTCTCTGTGATGTGCTGCTGGGGGCAGTGAACTGAGTCGGAACCCCTCTGTCTCACCACTTGTGCACTTCGGGTCAATGACTTGGCACAGTTATAAAAAGGCTCCTCCTTAGAGAAGATATTTGTATTCGATGATGGAAAACCCAAAGAGAATACGCTGCAGATTCCCACAGGACAAAGACAAACTCACCTCTTCTCACCTGGAATAACTGACTGAAAAATAGGTCTAAGACAAGGGCATTCAGCTTAGACTAGCAGGTTTTTGTCTCTTGATTTGCCACACGTTTGCTATACTTCAGCACACCTAAGAAAAAGCATGGTCATATTTGAGCTTGACTCCAGCTTTCAAAATATTCACAGCAACTGAGTGAGCTGACAAATAAAGCAAACCAAAAGAAATCATAGAATCATAGAATCAACAGGTTGAAAGAGACCCACCGGATCATCGAGTCCAATCGTTCCCATTAATCTCTAAACCATGCCCCTCAGTACCTCATCCACCCGCACCTTAAACACCTCTAGGGAAGGCGAGTCAACTGCCTCCCTGGGCAGGCCATTCCAGTGCCTAAAGACCCTTTCTGTGAAGAATTCTTTCCTTATGTCGAGCCTGAACCTCCCCTGGTGGAGCTTGAGGCAATTCCATCTTGTCCTGTCCCCTGTCACTTGAGAGAAGAAGTCAGCTCCCTCCTCTCCAAAACATCCCTTCAGGTAATTGTAGAGAGCGATAAGGTCTCCCCTCAGCCTCCTCTAATAAATCGTATCTACATGAAAATAAACTTCTCAGTAAAACTGGCTTCTCTTTGCTTAACTCTGCTGCAACAAAAAAAACCCAATTATTAAATAACTCGCTTATTCACAAACTCCAAAAGGATGTTGAGCTTCCAGGTGCAGAGCAGGAGTCTCTCCTTACTAAAAAAGAGGTAGATACTAGATGCACATGGAGAGTCCATCACTTTGCACATCAGAGGAAGCCTTTATACACTTGCTTGTTTTGGGATGTGTATCTTCCTTGAGAGAGACACATGGCAGGTTTGGCAGGAGCAGTGTGCCTCTGATGCTGTGGCAGTGATAGCCTGGCGTTTGCTCACAGCATTTATTGCTGGTTGGGTGACTACATTGTTTGCTTCTGCCCTCAGAGTCAACAGGGAGGCTCTGAAATGGGCAAAATGCCAGCATATTCCTAGGGAAGCTTACATCATCACCAATTCACTGGTTTCAGAGACTGTGCTGGAAACCCGAGGTCGCTTTTGCCATTAATTGCCCAGATGATAAGTTCATGCAATGATATAATTTTCCTGGGTGGATGTTAGGAGGTGATGTATTATTGTGGGGCAAAATTTGTGGGGATGTAAAAGTTGTGCTACTTGTTGGTGTTAATACTAATTACAACAAACTTAACTATAGTTATCTTTCCTTCACATCATCTATCTTTCCCCAGAAAGGGTACTCTATCTTTTGTTTGTTTGTTTGTTTGGAGGTGGGGAGGGCAGGGGCATGTAAACTGTGAACAATTGCACTTATGGAGTTTGTAGTATTGCATATTCTGCCCTAAAGGACTGAAACATAATGCCTTTAACTTCCCCAGCTCCTCTGTAATAAAAGTTGTTGCTTTATTCTTAGCAGTTAATTCAGGCTGTTTACTACCTTGTAAATCTCATTGCACCTTCCAAAAATTCCTTGTGTTTATCATTTACACTGCACTTTCCTGGAAAAAAAAGAAATCAAATCATCCTTCCTTAACAAAAAGAAATGTAAAAAAAATTAGTCTGGTTCTTACTGCACAGTGACTGGTGTATTTTCTTGTGGCATTCTCCCCTCAGAAGATGCCACTCAGACTATTGGGGTGTAGAATCACTTTGTAATCAGTCTGGAAATTCTCCAGAATGTCATGTTTTGCAGTAAACACTCTAGGATGTTTTATCCTTTTTTAAGTTTTTTGTCTAAAAATCCCTTTTCCTGGTACCTTAATAATAAGCAAATAAGCACAGAATTACCAGATAAAAAAGAGTGCCCTGGCCCAGATACAATTAATAGAGGATAAATGTGCAGCAACTTGATCTGATAATCCATTGGTAGGTGAAACTGCTATCTCAAAATGTCAAACAAAACACCCAGGGCATTTTCAGAGCTGTTGTAAGAGCATTTTCTTTCAAACCATGCCACTGCCTCACGTTTCCCTCCCCTTTGCTCACTCCAGTATTTCTCTTCTCTGTGTTTTCAACTGGCTTAGATCCCCCCCAGGTGTACAAAGCCCTGGATCATATTTTTTCAAACAGACTCAGTAAGACCAGATAGAAACATTCCAATTTCTAGATATGCTTGTTATTTGTGGGATAAAATTGTTTCCTTTCTGTTTAAGCATTGGGAAACCATACTCCCTCTCCACACTGGATAATTTTGCACTTCTTCCTATCGTTCCCAGTTTGTCATGGTATTCTCCTGCCTCAGCTAGAGAGTAGAAAATGTCAAGGATTTTTTCTTGAATGCTGACAAACAGCAGAGGTTTGATTGGCAATCTGTTACTGGTTCAGCACCGTAGACATATTTATAATATGGTTATCTAGGAAAATTAAGTGATTATGCAGAACTAACGATGCCTGGCTGTCAGGTTACGGGCACTCATCAATTGCCTGTTCAATGGAAAATAAAGCTACTCTGTCTGGACCGATCAAACCATGAAGCAAGAGTGTGGTATGACTTGGTTGCAATAAGCAGATTATACTGGCCGTAGGAAAGGGGACCCAAGGAACATGGTTGTAATTTAGACCCTGCTCATAAAGGGAAAAAAAATAATGAGATGGCCTGGAAAAAAGAGGAGAAAGCTGTAATGTGGAAATGATCTTTTGTCCTAGTGATGATGCTCCATTGCAAAGGGCTGAATTCTTTCTTGCCACCAGCGTAACATCAAGAGGTAAGAAAAGATCAACTTCCCAGCATGGCCTGTGGTAGCTTTTCTTGGGAGAGGCTAGAGATGGGGGTGTAAAAAAGTAGACTGAATTGGGTAGGAAAGACACCTTGTCCAGGCTTCCTACAACTACAAGTATTGTCTTCAAATCACTTCTGAGAGAATAAACTGCTGTTGTTTTTAAAAGCACATTAAATTTTGCTGTAAACTGTCAGACTGGGATATGAACAAGACAGACAGTCGCTATGCTGTCCTTCCAGCCTGAAGAAGCTTATCTCCCTATGGGTTGGAAAAAGCAGTTCCTGTTAAAGGAAGGAAAACGGAAGTACTGGAGGGACAGGTGAAGAGCCATGCAAAGTTGGGGAGAGGGGTATACCTTTTTTTTCAAAGAAGTAAATTTCATTTTTGCCAAACATTGTGGGATTTGACCAATTTGTTTTCTGCTCTTATCACATACTAAATCCAGCACTTATTCTCCATATACTTCAATGTAGAAGTATGGAAAAGCATTGGCTTCCTTATTTCTTCTCATACACAGGAGCAAACACACAGGTATCAACCCATTTTAAAAGGTGACAGTCAATGTCTTCAGCCAGATCTTCCTGGTCAAACCAAATGGTTGTTTGTTCAGCTCCCTCGAGTGGAGACTGTGTGTTAAATCAAGCCCTACATTTTAATTTACAATTTGATTTTACATTTAGCTGGCAATTGCACAAACACAGAAGAAAATATTTTTTAACTTGCAGGTTCTAGCCCTTTAAAAGCACAGATCTGTTTAAGAAAAGATACTAATAAGCCTTTTTTTGGTTAAAGTGATAGCTCAAATCATTCACATTATTTGGAGCAGAATAAGAGATTAACTGATGCATCATTCCATTCCAAGTGAATGGAGAAAATCTCACTCCACTGGGACTCAGTACTTCCAAGCCTGGTGGAAAAAAAAACAGCCAGAAGTGTTTACACCATACCTCTTATGTAGTCAAATGCAAAATATTTTTAATCTAGAAGGACTGGTAAATTTTCACTGGCACTAAATTAACTTCATAAACAAACACAGGCATGTTTACATAAACTATTAAAAAAGCAAAACCAATAGCAGCAGAACATTCAGCTCCAAGATGATTCAGTCCTTTACAATATGTTATTTAAAACATAGTAACACTCTTTTTTTTAGATAAGATGTTTTCTTTTTAATATAGGGTATCTTGGCCCTGTATGGTTTTCTTCTTTTGTATAATACAATGAACACATCCGTTATGCTGTCATCTTCCTCCCCCACCTAAATCCGTAACTTGCTGGGCTTAGAGTAAGGCTGAACAGACCTGTAATACCTTGTGTTCTTGCCTGCAGGAACTCTTTTGCTGAACTCTTTTGCCTAACTCTGCAGAATAAGCTGATAAACTCCAGAGGAAGTTGCTAGAAAATACAGATCCTCCTCAGAGAAGAACGTAAGAAAATCAGGAGTTTTCTCATGCAGCACAACTCAGTTGTTTATAGAAAAAAAATACATGAGGAATGATTCCGTGGTCTCAGAGATGATGGACTGAGTGTTCCTGGCCCTGAGTCACTGCATACACCTTTGATGCATTGTGCCCATCACAGGCAGCTGCCTGAAACTGTGGATACAACATGTGGGTGGGGAAAGCGAATAATGTGACAAGTTAGGAAGTACTTTTTTCTTTTTCTAGCCCTGAAGTTTTTTGATTTACTGCTTAGAGATGAGACTCAGTGTCTGTATTTCCTTTCTGCTTGCTAGTGCATTAACGCGCTTTGGAGAGAGTGAGTTGGATGGAGTGCTACAGTCCTGCCAGCAGCTGAAGGTTGCTGTATTTAGCTTGATGCGTCTATCTAAAATAGGCCTGTGTGTATTTAGTTAGTCTTGCAGGCAGGCTTTCTTACTTCAGCAGGCTTGTGAAATTTCTGTTAGCAGGAGAGAGGAGTAGGCGAAGCAGGAGGATGCTGTTTTATAAGAAAACTGAAAGAGGCTGTCAGGAATTAACATGGAGGTTACCTTGGTTTGCTTTGGGCAACCTTAATAATTCAACAGAGCCTTTCAGTCAGGGCTTCCCCCTGTGCTCCCCACAGGGGTAGTTACATGTATGAGAATTTCTTGAGGCCGTTTAATGGGTCAGCTCCAAAGAAATGTGTAGCTTTGGAGAGGATGGCGCTTGTCAAGAGCTAGAGCTGACAGTCTGTATTAATGTGCAAGGAGGCTTTTCCCAGGGAGATTCTTTGATGTCTCCAACTCCTGGTCACAGTTCATGGGGCTCTGGCTTACATATCATGCCTCTGTCTTGAAAGGCCACCTTTTTTGATGAGCTCTACAGTCAGACTGTGTAATTATCATGCCTTCCCTAGGAGCAATCTACAGAAAGAGCAGGGTAGTGCCCTTAGTTAGCTGGGGCAGTTGCAGGTATTCTCAAGGCTATAACTGGCATCTATCGCAAAAGTCAAGCCAGCCATGCAAGATCATCTGCCTTCTACTACAGACAGAGGGATCAGATCCAGACCTCAAACTTTTTTAATCTCAGTGATAATCCCATTGGAGTTGATGAGAATTTTGTTTGAAGTGGAAGGGATAGAACTGACTCTTTGCTTTCTGAGATATTTCTGAGATATAATACTGTGTTCAGTTCTGGGCCCCTCATCACAAGAAAGATGTTGAGGCTCTGGAGCGAGTCCAGAGAAGAGCAACGGAGCTGGTGAGGGGGCTGGAGAACAAGTCTTTCGAGGAGCAACAGAGATAGCTGGGGTTGTTTAGCCTGGAGAAGAGGAGGCTGAGGGGAGACCTTATTGCTCTCTACAACTACCTGAAGGGAGGTTGTAGAGAGGAGGGAGCTGGCCTCTTCTCCCAAGTGACAGGGGACAGGACAAGAGGGCATGGCCTCAAGCTCCACCTGAGGAGATTCAGGCTCAACATAAGGAAAAAATTCTTCACTGAAAGGGTCATCAGGCACTGGAATGGTCTGCCCAGGGAGGTGGTTGACTCACCTGTTTAAGGTGTGGGTGGATGAGGTACTGAGGGGCATGGTTTAGAGATTGGTGGGTATGGTTGGAGTTCATGATCCGATGGATCTCTTCCAACCTGGTGATTCTATGATTCTGATTCTATTCTATGATTTACCAGTTAAACAATTAGCATTGCAAGCTTTTGTGTACACTCTGTTCTGCTAACTTGCACCCAATATTGGACTTCGGTAAATATTCCAGTAAAAGTAATGCAATAATTAGAGGGAGATATAAAACATGAGCTTCTGCATTGCTGTGGCATTTCATCTTTTGGACAGAAAAGATTTATGGCCAGCTTTGGTTGCCTGGAATAAATAATAACAGTAATGTACCGTTAACTTGTGATATCCAAACCTCATAATGCTCCTTCAACCCTGCTAGAAGTAGTCAGCCAGAAACATTTAATGCAGCATTTCTCCACTAAAAGCCAAGAGCTCATCAGCTGTGAGATAGGCTCTGGAAATGCCTTTTTTTTAAGATTTACTCGGTAAAAAAGCCTACAAAGGAATGGGATATTTGATACAAGTTTCACCTGTTGCAAGAAATTTTATAATTTTTGTTGTGCTATTCTGGAGCAAAAAATATTTTGAAATGGTGAAACTTCTTTGAACTGAGCAGTCTGCTTTTCAACCTACTATTACAAACATAAAAATTTTCAACCAGACCATTCTTAGCCCAGGTCTGTATAACTCCCTGCACTGTAGTTCCTTCCATACAGTGAAAACTGAAAAGGCATGAGTGCTGCTGTTCAGAAGAACCTACATCTTCAGCTCTGCCCCGTCAGTCTACCTTTCTTTCCATCCGGTAATTAGATGATTGTGATGTGCTGAGGACCCTGAGGTAGTTCTCATGAAGCTGTCATCTGTCTTGAAACCAGAGAGGACACCAACAGGGTTTAATTCTCAGTGAGGCATTTACAACAGTAACTTCCACCAGAGCCTCCCACAACTTGGACTAATAGAAGCAACAGCTAGTTGCGTCCACGTGACGCTGTAAGACCTGTGTATTTTCCCAGAGCAAAGTAGGTGGTGAAGAATGAATATAATATTTACTTCTCTAACCTCCTAAGTGCATGTTTTTATGCTTAGCATAGAGCTTCAATGACTATGAGTAGGTAAGAGAAAAATCTGATTTTTTAAAGAAAGCATAGTATATGTCTGTCTCATGAATACTCAGAGCCAGCAACTGATAGGGTTTAACCCTAACTGGCAACTAAGCACCAAACAGCTGTTTGCTCATTCCCCTCCCCAGTGGGACTGAAGAGAGAATCAGAAGGGCGAATGTGAGAAAACTCATAGATTGAGATAAAAACATTTTAAATAGGTAAAGCAAAAGCCGTGCACGCAGGCAAAGCAAAACATGGAATTCATTTACTGCTTCCCATTGGCACATAGTGTTTAATGCTCTCCAGGAAAGAAGGGCTCCATCATGCATAATGGTTACTTGAGGAAGGCAAAGACTATAACTCTAAACATCCTTCCTTTCCTTCTTCCCTCAACTTTATATTGCTGAGCATGATGTCATACAGTATGGAATATCCCTTTGGTCAGTTAGGGGTCAGCTGTCCTGACTGTGTCCCCTCCCAGCTTCTTGTGCACCCTCCTTCCTTCTCTCTGGCATGCCAGCATGAGAAACTGAGAAGTCCTTGACTCCTTAGCAACAACTAAAACATCAATGTTTTCAACAACAGACTCAGTCTAAATCCAAAACACAGTGCTATGCCATGTACTAGGAAGAAAGTTAAGAAAAAACAGCACAGGGAGGTAGAATAATCATCAGCAATAGGCTTTTGTGAGCCTCCAAGGAGCACTTCTGAAACCCAAAATACAACCAAGGCATCCATTTGAGCTAACAGCATGTTCTGTGCTTCCTCTTGGCAAAAGTCACCTTTCTCTGCTAACATAGAGCAGTTGCTATACTTACTAGGTGGTAAGACCTAGTTACTAAATAGGTTTTCCACCACAGTTTCACTAGGCAGAAGGTTTCATTAGTATCAAGGAGCACCAGGTACGTGCTGTGACTGCATAGGTGTGCTAGGAAAGACCTAGCAGTTTGACTGAAGTCTGCAGCCTTACTGATGCTTGCTAGCAAAGACAACTTGGTGGGCTGTGGCTGGCAGCAACCCCAGGGGATGGGTTCTGCCGTGAGACTCAGTGACAAACAGGGAGAGGGAGGGCAGGGCCAAAGTTGACAAACCAGCTGCCATTCCTGCATCGCTTGACAATGTTTCTTGTTCAACCTTCAGGGTAGCACTAACTGAAAAATGAGTTCAGGTAGGGTTTGCTGCCAGGCACTGACTAGCCTTGCAGATGATGCACTGGCAGCTGCTGCTGTTCAAGAAGTAGCTGCCCAGGAGACAATTGATTCTTTACAGCATGAACATATGAGGTCTTCTGGGGTGCTTAAGCATGTGTCTTTGCATTGAAGTATCATATGGTCACACAGCCCCTGCTGAACTTGGGAGATCATCACAGCCAGACAGAATGCTGTTTTTTTTACTCAGGCATTCAGGGAGCAGCTGCCTTGCTTTTACTGCAGTGGCAAAAGCTTAGATATAGGTTTGGTTTAGACCTCACCAGTGAGTATTTACAAATGAGACCTGGAGTCACATTTTCAATCAGAAATTATAAACTTACAGGAGACCTTGCTGGGAGAAACTACATAAGCGGCACTACGTGGGAGGCCAAGCTTAATGATTGTGGTGTTCAAATCTCTTTGATTTTTTAGGAGTGCTCTGCTGTGCTTTAGTAGTAATTGAAGAGATCCAAAGTAATTTTCCACTTTCAGGAATGAGATGCTAATAATGGGGAACTGAAGCAAGAAGAGAGAAGATGATTAAATAGATAATAGGAAAGACTCCTATGTATTTGTTATCATGCAGGGTACATTATTACTAGTGTTTACAATATGACCTTGTCTTACCCTGGTTTTATGTATAGATTTCAGTATGAAGTGATTTAACCAAAGTTCTTTCTTCAGCTCTTAGGAAAATTCAGGTGGACGTGCAGGATCTGTCACCAAAATATGAAGATAATCCACTATTTCTGTGGAGTTGAGTGATGATATCAGATTTTCATAACCCCGTCACTCACTCGGTGATGTTTGGATACCATGTAAACATTGGGCTAAGTAGGAAAGGGGATAGAGATCCTGTGTTTAACCTGGCTTATTTATAAAAGGTCATCCATGCACTACTTTATTACACAATTAACATCATCTGGGTAGCCACAACAGTTTTTGTGGCAATCAGCTTTAAAACTGGACTCCAGTGGCTTTGGCAGCTCTGATTTGAGCTGAAAACTCTATATAGTCTTCCATGTTAAAAAGGTAATACAGTTTTCAGGCAAATATAATTTTAAATAGCTGCTATACTTACTTCTAACATTATAGAAGACCTCTACAATCTGTATTTATATCACCATGCATCTCAGTCTCTCTCAAACTTGACTCAATTTAGCCTTTCCATACTTTATTTAACTTAAACATCATTATGCAATCAGGCATGCTGAGGTACAAAACACTTAAATGACTTGCTCAAAGTAAAAAACTCCATTAAAAAACATATACAGAGAAAAAACTTGCTCTTTCTACCCACAGAAACCGTTAAGATTTGTTTCCTTTTGTGCAAGTCTTGAAATAGAGAACAACATTTTGTGTGTTTTAATGTACTGCCTGCTGTACTACAACACATAGGAAGATCAGCTCTGCACTTCAACTTAAGCCTATGGAAAACATTGAATATGCAAGTGTAAACGCTGGCCGAATTTGTATAGTTTTCTTAACAGAGGGAAGCCAAGATCCCCGAGTCTGCAAGTCTGTGAAAAGCTGCAGGGAATCAACGTACTTCCTCACTTCCTCAGCCTGCTGTAGTTAACACCCTGCCATCCATGCCAGCCTCTGAAATCTTGAGCTACAAAGATATGCCCTAGGGTTTGTTTGGGGTTGGTTTTATTTCACTCAGGTCTTAGACTGGGTCGGGATGACAAAGCCATGCAGTTATGAGGTGACCGATTTAGCACACAAGCTTTTCTACCTGCTGGGCTTTATGAACTTAAGGGTTCAGGCACTGGGTCTGAGCAAGAGCCAAAAAAAAATAAAAAGCCAGCAGGGCCAGGCAGCTGTCTAGCTATACTCAGAGCTCTGTTGAGTTCGGTTTTAACTGATCAGCTGATTTCACAGTCTACTTTTGGACCCACTTTTTCTGTAAATACACATCCACAGTAAAAGTGGCTTTGGTCAGTAAGCTTCAGTCACATGGGACTGCACCACTTCATTCTGATCAAATACATATTGTCCCAAGGAGGAACAGGAATACTAAGTTACACTGCTTCTATTGTTAGCCATATTTTCATTTAATTATACTTAAATAGTAACTGTCTACCTGTCCTGCCAGTTAAGACATATTTGCAGAAAGAGTCGCTCCGGTGTGGTTCTCAGGTAACGTGTCCAAGATTTGTAAAATGTCCCTATTTCTGTTCTCCTTGCTGCAGTGTGCATGCTCACTGTAACAAGTTAGTCATGCTGCATTTGTGCACGAAGCCAACAAGAGCTCACGGCAATGCATGTGGCTCAAATTCCTCCCATTGCATCCTGTGCGGGCTGTCTGGCTACAGGGTCACCTCATACTCTCCACTCCCCTCCTCCTCTTTCTTCTCTCCTTTCCAGGTTTGGGAAAGAAGTTCTGTGAGTATGGGAGAAGGAGAAACTAAAATAGCTGTGCATATCAATCCATTACTTTCCTGGTAATAACATGGTTCCACATCTTTTCCTCCAAAATTTTCTCCCCACTGACACCATTCATGGTGGCTACATATTTGCTGGCCCTTGAAAGTCTTGGTGGTTGAGTTCTTAAACAAGGCTGGCCAATTACATAACTCTTAAAAGCTTTGTAAATCAACTGGGGAACCAGAACTCTTGAAGCTGCTCATGTTTGATCCAGTGGAGCAGTGTGCAGGAATGTGAGCTGGACCTTACAATATCTCTGCACTCTACAATATAAAGTTTGTCTTCCTAAATAAGGAAACCAAGGCACTTATGTTGAATAACCTTCCCCCAGGCTGAGGGCAGAGGACTCTGTTTTAATCATATTATATTTTATTCCCACACCTGAGCTTAGTCCATTAGCCTATTCTCTCAGGATTTTGGGTCCAGAAACTGTTCGAATTCTCACACTCATATTATGTTGTCTAATGCATTTTACCTAAATATAGCTTCTGGCATTTGGAGCCGGTTATAGTGGGTTCCTACACAGTCCAGCATGAATGCTAAAACTAGATAGGCACACAGACAGAAACCAGGAGAGAAAAGAGCTTGATAAAGGATGGTTAGGGAAATACGTTCATGAAAGAATTTATCATTAGACTTCTAAAATACATTTTCTGATTATGGCAGCGCACCTCTGTTGATACATGTTTTTGTCAACACAATGTTCATGTGGCAACTACGTGACTTCTTAAATGGCATTTAAGATGCTTTACTAAGAAAACAAAGCACTTGCCCACTGACTGTCCTGCACAAGCTCCTGATGGCACCACGAATACATTTGGCTTGCAGATCCAACCTGCAACCATGCTAGAGCAGAACCTCATGGACATTTGTGAGGCTGCAGCTGGGAAGCAGGCACTGGTGATGGTGCAAAGACTAGGTGCTCAGTCCAGCTCCGGGGGAGCGGATTGTCATCCTTGCTGAGGTGAGAAGTGTGTGGGTACACAGTGTGAGAAAATGGGATGTATTACACAAACCCACACAACTCTTCATGTGCCCCCATGTCATCAAAAGTAATCATGCAAAAAAAGTGAAGAAAAACATACCCTTGAAATGCTCAGCGCAGTTTGAATTGGTCATCACAGACATAGCTAGGTGGACCTCTACAGTCCTCCAGATGAGGATCATAGAATCGTAGAATTATTTAGGTTGGGAAAGACCTTTAAGATTATCAAGTCCAACCATTTCCCTAACGTGAAAGAATTTGGTATCAATCTGTCTTACAGTTATGTCAGAAATGTTCCCAAGAAGACAGTAAAGCATTGCCTTTCTCTTCCATCATCCAAATAAATCAGTAAATGTGTTCAAATTCCCAGCTTGTTATTCTCTGTGTATTAAGTTCTGCTACATGACATGGTCATATATGGCTAGAAAGCAAATATGCAACTTGCCATACAAAGGCAAATCACAAGTTTTATTTATCCAAGTACCTGTTGTTATCATCAGGTCAGGTATATCCCAAGTATTATAAGGGGTTTTCTACCATGTGGGAGGAATCTGGGAAACTGGGATGTGGATATGTTGGTGTGTGGAAAGATTCAAGGGGAAGAAAAGCAGTGGATGCAAATGAAAGCAAAAATTAGGTGAAATATACTCATGAAAGAGATCATTTAGAAGATTTAAGACGTTTGAAGGGTGACTTCTTAATGCCAAAAATCATAAAACATTTGGGAAAGAGATTGAATTTTTATGGTATCTTAAAATTACTTAGAAGCATTGATGCAAGAATTGCAGAGTTGTGTTTGAACATAAATTATTTGGATATATGAAACCTTTTTTTTCTAATAAACACATGAAAAGTAATAAAATTTTTGCTCTTATTGTTATCAGTTATCTTGTTGTTATCAGTTATAATTATCTATTTGGTGTATATTATTACTTGCTAGGTAACTGTTTCTTTCCTTTCCTGACTCATAGCAACACTTTTACCCTCCAAGATATCTAGCTAGCTCAATAGTAACAAAATAGTCTGTTTACCTGGATTTTAAATAACCAGTCTGTTGTGACAGAACTAAAATACAGAGGAAAAAAATTACATAGGAATGAGGAAGAGTATGTGATCATAATCAAATCAGGAGCCCCATTAGTACTAGGCAGCATTAGTACAGGCTGCAGCATTTTCCTCTGAGAACTTGTGAGCTGTCAGTCCCTTAGGCATCTTTTATCTGGATGAGCTCTAATGCATATCGACAGGCCCTACATATTAAATACATCCAGCTACTTGATTTTATTCAGACCAGCACTCTTCAAAACAACATGTCTCTCAGCTGAAGGAAATCCCTGCTGTATTAATGATGTGCCTGGTGCCCCTTTCACTCCTATCACCATGAAATCAGGACTTGTATGGTTGCTGCAGGAAACAGAGCATGTCTCACAAGCACACAACATGAACTGCATTAGATCCAAAGCTGGGAAGGAAAACGGCAAGAGCTTCAGAGCCCTGTTTGCTTCCTTCCTAGAATTTCATCTGCTTAATATGCAGAGCGTTTATCTCTACAAATTTTCCAGTTTGTACTGCTGTCTCCTGCTTTTCTTTAATATAAACGTGAGAAACCACTTTGGCATGTGTGCAAGTATTAGTCTTACTGGAAGCTTTAGTGACGCTATTGCTGGAGATGGGAACGACCACAATACTCCAGGGAAATAAGAAATGGAGACAGTTTACCAGCTCAGCTGCCTTTCAGATGGAGATGGCTCTCTAGTATCCAAGGATTACTTGAATTCAGGGTTTCTTTGCCTCTGTATTGCCAGCTCCAGTTGATCTGGGTCTGGCTTTGCTGATAAGCAAATATTCATGTTGAACAGAAACAGGCCACAAAAGGCCTCCCTAGGATCACTGACAAAGGGATATTACCACTGAGACAGCACTGTGGCTGTTAGATGCCAATAGGATTTCCACAGTGGGAATTAAATGAGGAAATAATGTATTTTTCCTGAGAAGTAGCTCATCATAATTTGTTCCTGGAGGTATTGAAGCCACAGAGTATTATCATAACATTCAGACTTATTTTTCACTAGAAAATTTTTCACTATTTTTCATGTATTTAGTTAACTTCATTTGCAATCTACTTGAAAGTCTGTTGACATTTTGTCACTTTAAAATCTACTTTTTTTTCCTCCTTCTTTTCCTTATCTGCCATTGTGAAATTACAGACAAAATGGGAAAATAGACTAACTTGTATTCTGTGCTGTGTGTAGCTCTTGAGAAATGGTCCTTTTCCCACTCAATTTGGTAAGCATGCAGCTATTATATTCAGGAGCAGGTAAGGCAAGCCCCTCAATAGTGAAACTGCTACGTAGGAAGAACTGAGAGCTTTACAAAATGAAAAAAATAAGTAAGATTTGTGAAACCTGGACTTTTCCAGTTAAACAGCCACTCAAGAAAGTAGAGAGGATTTTTTTTAAGGTTTACAAGAATACAGAGACAAGACAAGAGAGTTGTTGCACTTTTTTATATACTGGTGGCTCAATGAAACATGTTGAACGCTGTAAGTGATTCATTTCTGACAAAGAGGCCTCCAGAAATCTCTGAAAACCTCTCTAAATAGAGAAATTGGGTGCACTGGCTCCCTGTGAAAATCCTTAAAGAGTGCTTTTCTAAACAAAATCACTGCTGCTGTGAAGGGTAATAGAGAATTTGGGAAGCAAGTGAGCAGCTGTCTAACACAGAACAGGGAACTCAGGCTCTAGTTAGCATCATTGTCCTGACAGGATGCTCTCTCTACTCCCCTGCCCTGCCACCCCCTCTAGCTGCAAGGTCCTGACTTCTTGCAAACACCTCAAAGAGACAGCAGGGTTCTGCTGCTCTCAGCTATAACAGATACACAATATCCAGGAGTGTTTCTGGCGCTGGGATGCACAAAATCCCTAGATTTCAAGCAAAGTTTTTGCTGTAGTTTTACACGCTTTGGAAAATTTCTGCCAATGTCTAAATTAGCTCTGTATTGCCCTGGTGATACTTAGGAAAACTGTCTGCAAACTGAACACCAGCATGGAAATCCTCAGCTCTTCTCTTTTCTTTGGAATGCCCTACAGTCTTTCCAGTCCTTATGCTTTTTGTATATACTTCAAGTTTACAAAATGTGGGGTGTTTGGTGAGATATCTTTTTTTCTTTTCTTTTTCTAACTCCTATTGTTTTAATTTCCTGATTTATGGAAGTTCAGCTTGCACTGAAAAATACCAAGACATGTTTGAACATGTGAGCTTCATGAATCCAAAACTGTGGCAAGTGAAGTAAAAACCCAACAGAAGTTCTAGTTTGTTTCAGAACCAGATGTTTTATTCTACTTTCATTTCTTCTCAAGAAATGTCAGGCCATGCCAAGTTTTGCCAAACCTGAGATTGTTGAAGCCATTCAGGGTGAAACACTGAATGGTTAACAATAATAAATAATCTCTTGCTTTTCTCTTTTTGAAAATAAATGTATATGTATATTCAAATCCAGCTGTATTTGGTGTTCCAAACACGGCTGTCCTTCCACAGAATTCCACTCACACATTGTGTCAATATATCTGAAGGCAGAAAAGGATCCATGGAAATATCTTAAAACTTGAATATATGCTGAAGGCTACCCACAAAATCAGTGTGAGGGTTATCAGTAAGTGGCTGTTGCCAGATGATGAACATCCCCTAAGCTTTCCATCAACCATGGTCCAGAAGTAAGTGTGCAGTCCCTTGTTGCAAGGTGGGAGATTTTCCATCTTCCTAGCACAAGCATTGCTCTGTTGAGGCTGTCAAGATCAGGAATTGGATGCAGGCTGGCATGGTTGTGTCAGCTCATTACACAACAGTGTAGTTAACAAGCTCAAGGGAAATCTAAGCATGGTTAGCAGACATAAGCCAATTGAGTTTTGTTCCCTCTGGATTGTACCGCATATTACAAAGTAACATGACAAAAGGTTTAAGTGAATGTTTTGTTCTTGTTTTCTAACACACGTCAACAGGTTTTCTGAGATAGTTTGCATCTCTGAGGAGTATATCATTGAGAAAAGTCAGGTAGGTGCCTGGTTGCTGTCAACATGCTAAGGGAGCAGATGGTTTACCCTCCCTTGCACTTCTGAAAATATCAACCAGGAATCTTAACTGCAAGTTACTAAGGTGTTGAAGATACCAGCCTCTTTGCTGTTGTGCTTTAAGATCAACTCTAATTGACTTTCCTCTTGTTTCATTTAGTTGCTCACATCATTTCCTTTTGATACTGTGCTCTCATTGTTGGGATTTCCACGTGTTCCTGTGTTGTCTTTTGGTTAAGCTGATTCCTGCTCACTTCCTCCTTTTCTGCTTGTGTCTTCTCCTCTTCCTTCTCTCCCCCTCTCTCCTTTCTCTCTTTCCTCAGGATTTACTCATTCTCTTATGCTTCATTTATTATCTCCGCATCCTGAAATATAGCCCAGTTCCCCAACCTGCAGCTCCAGGGCCCAGATGCCCATTGTTTTCCCAGTTAGCTTTTAGGAGCAGCTGTTTCACACAGCAGCAGATTACTCCTGCATGGTGGGAGGCAGCTGCTGTATTGCAGCCTGAGGAACTCAACAGGAGCTCTTGCCTTGCCTGGAAGCAGTCTGGGGGCTGTATTTCAACTTGCCTTCCTATGGGCAAGTTCTTACCTGGCACAGAATTAAGGTGGCTTATCTCCATGTCAGTCACAGGAAAATATTAGTGTACACAGAGGCAAGGTGCGACTTGATGGTGAAGAGTCAGCAGCTCTCCTACCCATGCCTCTTGAGTGCCAAAATACCCCTTAGCAGATTTGTCTTGCTTCTGAAGGAAGTGTTGGTTCTTCGCCTTTTGAAGTTACAGCCCCACTTGCCTGCTAGGGTAGGATCTGTACGTCCATCCGTGGACACTGTGCTGCATGAGAGCTGCATGCTGTGTGAACCAGGTTCAGTCTGAAGCACTGAGCCCCCACGGTGTCCACAGGGAGTTTCAAGGAGTTGGAAAATTAGGTCCTATCCTACTCAGCCTGTGCCTGTACAAAAACGCCTACTACTGAAAGTTAATTATTATAACAGCAAATGTGCATGACACAGAAGCAACACATGATGTTTTCCACTAAGCAAAGGAATCTGATAGGGTTTACACTGCTTCCATTGCAGAGAACATCTCCTCTGAGGCAGCAGTACTGGCAGTCGATAAATTGATACAGCAAAGTCACTAATAACTTCATTATTCAAAAAAGACAAAGTCTATTTTAGTTACATTATCAATCTCATTAGAAAAATGTATGCAATGAGAGGAGGAAAGTCTGTGCCACCACTTTGACAGCCCCAAAGTCAAAGTTCCTGGTGGTTTTGCCATCCCCTATACCAGAGTAGTGCCAGGCATTTCTTCCTGCTGTCAGTAGTGTCATCCTGTTTGAATTTAGCCTCCATGTGCTTTGCTAGAGGGAGATTTCCCTGTGATGTCAGTTGCTTAGGTTTTCTCTCCTTCCATCCTGAGTCAACGGCACAGAGCCCAGTCTTCACAGCAAGCAGAGGCAGTGCCAGCCAGCAGAGGGAAGGCAGAGCAGCAGAGAGTTTTGACAGCTCCCAGTGTCTCCTGGGCAACATCATCCACTAAGAAATCCCTGGTGGAAAAAATTATAGGTCACTGTAAATGTTGCTCTCTCTTTAAAAGGGTACAAGATGTGAGTGCTCATGGTCTTGAAAGAAGGCCAACAAATTGTTTATTGTCAACAGTAGACTGAAGGACACTATTTCAGAAGCCCTGTTGTGGAGGAACCTGTGCTCCTTCCAGGCACATCATGGGATACTCCAACCCTTCCCAGCCCTGGACACCCTATACCATGTACCTCCTAACCCTTCTTCCACAGTACAGGGCAGAGCAGAGGCATTCGTGCATTGCTTTACCTGCTGATGCTTTGCAAGCATCCAGGGTTCTTTTGGAGAGTAAAATCTCACGGAGAAGGAAGAAACCATTCAAGCACCTAGCAGTGTGGCAGAAACAATTTCAAGAGCATGAAAGTCCTGCTGGACCCTGTCCCAAAGATACTGGCTTGTGAAAAGAGCCTTGTCCAGCCTGAATGGCTGGAGCCAGGTTCCCTCCCGTGGCTGAGAGTTGCCACAGCAGGAACCCACAACTCTCTGTGATACTGTGCAAAGCATGCGAGGGGCAGGCATCTCACGCTAAAACCACTTCTCCTGACACTGATATCAAAATTACGTTGCACTTCTTGCCAATTAACACCAAGGTCCTCCGAAAAAGCATGCCTAATTGCTTTACCCTATAATGCAGTACTCTTCAGGAGTCCTTCTGACAGCAGGCAGATCTCTGGGATGCTCCTCTTACTCAGGACTGGACCTATACTTGAGTGGACTGTGGAGGTATTTTTCTTATTTCTGTGATACAAGGTACAAAACACAGGTTCCTGAGCAGAGGGCAGCCTGTAAGTCTGTAAATCCCCCAAAGTCATTGTAGGCTCTGTGACTCTGGTCATCCTGGACAAGTAGCAGTGGGTGGCTCTGTGCTGACATTCACAGATACTGTGGTAGGATATGGATAGGCGAAGTGCTGTGTGGGTGTATATACAAGATGCACAGCTAGCTCATAATTCATGGATACTATACCTACTTTTTGGAACAATTGCTGCATAAACAGTCAATGCTACTGAAGTGCTGACCAGTGCATGTGTTTGCTTATGTTGTGCAGCCAGCAGCCATGCCAGGACTGGGTGGGAAGTCAGCACAATGCCTCAAGACAAGTTATCAACTGTAAATGTGGCAGGAAGTCATTAAAGATTTCCTGAGCCGTTCCCTGGGAAAAGACTAACTCCAGTCTCCAGCATCCTCAAGGGACTGGTACATCCAGGACTGTGAAATTATAAGAAAAAAATGTCTAATAAGCACATATCAGCAGTTTCAGCAGGGAACCCTCTGCCACAGATGGATTCTGTGCCCACAGGGTCAGGGTGGTGATGGACGACAAGATCTGGGGGACATGTGCTAAAGGGTTCTTTGTAGTTCACTTACTTCAGACAGACCCATCCGAGCCTCCCTACATCTCTCATCACTAAGAGAGGTATCAACATGCACAGGTCTGAATCCTTTGTCTCTTAAGCTTTGTAAATTCCTATAGGTGAAAATAAATGGCAGCTTATTTTAAGAATTCTGTTTGTATGATTCATGAGCTCTCAGCTACAGCTCCAGGAGGGAGATCCACAGATGTCAAGCTCTTTTTGACCAACTGGGAAAAGACAGCTTCCTGCCATCAGGAAACAATCAGAGACTGGGACAAGAGCATAAGCAGCGAGGGAGGTCAGACCAGGCAGGTGAAGGATATGAGTTTGTAGAGGGCTCATTAAAAAAGACTTGAAGGTGGTTGATGATACCAGGAGTTCACGTGTTTCATCTCTCTTGATGTATGGGATAACTCTGACTTTGGTTCCTGCAGACATATCTGTCTTGAAAAACATTTATGTTTTATCTGCTGTATCTTTTTTTTCCCCCCCTTAATCTCATCAACCAGCCTCTGGTCAAGACTCAAAGGCTGCCTCAGCAAATAAAAGGTCTTGGGGAATTACTGTAAAAATCTCATTTCTGGGCTATGCCATTAGCTGCAAAAAAAAATTAAAGTAATTAGTAATAATTAGTAATAAGCCTGTGAGATTATTTAACTGCTGAAAAACTTAGTGCTCTGGATAAAGCCAAAGTGTTCATACTATAGGCAAGAGAGAAAAGCTAGATAGTTATATTTCACAATGTTCATTTTCTCACTGGAAAAAATGAGCAGAGTAAGAGACCTTTCTTCTTAAAACAAAGAAAAACAACAGTGACAACAGCACAGTAAGGAAAAAAAGAGAAAAAAGTATGCAAAGATTAGGGAGCCAAACCTCTAGTTTTCAGTACTTGCAAAAATTCTACAAGTGTAAGATCAGGTAGCAACTACCAGCATGCACCAGACTTGAAGTCTAATTTTGAGTGCAGAGAGCTGTAGGGACAGAAACAAGTAGTTTGAAGCTGCCACTCAACTTGATCAGTATGTGTATGAGCATTTTTTGACTATTTAATTTCTACATACTATTTGAATTTAAAATGCTTGTTCATTAAATTCAGAGCCTTGCTTACAAGCCTGGCAAAGTTCATACAACTTTTTATCCCATTGGATGTTTCTGTGGTTATTCTGTAAGAAGCACATGTTATTTCCAGCACACAAAATAACAGAAATAAGCTGTCTCTCTTTTCAAAATAACATTTATGATCAGAATGAACAATGAACAGTTACAGAATTATTAGCCCCTAAGCTAATGCAAGATGGTCTGTCCTGAACAGAAAGTTTTTTGGAATGAGAGCGAGCCATGAAACATACTTGGTCCTATCTGTTTCTCCGAATCAGTGTAGCATATTGCTTAGAAACTAGTAATCCTTTTCCCTCTCATTGTTGATTAAGGTACCCATTTAAAAGGCCAAAAGAGTTTTTCTTAACAGAGTCACAGTACACATCTCACATAAATTTCTTTCATTCTTTTACCACAGGAGAGAAAGAAAATACTGCAGAAAAACCAAGACGTATTTCTCCAGTAGGATTTCAAAGGGTAAAGCCTGCTTACCTGGACTGCAAGGAGGTACCCTACACTCACACAGAAACTTTCCCTGGAACTAGTGACACCGTTGTTCAGCCTCTCTGTTGCTGAGAAGGGTTCCACCCAACACTGCAACAATGAATTTCCTCCGGAGGCGTCTCTCGGACAGTAGTTTTGTGGCAAATTTGCCTAATGGCTACATGATGGACTTGCAGCGCCCTGAGAGCTCCACAAGCTCCCCAGTTTCTCCTGCCATGGAGAGAAAGCATCCACAGCCACCACAGCCCTCACAGTCTTCCTCTACTGGCACAAGCATCTTCAGCTCCATCTCCAGTGCCATGAAGCAAACCACACAAGCAGCTGCAGGACTAATTGATCACTCAACCAGCCCCACACCAGCTGTGGCCCAGAAACCCAAGATCCTCCTGGTGATTGACGATGCACATACAGACTGGTAAGTCATCATAGTCTTCTCTGCTGAATTCAAACTCCACAGAGTTTGGGGGGATGGAGAGATCTGGGAAGCACGGGGTATCTGCAGAGTGGTACACAGATATTCCCATATCTAGGTCACCAACTCTGGCCCCAGGTTGGTGTCAGACCTGTGACTTGTGAGAACATCAGAGTAGGCTTTTCTCATAAACTTTTGGAACAAAAACATTTGCTTGATACTCATTGCCAAACTTCTTCAGAGCCTCAGTATAGGAGCACACGCAGGGCATTCTTGGCTCAGAAGGCTTAGCTGAGCTCTCACATCTAGCAAGGGTCCTATGAGGTCACACCAGAAGGTGTGTTAGTGATGTGGTTCAGGACCTTAGCCTACTGTTTGTGTTGGCTCTAAAAGTGAAAAGGAACTCAATATATCCACCTCTCAGTCTCTTTTGAGCTTTTTTCTCTCCACAAATTTGTACATAAATTATTAAAAGACAACCCAGGCTTAAAACTACCAATAGTAATGACTGGAGTTAATTCACTGGTGAAGGGCCCTTCACCTACTAAGCATAGCAGCTATTGGCAAAAGGGTTTCAGGCTGAAATTTGTCTTGTTCGTACCAATATCTGTTTACAAACAAAAGTTTGGAAGTTTGTTTGCTGTGATATTGGGTAGCACTTGCCAAAGGAGTCCTCTGAAGTGTTACAGAAGTTGACTTCTTGCTGTGTACTCACTTTCAAAGTCAGCTGGTTTAGAAAGCTTCAGACAAGCTGACCAAGAGACTTATTTTGGGAAAAAAACAGAGCATATGTTGAGGAGATGGGCTTGTTTTGTCTGCCAGTTTGTCACAACACAGAAAAAAGAAAAGGGTAGCATAGGCAAGGAGACCATACTGAAAACATAAAAATGAAAGAAGTTGTGTTACCTGGTCTTGACCAAGGGAGATTATTATTGTTATTACTATTATTGTTCTTTTCATCCCACACCACTTTGCTGAAAAGCTATCAACCTTTTTCTTCTTTCCCTGGAGAGTGGGGGAAAAGTTGGTCCTACCTCCTTGGGTTTACTTTCACAAACCAACATCTTCACAAACCAACATCACCAACATCAACTGGTTCTGTAGGATCCAGTAAAACGTGCGAGATCCCAGGAAAGCCCCTACAATCAGAGCAGGTGGTGTTGTCGCTCTTCCACAGGGGTGAGAGCTTTCTCTTTTTCAGAGCAGAGCCTCTGGGTGCTTCACTCATGTGCAGCAAACTCCATCTCATTGGGTGTTTGCTGAACAGATCAGCCCAGGGTACAAACTGTACCGATTTCATTTTGGTACTGTGTGCAGCTGGGACAGATTTCATCGATTCTAACCAATAAGGCAATGAGAATGGAAACTGTCCCAGGCGCTGGTCTGCTCCCAGTGCTGCCAGCTGCTTCTGCGAGGCCCACTTAAGGCAGGGCAACCCTCGTGGATGTAACTGTTTATGTGGAATTGCCCAGATGCTTCCCATATTTGAAAGTCTGGGATTCAGGTTTTCCAGTGTGACAGTTTAAGAATATTCAGATGTATATAGATTTGAAAAAGAACAACCCTGTGCCTGGCTGTGCAACAATAAAGACTGGTTCAGCAAACAAATGCAATCCCTTTTTACTTCCTGCTGGAATTCCTTTTCACGGTTGGACTCGATGATCTGGTGTCTCTATTCCAACCTGGTGATTCTATGATTCTATAATTCTATGATCTTAATTCTTAGCTAAGAAGGAGCAAAGGCTGAGTACAACTAGGTCAGCCTTCTTCAGCCAGTATGAAGTAAAGAGAACAGTGGGATTTTTCTCAAAGGAATCCAGCTTTTTCATAGAATGGGAAAATCCCTGATAATGTGGTCATTGAGTAAAATTTTTCACTGGCCTAGTGTTTTGGGGTTGTTGTTGGTTTTTTTTTTTATCACCATAGTAGCCTCTTAACACCAGAAACTTCAGCCAGCAACACAAATTTGGTTCAATATTGATCTCTCCTTCCTGAGTGCCTGCACAAGTCTCCCAGCAGGTGGATGCTCACCAACCTCCTTCTCTGCTGTGTTTTTTGCAGTTCCTTGAAGATGCTGCCAGGTGGCAGTCCCTTAACATAGCATCCTCCAGCTGGGGATAGGAGTGCCTCTAACGCACAGTTCCAGCATCTGGTGCTGAGCCAGCACTGCTTAGTCCAAACAGTGTAATCAGAGAGGAAATCCCTGGCTCAAAGGCCAATCTCGTTTTTCCTTGAGATTAATGGTGCTGAAGGTAGTCTCGGCAGGAGAAAGGACAAGGAGGGACTGGACTCTGTTGTAGTGTTTTCATGTTTTAGTATACTTGCTGCATTCAAATCCTTGCTTTTATATCTCCCAGCTGCTGTTCTGTCACACAGACTTCATGATCTGTGAGCTGAGCTTGCCCAACGAGCAACAGCTGGGAGATACAAAGAAGAAGTATGACATCCTTGCTGTTTTCAGTCTTCCACTCATCTGTAAGGACTCCATGAATCCTGCTGTCTTGGCTGCCCTTCTCTTGTGTGTAACTCCACAGTTTCTACACGTGATGGGGGACCCTTTTAATTCCTCCCAGCTCTCTCCCTCTGCGTACAGGCCGTGGATATCAAACAATACTGCTTGCAAAGGCTCCCTGCCTTCACTCTGCCAAAGACTATGAGGGGACCAAACAAAACTGGTGACTGGACATTGTGCCCACATTTAAAAAGGGTAGAAATTATGACTCTTGGAAATACTGACTTATCAGCCTACCTCTGTGCCTGTGAAGATCATGCAACAAATCCTTCTAGAAGCTATGCTAAAGCACACGAAGGACAAGGCAGTGACTCAAGATAGCCAGCATGGCTTCACCAGGGCCAAGTCGTGCCTATCTAACCTAGTGGCTTTCTATGATGGGGTGACCACATCAGTGGACAAGGGAAAAGCGATGGATGTGATCTATCTGGACTTCTGTCAAAGCCTTTGACATTGTCCCTCACAACATCCTTCTCTCTGAATTAGAGAAAAACAGATTTGATGGGTACACCGTTCAGTGGATAAGGAATTTCTTGGATGATTGCATTCAGAGGGTAGTGATCAACAGCTTGATATCCAGATGGAGATCCATGGCAAGTGGTATCCCTTGGGGGTCTATACTGGACCAGTGCTGTTTAATATCTTTATCAATGATATAGACAGTGAGATTGAGTGCACTTTCAGCAAGTTTGCAGATGACACCTGATTGAGTGGTGAAGTGTCACACCAGCAAGACAGGATGTCATCCAGAGGGACCTGGAAAGGCTGGAGAACTGGGCCTGTGTGAACCTCATGAGGTTCAACAAGCCCAAGTACAAGGTCCTACATGTGGGTCAAGGCAATCTGCAGTTTCAGTACAGGATGGGAGATAACATGATTGAGAGCAACTCTGCAGAGAAGGACTTAGGTGATTCTCCTCCTCTACTCCTCTCTCTTGAGACCCCACATGGAGTATTGTGTCCAATTCTGGAATCCCCAACATAGGAAAGATATGGAACTGTTGGAATGGGTCCAGCAGAGGGTCACAAAGATAATCAAAGATCTGGAGCACCTCTGCTGCGAGCACAGTCTGAGAAAGTTGGGGTTGTTCAGCCTGGAGAAGAGAAGACTCCAAGAGACTTTATAGTGGCCTTACAGTACCCAAAGGGGGGCTGCAAGAAAACTGGGAGGGATTTTTTACAAGGGAATGTAGTGGTAAGACAAGGATGAACGGCTTTAAATTGGAAGGAGGGAGATTTAGATTAGACATTCACAATAAATTCTTTTTGATCAAAGTGTGAGGCACTGGAAGAGGTTGCCCAGGGAAGTTGTGGATGATCCTTCCCTGGAAGTTTTCAAGTTTGGATGGGGCCTTGAGCAGCCTGGTCTAGCAGGAGGTGTCCCTGCCTATGGCAGGGTGTCAGAACTGGATAATTTTTAAGGTCCATTCCAACCCAAACCATTCTATGATTCTATGAAAATTAATGTATGCCTTCATGACCATATCCTGACTTAGGTATGACATGGAAACCATGGACGCAATATAAGTAAACCTTCTCTGTCACATATTTCCATGGGTCTTTGTAGCAGAACAGAAAACACGCCTAGAAACTTCCCCAGCCTGAAGGTAATATGGAGTCCTTCCCGAGAGAGCGTACCAGTGTTACTACACCAGTAGGCCAGGAGTGCTACTTGGCAGTTGATTTTTGTGTCCAGGAAACTCAGTGAGCCCTTGAGAGCAGCACTTTAGAGCATTGACTCCATGGTTCTGTGGACATTTATTCTTGGTAAGTTCTTCTGAGCAATGATGTCAGTCATCATCTTGGTTTCAGACAGTGTGTTATGGGAGCTCAAGATGACCAACCCAAGGCAGAGGTGTTTGTCTTGTAAGAGCACAGCTGAAAAAGGTGATTATCTGGGGATTCGGGCTGGCCACTCTGCATCATGTATGGAAACAGTCTCAGACTTTGGAAGATGAACAACAACCTGTTGTTACTTCTGTTCTGGTGATGTTGGGTTTGGAAGAAGCATCCTGTTTGAAATGCATTTCTCCTCTGCCTACTCTGGTTTTTGCTACTTGTGAAACCTTTGTATTTCGCTTTCAATAAACCCTTTCTTTCTCCTTTTGAATAGTTAACTGTCTAAAAAGAAATACCCTAGAAATAACTACCAAAGTGCTACCTTTATTTTAAGGGAGGGGGTCGCTTCCATAATGCCTCCTTCCACAGAGCAGGTTATATAGGATTTACAACAAGGACCAGCTTGTTCACAGACAGGAAGAGTGAGAGACAGTGGAATCTGCCATTTGATTTCTCTTCTGTAAATGAAAACACTTCTCATAATTGGAGACTGTTGCAATATTGCCAAGCCAGACATTAATTTATCATCGTTGTTTGTATTACAGCACAAGGAAAGAGATGCAGTTGTGGATTAGGATGAGGCGTTGCACAAGTGCATGATGAAATGCTCTAATGACCCAAATAGGAGAGTGCGTGTTGAATATACTTTAAAGTGACAAATGGTGATCTCTTTTATTTTTAAGGAGCTACTACATCTATGGTGGTACAGTATAGCACTCGGCTTCTCTCTGAGGTCTGGAGGAAGCAAAGAGCATTCATGGGAATCCACAAACTGTCTTGTTCCACAAAACTCTTACTACTCTTGACATGCAATCAGCTCTGGTTTATTCCAAAGACAAAGTACTATAAAAGTAATGTGAACCCCACAGAATGTGATTGGCTGCATCAACAGCCAATTAGTGTTTGATAGGAATGGTTGGACTAGAAGATCCAATGGGCCCCTTCCAACCTGGTTGTTCTATGATTCTATGATTCTAACAGCAGTAAAAGAAAGGTACATTCTATTAAAAACAAGGGAACTCACCCAGCTTTCTGTTAAAGTGGCAATATTTTGACAAATATTCCATTCTCCAAGAGCCTGCTCTAAAGTGTTGCAGGGAAGCACAAAATGAATCTTCTGCATGTGGGATGTGCACAGAAGGAAAACACTATCTGTATGACTCCCTTGTGCTCTTGGCTTTGATAGGCAGCCCTCAGAGGCACCCATAGCAGTACACTAGGGAAAAACTCTGCTTCTCTTCAGTCAATAATTGTACATTTCTGAGCTGGGTAGCCTCCACCTGGAGAATGAGGCATCTTCTTGTGATCTGGGAGTATCTCTGCTTTGAGAGACTTCCAAAAATGCATTCACAACTCACCTGTAGCATCTGCCAGAAAAACAGGAGCTCAGACATGATATGTGCACATGTGTACACTCACAAAGAGGAAGCATGACCATGAGGAAGGAGGGTGGCAGGGCTCCATGTAGTGGCATATGGGTCAGCTCCAGCAGCCCAACCTCAGCTGGGAGGAAAAATCCCACCCCTGGCAACTTCCTCACCCACTGCGCTATTAAGTAAAATCATGCTCTTGATGGACTGAATTTCTCAGCAGCTCAAACAGGATTTAGTACTGTAAATTGTTAACCCCCAACCCCTGTGAAATTGCTCAGCTTTCTAGCCTAATGCTTCATGTTTAAACAGCTTATTTGGGAAGAGATCAAGCACAGCTAAGGCTCCTACTAACAACATATGCTAAAAGCATTGCTTTTTGCAGCATAACAACGTTGTTCTTGTTGATTTGCTAGATATCGTGATTGCATATGTGAAATACCTCATGCCACTTTTCTAAGCTATTGGTCTGTTTTGTCCAAATTCCTGGCCATTTCAAGAGCTAATGGTGTTACATGCTGTCTTGCACAAAATCTGCAAATGCTATGTGCAGCAGTGAGCATTGTGCCATGTTTCACAGAGAACAAAAAAAGCTACAGAGAATATTTTAGGAGGCACAAAATTGGACTTTTGTTTTCCCATGTACTTTACAGCCAAATCTGTATGCCTGAGCATACCATCTTCAAAAGTTTAAAGATGAAAGAAGAGAAAAACTGTGATTAATACTGAATGAAATCATCTTAATAAATCTGAAATATTTCTTTGTATAACAATAATGTAATCATTTGGGTCTAATTAGGGACAAGTCTTACAGGATTACTGTTTTATACTGTTCAAAGGGAATTTACAACGCTGTTTTATTAAAGTAAAGCTATTTTTACTTCTGATAGTACATCATGATATTAGGCCTTAAATATGTTGTTTGTCAAAAAATATAATTGACAAATAGTAAGTCTTAATATGAATTTCAGTAAAATGGGTTTTCCTATATACTTCTTTTTTTTGCAGGCTATTCCTTTCAAAAATATTCAAGAGGTGTCATAAGTTATTTTATGACTTTCTACCCAAGTTCTATGCAACTATGTGAATATAATTTGAAAAAACTTACAAGTAGAATTTATGTTCTAACAAACCTGGGTAGAAAGTTTACATTTTCATCATTTAGCCTTGTTTACCCAGGACTGAATACTTCTGTTCCTGTATTTCATGTCAAGTGTGACTAGAGGGCAAAAAATTCACTTTAGAGAAGAGGAAGTTCGTTTTAAATGTGTATGTGTTGAACGCATGCACACTTGGAAGCTGGGTGAAGAGTTTCTATATTCCTTAGCACAGAGGCCTAAGGGTGAAAAGGAAGTAAGGATGTAAAAGATATTCAATAAATTGCATTTATCGCATCACTTTCCAGGCCAGCTTAGGCATATCACCACCATATCTGCCTATATTTTTGTCCTGCATATGTAAAGCAACTTAGGATCTAGTCCTCCTAAATGAAAGGTGATACAGAAATGTAAAGGATTAGTATCATTATAAAAATAGACATAAGGAATATGGAAAACATTCCCCACCAGGTTATAAATATGCTAATGCAAGTCAAATCTGGGACCTTAATTGCTTTGCCAGAGTTCCTATAAATGCGTAGAATTTAACCTCAGAATGTCCTGCTTAGTCCCATACATATTAAAAAAAAACATAACAAAATCCCTCAGATGTATTTCTCAAGGTTTGTGAACCAGATTTCTCCTGCTTCACAGCCAGCAGTCCTGCCTAAGTGTTGGTTTGAGTTAGCCTGGTTCCCCTGCTCTTCAGGTTCAGGGAGGACAAAAGTGGGCTGGAACACAGTATTGCAAAATCCTCAACAAAATGATACCCTTTGCAAACAGCTCCGGGCCATGCCATCTAGATTTACCAACATGAACATGTTCCAGCAATGTACTATTTTGATATTACACAAAATAAAATTACTGTCTCATGTTGTACGCAGAGTAACTCCCCTAACCACCCTCCCCCCAATCTTTCTGTGGTCAGGAGGAATGTGACCATGGGGATCAGACCTACAGCAAAGTGTCCTTCCTATTCTGACAGCTCAGAGATGCTCAAAATGTCGTGCCCAAGAGCAATAGTGCTGCACTAAGTAGTGCTTCTTCTCTTGATAGAGGGTGGCTTTGATTGCCCCCATTTCAAGAGCAGGAGGTGGCACAGGAAGATGCTGGGAGGTCAGTATTGTATGGGACTCTAGTTCCTTGAACAGAAAGAGTGACCTGAATGGTTGTGTCTGCAATTGTTGAAGTGCTGGTGGCTTGCCAAACCAGGTCTTCCCTGAAAACAGGCCTTCAGTTCCCTGAGAGAAGAGGAGGACTCACAAAAGAAGATTAAAAAAGAAATCGTCTCCCTTCCTACCCTAAAGCTTCATTTTCTGTGTGCGTTCAAGCCAAGAAATCCTTCCAGTCCTGTAAGGTAGGACCTTGGACCTCATAGAGGTCTTTAATATGAGGACTTCCTTTATCCCCCTCCAAAAAAACCCAACCCCATAGCACCACCACAGCCCAATACAAAGGTCAGCAGAGTGGTTTTCCCTCGGTGTGATTGTATAACTGATAGTGCCTTGGGGCTTGTTTTACAGTAAGTAGAGCAGGCTGGGTCTTGTGATTCTTCCCAAAGGGCAACGAAGACAGTCTGTTCCCACAACCCAACCTCGGAAACCGAGGAACAACCTGCAGTACAGCTGAGTTGACTCCCAGTTTGGTGTCTCCAGCAAGCCAAGTGGTGACAGTGCTGACAGCAAGGTGATCTCACCCCGAGAGGTGCAGGGCTGAATGCAGCAATGCTGCACCCCAGGGCTAGATCTAGAACTTTTGCAGAGCTCCGGGCAAAGCATTGTAGTATTTAAAGTTACCTTTCAACCCTACCCAAGACTTAGATTTACCGCTTGATCCCTCCCACTCTGTCTGTATGGTGTAGGTGCCCTTTCCTTCTCTCTGCACTTGCCCTGGTACATTCAACCTGTAGTTCACACCTTGTTTTCTGAGGTGCTGAAGCACAGACTTCTCTACCACCTTTAGCATCCTGTCACTCCCAACGCCTGGCCCAAGGTACTCTTATGGAATAAGTATTCACTGCCAAACAGTCCATCACACAATTGAACAGTGCATATAAAGGTCTCTGGGCCAAAGCAGATGTGGACAAAAGCTCCTCACTCTGTAGGTTGCTGACCTCCACGTTTATGGAATGATTTTCCTCTTCCCTGTGCCCTGGGCAGTTAAGACTTGATTTGTCTCTCCCTTATATTTGCTGCTGGGAATTGCTAAACTGGAGAGAAGCAGTGAAGGGGTTGAAGGCTAGCCTCTGAAAGGAAAACCTTACTTGTTTTCACCCCTGAAGAATAAAAGGGCACAAATGCATCTCTCCTCCCCCCCTCCCCACTGCCTTTATAGCATGTAGGGACTGGGGAGGGTCAGGGCATTCCAGCGGCTGCTAGCCAGTATCCTGGAAACTGCCTCCTTTTTCCTAGTCCCAGCCCCTTTTATTTAGGAGACAATGTGGACATACAGTGAGCGCCTTGTGCATCACTTGGGCCCCCCAGGCCCTTTGACACAGGGATTTTGTACAGTGGCTAATTCCCTTATCCCCCCTCTCTGAGGTTCTCCCCACACCCAGTTCAATGGACTGCAGCCTCACCTTTCCCAGTCTAACGCAGAAAGAAATTACATGCCTTATTTTCCCAAGGGGAATGAGAGAAACACGTGTAATGTGATTCCAGGGAATTAATTAGGATAATTCCAGATTTTAGCCATGGATTCCTTTCAGTTTATTTACCCAGCACTCTTCTTCACCACTTCTCTCTCTCTTTCTTCCACCTACTCCCTTGCCCACCTCTCCCCAAGACTGCTGCACATTTTCCCTCTTCTCAGCATGTTTTGCTCTGGTCCTTTTACAGAGTGGGAAAGGCTGCTTCCTGCTCTGGGTAAGCAAATGTTCTCCATCCAAAGCCTGGCTTGGCTCTCTTTGATTATTGTGTCTTGCCCCAGAGGCACAAGCCCAGGCAGAGGTTTTGGAGGAATTTGCTGTTACAATATCCCAGTGTCCCTCTTCGACTGACTGTCAGTGATACTGAGCCCATTTCTAGGATGAAGTACAAGTTTGCTCCTAAGTTTGTATCTCGAGGCTTCTGTTGAACAGTGATGCCCCAAATAGCACTTGAGTTCATTCACATCACAGCAGATTTGGGCTCAGACTTATTTGCTCATCTGAAGGGTGGCTTCTGAGTTACTGCAAGGCATACTACCAGCAACTGCAATGACATTTGCTGCATCAGCTCCACTGAGGCCTCTCATGGGAAGATTTGAGCTATATTTCTTTGATTTCTTCCTATCCTAGAAAATTGTTTCACACATATATTTGACTGGATACCCTGAAGAAGTCTCATGAATTTAATACAAAATACCAACCTGTCTTCAGTCTGCTACATAACATGTCATAACCCCTGCTTCACCCAGCTAACAGACCTGCAGGAACAGCTTTAGGCTTTGAATCACTGCACTCCTACAAGACATCATGATCACTTCCAATCTTTTCTCCGTCCTGGCTGTTCTCTTTCCAATGCTGAGGCTAGTGTTTGGCACCTTTTCTGACATGGACTGCTGTTTAGTTTTACTGTACTTGGGGAAGAGCTCCTTGGGCACTTTCTCTATCTAATGCCTGATACCTGGGTGTCTTTTCCTTTTCCTCACCTGTGTAGAGCATTTTTCAGCCTGGCAGAAGTTGTGCAGTTCCCTGCTGCATCCCTGATGTCTCTGTTCCAGGTGCACAGGAAAACACTGAAGCAGTCCTCTGAAGCAGTTTGGATATGCTTTTTTGCACCAAGAAAAAAAAAGCAGAGGGAAGAAAAAAATCTGGGAGACACAGTACAAGCTCTGCACAAGTACAGTCTCCTGGATTCCTGTGCTGAGCCTGTATAGGAACTGATGTATTCAGCACTCATTGCACCTACTTCTGTTTTAAAGCAGAAAAAGAACAAGACAGATGTAACTGGTTATTTATTATATATGATATAGAGAGAAATTGCAAGACCTCAACATGTATGAGGTGTTTCTCTTGTGCTGTATGTTCCCATGGATCTGGCTCCCATGCCTGTAGCCCACTGACCCAACTCTACCTCCCCTGGGCCTGGTGACATGCAACGCTTTGACCATGGACTTTGCACCCCACGAGAACTGAATCCTTGTGTGTTTACGGACTATGGACATTAGTACAAAGATGCAAGGGAGCATGCCAATTTGAGCAGCCCTTGCATAAATGCAGTACAAGTTGTCCCAGCTGTCAGTGACACCAGAAGGATAAACTCTGGTATATGAGTGTCTTACAGTAGTGCTTGCAGTCTTGGATCAGTGCTGGCATCCCTTGCTCAGACAGATGCTTTGCAAACACCTAAGGGCACTACTGTTATACATAGATTTTCTGTGAACTAGCTCTTATTTAGGTAATTGGAGGTGAATTCGTAATTTATTTTTCCCTGCTTCTATTAAGAATACACTCCATATCTGACAGAAAATTATGTATATGCTTTCTCCATCCATGTTCATTGAGGCAGACCGGGACTGTTACATGGCAGCTCTGGAAAATAAGCTTTTATTCTTTCCAAATTACTTCATAGAAGAGGCATCAGGTTTCTTATGGCCCTGTAATCATGTCAGAGTTGAGGCAGAAAGCAGAACTTCTGTTTGTGTGATGTCCTTGCACCCAGAAAATATGTCCTTTTCCAAAGTATGCGGCTTCTTCATTGCTAAGAGAGAGGGGTTCCGGGCAAGCCTTCTCCCTGGAAGCCAGGACAGACTTTTGGCTTTTATTATGGTTCTTCCTCCCTCCCAACCAGTGTGGCCCCATTTAAATGCATTGCCTAGCACGGTAAATCCCACCCAGGAACTGCTCTTGAGCATAGCTCTGTAGTTTTTTTCAGTCAAAACCTGTTCACGTGCTAAATTACTGAGATCACAGCAACCACACTACCCCATCTGCACTCTGCCCAACCAAATTATAATGCTGTGTTCTGGCATACTGAAGATCTGATATGTTTTAAAATGAAGGGATGGCTAGCCAAGTGGTGGCCATCTACAGCGGTGCTCCAGGCTGCCCAGGAGAGCTGGTAGGTTTGCATGGCCAGTGGCTTGCCTGGTGTCCCGAGCTGTGGGTTGCCAGACAGCACCTCTCCTGGGGCAATAAGACACTCCCCTCTGATCAATGGCAGTAGGTTGTGCTGGAGGTGAATGGGGACTAAGCCTCCCCAGAAAAGCTTTTGACTGGCTTTCTGGATGCCACTTCCCTGCTGTACTATAGACTATCTCGATAATCCTGCAGCATGACACATCCTAGGCAGAAACCTGGAATAGCTGTGCTCAGGTGGTTTTGGAGCAGTGAACATCCCCAAACATGTATGGTCTCATCTGCCAGAAATATACATTTCTGTTTCTCCTGCATCCCCACCTGAGAAACGTGGCCTTCCTTTCCTCCATCCTCCATCAATGGTAGGGACCAGAAGCCATTTCATGTGTTGAACAATACTAACACAAAGATTTTCCCTGTTGCACATGAGGCATTAGGATGTTTCTGCAGCATTGGTAATAATTCCAGATTGCTTAAAATTTCAGCAGTTCAAGGGTGAGGCCAAAGCCATTTTTCATTTCAACATGATAGTCTCTACTGCCCAGGGGCTCCAAAACCCCAGGTGCATGTTGAAAACATCATTCCATCCATCTCAGTGAATCAGTAATAAGCGTTTCATTCGTACCCTGGGCTGTGACAAAATGATGAGCTGGCCAAAATATTTGACTGCAAATTGCTTAGCACTTGTAGTCTTCAGAGACACTCAAAGCAAGATAACCTTCCTAGGAGGTTGTCCTTGAAAGAAAGTGATATATTATGCTGTTAAAAGAAAGCTATCTGAGACATGGGATAACCCATTTGGAAAGAGGGATAGGAACAAGAGGCCATGGGGTGTCTAAGTTGAGCTTCCTTGCTCAATTCCAATGACTCATCACATCAGATGTGCCCTCTGTGTGACTATCCATGAGAAGATTCAGTACTGTAGTGACAGGAAGACAGAACTTTTTAACTGCATGAACACTAACTTCCTGGACTAGGCAGTGGAAGCTGTGCTAGAGATGGTGGTTGATCACACTTAATTACAAACTCAAGCAAAGAAGCACCAAGGAGTTTGCAAACAGATGGTCAGCAAAGCAGAGAGGCCATAGAGGGAGGAAATGTGTTTCATAAATGTGGGTAAGGGGTATATATTATCTGCATTCTGGGAATAAAAACAAGCTTGTACCAGTGAATAGGGCGCCTCAAATTTCAGACCAGTTCCTGTGGGCCCACTTAAATCTCATTCCAGTTTTTGAGAAATCGCTGGTTCCAGCAATGTCTCCAATGTTTAGGAGTGAGGAATGTTGCCAAACCCTCTAGAGCTATGCCTCTAGAACTATGAATGAATTATTAAGTGCATTTAGCATTCCTGTTTATTGTTTGAGGCATAACATCTCAGCTTGACTGTTGAGTTGCTTTTTTTCATGCAACACTCATAAATTTAAGAAAGGGGAGGAAGAATGTCCAGAGCTCTGTTTTTGAAACTGGTCAAGTATTTGTTTGAGTTACTTGGTCTTGGTCACATCTGGCTGCTACACTGTCCCTTACTGACATCTGTACATAGGTCTTATTAGCACCATACTGATGGATAGGCTGACTGGGAAGGGAAGTGTAATACAGCCTTCAGATGCCCTTGTTACAATAAAGTGGAAAACTTTTGGAAGTTTTTACATCTTTTTCTAATAAAATGAAAACTTTTGACTTGGTTTTGAGCCAGGATGACAAAACAAAACATCATTTTTATTTAGATTTCACATTGTTGGAGGATGGGAGCAATCAGCTGAAAATTGGTGCTTTCCGCCATAGGGGAAATTGCCTTCCTACTGTCTTTTCTTTTTTGTTGGAACAAATAGGCACATACTAAAAAGGTGAGCCAGCCTCTTTTTTTTTTTTTTTTTTTTTTTTTAGCCTATACTATAAAAGAGGGAGCAAAGCTGACTTCCCCTCATTTTACTTTTCTTTCACTTTACTCTGTCCTGTCTTTGCCACCTGGTAACAGAATGGAGATAGTTAATTTTTCTCTGAAAACTGTTCTTGCAGACCTTAACTGTGTTTTCAATGCCTCCTAAATAGAAGAGCTTTTCGATAACTAGGTGGTTTCCCTGAAGTTTTAGAGGGGAGATCTGAGAAAACAAATTCATGTTTTCTTCTGTCAGACCTGTTTGGCAAGGGGAAGAATTCAGAAGAAATATTCACAGGGCAAATTATATTGGTAATTTCTCTGCTGGCTAATCGATATTAAGGACATTATTCACAAATATGAATAAAAAAGCTAAACCTACCTGCCATCTTCCTATGTTTTCTTCTTCAACACTGCATTCAACCTTCCATTCTCATGAACAACTGATCCTTCTGAAAGTGTTTTGTTGTCTGCAGAGCATAGGCAGCTAGGAGCAGAGATGGTGGAAGGTATATGTTCTTCTCATAACACTATTAAACTACAAGGCAAACAGAGTTTCTCAATTCAGTTGAAGTGATCCTTCATTAGTGACACTAATGATGCAGATACTGTTTCTTTAAATCAGTAGCAGAAAGATGAACAGAATTGAAGAGCAGCTCTGTAGTGGAAGAACAAGGGAATAGACTTCAGAAATACTTCAACTATGATAACAAGGATCCCTGCTCAACATCAGAAGTTTCCTATGCTGTGTCTTCTTTTCTTCTTTTGCACACTAAAGATTGAGTATTAAATGAGGTATAGCAAGGAATCATTGACTAGAACTGTTGCTCTCAAAAACTTTAGGAGAGAATTTGGTTTTCAGTTTTAAAGTAAAAATAAAAAAGTCATAAGCCTTGAAGGAACTTTCCAATGTGGTTTTCATCTGGCTTGGCAGCTTTCTCTTAGAGAACAGAAAGCTGGAAGAAGATAGGAATTAGGAAAACATGCTGGGACCCAGATAGAAATTCTTCAGCAAAAACGGAAATGTAGAAGCAAAACAACATGTAATGAAAGCCAAAAATTTTCTTTAATCCTGTTTGTCTCTTTCATTTCTTCTGCAGGGCCAAATATTTCCAAGGGAAGAAGGTCAATGGAGAGTTTGATATCCGAGTGGAACAGGTCAGTGAAAAGTGAACTTGGTTTTAAGAAATGTATGTGGACAGGGCTAAGGTCTTAATAACAGCTAATTTGTGGATATATCTTGTCATGAAGAAAGGAACTAATGGGAAGTTTTAAGACATGTCCATTTTATAGAATTATGGAAGTTACAAAGGGAAATACCTTATTGGGTCATCCCTTTGAGATCCCTACACTTGCAGAATGATTTGCTATTTCACCTTAAAATGAAATATTCTGCTCCGGTGATGTCTGTAATTTCTTCCATTGGAAGACTACCTCAAAACTCTGTCTATATGCCTGAAAATGTGCAGAACCAGTTTGTCCCTGTATTTGTTGGTGACATTATGTTCTGCATGCAAACTATACAAGTCATTTGACCTACACTGATAGAGGCCTCCAATCTTTAGTTTAAGTATGCAAAATAATTACATATGGCAAAATCTTTTCATCTGTTGAAAGTCCATAAGAACAATGAGAAGGTTCATGGCCTGTTTTCTAATGTGCTCTGCAGAACATTGAACAGATTCTCTGGGTTGGGTTTTTTTTTCCCCTTTGGTACGAGGCATTCATTTCAGTTGAAGAATCTTCATGCTGGGGTCTGTCCCCCCTTCTCTGTGTTCATGCAGTGTCTGTCAAAATGAAGTCCCAGTATTGGCTAAGACTTTGGATTCTGTGACCAAAGTAGAAATAATTATTAAATAATCATCTGCAGGCACCTAACTTGAAAGCCAGCACAAGAAAAGAGAGATGTAGAGATGAGCTGGTGAACCTGAAGAAACTATTTCCTTGTTTTTCACTCACAAGTACAAAAAAATTTCTTTGTTGGATGAGGAAAGCTGGTGAAAGTTTAAATGACCTGATATTTTTCTGGTTTTATAAAGCTGATGATCCTGCTTTGTATGTGTGTGCATGTGCACGTGTATATATAAAAGTACTAATGCAGTGGTTTTGAAAACTTTTCAGGACCCATTGCCCTAGACAAAGGGGTGCTGTCCAGTTATCTAGGACTATGCATGAGAGCACGTGCTCTGATCAAAGGTTGTGTCTGGCACAGAAAAGTTAGTATGTCATTCATACTATGAATATTTTGCTTTCCTCTTTAATCGGTATCATACTTGTTAGGATTGGCTGGTATTAACAAGAAAAATTCTCATTTCCATTTCCTTTTCAAAGTCTTTGTTTTGATGACTGCCTCAGTAAATATCCTAAAAGAGAACAGAAGAAAATGGGGGAAAAATTCACACTTCTCATAGAAGCATTGAATCAAATAATAATTCAGATTTGCCTTTCAAAACCCTAATCCATCCCACTCTGCTACTCGAAGCAGAGTCATCTTCAAAGCTAGACCTGGTACTTTTGAAAATGACCTGTTAATTCTTTCCTAAACCTCCAGCCTCTGCCTTTCCTCTCATAGTACTTCTCCTCAAAGGTCATTGCACTTGAGGTCCTTATCTTCAAATGGTTGGTAAGTGGAAAGGGGCAGAAATGGACTTTTGAACCCTGATGGGTTAAATCTAGTAATGACAGTCATCATCATCACTGGGTAGCTTATCACATTTCCCCAAGGACTCTTCTAGGGAATCTTTCCCAGTCTGTCTCTTGAAATCCTTCGTATAGTCTGAATGTCCATCTTTGAGATGAGGCACCAAATTGCTCCAAGTAAAGACTGCAAGGCTGGTGTGACTGTGCTGATAAGGACTACTGTCAGACCCCTCACAACTTTCTTTAAATACTCAGCATAGTGACTGCAGCATTGCCCAAAGTAACAAAACGCACTGTGGGTAAGAGAGTTGAGGAAAAATGAACAAGGGCCCTGGTTGCTTCCCCTTGACCTTTCCCTACATCTTGAATGAGGCAACTGGTCTGTCTCATAGTGAACAAGGAATTGCTCGCAACTCCCTTCTACCTTCAAAACAGAAGGGATGATCACTTCCCCAGATGAATCCACTGTGCATCAAGGGAAATGCAGAAGCTGCATTGTCATTGGCAGTCCTCAAATATGATCTTAGGCCTCCATGTATATTGTTGAGGCCAAGAAAGGAGGACTCTTTTTGTTTTTTGTCCTCTTCTCTTTTTGTCCACCCATCCTTGCTCAGTATTTTATTTTTTATATTTAATTTTGATTCATTGATCCTACCTTGATTATCTATAGCCTTCTTGGCTTCTTCATCCTTCTCCTCAAGCACAATCCAGTACCTTAAAATGTTGTGGAATACACACCCTAAGGATGAATGCAGACAATCTTGACTTGAAAAACAAATGCTCTTCCATAGAAAAGGCAGGGAATAACTGTGTTTACCAGCCTGGTCCACAACTTTTTCTCTGAGTTCCCATCTCACCAGTCTTCACTACTGTAACTATCCTGTGAATGGCACACAGACTGTGCCATGGTGCACAAGTCCTACCTTGACTGTTCAGTTAGACTGATAGAATAGTTTTGGTTGGAACGGAACTTTAAAGGCCATGTAGTCCAACCCCCCCTGCAATGGCCAGAGGCATCTTCAACAAGATCAAGCTGGTCAGACCCCCATCCAATCTGACCTTCAGTGTTTGCAGGGATGGGTCTTCTACTACAACTCTGGGCAACCTGTTCCACGTTGCAACCTGTACCCTCATTGTAAAAATAATCTTCCTTATATCTAGAGTGAATCTGCCTTCTTTTAGTTTAAAACTGTTACTCCTTGTTCTATCCTAACAGGTTCTGTTAAAAAGTTTGTCCCCATCTTTCTTATAAGCCCCCTGTCGGTACTGAAAAACTGCGACAAAGTCTCCCTGGAGCCTTCTTTTCTCCAGGCTAAACAATCCCAACTCTCTCAGCCTTTCTTCACAGGAGAGGTGTTCCATCCCTCTGACCAGTTTTGTGGTTCTCCTCTGGTCTATGTCTTTCCTGTACTGAGGGTGCCAGGGTTCTGAATAAACTCTGCATCAGATCAGGTTTTGAACCTCTTGAACCACTTGGTCTGCTCAGTAAGTTAATTTAGTTTTTTCAGTTTTCCATTTGATCCTGCTTCAGATAACCACACATTACTGGCCCAGCCAGAAATACAGTTTGTCTTAGGAAATTTTTTTTTATATATTTTATAGGAAAAAAACACTTTTGATCTGAAAAGCTAAATAATAAAAATAGTTTGAAGGACAGAAAGCAGTGAAAGGAAATATCCAAATGTTAAATACTCTTGAAAAACCACATGGGGAAAAAGCAACTGCCATATTTTTTTCTGTCTTTGATATTTTTTTTGCCATTCTTCCAGAGTGCTCTGTGTTTAGTTTAAACTGAAGGAAGAATTTGCCTTGTTGCTTTTTCTTTTCTTCTTTCATTTCCATCTCTATTGCATCTTATCTCTTTCTTAGCAAGTCTTCTCAACAGTCTTCGAGGAAAGGAGAGCAGGGTAGTAGGTGATACTTTTTTAAAATCATGACACCACTTATTTGTAATGGAACGGGAGTGCTGAAAGCAGTGCTGTCTTTCCCTCTCTCAGCAGCGGGAAGTCAGTTATCTAATCTGGTTATACACCCCTATTAGCTCTCTGAGCTGCCTCTCTCCCCTGGCTGTCATCCGAGGAATGCAAGACATATGTGATCATACTGTCTCGCTCTATCTGTCCCCCACACCCAACACTGTGAAAGACATTGGCTGATTTCAGCTGAATTGGAGAAACAGAAGTTCCAAGAGGTTAAGTTTCTACAAGAGGTGAATTGAGTTCCTATTAGACACTGGATAATCTTCAGGGAAGAAACTGTTAAATGCCATCCTGCTTCTCAGGGAGCTGCTTCTGTCAGCCTCAGCTTGTATGAAAATATGTTTTATGGAGTCTCAAAGAAGGTTTCTGGTTCTTCAGCATAGAAATGAATTGCATTACCTCAATTCCACCCCTAAGCCATGTATCTTCATCTCGGTCCATTACCACTAACAAGAGACAGAGACAATCTGAGCACTCCCTGGTGACAGTGAATAGGCGAGAGAGTTGTCAAGGACACTGTGGTGGGTACATACTCTCCAGCCTTGCCATCTCCTGTCATTCACTAAAACAACTGTGAGTCCTGACTTTGTTTCCACTTTTATTTCTTCAAATCTTCAGCATAACGTCCAAAACTTATTTATTAATGTGCTTTAGATGCTAGGATCTATTATTTCCCACTCTTGGCAGAAACTCAGGCATATAACATCATTGTTTCTTCCCTACTGGCTACAGAATGAAAAGCATAGGGCTGAGAGAGGGATAGGGTAATGGGAAGCAAGTGTGAGTGTACTTCTGAACCCACCACAAGGGTTCCTTTTTCTTTGAGGGCAGTTTGGATTACATTTTGATTATTTAGATATTTTCCCACTACAAGTCCTTCTGTAACAACGAGAGGCAATCATAAGACTGAATGAAACACTGATCAAGAAGTTAAAATCTCTTTGACTTATTCCCATTGAAACCCTGATGGCTTAAGGTTTACCTAGTTTATGCTAAAAGTAAGATTCTTTTAGATTTTTATCCATGTTTTTGCTTTTACCTCCCTTGTGATTTCCAACTTTGAGAACTACAGTGTATATATCTCCAGTTCTTTTCTCTAGAAACACAAAAGCTAGAGAAATTCTTTTAGAAGTTTAGTTAAACAAAATGGCTCTAAGGCAAAGCCAAACTTAAAGAAGAATCCTAAAGTACCACCGGAGTTCACAACGTTGCTTTTATTGTCTCCTGAAATTAATTTTGCTTTTATCTTCTTAGTCCTCCCTCACTGGCCAGGAGACATTAGGAAACAGTATGTTCAAGAAGAGAAGGAGTTCCACCATAGGTCTTATGCACTGTCAAGCATTTTCCAAGACTAGAGGCAACTGGCAGTAAGTCAGCACCTCGTTTCCTGCTCTTCCTGCCATAACCCAGAAAGGAGTCTCCTTGGGTGTTAGATTTGCCTCATACGCAAGGGGAATACTGCATGCCTGTGCACCATCAGGACAGCCAGGTAGAAGCAGAAGAGAGCAGGAAAGCTGATGCTGAGACACGGACGACCACAGATCCATCAGACAGACCATGACAATGGGCAATGGGCAGATGAGTGGTATGCTTGACACAACACAGGAGATGTGTAGAGGGTCATTGGCATGATTGTGGAGACCTGACTTATGAGAGGGGTAAAGGAGTTGAGTTTGTTTATCCTGCCAAAACAGAGGCTAATGAGACACAGCTGCTTTTAATAAATACACAAGAAAAGGTTTTCGGATGTGGTGCCTGCAGTAGCAAGGGGTTAGACCCTATGGCTCTAGTAGGATTTTCCAATGAGATCAACAAAAGCATAGGACGGAGAGAGGAGAGCACAAACCTACCAGGCAAGAGCAAGTAGCACTTCACAGAGAGAGTCTGTCACCTCCAGGGTACCCCTCCTTCAGGTATTTCCTAAAGGCATTTTGATATATCCAGAGACATGTTTCCTGGCATTGGATAATTGATGGTGAAAGGGGGTGAAAAGGATGCAGGAGGATTGCTGAGGCCAAAAAGTTCATCTAAATTTTTATTCCTGCTGTTTGTCCACCCGTCTCCTTCCCACTATTTCCTGCTGTGTTGAGGTGGGTCTGTCTGTCCATCTGACGTGCATTCTTCTTGTATAGCTTATTCACTTGTTACTGTTGCCTGGTTTATTTTCAGGGAATGATTATTCAGTGAACTCCTATGTACTTGCTTCTGGAAAAGTCTTGTGGTATAGATTATGACTCCATTGGCAGCAGTGTCAGGAAAAATGTTGTTCTTGGCACTCAGAGAAAATAATTGTAATACAAATCATGAATTCCAGCTCCATTGTACTTCCCATCCTAAAGAGATATTTTCATGTGGTCCTTTCAAAAGATAGAATCCAATAGGCCTGTTTGTGATGAAAGGAAAATTAGCCTCACATCAAATAACTATATAAATTTTATTCACTATATGCTATGGTGGGGTTTTTTTCCAACTGAAAGCCAGAAAGCAGTTCAGAAACAGCAACAGCAGTTCTCATTGCTTTGCCACATACAATCATTCAGAAAAACGAATAACAGGAACTGGAGAAATAGCAAGACTCAAAAATCATTATTTTATTAAATTAATAGAATCTTCGAATTTTGTTTGTTTGTTTGTTTTCCATTGGATTCTGGAGTCTTACAGAGTTCATGTTTTTGAGCTGTTTCCTGGGATCATAAGGTTTAGAAATGCATTTTTGCTAGAGCTCAAATTTTTGGGCAGTCACACAACTTCTGAAGTGAAAATTTAAGAGACAATTTCAAATGCCATCAGAGCTGATGCACCAAAAAGCATTCACACAGGTCAGGGTTTGTGGACATTCAGCATCAGTGCTGTGTGTAGACTAGGAACATGCATCCTATCTTCAGGACTTGTAAAGAGAAGTCGTGGAAGCTCCCCTTGAAGTTGCACAGCAGCATCCATCTGCGAGCTGGACCCTCTCCATCTTTTCTCCCAGAGAGCAATCCCAGTACTGGGGAAAGTTGAGGAGCAGGGTGCCTCCCCAAGGGAAAACACCTCAGGAAAGAGACATGGGGAATCAGGGTGTGTAATCTCTTCTGCATGCATGAACACAACAAGCAAGCACAGCCCCAGCCCTCCCTCTGTTCACATCCATACAATCTGTTCACCCTTCTGCTTATGCAGGATTTGAGCATTGCTTACTTCCCCCCTGAAACGCTTGTAATGGTTGTAGAGAAATAAGCTGTCACAGGAATGCAGTCTGGTGTTTGCCAAATTTTTTCTTTCCTTGTACATGTTGGAAGATCCACCAAAAACTAAAGCATAAAATGCACTGAGGAATTGATTAGACAGTAGTAATTCTTTATCCCAAGTGCCTAAGCCATGACATGGACCAGCCTGTTTTTCTGACTGCATTTTATGTCATGGGGCAGGGGGAGAAAATCTATTTAGAGATAGTGAGAAGTTTCAGGAGAGCACAGCCAAGGGGTATGGGAGAACCAAAGGAGGCATAGAAAGAGGAAAGCTCCAGACATACAAGGGACCCAGTGTCCTGCAAGCTGCCTGTGGCTCCGGTGCCACAAATCAACCCATCTTCCCCCACACCCATCTGGGCTGGTCAGAGTAACAACCAAACTCAGGCTTAGGATCCTGATGTGAGTATTTTGCATTGCCCTATGGAAGGTTGCATACTGAGGTAGTAGCTCTGTACTGTGATTTATGTGATAGCGGCAACATGCCAGAGTATATGTTACAGTGCGTGGTGAGTTGAACTGAGGGAACTGCAAATGTTCCCTAGCAGTATTAAAAGCCCCTCTACTATTTATGCATCTGTGTGTTATATATGCAGATGTGTGTATATACACAAACATTCACATGAAAGTCTAATAAATCTTTGTGTATTCCTTTTAAACAGTAACCAGCTCAAGTAGCTTTTAGTTAGATTATGTACAGATGAGGGCTTAGAAAGTTCAGTAGTCAAAAAAATCTCAGTGTTTTCACTACACAGACACACTCAAACAGCTTGCCTTAAAAATAAACCAGCCACCATGCCCCCAAAACACAACCCCCAAAATGCATCTTTATTCCTGTATTCCAGTGCCACAGTGAAGATGAACTGACCTTCAGCTTCCACTCAAGAAACAAACTAGGAACCTTTCCTGGTGTTCCCCTTTGAGTGTGGGGAGAAATTTAATACAAACATCTGCCAAATACCAAATATCACAGAATGGTTGAGAATCAAAGGCATATGTGGATATCTTGTAGTCTAATGTCCTGCTCTGAGCAAGTGCATCTGTCCAATTTAGAGAGAATGATTTTGTCATGTCACCATGTCAAAGGCTTTACAGAAACCCAGATAGATCACATCCATTGTTTTTCCTGTGGTTACCCCATCACAGAAAACCACTAGGTTGGTCATACAGGACTTGCCCTTGGTGAAGCCATGCTGGTTGGTATTAATCATCTCCCCATCCTCCATGTACTTCAACATATCTCCTAGGAGGATCTGTTCCATGATCTTCCCAGGCACAGAGGTGAGGCTGACAGGTCGATAGTTCCCCGGGTAGTATTTTCTACCTTTTTTAAAAATGGGCAGAGTTGCTCTTCTTCTAGTCACCAGGGACTTCTCTTGATTGCTATGACTTTTCAAATAACATGGAGATTGGCTTGGCAACCACATTGACCAATTCCCTCAGGACTCTGGGATGGATCTTGTCAGGTCCCATAAATTCATATATGTTCAAGTTCCTCTGGTAGTCATGAACCTGATCCTCCTTTACAGCGGTGGGGGGTTTACCCCCCTCATCACCATCTTATTGTCCTATGACCCAGGAGAGGTGGGGAGAGTGGTTATCAGTGAAGCCTGAGGCAAAAATGTTGTTAAGTACCTTGGGCTCCTCCTTCTCTATTGATGCAAGGTCACCGTTTTCAACTATTAGTGCAATACGTTCTCATCAAAACCCTTCTTGTTAGTCTTCAATTCCCTTGCCAAGTTCAATATCTCTGGGGATGGAGACTCCACAACCTTTCAGGACAATCTGTTCCAGTGTTTGACTATCATTACAATTAAAAAAAAAAAGTGTTTTCTTGTATTTATATGGAATTTAGTCTATTTCATTTTGTGCCTATTGCCCCTTGCATATTCCCTGGGCACCACTGAGAAGAGTATGGCTCCATCTTCTTCACACCTCCCAGTAGATTTTCAGAGACATTGACAAATCTTCCCCATTGACCGCCCACTCCCTCCAATGCACAAGATGGGCAAATGAAGAGAAGACAGTAGCCTGGACAAAGCAATGCTAGGGTTATGGAGGATCTCAGCCAGAACATGAGTTAAAAAATAGACACACTGCTGCACACATGACAAATTCATACTGGAACATATGGATGGCAGTATTACATGTAAGGCAAGTCACCTTACATCTTAATCAACAATGATCAGATCTCTACGGAAGGATCATGGTAAGTCTGGGTCATTACAACTCAAGAAAGTTACAGACCTGTCAGAGTGGTTCCCAGTGACAGTAACAACATGATCACTGTGCTTAGAAACATCACCTTCAAGAAAACCTTACAAGAATGGGGTTGGTTTTGTCTAGAAAAAAAAAGGAAGAAGGAAGGACAAGTCTTTCAGCAATAGGTCTCCAGATTCTGCAGGAGGAAGTAATGGACAAAAAAAAAATACAGTCTTAAAAAGTAAGGTGAGAGATTTAGATTGCACAATGCGAAATCTTTCTGAGGTTGTTAAGGCACAGATTGCCTGAGGAGGTTCCTTATCTGTTGAAAACACAAGGTTATGTAGTATCTGCACACAATGACAGAGGTAGAACTGATCCTCCTTTAGGAGGATGCAATGTCTTGAAGTCCTTCCAACCCAACTTTCTGTTACTCTATGAAAAATTCTTAAAATCCACCTTAAACATGGGCCTCTCATGAAGCATTAAAAGGTGTGGCTATCAAGCCAGGTATTTCTACTATTACCTGGTTTAAAAATGGCAAAATCCCCTTTGTTTTAATATTAGTAAACAGAAACAGAAGTTCTAAAATAGCTAACAAAATATATTTCTAGCACCTAGAGAAAACTAATGAGTGAAATTGAAAGAAGCTTAAGATATAGTCCAAATTATCCGGAGAGATTTCTGAATCTGAATACTTGAAGCAGGCAGTTTTAATAGCTATCCTCAAAATATCTGTAGGGTTTCTCCCAAATCTGGGCCTCACAGAGGTACAAAATATTTCTACTCCCACAGTCTGTATTATGTTATTTTTCAAGACAGATTGTGTCACGTTTGTCACATATGGTTCACTCTTGCCCTAAATGTTTTTGCAGCCGCTGGCACCATTGCAAAGCAAGTATAAAACACCATCCAGCTCATGCAGTGCCTTCTTATACTCGATGGCTCCAAATACAAATGACTCCAGGAAGCCACTGGGAGCTAGGCTCTCCTGTTTAATGCGCAGTTACCTGTCACTCTATCTGCAAAGGCTACTTTCAAAGACCTCTTTGTCTGCAAGGTAAACTCAGGCTGGAGATGATTTCAGACTTGAAATCCCAGCCAAAGGAAGTCATCAGGCTACAAACCCACAAAGTTAAAAATACAGGGAGCACTGGAAAATCAACAGGAAACAATTTCTGCTGACTGAAGTTTTCAGCCTCCTTCCAAACACCAGCTAGCAGTGGCCTGTCAGATGGGACAAAGCAGCTACATGAAAGAAGCAGCAGTCCTTAACTTACTCCTTTAAAGTAGGAACGACTGCCAGGAAAATAGTATGATTGTCTCTCAGCTGTGACTTTGTATCTGGATGTTTTGGGGACAAGGTAACTGAGTCCCATAGACCCTCTCTCCAGTCCTCCCTCCTTGCCAGGGTGCCTTGGACAATGGTTGCCAAAGGGGATTTCTCCCTTTCTTTTGGCTCTCTAGCAGGCCTGAAATTGGTCCTGGCAGTTTGGTATGGAATACTTACCAGCTCTGGGGATTCCCAGGTCTGTTTGGATGTCAGGTGTCTGAACACAGCTTTGTTTGGTCTGACTGCTTCAGGCAACGCCTGTCAAACTGACTTAGATTGCAAGTGCCAGCCATCAAATGAAGATTGCCTATTTTCACCTCCAGCAAAGAGAAGTGTTGCACTCTTTAGTTCAAAAACATCATGGAAAAAATTATTGGAGGAAATCATAAAAAATAATTAAAAAACAGACCTAAAACTTTCCTCTTGCTCTGGTGTTCACATCAGATGGTGAAACCCTCAGCTGCAGAGGCTGAAGGTCCAGCTCAGTAACACTCTGCTTTCAGAGCAAACATCTGTAAGGCATACCAAGACAGAGAGTTGGGAAAACCATCCTTTCGCTTCCCCGATTCATAGAGCCTCTCAAACCCACAAGCAAGCTTGCTTCAGTCTACTGAGGAGTTCACTCATGGTACCTAGAGCATCTGCTCTTGTTGGATTTGCTCAAGGTGGACTCTCCCTCTTCCTACATCTAATAAGATATTTTTAAAATTTATAAAATGCAGGTGCCTGTTGGAGGTACATATTTCTTACCTCTGATCCAATATGATCATTGAAGATAGCGTGACTGTGGCCAAGGCAGCACTGTGCAATCTTGTAAGAAAAGCCCTATCAGTCACCTGAATTACTGCTGTTCCCTCTATGTGTGATCGCGCATGTGTTTGAAGTTGGATTTATTACTCAGCAACAGGAATTTTCCCCTTCTTTTCATTGTAATTCAGAGTTACAATGATGTAAGATCATATACACGTGTTGCTTTAAAAAGTTTACACACGGCTGCAGACATGAAATCTTATTACATCATTGGGTCACCAGTCCACAGTCAGTGCTTTAAAATTATGTGGATTTAAAAAAAAAAAAGTTGGAAGCAATTTTCTTCATTTATCGTCTGGCCTCTGAGCCTTTACAGGTGCACTAGTTCTCCATTGGCAAGTTTTTTCCATGCATTCATGAAGACAAAACATGCTTTCTTTCATTTTGGTTTTTTATTTTCATATAAAAGTTATTCCTGGCTCTATCTTATGGTTCCACCTAGTAGATGTATCAAAATATCATTAAATACTACAAGAATATACTGTACTCCTACCAAGCATAAGCAACACCATCTGAGTGCTCTGATACTAGGTAGGCTCTGGTTAGAGGATGATTTTGGTGCTGTCCAGTCTCCATCATAAGAAGAAAAACATAAATAGGAAGCAGGAGAGGAAATGTTGAAAGGACAATGATTAAATTTTCTGGCTCAGAAACTGAAATCTGAATATTTATATACACAGGCACTAATTTAAGACAGGATTGTAAATCCGTACAGGTAAATTTGCATTGTACTGGAAAGGAAGGACTTGCTTGGCACAATAGGTTATTCCAATCTGGGCTCTACTTGTTTGCTCATAAAGGACAGGGTTAGGATTTAGACCCCATGGCATGCACTGAACAGCTAGTCATGCCATCCTCCTCCTAGTGAGTGAGTGGCATGAGACCATTGCTGGCACTCCTGTCCGAGGGCTGCAGAGCCAGTGGATTATCACACCTCTCACACAGTTAATCGCTCTGATTTGTGTTTTAACCTCCGCTGACACCCACTGCAGTCATAATCACCCCATGCATATTGCTTTTTGCTCTCCAGAGCTTAAACATTCCTTGCCAACATTTCCAGCCTTGCAAGTCACACCTTTTTTAAAAGATAAAGTGTTTTAATAATTGGGCAGCACTGTTAACTACTTATCCAGCTTTGCTAACCCTTTAATATTTAAAATCTTAATAAGTAAACTTCATCAGGTGGGTTTCTCTGCTTATCACCTCCCTGCAGTATAATGCGACTTTTTAGCTATTTAGGGATTTTTAAATCTTTTGTATTAGGTTTATAGCTTGCCAGTGGCACGACAGCCAACTCAGACATAGTCCTTAATGGATGTTTCTAAATGGAAAGTTGGAAATTGAATTCAAATGACCTTACCTCTTTTTATTATTATTATTCTTTCCTGTATGCATTTCTCAGCTTGCTCATTCTTTATTCCTTCCGTGCTTATTACTGCAATAAGCCTAATCCTGTATACTAGTACATCCCAAATGTGGGAGCTGTAAATACTTCTGCAGTCTCTCCAGGGCAAATCAGTTGTAATTTGATCTCCTGTGGCTTCATGGGGGGAAAAAACAAACCACCAGAAAAAAAAAAAAAAAAAAAAAAAAAGAAGGAAAGTCACATTCCAGTCCAAGACAACTACTCTGCTAGGTGTCCTCATTGGTGTCTGCATGTTGTAATCTCTGCTATCCCTGAGTAATGCTTTGTCCTTTTGTTCCACTCCAGGCTGAGTTCTCGGAGCTGAATCTGGCTGCTTATGTTGCGGGCGGCTGCATGGTGGACATGCAAGTCACGAGGAATGGCACCAAGGTGGTAAGGTGAGGAGCACCAGTTTTTCTTGAAAATCAGGCTTTCTGGAGCAATGCTGGTGTGAGAAGGATCACCTCAGGATCTACCCAGTATCTGAACTAGGGCAATGCTGTCTTGACAACATCAAGGTTTGCTGGAAGTGGTGGAAAGACTGCCCTGACTCTGGTGGGTTTATATCCAGTCTTGAATATGCATCATGCCACACAGTCATTGTTTCCAGTCCAGACCCTTCGTGCAAGCACAAGTGCATACTTTTCAGGTTCTTTTTCAGCCTTAAGCTTCCCAATAAAAGAGACGATGGATCTCCCTTTCCCTTGATTTTTCTCTACTTCTGTGTCAACTAACCTTCGATGTAAGCAGTGGTTAGCATTTATTAGCTACCTGTATTAGGTCCTGATTTCAGTGGAAAAAACCTATGCATGATGATTATCCTCATAGACTGATTTGTTCCTGAAATACCATCTTTTTTTTGCCAGATTCCCAATACTCTGACCCTGCCCTGTGTTATATCTTAGAGCTAATACCGTATCTCTGTTTGATGGAGATTTCTATCCCTGGTAGCATTATTTCATAATTGCAGTAATTGCAAGTCAACTCTTTTCCCAAGCAATGCTTCCACAATCATGCATACTTTCCAAAAGCATTGTTCCCCATCTCTCTAACTCTAGAGTGCCTACAATTTGGAATTAATGTTAGATGCATTCTTACTGGTGCAATATAAAGAGCAGTGTAAGTTGTCAAATATGTTTATGACAGTAAAATGCCTCTGTTTACTTAACCCTGTATTACTTTTCAACCTTTTATTCCCAAGCCTACATGTTTATGAGCTTCTGTCATTACAACTTCTAACTCTACATTTAATCTTTTATACAACAGCTTTTCTATGTTTGCATTGAAATTTCACTGCTATTACCAACCCTTTTGTTTTCTGGTGTCCCTACTTCTTCTTGTGGGATTCTCTGAGTTAAATATCATTCACACACTTAATCAAGGCTTTTGTCCATTTGCTTCTAGTTTAGAAATAGAAATGGAAATACGTAATATAGCAGGCAGGAATATTTTTGAATGGTATTATTAGAACAGCTGAAAAACAGTGATTGAGTGTGCTGGGCTCAGTTTAATTTCTCAAGATGTCATTTCCAGTCCAAACAGTGCAAAGCAACACTTGTCACTGTCAATTAGCTATGACTGTGGTCCGTCAATTCATTTCAGGTCTTGACAGTTCTTAGTAGGTCCACAAGTCTCCGTTCGTTCTTTGGTACAATTTCACAAGCCTCTGTTAAAAGCTTTTAAGGTTGAGTCTGTTATATCCATTTGCTTTCCCTCAACCCACAAATATGTTTCACAGTGAAATGAAGTGTATGTCCCATGAATCAGCTGCTGGAGCATTCATCAGATAGTGCACTGTGCTAATGTGCTCTTGTGTTCACTTGCTCACCATACTGGAAGGTTCCCCCAGAACCATTTCCTAGGTTGATCACATCTTCATTTTCCATCTTGTGCCTTTCCTCCCAAAGCCATTCATACATCTGGCAGAAAGATCTTGAGATATTAAACAGAAACTGAAGACAAAATATATTTCACAAGAGCATTTGGGGCACGGTGTTCATGTTTCTGGATGCAGTAAAAACACAAGTATATCAGCTAGACTTTTTTCATATTTATATATGAAATTTATATATGAAAATGCATGGGGTTTTATGAATGGCATTAGTTCATTTTTTTTGTTTTCATCTATTCACGTTTAAGGACATGTTCCTGGAGTGGGAAGTGAATTTGGCAAATACATTCTGGCCTGGATACCCAGTTCCCAGTTTATGTGGCATGTGTTTTCCATGGTTTGTTATAGTCCTTACAAGGATTAGCCATTTGTTTACAGCTTGTGCTGATGTGGCCCTGTCCTGCCTAGCTCAGCAAGTTTAAGAGTGCAGGCCAGCCAACTTCCACACATACTCTTACCAATACTTTAGAAGTGTTAGAAGAACTCTTCTTCGTTTCAGAAGGTGAATTACGGAGCATACCGCTACCGAACTGTTTGGAGGTCCATGAGCCTGTCCACATAGGTGCAGTTTGCTTCCCACTCTCTCCAAGGCCCCCATTCTACCTGCAGCTGTGCTCTGCCTGGATATAGACACCTCTTGGAGGGCTTAGCCACAAGGGAGATGCCACATGGGACACCTTTGATTCACATCTGTGCACCAAGCTTGCTGCTGCTGACATCTTTTTTTCCATCACTTATTAGGTCTCTGTTAATTACTAAGCAAAATATTCAGTCACAAGTCAGAATGTTTCTAGATCATGAGATGTAATTCTCATCATATTTTAGAACACACAAGGTCCTTTGAGATCCCACTAACAAGTTATAGGAAGGAAATACAACAGTATCTTCGTAATAGGCACATTTGGGATTTTCTTCCTGCAGGTGTCCTGCCTTCTTCATACTCCTCTTCAAAGCAAAGGCAACCAAGCGTACCAGTTTAGTCAAAAGACAGTGAAAATAGTACAAACCAGTGGATTTTAGATCAATGAAGTGATAAACAAATCATAGCAAGAACATCAATAATACTAGTAAAGCAACCACTGGCCTATTCTCTCCTATTTGAAGTCACGTTAACTGATGAAAAAATCTATAGATTATTAAATAATATTGCAACAGGTTTCCTAGCTCTTTCTTTAAAGTGGGGACATTCTATTTCGCATTTAAATCAAAGCCCTTTCTTTACTGATCCCTTGATCCTTTCTAACACCTTGGATTTAAGGCGTTCTTTTAGACCCTGCTTCAGCTGACTGGAACTGCACCAGGAAGGAATTGTGGTTCTTTAACTTGAAAGACAAATCCCCAGATAAGAACGTGTAAGAGTCCTTGAAGCCCTACACTTAGGAATAGCCTCAGGCAATTTTTTTTTAAAAAAGAAGGAGTTTTAGAAGCATTATTGTCAATTAAAGAGAGCAAGGAACTGGAATTGTACAGAGCTCCATGACTGCTAGCCTGTGTGTCTTGAAACAAGTAGCTGCAAGTAAGTTAGAAAGCAATATAACAGAAGCCAGGAAATACTTTCCTCACTGTGGCTCCCAGAATTTAATTTTACAGTAACAAAATTCTGATACTCCACTTCTTCTTTACAGCTACTAAGTTTTGCACATCTGTAGCATGCGATGAGGGATTTGACACTCTCCATGAAATGTGCTACTGGAGGGAAAGATTATCCTTTAACAAATCTAAAAAAAACTTCATGTGTTTTTTCTGTGCCTGTTCCATCATGTTAGGCGATGGCTCCAGCAACATATTCAGCATGTTTTCTTTAGAGTTGGGAGAAAAATCAACTGGCCATGGCACATCTCATGCAGTCTCTAGTGCTTTCCTATTCCAGTGCCCTGTAACCCATGTCCTGTATGAGGTGATGAGCTGGGCACCAGCAGAAGTGTTGGGCTCAGCCAGGGCTGGTGGGGAGGAATCTCCCGCATGTTGATCTTCATTGCCAAGCACTTCTTTGGGTAAAATTGGGACCAGAGCTTCCTCAGTGAAAATTTAAATATGGGAAGCAGGAAGCAGACTCATCCAGAAGAATCCCTCACCACCTTAGACACAGCAACTCCTTCAACAGAGATGGTGTCATTTCTGGGTGCAATGGCTGGACTACGGAGCTGTGGGAGAAAACAGACACGGGCTGATGCCTGCTTTTAAAACATTTACATGGATTCTTTATCACCCTTTCAGTGCATGCACAACTTCCTTTTGCATAGGTCTACACACACATACAGACGCAATGAACTGTCTGGAGTTTCATTTACCTTAAAGAGCTCTTAGGTTGTGTCACCTCTAATGGGATTTTCATTTCTTTTTGTTTCTCTGAAGTGTCCTCCATAGCAATGTTTCTACAGTGCAAAAAGGCCATCAGTGCTGGCACTGCACTCACTCTGAGGTGATTTTATGCTTTCAGGATACTATAAAAGTGTCTTAGTATAAATGAGAATTTGGGCTGTCTCTGCTTCTGACAAAACTTAGACTATGATCTCAGCCTCTGCACTAGATTAAATGCAGTCCTGTGTTTGCCTTTTGGCCTTTACAAGCCTTCAGTTATTAATTTCAGTAGATGTGGGAATAAGACAGGGATATGTTGAAAATTTGGACAGCTTTCTCACATGGGGAATACTAATGTCTTTGGGAGCATTTCAGACTTTTAAGCATATAAATTAATCATGCACCAGACTGCTCTCATCTCCTGTCTCCCTGTGGAGCTGGCTTTTTTGCTGTTGGGGCTGATCATCTAAGGGAGAAAGCACATTTTTGTGTGTCTGTGTGGGACCTACCACAGTGGTGGACATACCACTTACAATGTGGTGTGCAGACTTGCCATAACACCACAGAACTGACAACAGCTGATGGACCAAGGGATGATCAGGATCTGAAGTGGAGAGGACCCTGCATGGAGTGATGGCCCTGGCAAATGCGGAGAGGTGACAAAACTGACAATAGAGCAAAGGGGAACAAAGTGCCAAGGACAAAGCTTTGCTGTGGGGAAGGATCTCTACCATAGAGCATCTTTTAATTCTACAGGCCTTGCCAGTCTGTGTAAGAAGGTGCATGTCTCACTCTGTCTGCCCTGGATGGTACATCTTTGGCACTCATAGCTGTGGTGGGGTCAGTGAATGCTCCAATTCCTACATACAAGCCCATTCATTCCTTTAGTTAACACTGACCTTCCCATTGATTCCAGCCGATTCAGTGCTTCTGCTATGCTCTGACATCAGGCTGGTGGCCAGTTGAATCAGCATCCCAAACAGATCAAGACCCCAAGACTGCAAGTTGCAGTCCAATCACAGCATGAGGAAGCAATTCCTTTCATATGGGGAGAGGAAGGAAGAAACAGGCCAGGCAAGCAGTAGGTGTTTTTCTGCTCTTTAGAGCTTGCAGACCCCAGGAGCACATTACTGTGAGATGGGTATTTTCTTCTCTCTTGAGGACTACTCATTCACAAGAGTTGGTGGTTTCTTGCAGTTCTACAGGGAGAACATCCAGGGAGGTCGTAGGAGGCTACTGTCCCCGTACATTGTTATAAGACATATTGGTAAGCAGTAGGTCACTTTCCAGATTCTTATCTTTCAGGAATCTTGTCTCAAAGAGGGACCCTAAGCTCTGTCCAGTCCCCGTCCTTTTAAATGTAACTCTTGATCTAACTGGAGTCTTTTTTAGAATGTCTTTTTCTATATTTTTTTACTTCCAAATCAAAATTCTGAATAAATCTGTGAAAATGCAGATGGGATAGAAGAATTCAGAGATACTGATTAGGAGCGTTTCAGTTCCTAGAGGCCAGATGGAAAAATATGTTGAGCACATAGTTCTCCCAAGATTCACAGGATGTGCCATGCTATATAGTACAATATGTGCTATATATTTAACACTGAGCAACATTTGGACAACATTTCTCCACCGATGGCATGGCAATGTGTAAATGAAATGGAGAAGTGCTTGTAACAGCATGTGAGATTTAGAAAGTGCTCCTTGGGCAAAACACCAACATGCCGAATGACCCCTTCCCTTACCTAAATACCCTGCAGAGATAATGGGTTTGGACAAGGTGTAAAATAGGATAGACATTGGCAAGCAGCAGCTACACACAAAGCAATATAACACCTCCAGCAAACATTTATAAAGTGAGAAGTGATTCCCAAGTGGGGGATGATTTACCATCATCTTTCACTACTATCTCCCCCTTCCTTACCTTTCTTCTCTTTTTTGTTTTCAGCGGGAGCTAAAAAAGAAAAGAAAATTAGGTATTTATGAATTATTTATGTATTTACCCTCAGTTGCTTCCAACTCATCTCCTGCTGCTAAACAGCTGCCTGGAGGCCCTCTTCTCTCTTCTTCGTTTACTGATCTCCCAGATGAATAATGTCCCACTTCACCTCCCCAGCAGCTGGCGTCCAGCCGATGTGCAGGCAGGATGCTGACAGTTATTGGGAAAACATTTGGCACGCAGGCAGCTGCCAGAAAGCAAAAGTCACTCTGAGCAGACCAGGGTGGGGAGCATCTCAGAGACTAAACTACTCCCTGGCATTTTTCACATTTACAGTAAATCTTTCCAGGAAGAAATGTGCTGCCAGGGCCTAGAGCACTCATTAATTAGTTAATCCTAGACTGAATGCAAGAATGATTAAAGACTTTTCTAGATTGTTTTGGTCTTGGTTGCCTCCTTTTTTGTCCAATGTTGCCTTAATTCATCTCCTTTCTACATGGGTCTATGCTAAAGCTTCATCTGGTGAATGACAAACAGAGAAGTGAAGGGGCAAACCTGGTTGCACTTGCACTATAGTGGCCAAGCTGGATCTTCATTAACAACTGGATACTGGGACAGAGTGTATCCTCAACAAGCTCATGAGTGGCAATAAGATGGAGGATGGGGAACTATAAATATACCAGAGGGTAGAGCTGCCATCCAGATGGACCTCAGCAACTGAGGAAATGGGTCAACAGGAACTTCATGGAGTCCAACAAGGACAATCAAAAAGACTTTCAGTGAGGGAGGATTAACCCCAGTATTGCTTGAGGGCAACTGAAGAGAAAAGGGCTCTGCACAAAAGGACCTCAAAGTCCTATATATCCTTGCAGGGAAAAAGCCTAGTGGTTCACTGGGTATTAGCAATCGTGTAGCGAATAACACAGTGTTCACATCTGGAGTATTGTGTCCAGCTCTGTGGTCCCCAGTAAAAAAAAAAGGCATTGGCAAACCAGAACGAGTTGAGTGAAATGCCGCCAAGCTCACTGAACTGGACCGAAGACAACCTAGGAGAGACTGAGAGATGACTTTGTTCAATCTGTAAGAGGAGTCTGAGAGGGATCCACCTACAGCCATCAGACAACTAAGAGGAGGGTGTGGAGAAAATTAATCCAGGCTCTTCCTACCTGGAAAATTAATACAGGTGTACAGTTACAGGAAAAGAAAAAACACTCACAAATTGCAGCAAGTGAAATTCCAATTAGATACAATTTATTTTTTTAAATTCCACACTGAGGGCAGTCAGATACTCAAGCAAGTGCCTAGCGAGGGAGAGATCTTCATCCCTGGGAATATGCAAAATTTGCCTGGACAAGGCCCTGATCAACATAATGCCACTTTAAAGTCAGCTCTGCAACAAGCAGTGAGTTGAGTCAGATGATCTCAGGGATACTCCCTGACTTAAATTACTCTATGACTATATTCTGCAATGTGGAAAGTATTTGGATCAGCTTCTGTAAAAGCTTTGGGTCACAAGCATTTTGAAGGCAAACTGCTGTTGGCAGGTGTGGTTGTTACTGCTTTGAGAAATCATCTGGGTCCACATGTTTTTCCTTGTCAAGGTTGATCAGTTTACAAGTAAAATATACGGCAGGCTCAGGAGACAGTTTGGAGAATGTATGACATGCAATTTATGGCTTGTTGACCATTAGTCTGTTGCTGAGAAGAACATGAAAACCTCTTCCAGGGTGTCCTCACCTGCGTACAGTGGTAATGGTCCTGCTGCAACCATAATTCCAGGTTCCCCCTATTTTTGTTACACTCATCACCCTGACACATGATTTTTTTTCACTCAAGCATTCTCTGTCTTAGTGTCCCAAAAGAATCCCTGCTCCTCTAGTCCAGTCTAGTAAAGAGAGGTCATTCTTTATTCAATGTTGCTTTCTTGTTTCTCTGAAACCAGCCCTGCATTACCTTATTCACATAAGCACATATATTCTTTCTTTGAATAACTTCAACAGGGTTTACTTCTTTCTTTTGAAAATATGACATGAAATTTTGACTGAAATGAGATTTTTTTTTCTTAACAGATTTCCCATTTGGTTATGACATCCAACATAAATTAAATTAACATTGTGATAGCCGAAAATATCATAGATTTCTTATTACTCTTCAGTCATGTAGTAACAATACTATTAACAACCAAGTAAAGCACAAAAAGAAATCGTTCCTATTTGTAAATGCCATTTTCTACTTGCTCTCAGACACCTAAGTCAGTGCATACTGGAGGAATTATTGCATTTCTCAGGTAGCTGCAGCGACATATGGCTTGGACTTGTACCTCAGAAGCCTGAAGCCTCCATTAACTGCCAGCAATGCAAAGTTTGTTGTGTCATATTGCTTAATTATGCGTTTTTCTTCCTCTCTGTGTCATGTCAAGCAGATAATAAAGGCTTTGGAAGTGAACTTAGTCAAGATGTGCTGATGACTGGGAAGTGTCAGAAAACTGAGTAAAGCCTCTTTGAAAAATGGAGGGTAGACACAACCTAAAGTATGTGTTTCTGCAGTGTGCAAGGAAGATATTTTTCTACTGACATGAAGGGCCAACTGCCTTGTAAGACTGGAATTCTTTAAGAAAGTGAGCAAGGGACCTCATCCTTCTCCCACAGCACAGGCATAAGTCTATATACTGATTATGGTGCTAAAGTACAAAGCAGGTCTACCCTTTGGCTGAGGAGAATTTCCACAGTGAGAGCTAGAAGGGCTCTTTAAAAGGTATTTTGATAACATAATCTGTTCTTGAGTGCTCCTTCTTTGTGCCCATGGGAAGCTCTTTTTCCTTCAGTGAGAAAAGCTGAAAGGCCAGGAAGCAAGCCACTGTTATGGCTATATTGCAGAAATAAGAAATAGGAAATCACTTTAAGACATGAAACCTCCCAGCAAGATTTACTGTCTTCATTTTCTCTACCACAAAGCAGGCTTTTTTCTCTACTGCAAAGCAGCTACTTTCTCCAAAGAAATTTGGCCAATGATATTCTCAGAGCTGAGTCTCTCCTTATAATTACAGAAATTAGACACATGGCTATCAGAATAGCTACTGCAGCTCCTGAGATATTTAACTTGCGTATTTAACATCACGAATCTCTTAAATTGTTTCATGTTCACTCATTTCTGGCAAAACTATGTCTAAGACAGATTTAATCATAGATGAGTCCAACCTCAGAGACCATATTATGTGGTCAGACTTCTTCCTATTTGGTGTTTTGAATCCACGCTTTGTACTTTGGGTTTTTTCTAAAGTATAGTTTTACCACTAAGAAACAAAAAGATAGTTAAAATGCATTGGAACATGTTAAAAAAAAAAAAAAAAAAAAAAAAGTCAGTTAAATGCAAATAAATAAATCCTGTACTGCAATATCAGAGCCCAGCTTCAGGACTGACAGCACTAGCAGTGTCCTAGCCAGACTTTTGTCATCACTTAGGGGTGATTGACTCTGGTAATCGCTGGCAGATCTCAACTGCAAGGAGGAGAAGTAGGCTGAAGGGCTGCCACGTGCCTTGGCTAGCATCTGGGACAAGGAGGGAACTACTGCAAAGTGAGAAAGACTCACCGAGACCTGTAGGGTTACTTTGCTCTGGGAGTGGCTGGTTCAGTTGTGCAGTTGTTGGAGTACTGAAAGGCTTGTTCTGCGTGTGGCAGTGGCCATTGCCTGTGGCAAGATGAACTGAAAGGAAAGCACCTTTATATCCTAGAAGAAAATGAAATCTCACCAGCTAATTCAGTCTGAAAATGACCCTTTCAGTCTCCTGGATATTTTTTTTTAAACAAGGATTCTTGTATCTCTGTGCCTCTCTAGAAATGTGTTACATGCATTGTAGTGGCCTTTATTTTGTTAGGCAGTGCTAGGAGACAAACTCTGTATCAGAATTGAGCTCACAGGGTCTGAGAAAGGACTTCTGTGAAAGAGTTGTGGCCAACAGTGGGTTCCAGATTTCTCCTGTAAGCTTCACCCACTATCTATACACTAAAGAACTCTTCAGGCAGGTGTCTGTCACGCAGCCCAGGAAAGGCACCACATCAACGTGCAGAGCACAGCTTATTAGTGACATGTTCTATATCTGTGGTATATCTTTAGTTCCATTTATGTATCCCATGTCCTTGTCCATTAGATGTTTGAATGGGCTCTCCTGTACTCTTTCTGTGATCAAAACCATTCCTATGACCTGTGCCTGCAGGGATCTAGATACAGTTTTATTCAAGTCTGTTTGTGGTCATCTAAATGCTGGCTGGACAGACCTAGTGGAGAAGAAAGGTACATGCTCCTGCTACTGTTCTCCTAATCCTGCTTTGATTTGGGTGCTTAGGACCTCTGCACAGTAGGTGCTACTGAGTTTGACTCACTCAAAGGTTTTGGCAATGGTGTTTCAAATATGGGATTTCTGCCTAACCTATCTGTCTGCCAAGTATTTAAACTTTCTGTCACAGGAAACGCTATTGAGTTGGGTTGAACTAGCAAAGAAAACAGGTTTGCTATGTTAGATTAAGCTTTTCATTCTGAGAATGAGTACTAGGTTGCAGAGGTAGCCTTCTACCAAATAAACCAAGAATTCCCATCTGAAGAAATTAAACTCTTTTCTCCCCTTTGCAGTGGTATCCCTGATTATTCAGCTTTCATGCCACTATTCTTATCATGACAATTCAGTTTCCTCTTACTGTCTGCTACCCTTCCTAGCTCTTCAATTTATATTTTGCCATACATATGTGTTTCACGGTTACAGACATCTTGCAGACTCTGAGATTCTCCAGCCAATGTATATTCGCAGATACTCCCAGGCCTTGCACTCTTCCTTCTTCTCAGTATCCATGGGAACATCTTCATTGTCCCCCAACTCAAAACAGGGAATTAGTGTCCACCTTTGTTTTAGAGACTCACTCCTCATCTGCTGCATGAGAGAGTGTTCTGCCTTCCTACATAATGTGGAGTTTGAAAACAGTCTTTTCTACATTAATTCTGCATTATTGTGACCATCTTCTAAGATGAGGAACTGTTCCTCTGCCAGGATCTGAAAAGACAAGAGCTTTTTTCCTAAACTTTTGGCTGGCAAAAGTAAAGACACTGAAGACAACTTCTTAATTGCTGTGTGTCCTTCCAACCTTGCTGGCCGCACTGTTTCAACACTTCATCCCCACCAGAGCAGCACATCCCCACCTCCAGGTGTCAAGGTAGATGTTCCAAGGGCAAATTTACTGCTTCATCTGGGTAGATTAGAGAGATGGTCTGAACCACTACTGTGCATCTCCAGTTAGTGCTGCTCTCTAAATCAAGCCTGGGGAAAGACCTTAGCTGTGACAGGGTCCGTTTTCTTCTTCATGTGTTCTGAAAGATGAATGAAAGAGGGAAATGTCTGAAGCTCCTGCACCTCCAGGCATCACAACTGTTCAGTAACTCAGCACGGACATCGAGTCCTGGTCCTAGGAAGCTGATTAATCCTTCCTGAGGTCCTGTGCCCGCCTCTGCAGTATTTTCTGCATGGCAAGTCCAGCAGAATGGAGCAGATTTGTATTCACTTGCTGTTTCTCAGCAGGGGGTCACCACTTGCCTCACCCCCATTGACACTGGGGAGGTCCATAAATCAGCTGTGCAGCGATAGCGCAATCCTCTAGATGCTCATTATGCATCTCACTGCTGGAGGAAAGCACCACCTTTGGTGCCAAGTACATTAAGGAACATTCCCGGGTTTAAAAATACTCCATGGGAGGGAGTCACATTTCCTAAGCTTGGCCTCTTGCATCACAAAAGCAGAGCATGCTCCTTTCCATGTCTTGAGCGATAACAAAAGCCCAAGGCCAACAAACAAAATGAACTGCTTTAAAACAACAAAGCCGCATTGGGGTTTGTATACAGAGTTTGTTCCCACAATCTGGCACAAAGTCACCATCTCAGATTTCCCTGCCAGAATGATGGAAATATAAATAAGACCTATAAACCCAAGGTATTTCCAGCTCATGCATCCAAAGGATAGAAATTATAGTGTCTTAGCAAGGAAAATGTTCGAGGATTGTGAGGTAATGGGACCTGGTTACAGAGCTCATTTCTCTGAAAACTTTAATACAGAATGGAAATTTCTCAAATGTCCTTGATGCAACCTCTGTTAAAGTATAAAATAATCCCTGTTTCAGTGGAAAAGCCCCTTCCATGCCTTCAAGAATGAGCTGCTGAGCTCCATTTTGGGAGCAGTTTCTTTCCAGTTGCTGTTTCCAGAGATTTCTGAATGACTCCGAAGGCACAGCATCAGCAAGGAGTCAGATCTGGCTGTTTGAAAGGTTGCCTGTTGGCTTACCTAGAAAGGGCCTCGCTTTTCTGCAAATTTGCTGAGAGCTACTGCTGTTGAACCATAGGAGACCCGGCTCCAGTCTTGCTAAAAAATATTCTGAAAGTCCACACTATGAGTCACAGCACTGGATGAGGGGCTCTGCTCATTTGATTAATCACATTACCATGCCTGCCCTTTACTTGTTGACTCATAGCCATAGGAGCCTGGGATGTGCTGCATATGTAGTAAACTAATTAAAGGGGGAACATATGTTAATGCATGAATGTGTACGATAGCTTTTTGAAATCCCTCATGATCTTCCCACCCACTGGGCATTGCTTCAACATCAAGTTCAATCATCAGGAAACAAACTTGCTCCCTCATCTGCATTGCACATTGCAATGAGCTTGCCAAAATGGCCAAGCTTTTAGAAAGAAAAGAGAATCCCCCCTGCCACCAGTGAATTTATGACCCTTGGCTCCACTTGTGGCTTGTTCCTGTGCATGCCTGAGTGACATGGAAACTGCAGCAAATCTCTTTGGCCTGTTTCTGCACTCTCACACTTGCAGCTATGTTGGATTTTTCCTTTTTTTTAATGACTAGAGGGATTTTTTTGGTTTGTTACCTTCTAATTCAAGTAACTCATGACAAGAGGCATGAAGAAGAGCAAAATGTGGTAATAAAAAGGGGAAGGATGGAGAAGAAACAGGAGCAGGATAAAAGTGTTGCTGCATGTTTGAAAGTAAAATATTACTCCCCTTATCTCTTCCAGGTCCTTCAAGCCGGATTTCGTCCTGATCCGTCAGCATGCCTACAGCATGGCACTGGGAGAGGACTTCCGCAGCCTCATCATTGGCCTCCAGTATGGCGGCATCCACACAGTCAACTCTCTCTACTCCATCTACAACTTCTGCAGCAAGCCCTGGGTGGTAAGTGACAATCCAGCTCTACTGCACACCGACACTGCAAACTAGATATGTGGATATGTGGTACTGATAAAGCACGAAACTCACCTTCCAGTCTTATTCATAGGAATTTTTCTCTTTTGTTAAAAACACCATTAAAACAAACTTAGGAGTCCAGCTGGGAATTCCTAGGGAAAAAAACCAAAACCCAAACCACATAGATTTCTTATAAGGTAGGATAAATTAATAGCAATAGGTTAATAACAGCAGATCAACAGTACCACATATCTGTCCTGATCAAAATGCAGTAAAACTAGCTTATAAGAAACATTAGCATTCACTGTTTTAGAGGGTATCTGAACTACACTATTTCTAGCATCGTTTATTGGATGTACACTTGTGGTAGGCAGGAGTCCCAGACTAAGATTACCCACTCTGCAGAAGTGCAACTTGGTCTGGTCTTTCTTCCTACTTTTTCTGTGTGGTGCTTTGTTGTGAGGAAATTAGATGAAAAGAAAGGGAAAAAAGGTAGGGAGACAATTTCATTAACAATGAGGTCTAAGAGAAAAAAAGGGAACATGTCAAAGACCTTGGAAAGAGTCAGAAGGAAAGGGGAGAGCACGCAGAGATTTTCATTAGTTTCAGAAGGAAATACAGGATTATCATAAAATGTAGCTTCATTGAGCCTGAAAGATTGCAGCTTGGAAACACCTTGGGCTGAGTCAGCTCCTGGGGAGAACAGGATAGTATTTTGACGTTTTGCACTGGGACCCTCCTTCGTCTGTCCTTTAATTTTTGTCAAGTTTACCTGGAAATCTCAGAAAAATCCCAATAATATTATTATTGCCCTATCTGAGTCACAAATCAAAGTTTGTAATAAGTACCCAGACCTGTTTTATGACCAGCTCCAAGTCAGCAGATACTGCGGGAGCAGAAGAGCCAGAGGAGTATGACCAGCCATCATGAATCATAGAATCATAGAACAACCAGGTTGGAAGAGACCCATGGGATCATCAAGTCCAACAATTCCAATCAAACACTAAACCATGTCCCTCAGGATCTCATCTACCTGTGCCTTAAACACCTCCAGGGAAGGTGAATCAACCACCTCCCTGGGCAACATATTCCAATGCCCAATGACCCTTTCCGTGAAAAACTTCCTCCTCATTTCTAGCCTAAATCTCCCCTGGTGGAGCGTGAGGTCATTCCCTCTCATCCTGTCCCCTGTCACCTGGGAGAAAAGACCAGCTCCCTCCTCTCCACAACCTCCTTTCAGGTAGTTGTAGAGAGTAATGAGGTCTCCCCTCAGCCTCCTCTTCTCCAGGCTAAACAACCCCAGCTCTCTCAGACACTCCTCACAGGGTCTGTTCTCCAGCCCCTTCACCAGTTTTGTTGCTCTTCTCTGGACTCGCTCCAGAGTTTCAACATCCTTCTTGTGGTGAGGGTCCTAGAAACTGAGCACAGTATTCAAGGAGTGGCCTCACCAGTGCTGAGTACAAAGGGAGAATAACCTCCCTGGACGTGCTGGTCACACCGTTTCTGATCCAAGCCAGGATGCCATTGGCCTTCTTGGCCACCTGGGCACACTGCTGGCTCATGTTCAGTCGGTTGTCAACCAACACCCCCAGGTCCTTCTCCTCCAGGCAGCTTTCTAGACAAACCTCTCCTAGTCTGTAGCTCTGCATAGGGTTGTTATGCCTCAAGTGCAGGACCTGGCGTTTGGCCTTGTTAAACCTCATGCCATTGGACTCTGCCCAGCAGTCCAGCCTGTTTAGGTCCCTTTGCAGAGCCTCCCTACCCTCCAGCAGATCAACACTTCCACACAGCTTAGTGTCATCTGCAAAACTGCTAAGGGTACCCTCAATGCCCTCATCCAGGTCATTGATGAAGGCATTGAACAGGGCTGGACCCAGCACTGAGCCCTGGGGAACCCCACTTGTGACTGGCCTCCACCTGGGTTTAATGCCATTTACTACCACTCTCTGGGCCCAGTCATCCAGCCAGTTTTCCCCCCAGGAGAGTGTGTACCTGTCCAGGCCAGAGGCTGAGAGTTTCCATAGCAGAATGCTGTGAGAATGAGCCACAGCAGCAAGGCTGGTATCATAGCACGTACAGGAAGAAGGCAGAGGCTGATACCATTTTGGAGTCCACTTCTGGGTCTTTTAAGTAATTCCACCCCAAACTGCCCTCTCTCGTCACTGATTCACCTAGAGTGGAATTTTCCCTGCATCATCCTAGGTCCAAAGCAGGCAACTACAAGTTATGTGAATCTGACAATCCAATATGCTCCATTGAATGGAAAAATTTTAGATATGTTTTTAGGATTTCCCTTTATTTATTGCACGAATATAGCTTAGGTGAGAGAAAAGAAAAAGAGGAAAGAGGAAAAGAAGAAAAGAAAGGGAGAAGAAGAAGAAGAAGAAGAAGAAGAAGAAGAAGAAGAAGAAGAAGAAGAAGAAGAAGAAGAAGAAGAAGAAGAAGAAGAAGAAGAAGAAGAAGAAGAAGAAGAAGAAGAAGAAGAAGAAGAAGAAGAAGAAGAAGAAGAAAAAGAAAAAGAAGAAAAAGAAGAAAAAGAAGAAGAAAAAGAAGAAGAAGAAGAAGAAAAAGAAAAAGAAGAAGAAAAAGAAAAAGAAGAAGAAAAAGAAAAAGAAAAAGAAGAAGAAGAAGAAGAAGAAAAAGAAAAAGAAAAAGAAAAAGAAGAAGAAAAAGAAAAAGAAGAAGAAAAAGAAGAAGAAGAAGAAGAAGAAGAAAAAGAAAAAGAAGAAGAAAAAGAAAAAGAAAAAGAAGAAGAAAAAGAAAAAGAAGAAGAAAAAGAAGAAGAAGAAGAAGAAGAAGAAGAAGAAAAAGAAAAAGAAGAAGAAAAAGAAAAAGAAAAAGAAGAAGAAAAAGAAAAAGAAAAAGAAGAAAAAGAAAAAGAAAAAGAAGAAGAAATGAAAAAGAAAAAGAAAAAGAAAAAGAAAAAGAAAAAGAAAAAGAAAAAGAAAAAGAAAAAGAAAAAGAAAAAGAAAAAGAAAAAGAAAAAGAAAAAGAAAAAGAAAAAGAAAAAGAAAAAGAAAAAGAAAAAGAAAAAGAAAAAGAAAAAGAAAAAGAAAAAGAAAAAGAAAAAGAAAAAGAAAAAGAAAAAGAAAAAGGCAGGACTGGCAAGGCAGTGTGGGAGAAATTGAGTCTGCCATTTACTAGGCTCTAGCTATTCTGGGTACAATTGTGTCATGCTTTCCTCACAGGGAATACAGTTGGCTCAGACAACCTCCCAGAGGAGTCAAGGAAACCACTTGTAAACACTTAAAATAAATTTGCAGAATTGCTTCTTTCCCTACTGCCCCTGCATACGCATCAACCCCACAAAACAATGATTGTAACACACTATGTGATCTAAGAGCTCAGATGGGATCTGAGCTGGTATTTGGCACCACCAAAATTTTACCAGGTTGGAGCTCAGGTGGAGATTGCAGTGGTGCATTTGAGGGCAAAAAGCTTCACTTGCAGCAGAATCAGCAAATTTTGATCTTGTAATAGCTGGGAAATGAGAGATAGGGACAGACCACTTTGGTGCATGATTGCAAAACAAGCATCTTTAAATAAGGGATCTGCTCAACAAAGATTACTGGAAACTTTTTTGGACCTCAAAAACAGTTGAGATACATGAAGAAATGAAATGAAATGAAATGAAATGAAATGAAATGAAATGAAATGAAATGAAATGAAATGAAATGAAATACCCATGGGAAATGTACTTTTTAACTCTCCCTTTTATTTGTATTCCAAAAATGGTTCCATTTCATGGAAATGTTTATGATATTGTGGAGTTGGATAGAAGTGAAACTGTTTGTCCTTGGCAATTTGCTACAATGTTGGCTTGGTTTTTTTCAGAAGGTCTAATTACAATCAGCTGAGTTTGGGTTTGAGTTTACTCAAACATGCAGCCCCATTTTTTAATGACATCTGCCAGTTTTCCAGTACTGCAAAATACAAATTTCTTTAATGGTTAGAATTCACATTAAACATAAGCACACCTTAAAACAGGTGTTTCTGAAAGAAAAATGGAATATTCAGGGCATCTCAAGCATACAGAAACATGCACATTTTAAGATGATACCAGAATTATTGAGAAATAGTGCTACAAGCACAGTGAACATAATGCTTCAACCACTAATAAAAATTCTTTTGTTAGAAAAGTTACAGTACAAAATACAGACAAAAATGTTCAGAGTAGTACTTGTATTACATGCATTTAATGTCTGTAATTGCAAGGCAACTTTTGCATCTGTAGGATTCCTGCAATTGCAATCTGTAGGATTGCAGGAAAAATGAAGTCTTGAAAACAGTCAACTACAGAGTCCAAGAGATTTACAGTAAAACTATTACTGACTGTCAAGCTATATAGGCTCCCTGATGATCTAGGCACTTTCAAAATATGCAAGAGGCATCGACATTCTCTGAATGGATGTTTTTATCTCTCTATAAAGACTTCCAGCAAGTAACTCTGATGTCCACACAGCCAGGCAAGGCATTTAACTTGTATACCTGTTCCAGGTATGTAAAACCAGGCTGTCTCACATTGTGTTGCCTCATGTCTTCCTCTGTGATCTGGATGCAATCTCACCAAAACCAGTGGAACCACAGAAAGTAAGAACTGATATCAAAATGTGGAAGGGATCTCTATACGTAGATGAGCTCCTGACACTAACATTCTTACCCATCTAAAATGCCCTGGGAAGTGCTACTTCTGATACCCCTGCTATCAGGTAAACAAGAGGCTGTTGTGCCATATGGATGTCTCTTTGCCAATATTTTGCCCTAAAAAATGGCAAAAAAAAAAAAAAAAGAAAAAAAACCCAAAAAAATGCAAAATAAAAAAAATAAAAAAGGTTGGAATTGACCCATGAAGGTCAATACTAAAGTGAAATCTTTCTGCCAGCTTGGCCCATTGAGGATGCTCCCATGTGGCTGAATCTCTCATCTGTCCTCACTATTTCAGCAACAACCAAGAGGGAATAAGTCAGGACTCTGTCTGTCAGCTACACAGTTGTTCCAGTTATTTTGTTTGACTGTTTTCCTGGGATAAGCATATGTCGCCTCAACATCCCAGCATCCATGGTAGCCCAGGGCTGCATGCACATGCAGTGAGGGGCATGCTCTGCTCTCAGCCAGGGTGTTTTTCCTCCCCTCCTTGTCTCTGTCTCATTTTGTTTAACTTTTAAGCCCTGTTTTCTCACTTTGCTAGTCAAAACAGGGCTTTATTTTTCTTCTCAAGGATGTGCAGGGCTAGCACAAGTACTTAACAGAAGCAAACTGTCCTCCTTTCCCAACATCAATACTCTCCTTGCCAACAATAATTATTCTACATGGGGTGTTTTTCTCTTATCTACTGATACATGTGAGGGGTGGGATGGTGTTAGTGATGGGATATGCCACATTTTGATATTTTCTGGGTTTTCTTCAACACCACATTTTGACCTATGAGATCAGGGAAAAGATTCTTTGCATTTGTCTGTAGACATGCTGGCATCTGCCCCATCAGCATGTGGCCTGAATCTGGCAAACTCTTGCAGCCTAATATTTTTGCATATTAGCTGCATTTTTTTTTACACTTATACCACCCTTTAACTCCCAAAGGGGCTTTTCTTTATCACTAAGTGAAGTTTCAGCTTCTAATACAGAAATGCTTTTGCTTAGACTAGCCCAGTTACAAGGACAGGAGCCCTAATATAGCTGTTCAGCAGAAAACATTCCCAGTAGCTTTCTTTTTATCTGCAGTGTAACCTTGAGACTGCGATTTGGTAAACTTACTCAGAATATGTAAGATTAGGCTGCTGATGCTGCTGGGAAGAAAGAAGGCTTTCTTTCCCATCCCTTGTGCCCTAAATACTTGTCTCGTTTCCTTTGTCTGTGTGTTACCTCCCCCAGGTAACACAACAATCTCTTTCAAGGTGAGTGCATCCCTAGATTTGTGGGAAACTTGAAGGAACTTGTATGAAGGACTTACGGGGAGACTTGGCCCAGACTGGAGGCCTTTAGTAATTTAACTTGATTTTATCAGATTCTAAAGGTCTTGGAAACTCAATCCAGTTTCTGAATTTCTTCATAAATATGACATCAGTGGGGAATTTAGTCACATCTACCAGCTCAGCAGGAACCTGTGGAGTAATCCCCAGCCATGTTATTCTCTTAACATCCATGAAAGTAAACAAGTTAAATTATTCATCTGTACTCCCCCTTCTGCAAGGTTCCCGATCTAACCACTTCACCAACAGCATTGCCAGCCCAGCATTGCCCATGGTAATGGGGCCGTACCACTTCAGATAGAATGCAGGATAGCTAGATGTGTGATTGTAAAGAATCTAAGTTGTTCCTGAAATTCATAAAGTTTCTGTGTTATCTCATACCTCTTATTCTCTTGGGTATATCATCTCTGCTTCAGCAACATTTTGTCATGGTTATTAAGTTTCTCTCTACCAGTTTCATTTTCTTCTGCAGCTGCTCAATGGTAGATTGAACAGAGAGGCTGCAGACAACATACAGAATAGTGTGCTTGCTTCACAGATGGCCAAAGCAGAGCAGGAATTTGCTGTGCTGTGCTTCTGCTGGGGTTTTGAAACCCAAAGAGTAATCAGAATACAGTCCCACCGTGGCAAGCTTTGTGTCTGGCTGGATGCAACCCTGAATGATAAGCAGTTTATAGTAGTGATGATAGTGGTGATAATGGTGAAGTTCATGCTGACAGGTGGAGGTAATGGCAAATGTTCACCCCTGTACATTAAATAGTAGCACTGTTGTGTTCACTGTTGATAGTGCTTTCTTTAGATACCATCCTCACAAACTGGTGCCTCCCTCAGACCTTTCTGGGAGATGGGACAGGAGTAGCAAATGATCTCTCCTTCCTCCTGCCATGCATGAGAGGTATCAGGAGACCTCTTGGTCCATAATAAATGTCAATTATGATTGACAGCGGTCTAACACTCAAATAAGGTAGCATTGGCAATTCCCACTAGACATCTTTGTCCATTAGCAACCGTCCTTCCTTTCAGCACAATGCATAAATATACCTTGATTTGATTTGGCCATAGGGCAGAGATCCAAGGGAGAGCTTTGATTTTCTTCCTCTCTACTCCGGAGTGGTGGCACAGATTTTCTGCTTGTTCCCTCCTCTGAGCCCTTTCCTATACCAAGAAGGGCCTCTCCCTCTAGCCACATTTGGAAAGCAAAGTTTGTTCACAGCAGATCTGTAACTAAACACAAACTGATTCACCTCTGATTCTTGAACCCCTCCTCCTCTCTCTTAGTCCAAGGTTTTTGTACATATGTTGGTTTGGCTCTGGGTAAATACATACTGCCCTAAGGTCAAGAAAGTAAGGTGGATAAGGCATAATATGTTTCTCTTATCTCCTTCACCAGTGCCAGAACATTTTGCAAATGCTTGCCTGTTACACAATAAGCCACTGACATCCACTATGTCTGTTTTTTGTTTCCCCTCCCTTACCCCAAGTTCTCCCAGCTCATCAAAATCTTCAACTCACTGGGTCCTGAGAAGTTCCCCCTCGTGGAGCAAACATTCTTCCCAAGCCATAAGCAGATGGTGAGTACCTTTGCCTTCTTCTGGTGCCAACATGGGTAGGGGCGAAGCAACAAACGTGAGCTAGGCATGAGAGATAGTGGTGGGAAGTCTGGGAAGAGTCTCCACTTTATCTACAGAGAATCACTAGCTAAAAAGCAATATGCAAAAAAGCACTGCTCAGGAACCTCTTTCCTTTCTTGCCCACCCTCCCACAGGTCACATATGGACCCTGAAAAAGTGAACAATGAGAACAGACTCAAAACCAAAGCAAAAATCCATTGCAAAATCCAGTCAACAGAAGCTCATCCCCTAGAGCAAGGAATCACCTTTATTCAGATAAAGTGGATTTTTTTCCCCTCCCAGAATTCTTTAAGATATGTTGACAATTTGGAACATGAGCCCTAAGAGATGTTTGTTTCAAAATTTCAGTTGGCCTTGTCTGTCACATGGTTGCCATCCGTGAAACATTTATCAGCCTGACTAGGTACTCAAAGTAAATCAGAGTTCCTGAAAAAGAGTTTGTTTCAGCTTATAATGTTTCTTTTGCACAGTGGCTCTGGGGTCTAGTCTTCCTGTCAACAACTAAACACTCAATGCCTTGTGTGGCTCCTGGGCATCGCACCAAACTCTTAGGGCACCTTCCAAGGAGATCTGTGTAGGTACTTTAAGCCCTGCAGAACATGGCAAATTGAGTGGCTTTGTTTAAAACTCTCCAGATCACTTGTTTTCTCTGAGTTAAAAGGGTGATTTGTTCTTTATGATTTTTTTCTGTCAACTTACATCCATGAATTAGTGTCTCCTTTTACCTGGCTGTAGCTTTGATGAGACCCTGTGTGAACCACAACGTACCACGTGAGCCACTGGTTGGCTGAGCTTATGTCCCATGCTTGATTGTTAACTCAGGCAACATTAGCAGGCTGAAGGTTAGAGTTGTGGAAACATTAAACCAGGGCTCAAAAATATTCAAACCCCTTTTTTCTCACACACTTGTTGCAACACTGCGGACCAGCCACAAAGCATAACAGGGTGCAGGTACCTGGTAGTGAAGGTATGGATTAATTGAAAGCTTTCAATTGAAAGTCTCATTTAGATTCTTGTGAAAAAATCCCACCAGGGCTTGTCAGGTACTTGAATACCCAGAAATACTGGTCCTTCATCTCTCTGTTCCAATATTCTGTTCTCTTTCTGTGCTGTGTGGAAAACAGCACTTCCATACTTCACAGGAATATCATGGAGGTAAGTACAGTTATAAGAGCTGTAAAGCACTGGAGTGATGTAGTACTAAGAGCTGTATTATCATTTAAGTCCTTAAACACTGTGTGACAGCTTAAAACAAATTACTTGGTAGATCTCGGTTTTAATTCCTGTCGGCTGATTTATAAAGAGGGATTTGTGACATATGTAATGCTTCAGGACAACTGTGACTGTGTGACCATCACTTCAGGAATGCTATTTTTTTGAAATATTGATTAAGGTTTACATTGCAAAAATGTTGGCTAGCACTTTTAGCATTATTTTCCTGTCTGGAAATCGGATTCTTGTAAATGCATTTGTTACCAGAACAGCAGTTTGGTTTAGCAAGGCACTAACATTAATTTCATATCTTTGTCATCTTTATAACTGAACACCTACTTGGAGATGCTATAGCAATAGCATATGCAACTAAGCTTACTTCCAAAAGAATACAGGAGTCATTTTAAATTGAAGGTAAAAATCATGTGAACACAAACACCACTGTTGATATGCAAGCTTGTGTAATCTGGTTTAAATCAGTAACTTTGCAAACATTTATACAAGCAGCAATCCACTTGGGCAAATTCAGGCCAGCCCTTTCCAGGTGGGGGATCTGCTTCACACAACTTCTCAGGACCTGATCTGAAGTACTGTGTCCAGTTGTGGAATCCCCAAAATCAGAAAGATATGGAACTGTTACAACAGGTCCAGAGGATGGTTACAAAAATGATCAGAGGGCTGGAGCACATCCCATAGGAGGACAGGCTGAGAGAGTTGGGCTCATTCAGCCTGGAAAAGAGAAGCCTCCAAGGATATCTTACAGTGACCTTCCAGTACCTGAAGGGGCTACTAGAAAGCTGAGGAGGGACTGTTCATAAAGGCTTGTGGTGATAGGAAGAGGGGGAACAGGTAGAAACGGGAGAGGGGCAGATTTTGACCAGACATAAGGAAGAATTTCTTCATGATGAGAGTGGTGAGGCACTGGCACAGTTTGCCCAGGGAAGCTGTGGCTGCCCCATCCCTGGAGGTGTTCAGGGCCATGTGTCAGGGGAGTTGGAACTGGATGATCTCTAAGGTCCCTTACAACTCAAACTATTCTGATTCTATGATCTTTTATAGATAAATCTTCACAGTATCCCAGGGTGTGAGAAGCTGAGAGGGCAAGTACTTAGGTCAAACTAACTCCATTGCAGTCATCATTCCACCAAATACCTGTGAAAGTTGCTTGCCCACTGTGTATCAGCTTCTCCATGTGTCAGACAGGAATAAACCTCCCTTCTGAACCACTCTTTTCTTCCCTCTCCTGGCATACCAGTTAGAACTGGTAAAATGTTCTGTGGTCCTTTGATGACTGCCCCCTTGGCAGTGTCTATAACTAGGTTTTACCTCTTTGCAATGTGATATATTTTAAGCAATGAAGTTCTCACATAAAAGAACATCACCCTTCCATGTCCAAAACTTTCCAAAGGTTGCTTTCTAAGCCTTTGAATTAAACATAGGACAGATGTCAAAATCTGTTTCATTCTTTCATCTGTGAATAGAGAAGTTCCTAAAGTAAAAGTGAGATAAAGGAAATTTCTAATAGTAGGCCCATTTTTGTGAGCATTTTAAATTAGCCGAGAACTCTCCAAAGGTTCTTTCTCATGACAATGTGGCATTTTTAACCAGCTTTAAACAGTAAACCTGAAGAGAGGATACAGGACACTGACATTTCGCAGTAGAAAAGATCCAAAACATGACTCTCTCTCCCCTTTACCATGGGCACATACCTTTCAACCCTCCCCCCAGTGATCACTTTACTAGAAATAAGAGTGATCTGGCAACTGTTCTAAGGCCCTACTGGTGCTACACACCAGCCACAATGACTGCTTTGCTCTGTAGTGACCCCCTATGGCCAGTTAACAAGTAGGATAAGTCAACTTCAAAAGGGATTTTGTGCTTCTCCTGGGCTTAAGACCCCAGTAACGATTCTTAGAGAGAACAACCTCTTAAAAAGAGGGAGGAACTGCTGGACAGATCTTTGACAAAGAGCAAGAACCAACAGAGGTGGGATATCTGCTTTGGGTCCAATAAAACCATATCAAGAGAGGGAAGGAAATGAATAAATTCACTTGCAAATCCATTTGCGTACATTTGAAGTGGATAGAAACTAATGTAAGTGAAGCAGAGACAGAATGTCTGTGATAGAAATAAAACCACTTTACTGTTTAGAATAAAAGGACACTATAAAAAGTGAACATTATGCAACATTACCTTAAAAGACAATATACATTCACTGAATATAAAATTTATAAATAACATGGAGGAAAACTGTAAACAGTGCTAGAAAATTTAGCAACAAATACATTCCTTCTGGACAAGATATTTCACACGGGTTTGGTTCCCTCCCCAAGTTTCCATGACTATCAGGAACAGCGGAGTGGCTCTATGAAGAAAAGACAGAGTCAGATAAAAGGAAAAGGCAGTACAGGCAAGCAGCAGCAAACGTTTAGTGGACTTTAAAGATTTTTCTCAAGACTGGTATCCCCTAAATACACTTATTCTAAAAAAAGAAAACTACTTTTTCACAGATCCCTAGATTTTGTTCTGCCCTTTATGCTATAAAATACATTGTAAGTGAGATATATTTTCAGAAATATCTGAAAGAATGGAAACTTGCTACTCTCATGGAGGCCTTTATTTCAAACTGTCCTTACTGTAAAAAAACACAACAGCATGTTTCCCATCACCATGAGGCAGCATTTCACTCTGGCCAAGTATGAATGGGATATGGTGATATATTTAGATTTTAGAATAGTCCTATCTAAAGGACCATGTAAGTCTTCAAAGCATGGGAAATTTAGACCTAAAATGGCAGGTTTGTTCCAAACAGTGGGAGAAAGCCTCCCATAAAAGGACTTTATGCAAGGTACTCCACTGCACAGATCTCCTGCTTTCCCCACTCTACTTTGGAAAAGGAAAATCAAATCCCATCTTTCCCAAACCTTCAATGTGTTTTTCCTACTTTTTGTAACTCTAAAGAGAAAAACACCCTCAAGCGAATAAGGAAAAATAACTAGAAATAAAAAAGCAAACAGCAACAGTCTTGAAATGAGCTATGCATTTTTAAAAGTACTTTTAACAATGTTGGTTTATCTAAAGCATTGGGTGAGGGGGAAAGCTCTCATCCTGAGCACAGCTGAAAGCCGTGTTCACATGAGCTATGCTTCTGACAGTTCCTCTTTAACTTTAGGTTATGGGGTAAAGCAAGGAGCATGTCAGAGGTGACAGGAAAATATTTGTGCTGCTGCAAGCTGTTGTATGCTCCATAGCCTAACATTTCAGGGAGAACTTCACACCTGCCTCCTTACATCTCCATCCCTGGTCTTGCCACATATTGCATGTCTGCTGTAATGAGGAAGAGAGTTTTGTCTATTGGCAGGCCGAAGTGAATTAGCAGGTCAGAAGAAAGGAGAGCAGACAGAAAGAATAAGTCTTTGAGTCTGATTTAGAGCCTGTTCAGTCCATTTAATGGCTCCCTCCTGCTTCAAGGGAGCCTTCAGGCAGGTTCTTAATGCAAGCACAAGTTAAAGCTTAGCCCAAGAAATGCATGTCCCTGATAGCATGCACAGAAACAAAATTTAAGAAGCCTCCCAAAAGAAATGTATTTTTACTGGATTCTTGCCCCTCCTTTTGGCTCCACATTTCTAAAAGCCATAACAACTGTTCCTTTAGACAGCAAGGGGAAAGGTTTGTTACCAAACCCCCATCCCTGCTGGTCTAGCTGTCTGCATCTCAGAAATATTTTACCGTCTGCAATATAAAAAGGGAATACACCTCATTTTCTGGTAATGCGGCTGCCGTTTTGTTGTTTACAAAGCACATAGCTACATTATATTCTACTTAGGGACACAAGTCCCCATAGTATTAGAATGCAAATATTTTCACAATAATTTGAGTGCAATACTGTGATGTCTCAGCTAGCTAAATGAATCAGTGACAGGTAAAATACGCAGAGCTGCGGTTTAATGAAAATTCAAATCAACACTTCACTGCATCGAGAGGCATTTTCATTTAGCCGTCCAAAGCCACAAGAAGTGGCTGCAGCTCAAAGAGACATCAGCTTTGCAAAATCACCTTTGAGCATAAGGAGGGCCACCTCCTGCGATGCTGACTCCACACAGTGCAAACAGCGAGGGTGGTGAGGCCGGCTCCTCCCTCCCCTCAGTGACCCTCAGAGATTTTGAGTGGTGCACAGCTCAAAAAGAGATTGCTCCACTGTCTCCAAAGCCAAAGCCCAAGACTGTACTCTGCCAAAAGGGGCAACCCACCACTTGATCCTACGATGGGTACTGTAAAACACCCTTCTCTCCCTCTCATCTCCAATCCATAATTTAGTTACAGTCACAGAGGACTTTTAACAAGTGTTCCAAGACTGAATCACAGAAAAATCTGTGACTTTCAGGGTTTTTTTGTGCTCTGTGGCCACTCAGAGCAGCTGAAAAAAAAATAAACAGCAGACCTAGGCACCTCTTACATCAAATCTTTGAAAATGCCCTTTAAAGCTCATGTTAAAAATGAAGCTACAGGCTTTTGGCTGCAACAATTCATCTAGTAAATGGGGCTTTTCATGGGATGTATGTCTGGCAGAGCTCTGGTAGCACACATGGAACAAAAAAAGACACATCAGGGCCCATCTCAGACACCTTTTCCTTTCCACTTGGCAGAAAGGGTCCAGATAACCCTCCAGTAATAGAGGTCAATGACTGTAAAATGCTCTGTTGCCCAGGGTTGGAATCACTGCACTTTTTCCTGCTGGTGGCAGCTCTGCTTTCTAAGTGGAATGAACTGAAGATATATGGAAACATAAGATAAATAATCATAATAATACAAAAATGAAGTTAAGCATAATCTTCTCCCTACCCAAGCCCTCCCCATCCAAAACTCAGTCACCCATTTTGTCAGCACCCCTTCTTCACCATCATTAAAACTTAAAATACTTTTATTTGATAAGAAAAATTATATTATAGTTTTCTTAATAAAAAACAAAAAAGAACAAAAAAAAATTCTCCAGTCAAAGCACAAGACAGTAAGGCTCCTCCTCCACATCACTGCAGGGCATGGTACAAGCAGATGCACAGAGCTATGCTTAACAGTGCTTACAGGGAAACACAGCACTTGACACAGAAGGAATCCTCTGGGCAGTTGAAATTTTATGATCTCAGCCAGCACTTATTAAGAAACCTTTTTTCCTTGCTTAGCCCCACCTCCCGCTTACTTCCTTTCACTATATAAACAAATGCAGCTAAAGTAGCTGCAGGGGTGGAACCATGGTGCAAGAAGGTACAGAGGAAACAATGACTGTAGCGACTACTGCAGATACACTGGAGCTTCCGTATCGTAAAAACTCCTCACTGACTCGGAATGTCAATATTTCTGTCTTTAAAACACAATCAAACCATTCTTTTGTTTGTAACACCAAAAAATTAACACAACCTGTCAAAAATAGCTTATGTCATTATGTGTATATACATCTTAGTTCAGCAAAACACTATTTTGGCAATATTTTTTTTTATAGTAAGAGCTCTAGCAAGTCTCCCCTTTCCCTCTTCTATGTGATTGATTTACAGTTGGTACTTCTGCATCTGTTTGGCTTAAGGTGTTCACAAGGTGGTTTTGCTGTGGAAGCTAAGCTGCAAAACTTTCAAGAGCCAATACTGATCAAAACAGGGTGGCACAGCATTTCATCTGTTCTGCTGTAGGTGGATTTACCTCCCTGAACACATGGGATGGCACTTTTGTTTTTTTTATTAAACCACAACAAAAATACTAAATACTCTCCCTTTTGTTCTGGAGAAACCCAGAACTTTAAATGTGCTGTTGCATTCACACTGTGACTGAATTAGCTAGCACAATCAGTCAACAATGCTTTTACCAGATGATGTGGTCAGACACACCAGGTGAATTCTCCCACTGTTGCAGTCAATCACATTGTCAATCTCTCCCATAGAGGTGGATTTCTTTTGGACATCATTTTATCCAGACTTTAGGCTGAGTTTCTTTTCAGTTTGTTTCATTTGCCAATCTGATTAATGAAACCTGTTTTCCTTCAATTAGATTTGTCTACGTATTTTCAGCACTTAGTGCATGAGGAGGGGTGACAGGAAGCCAGCGCATAGAAGAATACAGTGCCTAATTGGCATAGTTTTTAGATTTTTGTTTTCCTAAAAAAATAGAGATTATATTGCTACAGCTAATGATACGTGTAAGAGAGCAAGAGCTCCATTTTTTTCTTTTTTTTTTTTTAACTCCCACTTTTCCCTCTGGTGTGCAAAAGTAAGCTCCCAAGTGTCGTCTGATCAAAATCAGTGGTATCAAAAAATGGAAAAGGTGATTACAAATTCAGTAAGGTAGCACAGATTTTTTTCTTTCCTTTTTTTTTCTTTTTTTTTAAGTGTTCGAAGTGCTAAAATTTGCATGAAAACAGGCACTAATTTCATTGTCATCATCATGATCTGGTAAGAGTTAGTGTCCAAAGGAAGATCAGCCACAAGTAAGGGAGAGGGGAGATAAGGAAGGGATAGTGTGCTCAGGGATCTGTGGCATTGATGATCGTTTTATCTGGAGGCGCCCATCCTCTATACCAGCTGCAGTAACCTTCCACCCTCTGGATGCAGGCATAGTGCTTCGCTTGGTATCCTGAGTGGCCGAAGTTGGAGAGCATGTCTGTCCAAATACACTCATTCTTGGAGGTGGCAAAGCAGGGCAAGTAGTAGCAGGGTCTAATCTGCAATTGTAAAGAGCAACCAGGTTAAGGCTACATGGAAAATCAACATCATATAAAACATCTTTTTATCAGAACCAAAGGATTCAAAATTGCACTTCCCCCAACCTTGCTTACTAACCAAAAATTCAGTCTCAGTAAGCATATGCTTAGCTTCATGTAGACAGGTAACTCCAGAGTCAAAAGGGCTTTTCAGGTGCAGAAAAGCTGAGCTTGTGTTTTGCAGGCCTTGGGCCATGAGTAAAAATCTTACTGCCAGTGCCAGACTGTGAGATTTTAAGTACTCAAAACATTTACACAAGAAAAAAGCTGAATCTATCTTACCAAGCCTCTGGTACCTGATTCACCTGCAAAGGATTCTGTGTTGATTTTGAAATCCTTCCCCAACTCCAACTAACTCTAACAAGGCACTGAAAAGGCACAGACTGCATTTTATTTGATTGCCTCTTCTCTAGTCTCAAAACAAAAGCTGGGCTTTACTATTTGCCTGTAAAAATTGCTGCCTTCCATTTCTCTTCCTGGCTGTTCACTAGCATCACTGGCATTACCAGCCAGAGGAAACAGAATTCTAAAGTCTGAATGTCTCTACGCCACCTAATCAGAGATGCACATACCTTGCAACCACAACCCAGATGATAACGATGATTCAGTCCTTTGCGCTGAGATAGAGTCAGACGGTCCCATTTCTCATACCAATTGCACAGGCCAGTGTAAACCTTCCCTTCATACACACGGCCTTAAAAACAGAGACACAGTCACAAGTTAGCACTTCTCAGCTCAAGCACTTTTCTCGTTTCCCGAGATTGCTAATGGTCTCAATATGTTTGGCTTCAGTCACTGTTCAACAACTGCATTCTTTTTATTAACTGGTTCAGGAATCTCTGGCCAGTGAGATTACAGCACTTCTGTAAATTAGGAGGGTAAGCACCAGCAACAGCATGTAGGCAAGTAAAGCTGTCAAGCTCCACTCAACAACAGAGCAAAACTAAGTGAATTGGCACCTTCACTAGAAAAAAAGATTTGGCAACTACCACACCTCTATGTTCTTGCATCCCCCCATCTCAGCAGCTTGCATCTCTCCAGCTCATTCCTAAAGGGATCTTCTGTTTCTGGTGCAGCTGAGCAGCAAGCAGTTCCCTGTTACAGACATGCCAGCTCAGGTACGAATTGACAGCAGTAGACTGTCATACAGTGTGTTTGTCACTACATGGCTGAGTGCGAGAGATACTTCAGGAAAGTGAGGGAAATTTAGAAAGTAAAATTACTCTCAGCATTAATGCTGAGCACCAAAATACCACTGGTCATCTTAACATTTGGGAAGCTGCATATAGAGCTGTCTGCATAGCTGTCCAGTTCCTTAGCAAGTGTATGTATAGAACAGAGGAGGGGTTGATTACAAAGAATTATACTGTTCTTTACCTGTAATCAGATATTGGTACTTGTTGACCTCCAGCTTGACTCCACAAAGACTCTCAGAGGCTTCTGTGTAGATGTACTGAACATGTGGCATTATCTGGAAGCCCCTGTACATCTGGAGAAACAAATAAAAATGCTTAAGTCGTGTTAGGGTGATGACTTTTTACTTAGATTCTTTAAAATCTTCGTTCCTAGATGGTGGTGATAAGCAGTGAACGTTTAGTGTTTGCAATGGTGAGGGAGTAGCGGCACAATTCTCCTCACCAGATCTACTGGTGGAGAATATCCATCTGTTAACAAATCATTGCAATTCAGCACAGGGACCACTGTTCCCCACTTGCAGTAGTGTCAGCAGCACTGAATGAGCAAGGTGCCAACATTACAACCTCTGTCAACACCCTGAACAATTTTTTTTCTTTTTACAGCTCAAAATGAGGGAGAAATTAAATTATTTCAAGTTCAGAATCTTTTTCCTTCAGGCGATTTAAACCATTTCTTCTGAATTAAAGGATTTTTTAAAAAGTGACCCTATTGTCCAATGTTGCTGCTGTAAAGAGTTTCAAACTTTTGGCACTTGATCTAAGTCATCAAGCCAGACACCTCCTTCTCAAAGACCTAGCATACACAACTTCTGCTGACCTCAGCAAGGTTTTAATGTTTCTCTAACTAAATGTAGAATGTTTCTGTTTAATGTTTCTCTGACTAAATGCAGAAATAGAATTCTACTCTCTCTACTAAAATTAGCCTGGTACTGATGGGCACCATAAAGAAAATATCATGTATACATAATTCCTCTATGCTCCTTCTCCTTTTTCACAATCATTCTTAAGAGGAGGTTAACATACAGTTCAGTTTAATTGAAATATGAACCCACAGATATACTGGCAGTAGGTTTCAGAGAAATTAACATGTGTCCCTATCTGACCTGACCTTAATACTACAATTTAGAGAAACTCATGCCTGTAAGTAGCATAACGAAATCTTCACATTGCAACAAAACAACCACTGCAAGTGTACATTGCACCCAATAAAATGTATCCTAATTTTGGAATACTGAGGATTTTTTAATCCAAATTTCATCTTTAAATTTTTGTTATCATCTCGAAGTATTTAGCTTCTCTTTCTTCCTCACTAACTGTATGAATGGCTGATGTTTAAACGTTAAATGAAAACAACAGGAGTCAGAGACAATCACAGGTTCACAGCATTTCCCAGCCTATCCTTTTCTCTGCCAGCTTTATAGATGGAAAGCACATTCATATTCAGTTTAACGGTAAATATAAAAGTGAGGCAAAAGAGGAAAAAAAAATCCTAAACAATACCAGAGATGTAGATACTCATTGCTGTGTTACCTAAGCAGTGGCATTCTCTTCCACTCTGTATTCTATTTCTTGAGATCTCCTATTATCCCTAAATATGTATCTCCATTTGTTCATCTTTCACTATTCCCCCTCTCCTTTAAAATCAACAAATCTTTTTCATTCCTTTTGGTGTCAGGGGCCTGATTCACACCTCTATGAAGTCAGTGAAAGGATATCTGTTGATTTAACTGATTTCATGCTAGACCCAGATACTGCATGTAAAAAAAAAATACTACTAATTCTTCTATGCTGAGAGTTCAAACTATCTTCTCTGCATCCATGGAATGCCTGCCAGGTCTTTTTTGACTCCTTAGTTATACTACCCAAATTAGCATAATTGTATATAGTAAAGGATTCGCATTTTCCAAACTTCCCTCTACACTCAGAAAATATGCAAGGAAAGAATTTTTTAAAATTAATCATACTGTATCAACAAAAGCTCACAGATCATGTTTGGAGTATACCATTGTGTCCATAAGCGTGCAGAGGGCATATTCTTACACTGAATATGGAAGAACCGAACCTTGCCTAATCTCTACTTTATCTCTGCTGTTTTCTTGGTATGGGAAGATCTACTCAGATTTTCCAATTATGCTCAAGATAGCTGGAGATCCAGGTTCTGGCACAGGCATCTTGTTTGTCTTTGGATGAGTTATTTAGCCTTCAGCGCACATTTGTTCCTCATCTGTAGAAGAGTCCTGCATTGCTTCAGACTGCATTCTAATGGGCATCACAGCAAGAAGTTCTGATAACAGTATCTAAGCAGATAAGACTAGTTAAGATAACAGCTGATGCTGCCCAGTCTCTACAAGCAGTGCATTATCTATGCTGCAGAGAGTTGTATGCTATGCATGTGCAGGACAAGTGATCTGTCACTCGGAGTGCTAAGCTCCAAGTAGTGCTGGGCTACTTAAGTATAGAGTCTACATGTGCACAGGCACACTTTGAGCCCATTCTCCCCCTTGCAGAAGGAGCTACAAGGCAGATTAATCATTCTTCTGATAAGGCGCTCAGGCCTTTCCTACAATACCCTTATAGTCATCACTCCTTGCATCTTCTGCACCAATAAGCTCATCATGATGGTCCATGAAGTAACTAGTGATGCTGAATCACAGTTTGCTTTTTGACTCCTGGACCTAATTTCCTGTTGACATCGCCATCTGGAACAGCACTGACAGGGTTGCTGAAGGAAGCTTGCTTAGCCTCTCAAAAAGTCACCCCTCAGTGACCATCACCAATGCTAGCAACTGTTACACTAATTGATCCAGCGCTGGTGGCAGACAGGCAGGGCCAACCTCATCCTCTGATGACTAAAGAAAATTCACCATGACCTTGGTTCTCGGGGGAGGAGAACAAAAATTTGGCAAAGGGGAAATTTTCTACAGATGCCCTCTCTCAAACAAATAAAACAATACCTTAATCGTTATTTTTGGATAGACAACATATCCTGGAAGTGCTATTAGACTAGTCAGAAGAAAACCAACCATAAAGCTAGCCTTTCTCCTCCTGTCACCACAAACATGTATTTTCAGAAGCATAATGACAGGGAACAAACTATTAGCAAGCATCACATGGTGGTGTCTGCTAGTGCTGCTCTATTTCCAGCTGTGTCAGCATTCCCCTTAGCAGCCCCTATTCTGCCTCAGAAATGCACATGTAAATCCTGTGGTGGTTCCTGCTGCATGATTAACTCCACCCAGAGACACAGTGTTCCTCCCTCTATCCATTCCATGTGAGGTTACTCTAGATATCAGAGCTTGTGGTCATCTTGCCTAACATTCAAACTACCTAAAATTTAGGTGCTTCATATGAATTGGGCATCCTCTCTAGTCAAACACCAAGAATGGGCACCTTCAGAACAATTCAGTCCATGCTAAAATAGCTGCCTGCAACTGGTGGGCTGAATTACACTTGGTGGTTCCTGTCTCTCTCCATTGACAATCAAGGGAGCAGGAAAGACTCAACACCTCATTTCAGTCTGTCTAAAATTAGATTAATCCCACCCCACTTCTTTCCTCTTAGGGCTCTCAGGTTTCACCTCTTAGACTCATTTTACAGATTAGCAGCAAACCAAGGAAAGCCTCCTTGGTTCTGGCAGCCTATGCAGAATGCTGCTATGGTCAACCAGAACTGTTTGTGTACATGAAGTAGAAATAGCTTATTTCCTCTGCAGTTTCCTGAAATAGGCCTGGGCCATTCTCAGAACGCACTGCAGCATCACAGTACATGCAGAGGTTAGATCAGTCCTGAGTCGTGACCTTGAATTATTCTTAAATTATTTGAGAAAGCAGTGGAGGGAGGCAGAGGGTGGTTGAAAAAGCACAAGACCTTTTCAGACAACAAACCTCAGTGCTAGAAAGCCTCAAGGTCTCTGTGTCTGTGGGTGACCTTCTGCTCCAGTTCAGGCTCCAAATAAGTTTAGTTGTGAAATTCAGCAAAGAGTTCAGGAGTGTTAGTGAGAGCAAGGAACAGTCACAGCAAACTCCAAAGAACACATGAAAGAAATATAAAGATTATTTGTTCCCTTTTAAGGCTCTCAGTGCTTTTCACAGGCAATTCAGTATACAGTTACAGACTAAATGGCCTGTTTATTTTCATCTGCAGGTGCAGACGGGTTTATAGGTGGTCAAAAAACACTGATACATTAGTTTTATCTTCAGTTATTCCCATGCAGCTGTGCAGAGCCATAGGCCTCCTTAGTTTTCTTTCAGCAGGAGGACAGTCAGCTTTCAGTGGGGCGAGCAAGGGAGAGATTTGCTGCATCATTCTGAGCTCCCCCACTGAATGGAGTTGAATCCCTCTTTATACTGAAGTCTTTAAGCTCAGCAGAAAGACAGCAGGGTTTCAAAGAAGACACTTTATTTGTTTATCAAGAACAATGTCCTCCAGACATTCCAGTTCTGCTGAGCACTTTGATTGCTTCAGGTTCCTTCCTGCCAAAAGTCACAGTTAAATGTGCAATGCAACATCTCACCAGCCCACCATCTACATAGCAGGTATAGCTGCATTTTCACCAACACACTATCTCCACTTTATAATCACTCTTGCTTTTGTTAGACGTGTAGCTTCCTAACAAAACACCGTGGAAATGCTCCTGCAAAAATGCAGTTGTTCTATGGTCTTGGCACATTGACTTCACCGATTACTGCAATATCTGCTGTAAACACTATGGTACTGTGCTGCAGAATAACCCAATGAAGACAACCAGGACAGCCTCAATCATGTCTAAAGATTGACACAACGGCATCTGCTGACAATGAAGTGGCCGCCGCTCTAATCAACATGCTCACCTTGCCTAGTCTTATGCTCCTCCCCATGCCAAAAGACACACAGAATACTCTTCTACTCATAGCAGAGACACTGCTGTAGGCTTTTAGGTCAGAGGAGAAATGCTTAATACTGTTCCAGAAATCTCTGACACTGCAGCTCACTGGCAGACAATGAGGCAGGCTGCATCATGAGCTAGGAGAGAGGCTAGCATTACAACTGGTAAAGAATAGTAATTAATTTCAGGGATCACCACTGGATCTTGGTAATGGTCATACATTGGACAAGAAACACCAAACAGAACCAACCAAGAAGGAAACTGAGCTGGAGAATGACAAAAGTGGACAAGAACAGAACAGAGTACAGCAAGCCTGATGAGGTCAGGGACAGCCATCAAAAACAAAGGAGTGGCAGCATTGTCTGACTGCTGCCAACATAACCAGTTGCCTTTGTTACAAATACAAGTTAATCAACAAATACGTATTTTCATTTGAATCTTAAAAAGCAATTTTTAAGACTAAGGAAATTAGTAAGCCTAACACCTCAGGTCTCCTTATTCAAAGTACAAGCATTCCACTCCAGTGGAAAAGTCGTGCCAGGAGCAGATTTGGCTACGTGTGCGGTTTTGCGACAGCTTATGAAACAGGCTTTGCGTCTCCTCCTCCCAGCTTTCATGCTTTAGCTATAAACTGCCTTATAAAGAGAGTTACTGTTAGGAGGCAGGCAAGTGACTCTTTTTTTCTGAACCTTTACTTTGTCTAATATGTTTCAGATTTCTGCAGTCTCTGCCAAGCTTTTCCATTCCCTTTCTTTTTATTTTTTTTTTCTTTTAAAGACATAAACCAGTCTTATGACTGAAACGGCATAGCCAAGAAAAACATCTCAGGCTGATTTTTAGCATTACATAATAAGAGATCAGTTTAAATAAAAAAACCCTAAGTCCAAAGCACTAGGTTGAGTGCAGTTTGCACAGCAAAGAATTAGAGCTCTGAAAAGAGGAGCTACAGAAACCAAGTAACTGGACTATGAGATCTACCTCTTTTCACCTTGCAGTCAATACAACTCTTCTGAGCTGATGATACTTGAAAGCTACAGCGTTTGGTTTAGTTTTATATAAAAAACTTCACTATACAAGTTTCATTGTTCTGTATGTGGAAGAAAAAAAAAAGCCATCATTCTAACTGGTGGTTACAAACAACACAAGGAAGGAAGAGATCAAAGACCACTCTCTCAAGGCTGGCAGACTCCCTACCACCACCGCATCTTGAATGTAATTGAATCACTGCATGGAAAAACTTGTATTACCACAATCTAACACTGTTTACGTTGAACACAAACAGGACTCCAATATCTGGAAAAATCTATGTGGCATCTCTTACAACTAGAAATTATAAAAATAAAATGAAGAATTCAGGTATTCGGCACTGGATGTCAGGAATGACATCTTTCTGCTCCTTTCTCCTGTCCAGGCAAACTTTTACCAATTGCTAGTTACCTTCTGTTCTGGCTGACCAATAGGAAAAGTTGGGGTGCTGTTATTTAAAGCATGCAAACTCTGTTCATAATTACATGTTAATAAGAATCATTAACATATTAACAAACCGAAGAAAAAATTCTCCAAACATACCTTCATCTGCTTGACTGTGTATCTCATCGTTCCAAATGGTCCATCTTTCATGAGCTTCTTCCCCACAACTTTAGCTCGGATGACTGTCATAAGAGAGGAAAAATACAACAAATTATAAGCAACTTTACACAACACCTAGGCTAGACCATCCACTTCAATAAAACCAGTTAAATAAATTATTCTGTAAAACAAAACAAAAATGTAGGTCAACCTTCCTCTAAACTTATTCTAAATCTGACACACAGCAAATGTATATTGAATGGGATATCAAAGCAAGTGTTTATTTAGAGGAAATCCAGATCTGTGTGAAGAATAAAAACAAGCATATTTATGTTGAAATTTCACTGACCTCTGCAAAGCAGACTATAGCTAGGACCAAGACAGGTTAAAATCTTTACATCAAGTGACCAGGATGAAGTTCATAACTAACATCTTAACTCTCAATATAAGGAATGATGTTCAACAACGTACTACTTCAAAATTTTTCTTCAGATGCCCAATGCAGCTTCTGTTTCCCAATAACCGCAACATTACAGTACAGCACATGGGAATATCCTGTATTTATGGACTTCACTACAGCTGCCACTTTTCTGATACCAAAACTACCAACAAATAGCTCCCTTGAACAAAAGACTACTGTACTTAAACAGATTGTTCAGCAACCGTCAAAGTCCACAGTTTCAGAAACCACGTGGAAGGCAGACTAAAGCTGACCCATCAGTCTTCACATACGCTGCCCTTCATTTCCTCGTGGATACTATGGGGCTGTGTGTGTGCATGCAGCATCCAGCCCAACACAGATACCTTCACTATACCACAGACACACCACAGCAATGCCAATGGAGCCCAAGTAATAATAGATAAGGATTTTGAGATCTGTCATACAGATCTAATGGGCCATTTACAGTCAGTGCTTAATGAAATGTATCCTTGCTCATGTATTTTTGGGGCATTCCACAAAGAAAACTACTGTTCCATCAATCCTCTTTTAAAAAGTTCTGCTATCACCTGCTCATCTCACTACAGGAGCAAAGTTTAGTGACAGGGCAGGCATTGTTTAACTCAAGTCCACTCCTCTAGAATAATTGTGTAACGTTGTATAAGCACCAGAAACAACCCTGTGCAGTGCTACAGACTAGAAGTCTGTCTAGAAAGCTGCCTGGAGGGGAGGGACCTGGGGGTGTTGGTTGACAGACAACTGAACATGAGCCAGCAGTGTGCCCAGGTGGCCAAGAAGGCCAATGGCATCTTGGCTTGTATCAGAAACGGTGTGACCAGCAGGTCCAGGGAGGTTATTCTCCCTCTATACTCCGCACTGGTGAGACTACTCCTTGAATCCTGTGTTCATTTCTGGGCCCCTCACCACAAGAAGGATGTTGAGGCTCTGGAGCGAGTCCAGAGAAGAGCGACAAAGCTGGTGAAGGGGCTGGAGAACAGGCCCTATGAGGAGCAGCTGAAGGACCTGGGGTTGTTTAGCCTGGAGAAGAGGAGACTGAGAGGAGACCTCATTGCTCTCTAAACTACCTGAAAGGAGGTTGTGGAGAGGAGGGAGCTGGGCTCTTCTCCCAAGTGACAGGGGACAGGACAAGAAGAAACGGCCTCAAGCTCCACCAGGGGAGATTTAGGCTGGACATTAGGAAAACGTTTTTCACAGAAAGGGCCATTGGGCCCTGGAACAGGCTACCCATGGAAGTGGTTGATTCACCTTCCCTGGAGGTGTTTAAGGCACGGGTGGACAAGGTGCTAAGGGACATGGTTTAGTGTTTGATAGGAATGGTTGGACTTGATGATCCGGTGAGTCTCTTCCAACCTGGTTATTCTATGATTTTATGATTCTATATTAATCCATCACAGAAAACTATTCATTAAAAAGCAGGAAGGTATGGAAGGGAGACAAAGAGGTAGAGGTACTCCTTTGGAAGCAAGAAAACACAACAATATGCAGTAGAGCACTACCTAAGAGAAGCCACAAAGTTTTGGCCTCTGTTCTACAACAAAAGCACCTTCTTGCTTCTCAGTTCATTTGGATTTCAGATCTCTGTAGAAGCCCACTGGAAGAAATGGAAAAAAGAGGAGGCTAAGTTTTTGTTCACCACCTAGACCAAATTAATGAGGCAAAAAGCTTGTCTCAGCTTTCCGAATAATCTGAAATACAGGTTTAAAGGTTATATACAACAGACAGGTCTGACTATACAGAGCAGCTCTGGAACTTGTTCTGTGAGGATGGTGTGAAAAGAAGACAAACTCACTCTGTCCTGATTTATATATTCAGTGCTTCAGCCAGACTTGTCAAATAAATTTTAAACCAGGTAAGACAGTCCTGCTGGCTTTGATTCAAAGTAGCAACAAAATCTTCATTCACTGAGTGTCAAACTTCATTCTTAATTTTTTTAAATTTCTATTATCCAGTGGCAGTAAAAGTCCGTACAACTTTACTGATTCTGCTATTGAACAAGTTGTTCAGGCTGTGATTTACTGCCTTCTTCAAAATTTATTAGCTACATTGAAACATGTCCTTGAAGACTGCAAATGTCTTTAAAGAGCATTTGTTCCCCCTCCTGCCCCAGCCACCATAACCACCAGTGATGCTACAAAACCCAGACTGCCTAAGGGTCAATGAGAAAGAATAAAATTTCTTTAAGGCTTTGTGAATTCCAGGGTACTTGACTAATGCTGGAGTCTGGAGCAAAGGTTGTCAAAAGTCTTATCTTTATCTAATGCATATGTGATACCCTGAAATTAAAAAACCTGGTGTTTGTCCAACATATCTGAAATCAACAATGAAATCTTTTATCTTATTGACAATGAAAAGGAATACACTAAAAGGCAATATTGCAAAACACTAGAGTTTCCAAACCAGAAAACAGTTGCCATAAACTATGACATGCACATTCCCAACTGCTGACAAAATATTTAAAACACCATCTTCTTCATGTACTTCACTGTTATCTTGGCAGCCCTTTAACATCTAGTTAGAGTAGCACAGCCACTTCAGAAAGAAACAAACTTTGATTTATGGGCTAATCAACAGCTTCACCACACGACCAAAGATTCAAAATATGCATCTGGCTAGCACATAACAGCATTCCAGTTTCAACTAATGCTACTCTCACTTAGCAGATGGAAGGATTTGTGACTGGACTAAGAAATCCCTGTATTTTCAGATTATTGTTCCCCAGTTAAATTAAAGAAGAACAATTGTCCTAGCAAATTCATCTACAAAAAACATGAAAAACCTTAGCGTGGGCCATCACTCCAAGCCTTTCGTAAATGGGTCAAGCCCTCTCTATCACAGAGGAGTGGCCTTTATTACCCAAATGGTAGTTTTCTTACCTAGGTAAATTCTTTCCTTTACCAAAATGAACAGAGAACCCATCCAGCCTCATTTTTCCCATATGAAAGGAAAACTCAAGCTGTTAGCCAAGAAACAGAAGATACTCCAACTTAAATCTAGCCCTTGTATTTTGTGAGGCTAATACCCACTCCCTTAGGATTCCCTGGGTAACTGAAGAGAAATGCTGGATGGGCAGGAACGCTCAGAGGTTGCTCTTCCAGGCCTAGTTTCATTGCTCGAAGCCTCCACATATCAGAACTGCTTGTAAAACTGCTGAGAACAGAGCTCCAAGCTGCAGATTTGCAGCCACATGTTTCCCAGTTTTTGTCTTTGCTCCTTCAAACCACCACTGACTAGTTATACTGCTGAAATACTCTTTACATTGGGTCAGAAGATTGGTCCTAACTGAGCAGGGGCCATGCATACTTGCCACAGGAATTTTTCACCCTCTGTAAAGCATCAGGAATTCACAGTACTTCTATTGCAAATTCAGTCCGTGCTACATCAACAAATTCAGTCCATGCTACATCCCCCAAAGCTGGGGACTTCTACTGCTTGAACAGAATGAGGTAAAAGGTGCTGTGACTGCTCCCCTGAACTCCTTCCTTCTCCCTGAAGCCCTATTACAGCACTGCTATTGCTGATGGGAAACTTTATCCCACACAAGTGGTCACCAAAATAGTTGCATATTTTTAAACCACAATTCCTTTGAAGTACTGCCTATGAAAATACTCTGAGATGAATGTTTCTCAGTACTTTGGGGTTTCAGATAGGGTCACTTTGTGGGACTGGAGCAGTTGGCAAGGTCTCATGAGTGATTTGTAATTATTTATGAAAAGTTAAATTAGATGAGGATATAAATCTTGATAAGCATGGCAGCCATATCATGACTCAAAGAGGAGAAAACATATATGCTACTGCTCAACATTTGACATGACGAAAAAAAATAAAGGAGAACAGAGGGAAAGAAAACCAGATATTTAGCTGATATTCTCAAAAGAAATTATTAAGAAAATAACAACCTGGTGTGTTTGAGGATTCAAGAAACAGATCTAACAATGTATCAGAAATTATGAACGTATTTATCTCTTTTCCAGTGCCTTTTTTTTTTTTTCCCTTAAACAAAAAAGTAAACTGGCTCAGTGTAAAGGAAAACAGAGATGGCTGAGATTTGCCACTGGACTAGTACAGTGCAAGCAGCTAATGGTTTGTATTTCACTGGCATTTCTAGCATGGCACAAACCATTGCATGTACATGCAAACACACACAAATACACACAAAAATCACTTGCATCTTTTCCAAATGTCACTGGGTCAGATCTTATAACGGCAAACAAATCAGAATGGGCCTAAGAGAAAAAGGCCTTTTATATTTCCCCAAAATGCACACAGATCTAACTCAAGCACTCCTTAACTTTATCCCTTATTCTGTGGCCATTTTCTCAAGGATTTATAAGAAGAATAGACCTAAAGGTAAGATACCGTGCAGAAGAGGGCACTGGCTTTACAGCTGAGACAGCAGAAGGCATTCTTTTTGTGAGGTGAGAAGAAAAAGGCAATGACTGATGTGAGGGAAGTGGACATGCGAGATTCAGGCAAGCATTTGCCAAGTTGAGGAAATATCATAGTGAAAGAGACTTGTAATTAACAAGTCATTTCATCCAGGCATGCGCTAGCTACTACATTCATAGCAGATCTTTTTCCCAGCCAAAAAGCAAAAGCATCATTTGTCTTAGTTCAGTCCAGTCTGTGTCCTTTAGAGGGGCCAGCCACTAGATGGTGACACTACCTTAAATCTCACCTTGAGTCAAGGAGAGGGCAGTAGCACACGCACAAGCTAACACCACCAATCCCAGTTGTACACCCAACCGCACCACAAGAACCAGATGCTTTCATGCAAATGGGCTGGTTGTCATCCATAAACAGTATTTTAAGTAGAAGCACACACCCTTTAGAGATGAGGATTTGCTCCAAACCCATTTCCCTTGAGACCAATTATCATGAACAGCTCAGGAGAATAACATGTTATACTTATCATTATTGTTTCAAGGATTTATTTTATTGGTGTGCAATATGAGTAGTTTTGAATGAGAGGGTTGGCTGAGATGCATGCTCACTGTATTTAAGTAAGGGAAAGAGGTGGAGGATTCATGTTGTTTACTAATAGAGACACAGGGGACAAGTTATTCTGCCAGTCCATTCCCTCACATCCAAAGATGGTAAAATAAAATATATGGGGAGCAACAACGTGACCAGGAGGCTGGAGAAAGGCTCCTTCTGTCTTAAGGCCACTGACTACATCAGGAACTGGACGGCAAAAACAACTCCCAGAAGAAGGGTGCACATGGAAATCCTGCCTTAACACTAAATACAGGACATGCCAAGGAGGACAGTTGCCATTTTATTTATCCAAAGACTAGACAAGGGCTCAATTTCAACAGTAATTTACTGAGAACTTTTTACAAAGTTTACTAGTAGCTCTCTCATTCAGCCTGTCTCACAAAAACTCTTTACTGTGTTCATTCATGCAGTACGGTTCACATCACACAGGACTAAGGCAGCTGGTACATTTAAGACTCTTGATCGTACTTAGCACAATACTGAGGTATTAGTTTGTTTTGGCATTCATTGGAGTGTCTCTGAACCTGGTCAAGACAGGATGCTTTTACGCACACATCTTCTTCCACTAGTCCTGACAGTGCTGCTAAAAACTCACTCTCTCTCAAGAGCCGAATTCCTTTTCCCACCCCTCTGTCTGATCTGTTAGCAATTATTTCCATCACTCTTGGCCTCCCTAATAACAGGGCCATAACTACAAGTGGGTTGTGTCCTTTGGACTGGAAGGCTAGCCCAGCTATGTGTAGCCTCTTGGGAAGCTCTCTTAAATCGCCTGGCAGCTCTAGGCTTGTATAAGAAGCAAGTGGGTGGGGCTTGCTTTGGAAAGGGGACAAGAAAGCAGCCTCTCACCCATTCCTCCACTTCCACAGCAAAGCAGAACACAGGGGGAAATGCTGATGACTGCAGGGAATTCACGAAGAGTGAAAAAAAACCAGATGTAAGCCTCCACTCTGTTTGATGATCTGCATGTACTGGAAGTCACCTCTTATTATGTAACCAAAATAGAATTCTTTTACGAATTAGAGTATTGAATTTGAAGACCTCTTGCAAAGTGCAAGAAAGCTGAAAAAAAAAAAAATAGAAGTGCTTTCTCTTGCCTCATTCCATCATGACCTCCAGTCAAAGACACCAGAGCAAAACAAACCTCTTTTCCTTTGTCTTGGAAGAAGCCAAATCCAGCTGTACTGCTACACAGCATCACCAGAGAACGTCATCATGAACACAAAGAAAGGTAGCGAAGTAAGAGGTTCATACCCTTTAGCAACAAACTAGCTCTCATTACTAGCAGCCCAAATCTTGACCTTTTCAAAGCGCTCTGAGGAACACTATTTGAGAAAGAGCACATTCTTGACACCAATCATCTCTACCAGTCAGACAGATAAATTGTCACACAAATACCATGCTGGAAAGGACTTGTGCTTACTTCAGCAAGCATGTTGGAACATTTTGACTAACAATAGAAGCCTCAATAAAAACAGGAAGGCAAGACACCCAGATAACTTTCCTTCTCATTTTCTAATCAGAACTATGACATTTATTTTTGGCCTTTGTTTTCTGGATCTAAAAAACTTTCCCTGTGTCATAGCAAGGCTGTTTGAAGGCCACACAAAGAAGTGGAAGGCAAATAAATACCTTTACCCAGCTCCAAGTTCTGTTTAAACCAACAGCTCACAACTACAGTTGCTAAACATTCATCTGGTTCTCTATCCCTTCAGTTTTCCTTGCCACTGACAGTCTGTTTGTACAACAAGCAAAATTTATTAATTTCCAAGACTGCAAAAAAGCAGTGATACAGCTCTTTCATACAAGACTATGATTGCATCAGGCTTCTCATAACTTCAAAAAGTATAAACTGCTCTTGGAGGCCTTTACCAGGAGGAAAATTAATCCTTCCAACAAGACCACAAATTAAAGACGCAAGATTGCCTAAAAGAAGCAGAACTGGGATCGCGCTTGGCATTTCACCTGTGGCTTATTGACTGGATGCAATTTTTCTGATTGCAGCAGTAGCAAACATTTTTCTCACTTCTTCATGTTGCATCTCACCCTGTGGAAGCCCAAGCTCCCTTTGAAATATCTTAGAGAGAAATGAGAGGCCTGTTAAGTAAGAAACTGCAAATTCTCTTCTAGATATTTCATTCAGGTTCCAATAAGTAATATGGTTTAAGACTCTTCAGCTGCCCCAGCACTGCCCCTGCATCTAACTCCTGATGTTAGCTCTCCTGTTTTCCCACCATACACAGATATTATGTTTGGAGGATGGAGAAAAGACTGAAAGAAGGAGGAATAAAGGAGGGATCTGAAATGCATTTAAATTCATTTATAAGTAGAATCTTTTAGATCCATGTGTAGATGGCATGATTCATGCCAAGGGAAACTAGCTTCCGGAAGTACCTTATGATAAACACAGAGAAGCTTAAAGAAGCAGAAAAAAAAACAATACCTTTTGTTACCGGTTATTACATCTACTAAACTCATGGAAGCCAGGTAGGCCAAGTGATTAGCAAGAACAGGCACACAATGTTGCTAGTTGAGTCACAAGAGTTGCATATATTGCTAAGTTAGTCTCAAAGCTTGTACCAACAAAACATTCTAGGTTTGCTACAGATCTACGCAGATGCTACTGACTACATAATGAGCCTGCCTACAGCCCTGAGAAACCTCTGGTGAAATAAAATGAGAAACCAACGTCATTCCTGTACCATAGCCATTTCTTTGTCTCCTTTTTGACAGGATTTCAACTTTCCACATAAATATTTTTTAACTGCTTACTGAAAGCTGAATTCAGGTTAGAGGAAAAATGCAGCAGGCAAGTATCGGTGTAAAGGAAGGAAAAGTGATGCAAGTGGAGGGAGGGGAAGCGAATGTTTCATGAACAGAGTACAGAAGAGAGGCACCTTACACCTCTCTCCAAAGGGATGTTTTCAGCAGAGTGCATTTTGCCTTGTTTTGTGTCACTGACAACTGCCAAAGTAAAAACTGCTTTAAGCAGAAGTTAGCAGCATTGGAAAGATGGTTGTCAAAACCAACATACAAAGGCACTTCCAAAGCCAACTTAAAACAGTGGATAAAAATAACAAGCACGTGACTAAAAGCTGGTCAGACAATGCTCAGCTCAAAACACCTTTCCATTTTCTTTTGGTCCACTTAAGACTTGTGCAATAAGATTTAGCTCAAGTCCTCACTTCCAGATCCAGTACTTCTAGACACTGTATGTACAGGATGAGAGGAAGTCAGGCTGAGACAGACAAGGCTCTGGTTTCTCATAGCTCTGTGCAATTGTTCAAAGAAGCCACAGGCCTAAGCGTTCCACTCGGAGAATAAGGCAGAGCTGAAGTGAGACCAATTAGGGGCAAATGTAAACCATATGTGATTTTAATGAAACAAGGAGCTGGTGTACATGGCTTACTGCTGCAGGAGCATTTACTGCCTGAAAGGAATGTGCATCTGGCATTGATCATTTCCCAACCCATCAAGTAAGCAGTAACATGGAAAGCAAATTGGAGCATATGATGAGAGATGAATTGCCTAAAAGAAAGTTAGGGGAGCAGTCTATGTCCTTTGCTGCAAGTGAGGCTGATCTTCCCCTTCCACAGATCATGATAATAATCTACAAGAATGAGTGCTAGAGTGATCAAAATGGATCGAGTGGTATTTTAAAGAATCTACCTCAACCGCAGAAATCCCATTCTGGTTCACATTGGGCAGGCTTTTACTCCCTTGAGGTCATGGACATCACTTAAAGAAAAAGTACTGTTGATCCTTAGCAAGGATAACATACAGTCTTCAAATGTGATGTCTGCTGCTGCAAGTAATCATATGACGTTGCTTTTAAATGTATATAGAAATGGGAACACCTGGAAGAAATCTGAGGCTAAAGAGGCAGTGTAGATATAACTTTCCATTCTGTTTTTCTTTTTGAGTGCAAAGTTCCCAGGAAGTTTCCCTTGCTAAGAAAGAAAAGTTCTTAGCCTGCAGAGCTGTACGTAAGTTGCTCTGCTAGGATATGATCATTCCTTCTGCAAGCTGTTGTGTTGCAGCTTGATATCTGGTTCTCAGAAAAAAAAGCACTATCTTTAGCAAGCAGCCAGGAGACAGTTCGTATACGTTAAAAGAGAAAGGGGAGAAGGATGCTCTGATCCAGCACTCAACCACGTACACAGTGGAAGTCCAGGGCTGAACCTGGTAGGTGCTATTTCATGTAATAGTGAGACATCTGAAAAGCTGGATATATAGAACTGGCATGACTTTGTTCTTGTGTGCTACATTTCTTCTATGGGATGACCATAATAACTTCATCACTCTATTTTTCCAGAGGCAACAGAAAATTCTTGAGTCAAATCTGCCTATTTATTAGTCTTCCTTAATACACCATGCAATCCATACATGCACTGGAATCTCACATACAAGTGGTCCAGCAGGAGAGAAAGAGGAAGATGTCCTGCTAAGAACATCTAGAAGTAGTTTTCTTCTGCAGATTAGAAATAGGGCAGCTCTGACAGCCCATGTAAACCTTTCAAAACAGGGAGTATCAAAAGGTCGGACACTCCCTGCTTCAGCAACTTATTTCAGAGGACTCTCCTTGCTTCAGCACCTCACTCAGCTGGGAAGGGTGCCAGCATTCTATAAGGAGGCTGCACTCCACTGATCACATGGTTTACAGTCAATTTTGCACGTAGGAGCTATAGAGAGGAGGAACTGTTTGGGAACATGGATAGATTTCAAGGGTACTGGGTGGGCCTGCAAATTCCTTCCTGCATTAGAAAACTTGCATTAAACTGACAAGCTAAGCAGCTGTCCACGCCAAAGAGGTACACATATTTAATCAGGTCAGGCCTTTATGTGCTGCTCTGCTGTTCCTATTTACACTAGACCTGATAAGACCTAGTATCAGGCCTACCAGACCCTGGAATTAAACCTGTATTCAAGCAGTTTTTCCTGTGAGAATCCTGTGCCTTTGTCCACCATTCTTGAGCTTCTATAAGTTGTTTAGGAGCTAACAGCCTCTGCAAGTTGTTCACATATACTGGACATGCCTATGACACAGTTCTGGTTTACCTTAATGCTTCAGGAATTTTATAATTGCCGAGTTTATTAATGTCTATCCTGTAATGACAGTCATTAACACTCTGTAGCTGAGCTCAGCTACATGAAGAATGTTACCCTGGAGTCTGAGCACCACCTAAAGACTTAAGCATAGCACTTGGATCCTGATTCAGTGTTCATTAAGTAAGTGAAAAGCCTCCCTGAGCCCTGAAACAATCTCATGTATCACAATTCCCAGTCAGACTACAGGTCAAGTTCATGACAATATCAGGGTAAACCCCACAATGACCACTTTGACCACCTATCCAGAACTTTCCAGGATTCCATGTAGTGCCCTGTCCTGTGTTACAAAACATCATCCTTCACTTTGGACCTTCAAAGGGTTAGTGAAGACCAGAAGAACTCAGTGTGGATTTGTTGTGGGAATAAGGTTAAAAAAAAAGAGAATGACATGAGACATCTCATTAAAGAGTTAGTAAGAAGACCTGGAAGTCTAAGAACATCTATAAGCAACAACTGTTTACATGAGTAACATAATTACTGCACACACTACATTCTCTGGCTCTAGAGACATGAGATTTTCCCTATACAATGACAGCAGAAAGGACAGGCAGACACCAGTCGGTTACCTTTTTTCTTCAAAGAGTTTTCTCAGAAGATCCCTAACTGTCCTACTGACAGACTGGCCAAAGTTGTTCCATAGAAACTGCAGTGGAGAAAGAAATAGTACTCCCATCTCATTCTTTTATTACCTAGACTTCCTTCACACAAACTTTTCATCAAAATTTCATGTTCGTGAACAGCTCAATAGGCTACGATCATAACCAGTTTCCAGAAGATTTGTGTCTTTACTTGAACACTTGTATGCATTCTGGTGCTCCCAATGAAATATTAATGAGATATAACTCTTAGTTATACTTCTGTAAGCACAAAGAACACACTGAATGGTTAACAATGCCTGCCTACAGCTGACTGCTGACCTTTTTTTTTCCACAACCGATAATTATACAAATCCAAGACTAACCCATACTGTTTTAATCCCAGTCAGTATTGCTAATAAGTGTTTTTTAGATGGAATTTGTCAAGTCTGACCATAGAAAATCCGATGGAGATATACTCAAAGAGAGCCTAAGAGTCAATTAACTCATCTATGCTACTGGAGTTTGAGTTTCATAAAGTATTCTTACCAAAAAAAACTTCATAAAGTTCCAGTTTGGGGAAAGTAAAGCTTCTTAGGTGTCCTTGTAACTTTTTAGAAGAGAAAAAACAAAAGGTCACAAGATATGGATGGATAGTCAGTTCAAGGCCACCCTGGCACAATGATTGCTATTTCTGAATGCTCCAAGGTCCATTAACTGTTTTGGGAGGCAGGAGTTCCCTTTACACTGTGCTGCTGAATGTTTACAGACAAGGGTAATCATTTCCAGGGTATAGAACAAGCTTGACGGCTTCCTGCCTGTCTAAGTCTCCTAAGACATTGCTGTAACGGGACGATTTTGGCAAAGTAATGAACCATCATCCCAAGAGCCAGCTTTTCCAAGCTCCAGTTAAGCTTGCACCTGGAAACACAGGTGTAAGCATGTTTAAACATTGACAGGGAGGGAAGGAAGAGAAATACAAGGGGAAATGCCTCGTCTCAGACCACTGGCAGCAGCACAGCCAGGAACTTTTTTTGTTCATTAATGCAGCAAATCCAAGGAGAACTGCCCATTGCCAAGGACTGGAGCAAGTGAAGGCTACATAGATTTGTGTTTTAAAGGGAATTCTCAGCATTCAGAAAAATCTAACTATAAACCCCAGAGGACTAATGAACTGAAATCTTTCCCAGCTTGAGAGGTAGTGTGTAACATGATAAAATCAGCACTTCCAGAAGGGGAGGCTGTTACTGTTAAACCATCAGGGATAGAACTGGTAGAAATCTATCTGGAAATGCTTTTTCCTGTCAGGAAAAACTTGGTTTTACTTAACTCACAAATTTCAAAGGAAAGCTTTAACTTGTGTAAAATTGTTTTCTATTTTTCTTCTCAGAAAAACTGAGACCTATTTTCATCCTGAATCAGCATTTCTTTTCTACTGCACTTGAAGTCTAAATAGATGTTGATATGGAATAACACCTTTGTTCAAAATGAACATTTTGAATTTACCCTTCAAAACACTAGATTCAGATGCATCAGAATCACTTTTGCTGGAAAATTCCATGCTGAAGACACTGATGTTTTCATTTTCTCTGACATTTTATATTGACTAAATTTCCACCATTTCAAAATTCTCTATGGAACAGAAATCCTGACCCTCTCCATCAAGTTTCTAGACTTTCGCTGTAGAAATTAGAGGTGACAACAAGCTGCTCTAATGACAGAAGCAAGAGTAAATTCCACTTTCTCCCTCATTTTTCAGAAGCAACAAGCAGATTCCTATCAAGAAGAGATGCAGGTGCTGAAAACTGGCATCTTTCCAAACAGTAAGCCATTATCCCCTATGATCTTAAAGAGTATCTAAAGTAAAATAAGCATTCAGCATCAGAGATCAGTACTTTAATTCACTGTGCCAATAAAAGTGCTTCAACACTGCAGACTTCCTAGAGCTATCTTTAAAAAGCGACTTAGGATACCACAAACACAAATTTAATCTGTTCCTCAAGTAAAACATTGGCCTGCTGAGTACTTGTACTTTGGGACTTCAGGCAAGCCGGCAAGTCAACCCTGTGACAAATCCCTTCCTACTCTCTTTTTCCTTTTCTAGCTGCTTCCAACATTTTGAAGCAGTATTGTTTGATTGCAGGCTGCTTCCTGAAGCTGCTTCCTTCAACTGCCTGTTGAAACCAGTGGGAATCTTTCCACTGATTTTAACTGGAGCAGGATCAGGCCCTAACTAATTAGTGGAGGAATCCCTAGACTTACAAACTGAACAGCTGTCTCTGCCTTTCCAAAAGAAAAGAGGGAAAGTTATTCCTGCAGCTGTTTTCCCCGAAGTTCCTTCGCTCCAAACTGTAACAGCACTGGAGGAAGGGGGAGAAGGTGGAATTTTAATAACCCATTAAAAAGGAGCATGGGCCATTGCGCAGCAGGTCTTTCAGTTGTACTCAAGCAGGGTCACTGCTGCCAGGCTCAGACAACCCTAAGGGCACGGGAAAAGTCGTAGTGTTGTTTTCACATCTCATTCACAGAATGGATAAGGAGGAGGAGGGAGGAATCAGCTTTTGGGTTAATTAGCACCATGAACAGACAGCTGCATTGTCATTAAAAGTTCAAGAAGTCATCAGGGTCATCACTGAACAGCAAGATGTACACACATGCACACGAGGCACACGTCTAAGCCTGGATTTTTAGCAGCCTTGTTCAGCTCTGATTTTCCACTACCCCAAGGGGAACACTGAGTCAAGAACACTGAACTGTTGTGGCTCTGAGGAGAAGACAGAAGCACAAAGGCACTCTCTCTGAATAGCAGATGTTCATCCCCTTGGAACTGCTTAATTTCACACTTAATATACCAACTAAGAATAGTTACACAGCTTTTTTCCCCTGAGAAAAATCAGAGGTGTGGCTTACCAATGCACAATTTCATGTCCTCTCTTGATGTTCTGTGGGATAAGCAGAACCCCAGTTAACAAAATCAGGCCATTGCTGCACACTGTTACCTTCCACTGCTTCCTTCCACAAGCAAAGAGGCTGAAGAAATGCAAATGCATATTAGCAAATCCAGAAATGAGCATGTATGAATAATAATGAAAAGATAAAGCCTCTAAAATGGCAAAGACTGATGTAAATAAGGTTTGGAGCTGTGCTAGTCTCAGAGAGTAGAAAAGAAGTAGAGTATCTTAAAACCAGTAAGTTATCCAACTATGCCAAACTGACCCAGATTACATTCTCGTTGCCACACTTTACTGTAACTTTTTCTGGTATGGGATTTTAGTGAAAATGCACCAAGAGAAATAAGGATACCCCTGCCACCTTTCAAAAAAGGACAGCAAAGAAATCCAGCCTTGGATAGGTGAAGCATTGCTACTTCTACAGAAAGCAGCCTGGCATAGCCTGGTCCCATCAGCTGTATCCACACCACTATCACTTCCGTACAATCTCACCAAAATGTATTTTTCATTTTCTAGGTGAGAGAAACACAGATCCTGCCTGCTCTTAGTTCTGAACTGGCAGGCAAATGTGTAGCTATCTCATGAGTGTATAATTCCATTCAGGGCTTGGTCTTTGCCAAATTACTCTGGGAATACAGAAACAAGACATTTTATTTATTTTAACCATCATAGCTCTGTTGATTCTAGCATACACTGGCTGGGCACATAACTGAATTTCAGTACATTTATGACAATAAAGCTGTTGCAGCAAGTCTAGTGGAGATGTTCTCATGAGGGTAAAAAAAATAGAATAAAAATATAGTCAAAAATTCACCAGGAAAACAAAATGCATCAGTATCCCAGTTCAAATTGCCCAAGTTAAGATGACTGTTGAGAGCTCTGAAGTCCATGTGGGCTAAGCAGTTCCTCTTGGAAAACTCCTTTGAATTCCTTCCCTCCCTTAGGACCTTAAGTATTTTTTGGAACAAAACCTGCCTTTTCCATATTTTTCTATGGTGCAACCATTTAGTGTTGCCTCGAAGTACTATCACAGTAATCTTTCAATAACAACTTTGGTTGATCCTTCATTGTTGCTCCAGATATATATTGAGGAATATATGCTGGAAGGAACTCTGTCACGTGCTGAACTTATGATGGCTTGAGGAGCAAACAGAGCCTGCACAAAAATGTGGACCCCTACCTGTGCCAAGGCAACTATCACCCTAGATAGTTCGCTCTCCTGTCCTTCTTGTCACAAAGACTGCCTAGTCAGGATGTGTGTACGCAATGTTGTCAAATTCAGGAGAGGGAAGCTTTGAACAGCACAAAGGACAAAGTTTACGTCAATGACCAAGCTGCCATGCTGCACAAAAGACAAACAGGAAAATGGTTTCTGAGACAGGGGGGAAAGAAAGACCCACTGCTTTCCTTTACCCTACCTCTTCCAACAGCCATTAGTTCTGGAGGAAATCAGTACGAGAAGGGTATTCAGAAACAAACATGAGATCTTGCACTGACAGGAAGGAACCTATTGGCTTGAAAACTTTCCGGTACTAGTGAAAGCTTTGTTTCCCATCCAACCAAATACACAGGTGCTGTCTGCTTTTTCCTATCCACACTATTTCTTCAACAAATTTAAACATGGCATAGGAATAAAGGACAGTAAAGACCCCCTTCACAAGGAATAAAGGGCAGTGAAGACCTTCTTCTGACTGCTGTTTTTTCAAGAGTCAGTCTGCTGGAAAGCATAAGTCACCCTGGGATCAAGCTGGCAGTGCTGCTCCAGCAGGCTCCTCCTCAATCACTCATCTGTAACACATGGATTTACTAGTCCTAGCTTTATATTCCCATAATTATTTGTTGTCAGGAGACTCCTGAGTAAATATATAACTCCCATCCTACTGGCCTCTCAGTCAAACATAAAAGGAGCAAACCAGAATACACTGAGAAACTCAAGAGATAGCTTCAATTTAGAATGCATGTGGGAGGTAGATTAGACATTCATATTGATAACAAAAATAGACTCTCTACAGCATTAAATGCTTTTAAAGAGTTTTGGAAAGAATATAAAACTGTAGGGTTTGAATCAATCTTTAACTACAAGGAATTAGGATGACAGCCACAAAAGGGGGCTATGGGAAAGTCAGACTATCCCACATCAAGCTTCTAGGAGGCATATCTTACCAGCATCAGAACCCCAGCCTAGCCAGATGATGCATATGACTATCACTGGTTCTGCTGCAAGGGTGCTTGTTCCAAAGTAAAGGTGTTCCAAAGTAAATATGGCAACATATTTATAAGGGTTTGGTTGGCTGTTTGCCACCAGGTCTAGTCGAGTTTCTCTCTGAGCAGATAATACTGCATTAAAACCTTCCTGTGATAATTTAGGGTCTCTTAGTGTGTCACCTAGAAGTTCTGTGTGCTGTTGTGGAATCCTCTGTTTCTGTGCTTCTCTGTAAAGCTGCAAACTTACACAGCGGGAGGGGCAGGCAGGGGGAAGCAGGACAGCTGCTTAATTCTATTGAAAATATACTGTCTGTAGAGAAAATAGAAGCAGACTTACTGAAGTCTCCTTTTTATCTTGATCCTCTAAGGAAATAACCAACTAAATCCTTAATCCCTCACTGCCCTGGGGGAAAAGGAGAAAAAAAAAAGAAAAGAAAAAAAATGAAAAGAAAAGAAAAAAGGGACAGGTGCTGTTCTTCATATTTAGAGAAGTAAACTAAAGGCCTTAAGAACTCATCCTCTCTTACCCCCAGCACAATCCTTTGCAATGTTGAGCCTCTCACACAGGAATGGCTGCTCTTGTCTTTCCACACTTCTCTGGGTTTGTGATTTTTGCCCTGCAGGATGCTAAGTGAGGGCTCTGCATTTTGTGCCTATTGAAGTACTGTACATGATGGTTACTTAAGACTTCCTCTTGGACTGATCCTCCTCACCATTGCATTTAATGTACTTATTATTGCAAGTGCTTTATATTTCCACGTAGCGTGGTCCCTTGACTAGTACCTCCTGTTCCTTCTTAAATCTCTTTTCCTCACTCGCCCTTCTCCCAAATACCACAATTTTTTCACCTTTTAGCCTGGTGACATATGTAGGAAACTGTTTATTCAGAAACAGACCTATATCATAGTCCAGCAATAAACAGGGAGACTTTTATTGTTAAAGGACTCCATTTCCCCAGGGAAATAGTGCACTTTATAAGGGCGGATCTAAAGGCTTTTTCATACTGTCACCTCAGTCTCTTTTTATCTGTAATGTACATTTCTCTAAACCTATGAAAGGCAGGCAGGATATTTATAGCAGTGTCAGAAGAGGCAGGAAGTAGCAAACTGGGGTGGGTGTTTGGAAAGCGTATAAAGGGCTTGGAACACTGGAGCCAGCCTGAAACTCCTTCCCCAAAAGAATGTGGAGCTGAAGGAGAAGTGTCTAGGGAATAGCTGGTGTTCTACAGATATCCTCTGGCTCCCTCTTCCTCTACCTGTTGCCTTTCCAACACCAGCCATTTCCTGTCTTTCAAAGTCAAGTGGAAGTTTTCCATTCTGTGGTTTTCCTGTCTTGGTACAAGCAAGTATATCTTTTCCCTTTTATTTTAACTATTTAGAGACTATTACCAGAGCCTGCTCACTATTTACAGCTGATAAACGTCAGAGGAGCAAGATGTCTGCTTGTTCATGTATTCACTGAGCACAGGAGACTGAACTGGTTGTCTGAACGAACGCTCCAGTGCTCTTCTATAGAAAATTAACAGACTAACATAATGTCAGCAGGTCTCCCTGCAGGCTGCACTGCAGTAACACCCAATGCTGAGGGAAACATGCAGAAAAGGAAACAGATGTTGAAGTCCCCGTATTGTAAGCAAAATACAGCATGAGGGAGGTAAAATTCATGTCCTTCAGCCTAGGCCAGCAGGAGCTTGGGTCATTTTGAACATGGCCCCATGAAACAGAAGTACTCCTGTTCCCATATATGTGCAGTATTTTTTTTAATGAACCACCAGAGAGCAAGAAGTAATAGTGCGTTACCTTGATGCTGTTGCACGAACCTGGGTCTTCTAATATCAAAGTAAAGGAATTAAGAAGGAAAAAAACTACAGAGACTCTTTTTCATCTTTGGGCCCTTTCATGTACCTTTCTTTACTTCTCCAATAAACTAGTTGTAAGCTCTTAAAAGCTAGCAGGATTTCAATGCTCTGATACTTTAATAACAGATGGGTAACTAAGGAAGACTGTGGATTTTTCATTAGAGTGCATTTTTTTGTCCAGAATCAATAACAAATGTGTTGAACAATAATGGCTGTGCCATTTGCACGCTCTCCTTTTATCTCCTGACTGCAGTGGGCCAGGTTACTACATCATGTATATCAAAAGTACCTTTAGACAACATGTTACATCTGGCTTAATTTCATGGGCTTCTCCTGCTGTGCAGTCTGCAACATTTTTCAGCTAAGATGTATTTTGCCTTATAACTCACCCGGCAAAAACAAAAGGAGCCCAAGCCCTGCACACACACTCATGCAACTTGTACTTCTCAAAGGTCTATCTGAATGGAGGAAGGCAACAGCTTGGCTGCAGTCCAGATAGAGTAAAGTGTGTACACTCTGTCCATGGTCAGTCTACCCAACCAGTTTTTTTCAAAGCCTAAGACTGGGTGCCAGTCAGAAATGGACATACTTCAGGCTGTTAAGAGACCGATCAGCAGAGCATCAGATTGTTTTATGTGGGTTCTCCTACTTATGTGTTCCCTGAAGACACAATACCAATTCACTCTTGCCGATGGATTAGATCCACCTTGGGCATGCCTTACATAGTTTCAGAAGGGTTGGCATATCATCTGTCACAGCTAAATGATTCTTATTAGCTTGATAGCCTATATCTAGTTCTTCATCAATGCTTCCATACAGCATCTCTCCTTCTTCAGTTATCTTTCTCACCTTCTTATACTCTGAGAAAAGTCTTTGAAGAGCCTTTGCCACTCCTACAGCTTCTCCCATTACAAGTTTCCTATGGAGCCTACGGCTGTAATCCTCCTCTACCCCACCTGTAACAGAGTTTTTCAGAGCTGAGCCCACTAACAAAGAGCACAAGTCCCCCACTAGCACAACTCAAGACCTTATCCCCATGCTGACAACAGTCACAGAATCACAGAATCACAGAACAATCAGGTTGGAAGGGACCCATCGGATCTTCTAGTCCAACCATTCCTATCTAAACGTCTCCTCAACATTCTCCCTCAGCACTTCTCTCTGCTGTTTCCTGGTGTGTTTCAGTCCCAGGAGGGACACCCCAAATCACATCCTTTCTTCTCAAAACAGAAATTACATTCTACACCTTGGGTAAACCATAGCTGATATGTAATGACGTTTGATATTACTTTACGCATATGCATCTCTCTGCTATTTCACTTGAGTTTCACTGTCTATATAGTGTTTCTAAGGGCTGAAATGGCCCTTTGGAAGGGACCTACATAAACACTAGCAGGAATTTGGGTTATCCATAGTCAACATTTATTTTACCAGCACACAACTCAACAGACTTCTATCTGGTTTCCTAGAACCCTTTCTAGCTGTGAGCAATGTTGAATAAATAAAATAATCAGGTTTGTGTAAAATTGCATTGTACTTGCATTTTTATGTAATTAGACACTGTCAGTTAATGCACTGAATCTTCACTCTGGTCACTCAAAGAATTATTTGACATTGCAGTAGAAGGCTAGCTTTCTTTTAACAACAGCTTTAAGCCCTCTAGTGTTTGTAACATTCCTTAGAAACCTGAAACCATCACATCAAATCCAACTTTGATACAAGAAGGTGAAACACTGGTGAGACCAGTGGCATTGCACCTGCTTTACAGAAGTCATGAGGTTGGTCCAGTATTTCCTGGAAATATAGATAACTAGGCCAGATTTTAGATCTACTATAAGAGAGTGCAAATCCATTTAAACACATTGGTCTCATTTACCTCAGGCCCAGCAGCAGCCTAATACTTTCAAATAAAAGAAATTTGAAATTCACAGGTTAAGATTCCTTTCTCAAGTTATTCCAAAGCAAATACAGTTTAACCCTAGTTTTAAATAAAGACCTAGCCCAGTACCAGCAAATGTTGGTAGCAGAGTCAGTGAACGGCAGAGCACCAATAATCTTCACATGGTCTTTCAGGTAGCTGCTCTAGAGCAAGAGCTCAGTGTTTTAGTAACACCTCCCTCCTCTGTGCCCTTAGTACTTAGACAGAGGGTTACCACAGAGGTTGACCTTCAGCTCTGTTATTTGCAACAAGTGCCCAGTTGCACAAAGCTGAGGAAAAGTTAAGATAGTCTTGCAACAGCTCCAAATGTAGTCAGCTGCTCTGATCAACTTTCTCTTGGAGAAGTCTATGTAAGGTATTACTAGCTTAAAGAGCAGTAACAGTCTATTAAAGTTACACCAGTAAAATTTCCAGTGTCCACATGTATAGGTTTTTCAGACGTTTAGATGTGTTACAGTAGGCCTTTAAGTTTAATGAACTCTACATTTTCTTAACTAATTGGTTCCTGAAGGCTGTTTTCCTCTCTTATCTTTATACTAGTATCGTTTCACCAGTATCATTTAAGTTGCTTCCAATTTATAACATCATGTGAAAGACAGACTCATACTCTGAAAGTCTAGAGTAATAAGCAGCACATCAGAGAAAAATCCTCTTCATCTTGAACTGAAAAAAAAAAAAACCAACCCACCCATAAATCTTATAATTAAAAGAAAATCCAACCACATGCACTGCAGACAATATTGGGACTGAAATTAGTCCCTCAGCTTAGTCTGGTTTAGAGTTGGCAAGTATAGCATGCCTGGCCTTGCCTGCTAACTCAAACCAAGCTGTCCTCTCAGGTTTACTACCTCTTGTGAACTTCCAGAGAGCATTCGGTGGAAGTTTCATCTAATGACAAGACCTCCTGCCCAGACCAAACAGCCTCCTTTTTTTTTCGGTGATGCATGCTCAGTTGGACTACATAAGAGCACCATATGGTTTTAGAGCTGTGAGAAAAATTAAACATGACATCAGACAACACTGTTACATGAAAAACCTAAGTTTTCATCCCAATAGCTTTAGCATCCAGTTAAGGCCAAGGTGACTCACTGGGTGCTACTCCTAAAGATTCTTGGTCCCGCCCATCATGACTGTCAGTAGGATTATGCATGAGCACAAAGATCCATTTCATCAGCCAAACCACTTGCTATATCTAAGAGACTCTGAAAGGGCTTTAAAAGGTAAGTCAACACATGACTTCACTACAAAGTCTATGCCAAGACAAAAATCTCCTGTACAATCAAGTTGTTCTGCATATCTCTTTAGCTTACTGATGAAAAGGTGGAATGATCAATTCAAGAAAACCAATGAAAGAAAGAGGACAGGTTTTCAATTAGGTGTTTAGACTTTAGGCCAAAAAAGATCACAAGCTTCCTATTTTTCAGATGCCTCTTGTTATTCTCATATCACATTCTTGGTTCAAAGGAGGCTCGCCACTATAGGAGTTGTAAACTCAGTGCTATGGGTACAGCAGGCTGGAGGAATGAAGATCTTACTTAACACCAAGGGATGCTAAGAGCTTACCTTTGTCTCCCCAAAGTTTGCCTACTCCAGCTCACCAAGAGCGAAGTTACTTAGAACAGAGTGTAGTACTCCCCACCGGGCATCCTAGCTGAATCAGATATGTCTTCCCCCAACACAAACTACAGAAAGGAATGTTATTTTGAGCTCCTTTGAACTTAGGTTGAAGAGCCAGTAGTGCCATAGCTCTTTTCTGAAGTATATGCACAAGATGAAAGCAAGATAAGTGTGGAGTGGACAAAGTACTTTCTTTATCAATTGCAGACTGGTTTGTCAAAATCTAGCCTGCAATTTCAGGAGATTTTTTTCCTTTTTTCTTTCTTTTTTTTATTTGGAAGGGGAGGTGGGGCAGAGAGAGGGTCAGGCAGGAGGTGTTTTTTCCAAACCTGTGGACACAGTATTGAGCAGCCAAACTCAAAAGTTACTGCTGCTCCCACAAAAAAAAAAAAAAAAAAAAAAAAAAGGACAAATAAGCCTTTTTCATGTCAGCTATGTCCAGCTGGAAATGTCACAGCTTTGTCACAATGGAACAAAGTATGCCTGGTGTCTGTTCTTTCAAAAGGTCTCTTAATTCAAACAAAAGAAAAATATTCACATCTGGATGGGGTCATATGCAGGGGGCAGGAATGGAGGAAACAAAGTTCAGATGGCAAGTCATAGCAGTTGTTGCTTGTCTTGCTGTTTGTCTAATTATTGTAATGCCATTCTGGCACTTACCGATCCAGTTAAAGAAAGCAAGCCAAGAGTTAAAACAGCAATTTTATTATTGATTGACCTCAGAAGGCCAGATGAGACACATGTCTTCACTTTTGCTCTATTCATCATGCTAGAACACTCAGGTTGAGTGAAAAGACCCCTTGTGACTAGTCTGGCAGTAGTTCCTTTCCCCCACCTTCCTTTAGAAGACCACAACCTTCATTTTCAAAGGATGTACATATTGAAATCCTGCCCTTTCCAATGACTTTATTTGAGCATCTGTTTACAAGTTTCTGTAAAGATTAAAACCTTCTAATGACTGCAGAGTTGGGAGGCTGTATCTGAACTGATCCACAGAAAGCTCAAAAATTAAATGTCTAGTGATGTCAGATTAAATGAGAGAATGAAGTTGAGGGTAGAATTCCACTGGATAGGCATGAAAGACTATTAGTAAAAGTTTGCATTACACTCCTAAGCTGAAAGTTTTCTTCTCCAAAACTCAGTGCTTCTGAAGATGAAAAGCCTCTCCTAGGCTGCCACCTAGCTAGTTAATTTCTTGTATTGTTTTAGGAGCTATTTTAAAAGCTCTTCTGCTCCAGTCCTTACTGTGTTGACTCCTCCCTTTTGAGCTGGTATTTTGTCAGGAGTTTCAAGAGCCACAAAAACTTGCTGCCAAGTCCCTTTCTTCCCCACAATGTGTTTTATAACCCAGAGTGTAGTTTAGTCTGTCTAAACACTGCACTAGTACACTGCCATCAGTTTCCATGGAGATGATTAACTCCTCCAGAGCCAGAAAGCTTTACTGTACTTTTTGCCCTTCCAGCACATGAAGAACATGAGTGCATTTACTAAAATCATCCGGCAGAAACATCACATTTTCCAGACAGCTCTAGCAAATGTAAGCATTTACATTTGCCTCAACCCAGTAAACACAGAGCAGGAGTCTTAACCAAACTTGCATTTAAGTCATCTACTAGAATGATTTGCTTTTCCCCTTCTGCTTCTCCTCCTTTGCATTGCCATGATGTCTGAAAGTATGACGTCCCACTGTCATCAACTGTTTTATCGACTATGTCACAGAGCAAAGCCAAGGCATGAGATACAAGAGTCCAGAAGAGAGAAAGGAAAGATAACAAAGATGACTTTGAATTCAACCAGAAATCAGAAAAACTTTGTGCCATAAAGTTTAGGAGCACTGTTATACGAAACTTCATAGTTTACCACACTCCTAGTCACTTAGGCACCTAGCAAAAATATACTGTCAGTCTGCATTCATCATAAAAAAATTCTTTAACACCATTTTAAGTAGTCGAAATAAACTGAAAAACATCCTTATTCTAGTATAGCATGATCTAATCAGAACAAGAAAGTAGATGTCCCCAAACCACAGCTAATAAAGGCCACATGCTGTCATCAGCTTCAGCTGTTGAAAAACAGTTTCCCAGTCTCACTTTCACAGAAAGGACAATCTCTCTGGCAGTTGTCACTCAGGTTGCATGCTTATTGATCCAAACCATGAAAATGTCAACAGAATTTTGAATACTGTAGTTTCCTGGAAAAGTTCCTCAGTACAAAACTATTATATAAATGTTTCCTAAGCTATCATCACCGAAGTAGACATTAACCTATCCAGCACTTTAATATGTAATAGCTTTTTTGACATTCAAGAGCAGATACACTATGTAAACTAGACATGAATAACCAGGCATAACTACAGTTTCTGTAGCAGAGTTAGAGGCAAGAGAGACTTTTTTTTTGCTAGTAAGCCTGGCTAACTTGAAAGAGCCATTGGCAGGGTTCATAGCAATAGGTGTTCTGCTGCAGTGAGAATTATTTTCTAGTTCATTTCCACGGCAGCTGCCAAAAGGATTTCTTTGCAGACTCCACTTGGAGTCAGTACCGCGTTGGTACCAGCAGTGCAAAGTGCCCCAACTCCTTTCACAGCCCCTAAGATAATCCATAGAGGTGCAAGAAGACTTCACTTGAGCAATCCACTCACGACTTCCTAAGTTACAGCCTGTATTTACTGTTATGTGGTCAGGCGTCCAGGATGAACTCAAAGGACACCACTAATTGATTTCATATACTTTGTCAGAGGACACTTACCAAGCAGCAACCGTATTTGGTTAACCACCCTCAGCTACAAACAAACCAAAGAATGTGAGACCAGAGTCTCCATTACCTCATCCTCAGAGATTTTGGGTGTTCCCCTTGTTCCCTATCTGAAGTTAATGTAGTGAAGACTCCTAGGGATGTTGGAATCCATAGCAGAGAACATCACTAAGGATGCAATAAAAGCGTTTCAACTATCTAGAAAAGGATGGGTGTTTGCAGCTGCACAGATCACAGTGTAGCACACAGAAAGCCTGGAGACACTTGTTACCTGCTTCTCGACTCCTTCCTGAAGTCCCCAGGGCAGCACCACAAGCCTAAGCGAGCTGCACCTTCCCACGCCAACCCTCCTGGCTTCAGAGCACTCATCCTAATCCTTCCTCCTATTATTTGTCACCAGGTCGTGGAAGGAATTTTCTCTGCCCCCATCTCCAACCGTGCAGAGTTTTTTGTCCCACTGTAGGAAACAAGCTCCTCTTAGACTTCCTTGGAAGTATTTCTCAGAGCAGCTGCGAGGCAGGGTCCGCAGGGCACCTCGCTCCCGGGAATCCCCCAGGAGGACTGACTGGGTGGTGGGTCTCCTCGCCTCTCCTCTCCTCTCCATCTCCTCTCCATCTCTCCTCTCCATCTCCTCTCCATCTCCTCTCCATCTCTCCTCTCCATCTCCACGCCTCTCCTCTCACTAACCCACCCCGAGCCCGCGAGGCGAGGTTTAACCCGCCCCACCGAGTCGCCCGTGGGCTGCAGGCTGGCTCAGCATCCCGCAGGGTTTCCCGAGGAGGCGGCGGGGCAAGAGCCCCCGTCCCCGCGGCCGCCCCCCTCCCGGGGCCGGGACTCACCGATGTCCGAGTTGCAGAAGGCGTCCTGCGGGTGGATGGGGACGCAAGTGCAAGCCTCCACCACCAAATCCCGCAGGCTCCAGCCGCACAGGAACACGGCGAGGAAGCTCAGCCACGCCGTCATCTTGCCTCCGAGGTGCCTCCTCACTTCTGCGGAGCGGGAAGACGCTTTTGCTTTTTTTAAGCCTGACTTTTTTTGGAGTTTGTTTTGTTTTTTTTTTTTTTTTCTGCGGGGTGGTTGGGGAGAGAGATTCCCTCTTCCTAACAGCCCGCTCGCACCGCTCCTCTCGCTGTCCTTCGCTGGGCAGGAGGCCGCGAGACCCGAAGCTCCCGGCGGGTGCGACGCGCTGGGATGCGGAGCCGGCGCGCGCGGAGTTATAGCCTGGATCGCGCCCTCTCGGGCTCCGGGGGCGCCGCCGCCGCCGGCCAATGGGAGCCCCGCATGACCTCATCGGCGGGAGAGGCCGGCGGCGCGGGGCGGGGCGGCGGCCGCAGCGCCTTATACGGAGTGGAGCGCGGGGAGAGCCGCGCCGGGCGGAGGTGGCCGCCCCGCGGGCCCTGGCGCAGGTAGCCGGGCGCTCGGGGAAGAGGTCCCTCCCGTCCCCGCTCTTCGCCAGCCTCCGGCCCTTTCCACCTTCCATCCCCTCTTTCCACCTTCTGACCCCTCTCCCCAACCTCTGCTCCTTTCCACCTTCCATCCCCTCTCTCTAGTCTCTGTCCCTCTCCACCTTCCATGCCCTCTTTGCATCTTCCATCCCCTTTCCACCTTCCATTCCCTCTCTCCAGCCTCTGTTCCTATCCACCTTCTGTCCCCCCTTTTTCCATCTTCCATCCCCCCTTTCCATCTTCCATTCCCCCTTTCCACCTTCCATCCCCTTTCCACCTTCCACCCCCTTTCCACCTTCCACCCCCTTTCCACCTTCCACCCCCTTTCCACCTTCCATCCCCTTTCCACTTTCCATCCTCTCTTTCCACCTTCCGTCCCCTCTCTCCAACCTCTGTTCCTTCCCACCTTATGTCCCCTCTTTCCACCTTCCATCCCCTCTCCAGCCTCTGTCCCTTTCCACCTTCCATCCCCTCTTTCCACCTTCCATCCCCTCTTTCCACCTTCCATCCCCTCTTTCCACCTTCCATCCCCTCTCTCCACCTTCCATTCCCCTCTCTAAAGCCTCTGTCCCTCTCAACCTTCCATCCCCTCTTTCAACCTTCCATCCCCTCTCTCAACCTTCCATCCCCTCTTCCCAGCCTCTGTCCCTCTCCACCTTCCGTCCCTTCCCACCGCTGGTGCCACCAAGGGATGCTCAAAACTCTTTTTAGAAGCCATTTGTACCCCCGAGGTACTGGCAAATTATCTGTCCCCACAGCTGACAGTGCCTGGGATGACTCCCTGCCACTCCATTCAGAACCTGCCTCCCCACAACTACTCTGCATCTCAGGGTGCAAGGAGGCACCTGGAAAACACACGTGGGCTTTGCTGTCCCCTTGAAAAGTTTGTCTGTCTCCCTGAAAAACAGCTTTTCTGTCTGCAAGCTGGTTTTCAACTGGAGGAGATGCATTAATATAGTGCTTTCAGAAAGTGATCAGGAAACGTGAAGTGGGGGTGCTGATTTCTTTCAATAGGCAGTGAAAAGAGGGTGGAAGAAAAAAGGGCAAGATCTTGTTTAACTGTAAATCAGGATTTCATCCTGCAGTTTTCAGTCCTGCCCAAATGTTCCTTTTTCTCCTGTCAACACACCACCATCACCCATCACTGCCCTCCTTGGGGCTTTCGGTCAGCAAGGGGTCATAAACTGCTAAAACGGAGCTGGAAAAAGCCATGTTGTATCTATCCGGGCACTCCCAGCATTTAATCTCAAAGTATATTTTCGCAGAGCGGCTTTAGTGGAATTTATAGAAAAGTCTTGGTTTGTTTTGTTTTCCCTTATCCCCTTTTGGAATCGTAAATTTCTATCAGCTGTAGAAATATAAAGGTTACAGAAGAGCTGGGACTGTAAGGAAGGAGATTGCCAGCTGCAAGATACAGACAGCCTTATTATCCTGCAAAGGGGACCGAGGGGTGATTAATCACAGTATCAAACCAGTGTATGTAATGTCAGAGTACTTTCCACGGGGTTTACAAGACTTAAGCATGTCAAGTTATAAATTATGCTGGTATTAAGGGCCAGGGACCAGCTGTCCTAAATTTCTAAATAGTCAGCTAAGTCTTTAGATTTACAATTCTGCTCCATCTGGGTGAAGCACAGCCTGCCTACACCTTTTCTTTAATCATACCATCCATATAAAATTAAAATCTTCAGTCTTATGGAAACGCAGGCTTTTATTTGGAGCATCAGTACACAAAAGCTTCAAGATGAGTATTACTAGTAGAGATCAAGATTACAAGGCTAACAGTGGGAAATGCAGGTTCCTATCCTTGCTGTCATACAACCTGTGTGACAGCTTTGCCTCAGCATGCTTCAAATCACAGCCTGTGTAACAGGGATAATAGTGATGGGATCTTCTCAGAAATGTGTACTACTGAACACATTGAAAAAAATGGATAATGTTCAGGTGCTAACAGGTCATGTAAGTACATGTGAGGTAGGGTATTAAAACAGGACATTAGATTTACACACATTAGTTTCTGAATTGTTTGGCTCCAAATTGCAATGTGAGAAGCTCTGTGCAAAAAAACCTCTTAAGGTACTTGGACTCTTTGCTTAAGGTACTACAGCTGAAGTTGAATCTGTCAGATTGGACTGTCATTTCAGTCTCACTGGGTGTCAACAAGGAACAGTTCCACTGACCTCAGCAGAGTAACATGGAAGAAAAATGAGGTGTGTCTGGCACTTTCATTTATTCTTTGTTGTTGTAGAAAGCTTGATATTACCAGCATCGTGATACATCTGGTCTAGCAACAGCTCAGATCAATATCTGAGAGAGGTGGAGTTATTCCATAACCTGACATTGGTGTAAATAAGGGAGAGTTTGGCCCCCACACGACTAGATTGTAATCACAGCTCCAGCAGCACCTCCCTTCACTCTGGCCACGCAACTACTCTAAGGTTGTTTCTTCATTTCAATAATAATACCTTTCCTGCATGTTCTGAGTACTAACAAGATGAATACATTGTAATAAGCTGTAAATATGTTGAGTGCCGTGTTTATGTTGATTGACTCTAATACACAGATGCAGGACACTTTCAGAGGAGACTGAAAAACAAACTTTTCAGCCATCTCAGTCTCTGAAAAGAGAGGGACAAGGAGCTACTGAAGTTACTCAAGGCCCTCCAAGGCATGGATGTAACTTGTTCACAGTGAAACCAACAGATCTTGTTAAAGTAACAGCAAGTTTATGCTGATTGCAAGATCTAGTTCACTTTTCAGACATAACCCAGAGATGTAATCTACAATTATTTTTCAGGATGAAAAGGAGTGCCACATCTTGATCCAGTGGCAAGGCACTGAAAGGGATGATGTGCAGGCTGTCTGTGTGGGAAGGTTTCCCACTGTCTTCCATATCCCTGTTTCAGAAGTGATCCATTTTTTTAATGCATGTATTAGCACTGCCTAGAGTAGTAGTACCTGTGTTTGATTAGTTAGGACCTAGCCAAATCACCTACAGTTTTGACACCTAGAGATGAAATATGAGATGAAGTTCTCTATAGTAGGAAGGATACAGTTTTTCAACCATGACTGATTGTACATGACTGTACAATAATAGTATTTATTTGCCAACTAAAGGATATATTTCATACAAAGAAACTAGAGTGCTTTATTTTTGTAAATCACAGATAAATGATAGTCAGAAAAGCTCAGTCTAGCCAGTGACCTACTAGGAGGCCTTGGTTAAATCATTTAACCTGCTTGTACATTCTTTCTATCAACAGTAAACAGAGATATTATATAGTATCCACTGATAATATCTATTAGACATTCAATTATCATCCTCTCTCCTTTGAGACATACCAGTAAAGTACACTCTGGAAGAGCCAGGCAGGAGTTTGGGGTGTTTATTTAAATGTGAAGATTTTGATAATGTGATCAAAGTAACAGAGAAAGTCAATGAAGGAACTGAAAGAAGACTTTGAATTCCTGGTCTATGCCCTGTCTGTGTGGGAGAAAGTGCAAAGTAAAAAAAAAAAAAAAAACAAAACCCAACCCCCCCCCAACCCCAAAAATTAGCATTCAGCTCCATTGCCTAGGTAGAACTTTAAGCCTTATACGGCCATAAAAATTGTAGCAGAGAAAGAAGGAGAAAATAAAGACCTTGATCTTCATATGAGAAAATTAGAGTTCACGTTTGGTTAATGTCACCAAATAAAGACATCTATGTTATTTCAGTCCTCCACTGTTGAACACAATTAAGGATTTCTCTGCTTTACTGGGCAGCCTCACCACTTCACGCTGTGATCTTGTCGGATCCCACAAGCTAAGCATGACTGGGCTGGGTCAATAGTTGGTGTGAAAATTCCCAGGGAAAGCCATGTCCCACAGGTGGTGTTGGCTGAGCAAAGTGGCCTTCATCCCTCCATCCTGCATGAATGTGTAGATGCAGTGCTAGGGGGCACTGCACTGCAAGAGATGTTCACATTTTTTGCCGATGAAGCTAAATTTATTTGGAATATATAAAGAACTCACTCTTCGGAAAAGCAAAGATGTTAAGCTGTGTGTCCTCGTTAATTTCAGTATGGATAACAAAATTACGCTCCCATTCTCACTGTAGTTTACATCAGTATTGTATTAACAGTATCATTTTCCTTCCACAAGTACTACTTGTGACTGGAAAGGACTATCCTGGAGCTAGCTACAGAAACTGAGATAAAAGCACTTTCAGATATTCGTTCAAGAGGCTTAAAGTGTTGCCGTAAATGAACCTAAGGCATATTCACTTTGTTTCTGATCACATTTCCTTGTGAGGGATGCCAGGTGCTGGCAGAAAGCTGCTTCTGAACCGACAAAAGCACCTGAATGTCAGTAGTACAGGAGTGTTTCATCAAAATATAGGAATTACTGGTCAAAAAACAGGGAGAGAGAAGTAGAGGTGAGAAAGGCAGGAAAAAAAAAAAAAGAAGAAATGGAGGGAGAGGTAAAGAGAGAAAGAAATATGCCCCACTACCATTACCACCAGAGAAAAAAAAACCCTGACATAAGTAGTGGCTGAAAACACTGCAGCTCATCACCAGACCTCAGCTGGCTTAAACTGAGCAAGGCATAAATGAAGTCAAGAGACTTTAACCTGCAGACCAAACAGCCCTGCCACCTCCACAAAAAATATATTAATTTTAAAAACTTGTAAACTGTGGACTTTTTTCCATTTTAACTTTTCCACAGTAACTTGACTTTGATTCATGAGCCTTTAATATTCTGAATTTTCCTGCTGCCAAGTTGCTCAAAAGCCCCCCCTTGTCCTAGAAACTTTCCTTGAAGTTGAGGAGATACCATTGTTTTTCTGCTTTTATGCAGTAGAGTAGTGCTGCATAAAAGTGAAGAGTGCTTTTCAGAGCCATCTGATGTCCTTTTTAACAGCATAGTCATACTATCTCATAGGGCCATACGGAGTGGTCAAGCCCTACATTAGCAAAAAATTCTCATAGTTCCTGACTATCCCTTTTTTTCAGAAAGGTTTTTTTTCCTGACACTGCCCTATAAGAATACTGTTTTGCTTAAAATGTTTGGTTTTGTTATGAGTTATGAGTGCAAAAAAAGTTGAAAAAAACTCCTCCTCTATTAATTTCTCTATTGTATCAGTGAACTTCTTATGCTACCTGAAATAAGAGGATTCTTTCTTCAAAAATGTCTTCGATTCTATAAATACATATTAAAAAAAATCATTTGATCTCTGAGGCTGCAAAGGAATGATGTCACCTTCCTGTCTGCAAGCCAGACATAGGTAACACTCTATCCCATTCCCAAGCTTTTAATTAGAGATACTCCATTAAATCTTCATCAGCTCTAACGGTTCTGTCCTGCATTCAGTCTTCAAGAATCCTTTATAGATTGTACTTTCAGAGAGCACCCAGCTTGGGAGCAGACCATAGGCACCATGTGTCACCAAAAATATTACATTATAAAGGATTGTAGAATATTAAGTCACCCCTTTGGTAGTGCAGGGATCCTCCAGTCAGGCTGTGATGTGGCATCAGCTGCAGAAGGGCAACCAGGAAATATCTTTTAACAGCCTTATCAAGCTGAAAATATTTCCTGCACATGACTGTGCTCTTTGGCCCCAAGCCAGCAAAACACCAAGGCACATGTTCCACTTTAAGCACACAAGATGCTCTACTGAAGTCAACAGGACCGTTTACATGCGCAAAGTTAAATATAAGCTTAAGTGCATTTCTGGATCAGGGCCAAAGGCCTCAGTACCACTCAGGGTTCAAGCCAGGAGGCTGTGTGATTAGATGGTCTGACAGAGTGAGGGGGAGGACACAACGTGATTTGCTTGGCATTACCTGCCTCTGCCTCATTCCAAACAATTAATTTTCTCCAATATTTATTTATAGTAAGTTTTTCCATTTCTCTTTCTTTGCTTTCATGCTACTGTAGCCATTTCCAAACTGAAGTTTTGTTTTTCTTTTTTAAACTCTTCTTAACTGAATCAATAGCTTTAATTGACTGAACAAAGAGATTTCAAATAGATGGAGTGCTTCAAATGGTAATAAGAGCTGGTGTTCCCAGAGCTTTGTAGGCTTGAACTAAGCAGAGAAGAGAGTTAGAGTGATTGAAAATCACTTTTCTGTTGTTCCTTTGTATGAACTGGTTTCTGGCTTATGCAATGCACACTAATTAAAATGACTGGAATGCCTCACATTTTTAAGAGAGCTTTAAGGCAGCTCTGTGGCATTGTGGCCAGCAGAGTTCACAACCAGATTCATGGCTGCAATTCAGGTTCAACGTTTCTATCAGCGTAACTTGAAGAAGCCAATATCTCTGCAGAGGCCTTGGAGGGGAGTTAGAGGAAGAAGGGGTAGACGGAGGAAAGCAGTAACACCTGCTCCTTGCATCAGTTTCTTGAGCAGCTATGGGGCAAGCCTACCTTTCAAGGAGATGAGAACCTAAAGGCTGGTGTAGTCATCAAAAACCTCATTGATTTCTTTCACTGTAATTCCAATTGTAAATTCAAGTGTCGGAAAGCATTTACATGTCCTTTATCTCTCACTGTGATATCAGTTACTCATAGCGCCTCCTCCTAGGTACTGTACAGGGAACGTCTCTTTCTGTGAGAGGGTTACATTTGAGTACTGGCCACTGCAGTTGCTGGTTGTCTTTGTGGGTGTCCAAACAGCTCCCTCAAATTTAGGAGACTGCTCATAGTAGGTTGCTCTCCCGGTGATGAGTTTTACTCTGCTTGGCAATGTGAAGGAGTATCTTGCTGTTTTTCAGTCCTCCTGGTACAGTCCAGAATGTCATTTTCCTATTTCACTATTTTCTGGTTTTCTTTCATTTTTCAAGGTGGCTGGCTACCGCATTGTTGGTCTTCTCTCAAAAGAAGGCCTAGCTTCTCACAGTGATGAATGGCCACACAGGAGCAGGAGAGCTGAATACAGACTCTTACAGAGCTGACTGGCCTGAGGATATGACCTTTTGGCACGTGTAGCAATCAGATCCTTCTCCCCTCACCTTTCTGCCTCTCACCAGCCTTCTGAGGATGAGGACCACTCCCTCATCTCACAGTATCACCTTTTGCCCCTTCTACACATCAGAGGGTACAGTTGGGATACAGTGATCTTCACAACCCTGTATGAGGGTAGGGAGGCAGAGAAAGATTCCAGGCAAGAGGCAATAATCCTCTATCTCTTAGACCATTCAGGTTAGCAGAAGTGCAGATCAGCCATATGCAGTAGGCCAGCCAGTCCCTAGGATGTGCCACTGGGTTTAGAGCATGTTGGAATTCTCTGAAATCACTTGTGGAAAACAGACAGAGCAGCAGCAGGGACCTGGCATTCCTCTTTTTGTTACATTAATGATCCTGGAGACAGCAGCTAACAGGTCCGAAGGACAAAACAGGTGCAGTTGCAGCTAAATGTACTGTCACTCACCTCTCTCTGCACAACCTGCAAAAACATGCTGCAAGAATAAGCCTGTCACTTCATCCCCATAGTACACTTGTTACTAGCTTTTCACCTGAAACTCCAAATAAAGGTATTAGTTACAAGAGCAGTCTCTAATGATGAGGATAGTGTCCCAGCAGGAAACAAACTCAGCAATTCCTGCCCTCAATGTCAGCACATGGATGTCAAAAGTGAGAAACAGCTCCTCTGTGAAAGAGATGCCAGTAGAGATTGTTGCCTTGGCATAGGATTTTTTTTTAAAATCCAAATCGGCTTTTTCAGTGCTTTTGTTCCTGTGTTCCCAAATCAGTGCTGTATTCTAAACAGCAGCTGACTCCTCACTTATGGCAGAGCCTTCCCACACAGACTCACAGTCCCAGCCAGTAGAAGCTGGAAGATTTCTGATGTGAGATCTCAAGGATCTTTCTTCTCTGGAGCAAAAGGCAGCACTTCTGTTTCCTCACCCCTTTGGAATTTTTTTCCATAAATCTTAGCATACAGTTTGAGACAAAAGATGAGGAGATGGTAGATGTGCAGCCTAGAGCGAGGACCCTCTCATTTGTTTGTTGTCTTGCTCTTCCTGAGTCAAGAGCAATATGTTCCTCAAAGGACCTTTTCAGGTCGGCAGTGTGAGTTCCACACCTAATGCATTTCTGTCAAGAGTGAAAAGATCAGTGTTTGATTTAGCACAGATGTGTGAAGATAGTATTCTTGCTACACTAAAGACAGAAGTAACAATCTACAGCCCTTCTTCCCCTTTCCTTTAACATAATGGTCCTGATTTCCTTTAATCTGGGGACCCATGTTGCTTAGTTGTACCTTTCTGTTTGCTCCTGAGGGGTTTTTCAGTGGGGGACATAGAAACGTGGAAAGATACTCTGCCTCACAATCACAGTGTAATCACAGAATCTTTCTGTTCATTTAGCAAAGTAGCCCTGGATTCCATTTCCTTGTGACTGGTAACAGGTATTGTGTAGCAGGAGTTAATCTGTAACCAGATACAACATGGTTGGAGGCAAAGCTAAGAAAGAAGAACAGAGCAAACTTCCTCTGTATTTCCTTGTATGTCAAAGTATCTTTACCAGGGACTGTAGGACTAAGATTATGATCGTATGCTTTATTAGCAGAAGTTTGGGTTTTTTCTAAACAGTGTCCTGTACTGACAGAGTTCAACTCTTTTGCACTTTAACTTGGTTTGTAGCAAGAGCAACATGGTATTTCACAGGGAGAGTTCTCTGAAGGGCAGGCACACAGTATGAGTAAATGTATTGCACAGCTGGTACTACCCAGAGAAGACTTTACATGAATAGCCAAGGCAGCAGTGAGAACTACCCAGAGCTGGCAAGAGCCAGGAAAGCATTGGATATATGTAAAGATTACATACCAAGAGTTTAGCTTTGAAGTTATCAAAGTTTGAGCAAGAAAACACCTCCCTGTAGCTCTGTTCTTAGTAACAATGCCACCAAATCTTGCCTAGAGTGTTGTCAAGAGATTTGGCATTAGCGCTGGGCTGTGGGAGCCTGGACTGCTCCAGTTCATTGCAAGTCCTGAGAGGCTGGAGTGGTACTGAACATTTTCAGTTGTAGCAGATGGCCAACATGAGCTTAGTGCAGCACATTCTTCTTCTTTCTTCTCCTCTCCACTTGTCACAGTTGCACCTGTGGCCAACACTTGGCTGGAAGGCTGTGCCACAGCATAACTCTCATTCTTGCCATCTCCCAGAATCTGCACCAGTGACTTTAGCGAAGTTTAAAGCTCACTGTAAGAAGAGATTGAGGTCTTACTACATCATCCAGGAAGGAAGGAGAGCTCTCCCTAGACATTTAGGTGACATCAGGAAGGAAAGTGCTCTCACTGTAAAGGTTCTGCAATGCTTGGGAGGGATCTACTGTTTTATTCATTGGACAATTCATGGAAAACAACCAACAAAGAGTCTAAGCAACAGCAGTTTCTACCAACAAAGAAGTGAGTCCCCAGCAGACTTTCCCCAGCATCTGACTTTAAGAAAATTAGATAGACATGTTGGGGTTGGTTTTTTTTTTTTTTCATTAAGCTGTGTCTTCATGTGTGTAGATTACGTCTAAGCATTTTTTAACCAAAGTCTTGTTTCCTCTTCTCTCAGCTCAAATTCAGAAGAACCAGCATCACTACACACACATACACATATGGTCAGTGGAAAGGGGAAGGAGGGAGGAAGAAAGGCATAGAGGTCTGCTCAATGCAGGCAATTCCTTAGTGCAGCTAAAATTGAAGGCACTGTCCCAGTCTCCCTCATCTCACAGTATAGATATAGGAATACCTTCTGAAGGTAGTGCAGTTCTCTCTTGCGCTGTTCAAATTAAATGATCTATTTCTGGAGAAAACCTTCTTCCACTGAAACTTACATAGTCAGTTTTGTTTCAAGGAATTTATTTTGCCAAAGGAGTAGGATCATTGAAAAGAGCACAACCTGCCCCATGGAGAAGCAGGCTAGGAAGGGAATATTTTACTTTATATGAAATTGCTTTCCCTATCTGGAATAAATCTTCACCTCTGAACATCATGTATAATGACAACTCAGCTTAGATGGGCTAGTGTAACATTAGCTGTGCATGACTGTACGTAGATAGCACTGCAGAGAGCTAGCTAGAAGAAACAAAAATTTATTCCCAGTGAATGTGATAGCATTTTCTCCTCTTTGTGGGGACAGAACCTAGCTTCTTAGCTTAGGCAAAACCTCCAACTCCCCTGAGGTGTTTCCGCAAGTAGCAATGCAAGTACTTTAAACAACACCTCCCCCCCTAAAAAAAAAAACCCCAAAAATATAACCTGAAGAACAGGCAAACATAGCCATTCAGTTTTATTTTGATGAAAGAGAATAGGAAGAAAAAGAGAGGCGAAGCTGGTTCTGGGAAATAAAAACCTTATTCCATCAGGCATTTCTGGGAAGGAGGAGGTAAGGCAGCTTTTAAAGCTATGTCTATGATTGCATGTAGGGGATAGTTCTCAAAGGATTCCCTTAATCAGATTCTGCCAAAGATAGGCTGTCTCTCTGTACTTCACTCCATGTCTTATTCTAAGGCCATATGCTCTGGACATGTGAAGATTTACAGCTTCAAATTTACTGACATTGGAGAATCTAAAAGAATTATGCAAGAAATCGTGTTCTGTGATAACTGAGGCCTCACACAGCCATGCTTTCTAAAAAGTGCTTCTAACTCAATAGACAGTCCCTTTAGGGCTCTGTAAGCCTTTCTGGAGAAGAAGGAAGGGGAGAGAAAGGGGGAGCTGCTGATCGTTGCCATATGTGAGAAGGATCTCTGCCTGCATGTGGATGTGAGTCCATGTTATCACACGGGCTGTGCTCTCCATAGCCCCCCTGTTTCCTGTTTCCAGTCAGCAACTTGCTGCTGGAGCAAACGTCCCGTATCACTTTGTACTGCAGTTATGAAAGAGGAAAATGATGGCCAGCGGAGGGGGAAGGGGAGGGGGAAATCCTCTTTAATAGCCATGTAGGATGTCTGGGCAGGGATGTGAGTCCTCAGAGGCAGTAGAATAAGTGGGAGTTTAGCAAACAATCATTTTCTTTCTTTGACTAATGCTCCTCAGAGACCTCAACACTCCAGTTCTCAGAGCTAATTTTAGCAGTTTGTGGTTGGCCAGTTCCTAATGTCCCTGTCCTATCTCTCGCACACAGTGAACCTTGGGATACTCTCTGTAGGCTGACAGATGACATGAAAACCTCTAATGTGCAGGTCAAGTAACAAAAATGAAGTGGGATGAGGAAACTGGAAGCTCAATTTGCTTTTTTCCAAATAAGGGAGCTATATTCATATTAGAAGTTCTTAGCATACCAAGTTTGTGGTTTGTTGGGTTTTTTTAAGTATATGAAGGGAATGACTTATTCTTGAAAATTTTATGGTAGCCACCAAAGATGTTATCATCCCACAGACACTGCCTTTCCTATGCAGACTATGACTGACATGCTTTCATTATTTATTGGCACTGCTCTTCTGTAGGAAAACCAAAACCACGTTGTCCCAAACACTGTAGTGATATATAACAGACAGAGAGACTCCTTGCCAAAGGGCATAGAGTACATGTTAGAAAGGGTTCAAAATGAACACAGTGGCAACAAAGCCGTGATGCCAGGATTGAAGGAGCTTGCAGCGTGTGGCATTTATACTGCAGATGCCATGTTCATGGAAGTTTGAGTCTTACCCACTTTCCACTCCTCTGATGAATTGATGTCAATTATTTATCTTGCACAAGACATACTAATTTGCAATGCAATCGGTGATTAATCTGATGTCCAGAGGCACTATATGGTACAAAAGGAAGGTAAAAGTTTTAGGATGATTCCTCCTATTTCAACCAGACTTTACCAAAAACCTGAGCAACAGGAGGCACTTTTATTTCCCTTAAATTTTTTGTAGATTCCTTCTCCTGATCTCCCCTGCTCTCCACATACAAATCTATAGAGGATACTCTGCAGTCCTGAAGTATATGGTCAGAGTGATGTATGTGTGGGACTGGTGACAGTAAAAGGGCATATGGATCCTTAAGGAATCTGGAAGTTCTGTCTCTGCTCTCTAAGAGGCCAAGGCCTGAGAATCAGCTCAGGAACCTTATTTTCAGTTCATAGATTTAAGAAAGCTTTGGATCAGGTAAGAAATTCTAGGAAGCTGTTCAAGAGTAGAAAAAGGTAGTTATTATGTCCCTTAAGGATAGGAGAGCACTATTTCTTAAGCTGGCAGAGGCCAGATTTGTGTTATTAATTGGGCAGACAGCTCCGGTTTTGTGTTGGACCGGAAATAAAAGACTGACTAGGATATCTAGGACAAGACTGCCTGCAACACTCTGCTCTGGCTGGCAGGAAGCAGTCAGTCTATACATAAAACTCACCTAATGAGCTGCCCATGGCTCTTCTTCATGCCCTGCAGGTATTTCCTAGGTGAGGCTATGCTGCATAAGGAGGTATTTTGCACTCTGTATAGACCCAGACAGGACACTCTAGTCAGCATCACTGTTAGCAGAGGCACAGACAGGCTACTTGCAGTAGGGAGAAGCCCAGCAGTGAGCAGAAATGGGGGAGGCATAGGGGTCACCTCATGTTGTCTGTGGCTTTCCAAGAGATTCTTGAGAGCTCTGCTGATTGCTGAAGATCTCCTTCATTTTTAAGAGGTTTGTTGGCAGCTTGTTTTGCTTCTAGAGATAAGTCCCATCGAAACTGAAGGAAAAGATGGGAGGAACCTTGTGCACACGCACAACCTATAGATTTTCCTAATAGTCACTGGGCAGATGGACACTGGGCAGTCATATGAGTCCTTAAAGCTCTATCCACTTTGTAGGAGTAGCGGGTGTGGCATCGTGGACATGGCCAGATATATGTGTTGCCCTTTACAGAGAAGCTCACTGTTCTCCAAAACCCAGCTGTCAACCAAGTCCTTCCTGTGGGGACTTCCAACTCTGCTTAAGCCAGCTGTAAATTCCTTTGAGGTGGAGAGTAAGAAAACTGGAATCTTGGGAGGGTCTTGGTACAGTATCAAAAGCATTTCCACTGAACATTCCCAAACACTTGGTTTCTCTGATCCAGGAATGTAAGCTGTGTAACAATGGCAAAGACAAAGCCTTAGACCATTGGCATTGGCTAATATTAGCTTATTACTTCTTTGTGCTCCATCTGTCTCATCTAATATGAAAACAATTGTCCCTCTGGGAGACAGACTGCGTTTTCATTCCATTGTGTAGCACCTGGCACAATGGGGGTGCTGTCACTTGTGTGGGGTCCTACCTGTATATAAACAAATTGAAAAAATAGTGGGATTCTAGTTTCTCTGTTTACTGCTTTCTTTTTGATTTTTCTATTTTGGAGTGAATTCTCATAATGTTTCTAAGCTGGCACAAAAATGCTAATGGCTGCTGCAGCCAGGAAATTACTGAGGAGAGGGGGAAACCAGCAGAAACGTAGCTACATATGCAGAGAGCTCCTCAGCTAGTCCCAGTAAAGCTGGAAGAAAACTACATTTGCTCTAAAACAAGTGAAGATACAGTCCTTGAAACCAAGGACAGCTGGCTACCCTGACCACAGGACCTACCAGCTGCCTCCTCACTTGCCAGACCTCATGTTTTTGCATTCTGTCCCTCAACATCTGCTTGTCCTTTTTATGGGAGTGGTGCCTACAAGTTGTCACCCTCTGCATGAACCAGCTTACTGTGGCAAGTTCCCTGCAAATTTTTTGTGCTTTCTTGCACGATACAATTTCTTTTCTGAACATTTGCATACTTCACCTTTTAAACGCAGAGGTTCTAGAGACACTGACACGTTCCTGGCATGCTTAGATGGCAGATAGTCCCGAAGAGACTATTAGGTGCTACTGTATGTTTAGGGCAGCTTCTGGGCTACTTGCATTCATGCTGACAGAGGTAAGGTAAAATCATGCAGCTGCAGCCAGATCCTAAGGGCTGTTTTCCTTTCCAGCACTTGTCAGAAAAGTCAGTGCAGAGCAGAGAACTTAGCCCTACATCACACCATTTATACACACCAACTCCTCTGCCTCTTCCTACCTGGCAAAACAAGAGGCTGGGTGTTTCAGTCAAATTTACCCTGTATCGTGAGGAAAAAAGGCAGATAAAGAACAGTCAAGTTGCATGCTATGGTCATGCTCTTCCTTGCGTCCTAAACTAGACCCACGGACTGACATGAGTGGTCTTACTCAATTGTGCTCACAGGAAATACACACGAGCACTGAAGGGGGAAGGCACTGAAGGCTGTTTCTAGCTCTAAATCAGCCCTTTGACAGGACTGGACTTATTTTTTTCCCCAGATGAGAGGCTGGTCAACACCAGCCCTAAACTCACCTCCACCCCCAAACAGCTGTTTTGCCAAAGGGTGGAGAAGCAGGCCTCCTGATTGAGGGTGGAGCAGTTTGAAGGGCAGGAAAGCAGTGACTTCACTTTTTATTAAGTAATAAGAGAGCAGGGTGTGCGTCACTCTGAAAAACAAGACTTTGGGTGGGGGCAAAGGCTCTCTGCAGCATCTTATGCATGGAGCCATCCCCTTTGTGGGAAATAAGCAAACCACACCATTCTGAAGAGGAAATTCAGATAGTCAAAGATACATTGTTTTAGAAACCTTATAATCTCTTGGGGTTGTTCAGCCTGGAGAAGGAAAGGGTCCCAGGAGACTTTGTAGCTGCATTTCAGTACCTGAAGGGGTCCTACAAGAAAGCTGGGGAGGGACTTTTTACAAGGGCAGGAGTAATAGGACAAGAGGAAATGGATATAAATTAGAAGGGGGAAGATTTAGTCTATAGATTAGATATTGGACTAAAGATTTCAACTATTAGATTAAATTCTTCATAACAACGGTTGGTAAGACACTGGCATAGGTTGTCCAGAGAAGCTGTGGATGCCCCTTTCCTGGAGGTGTTCAAGGCCAGGGGCCTTGGGCAGCCTGATCTAGTGGGAGATGTCCATGCCCTTGGCAGGGGCGTTGGAACTAGATGATCTTTAAGGTCCCTTCCAACCCAAACCATTCTATGATTCTACAATCTTGTTTAAGGGGATCCAAGCAGATCACCAAAGTGAAAGGGCATGCAATGGTGAACGTGGTTTGGGTTAGACTTTAGGAAACTGTTTCCTCCAGCAGGAATAAAGCAGCACAGGAACAGATTCGAATCCATGTGAATAAAATGGGAGTGAAAGAGTGGGCTGGAACCAGCACTGCATTTAGCCCTAGGCCAGGGCGAGGCAGAGCAGAGCAGCATCAGGGACAGGAACACTGTGTGCTTATGCTGGAACATGGTCAGCCTTGGTTGGAGCACCTGTACCACTGCAGCTCAAAATGCCCTGCAGTTTTCTCTTACTTGTGTCGTAGCCCCAGGCCCTATAAGGAATCTGAAACTCTTGTAGTCTATCTGGCCTGTCCCTTCCCTGGAGACAACACATCATTTACTATGCAAATAGGGCAGCTCAGGCAATTTTTATACCAAGGGGTATTCTTGCCCTGGCAAGGGAATTCTTTGTAAACAGAATGGAGCTCCTCAAGGAGCACACAGCAGTCAGCTTCCATGGGAGCAGACAGCATTAGGGTCCATGTACAAATACATGTGGGATGATGGCAGAATAGACAAAGGAGCCTTTCAAGGGGACTTAGCTAGAAGGGTGCTGCTGTTCTTAGACTGGCAACAGCCTCTTTTCAGTCCTGTGTTAGTGAATGAGTATTGTAAGATTTGGAACTATCTCCCCAAATAATCCTTTCCCTGCAACTGACTCCTGCAGGGCTGTATGGGCAGACTCAGTCCAGTCTGTAGCTGCATTCTCTTCTCCCCAGTTCAGTTAGTTTCTTCCAGTCCTGACTACTACTGAAAGAGCCTCTCAGGCTCAAGGACAATCTGATATGATCATTCCAGACTGTTCTCACCCTCATAAGAGTTAAAAGCAGTCTTAGACTCCAAGGGTTGCAAATGTAACAAACATTTTCATACTGTTTATACTGTTCTGAAAGCGTAGTCTCCAGACTGGCCACCAAAACAGAAGCTGTTTCACAGATGACCACAGACTGGCTGTAAAAAGCCTTCCTTATGGCTCTTGGCACTGCCTATGGCATGATCACAGGGTACCTCTAGTGCCGCTTACAGTGGGGATATAACCAAAGCCACTTCTTTCCTCTCCTATCCTCCATGTGAAACTCAAAACACCTTGATACCATCCTACAGTGACATAACAGCATAGGGGCACACCTACTTACCATCCCCCTAGCTAGCATGGGTACTGATACGTAGTGTATTGATGCTGGCATATGCTTCTCTTGTTGAATATTTACCCAGAATCTCACCTGGGCATGTTTGGCCTGTCTTGAAGTCCAGGCTACTGCATCTGGACTTTTGTGCTACCACTCAAACAGGTTATTTTATATCTGGTTCCTACACACCTTTGCATACTGCAACCATACATGGTAAGCTGGTCTCAGATGCAGCCAGGAATTCAGGCTCTGCATAGCAGAAGTGTAAAAAACTGCTAGGCTGTCAGGTGTCCAGGCCCTTTATCTATCTTTTCTCTACATATAAACTGAAACCCCAGTTTGATGGTACCAGTCTCTAAATAGTTTCTTATGCAGTCTTTCCCTAGAGACACATCAAAGTTGCAAATAACTCAGACATAAGCAATAAGCAGCTTTCCTTACTTCTGCCTCAAGTATATGAGAGGGGGTAAAGGTAAAAAAAAAAATGAAGGAAGCAATAAATGTGCCTTTTCTGCCAGACTGATTGACAGATGCAAGAGAAGAGTTCAGTTTCTAGGGGTCACTAATAAATAGAATTCTCTGATCCCATCACCCAACCTAAGAAAATTAAATTAACTGAGTGTTCAGAGAGCTCTACTTCCTTGCTCACAAATCATAAATGGTTTAGCAGAACAGGATTGTTTTTGAGATAAAGAAGAAAAGGTCAAAAGAAGATAAACAAACTAACAGGCGTCCACCAGCTCCCCCAGCAATATTTGCCAAAATCCTCTCTCATTGCTTGCTGACACAACTGCTACAGCAGATCATTGCTTCCCCCTGCTCTAGAAACACTCCGTTCACAGTTGGCAGTTTTGAGGTACCACCACTTTCCTGCTGCATAGCAAAGGCTTCTTCAGAATTGAAGCTTAGCCAGGGTGGGAACCCCCAACTAGACTGTCTGTCTTGCTGCTTCTTGTTGCACTAACTCTGTTAGTGACTCCCATTAATGAACCCAGCTAAGTATTCCCCGTCGCCTGCAGTCCTTGCTAGTCACTCCTAATTCTCAGTGAGTCCTGACTTTTTGCTGCTCAAAGACAACATCTTAAACTTCCCTAACCCTCTAGTTTGTTGTATGTTTACCTCACAACATTGTAAATGATTACATGAAGCTAAGGATGCTCACCTACTATGGGCACAGATAGTCCCAACTTTTCACATTAATGGAAATTGATATTATTGCCACTTTTATGATAAAATTATTAGCTTTTTATTACACAAATCCTCCCACATGTGGTAGCATATAAAAGTCAGAATGTATAGGTATTAGGCTGGCCTCTAGGCTTTTTTGGGTCCTTTTCCCTCCAACTGAGGCCAGTCCTGCTCTTCTGGCTCTGCATTTCTTTGGGCCTCCTTGCTGGCAGGCCAACAAAACATAAAGGAAAAGACTGTGTCTATGTTAGTGTTTTGTGTCCTGCTGTTGGCCTGAGCATCTCTCCTGTTATACCTATGCCACAGACAGATGAACTCAGAAAGGCTAAGAGATACTAATGAGTTTGTGGCGAGTTCCAATGCTTTTCCACCTCTTCTCTGTTTTCTTAAGAGTAGGCAATAATGCTTTCTTAAACCAAGGCATTAGCAACATCAGTGACTGGATGTATCATCCCTGCATGTTGAGTGTGACTCACAAAGTCAATATAGCCCTAGAAGGTAAGAGGAACAATATTTGGCTCTAAGCTTTTCCATTGCTGGAGCCCAGAACAAAGGCAATGATGTTATGGCCGGAGGCTTAATATGTAATAACATACACAATACTACAAGCTCTCTGTGATCTATTACTTCCACATTAATGTAACTTAGGGCATATATGCACAATTAGTTGCCAGAGAAATGAATAAGTAAGTCATTTGGAACAGTTTATATTATTTCAGGCTTTTAACAGGAATATTTCTCAGTCCCACCCTACAGGCTAGTTCTGGAGAGGTAGTACCTAGCTCTACAATGAGCTATATAATTTAGTTAAGAACTAAGTTAGAAGGACAAAAGCTTGGAATGTAGAAATGGGCAGACAAGAATCCCACTAAGAAATAGCTTACATTTTTCTGACAATTAACCATTGTTGCAAGTATTTACATTAAAAAAAAAAAGAGTAAGAAAAAGCTCTGAGACAAAAAAAATTATTCCCTGCCTTTTTCGAGAAAATTACTGTGAAGCCTTTTATGCACTTGTATTTGAACAAGACTTTTCTCCATTATCCTCTGAGTGGAAGGGGACGTTGTTTCTTCTTTTCAAAAATGTTATGTGTGTTTAGTGGTTCCTCAAAGGAGTCAGTGCAGCAGGGAGCAAAGGTAAGCGTACAGCAACATTGTAATCAGAGGCCAGTCTGTGAGTCACACAGACAAGTTCATACTAGCTCTGAACTATCATCTCGTATGTGTGTGCTGATAGCCACAGCCATAGAGTTCATGGTAAAGCTATTAGCAAGCATATTCCCCCAGGGAACTGGGCAGGTTTTGCAGCCCACACTAAGCTCTGAGCTGCTACAGCTAAGCTGTTGTTAGCACCCAGCTCAGGTAGCATGAGCTTAACATGGCTAGGACTACATAAGCTACTGTCTGCTTTCTGTGTGAATAGCTGCGCCAAGGGTGACAGTTCCCTGCTTAATAAAACTCTTCTTTAATGTACTGCCAGGTGGCCTATAGATACCTCAGGTGACAAGGCCTGCTTATGTGCCATATTTTGAGTCTCTTTCATCGTTTGCTGGGTTAGGCCAGGATTCCTCTGCCCAGGAAAACAGGGGAAGCCCTGAGAATTCATACCACAAAATCTTATCTCAAGGGGAAAAAACAGAGGCTTGTGTGTAGAGGCTTGTTGAACTATGCATTCCTGTAATAGTTTCCCAACATTGAGTACCAATGGGACAGTCACACACTTTACGGCGTGTTCCCAACAGGCTGGAACCTTTATCTGCTGGGCAGGCTCAGGCTGGAGTGCTGCCAGTCTCCCTGGAGACCAGCTGTGGCCCCATAGTTCCTGTGCTTCTGTACTGGGCAGTAGATTGGCGGAAGCTGGTGCAAAGCTGCCTGTCCGATTAAATTTGTTATTTTGCAAAAGGATTTAGCTTTGTTTGTTGGTTATTACTAAAGAAAAATCCTAAGCTGCTGCTTTAACCTGTGTTAAACCTTTCACGGGGTGAAAGAATCTGCTTCCTTTTCTTCCAAGTTGTAAACAAGAAGCAAAAACCTAAGAGAAGGCACAGAAAACCAAAATACTTTAATTTTTTATTATTATTACTGTTACATTCTTTTTACATTTAATCAAGAAGTATTTTTAAATTCCCTGTGCTGAAAGGCTGCTACATCAGAATGGTTACTGAAGTTTGCTTCTGAAAAAACTCTGACAGTGGTTCACCAGACACTATCTCAAGCATACTTCAGCTCCCACATGTACCTGCTGTCTCTTCAAGGATGTGTGAGTAGACCCATCCAGAAGGGTCTGTTGAATCTGAAGTTGATGAGATACACTCACATATTTCGTCTTCTTTTCCTGTACAAACAAATCAAAGAAGGCCAAATAAAATAAACCACTTATTCCAAAATAAGCTTTCTATATACAAGATTTGCCTTGGTTTACTTGAGGTTGTAGCTGATTATTAAAACAGCAAAGGGTAATCTGTTGAGAAAGTTCTAGGGCAGCAATGACTGGTAGGCTACAAAAGAAGATGACAGTGAATGTATAGTTTGAGCACAGTAACTACACTAAAGTACTATTATGGTTGCAAAGCCAGGAAATGCCTATAGGAAGTGCCCTTGCAAGGATTGTCACTGAAGTTTTAATTTCCTTTCTCTGAGTCCTGCAATGTAGACAAATTCTTCCGCAGGATTCCTACTGCAGAATTTCTGTAATTAAGAAAAATTAATATTTCATGCTTAGCTTTATCCTGCTGCTCAGTGGATGGACCTAGATCTCTCATACACAGGATTTAACCATGTTCTGAGAACAGAATAACTAAAACCCCTTTGAGTTCTTGGTGTTCAGCAAGATATCGTATCTAACTGCTTCAGAAACATCAACAAATTTGTCTTCACAGCACCAGTGTGACTGTTATGTATTTTGTAGAGGAGAGGCTTTCTGCTGAAAGGGCAGAGTCAAAAGATTTTCTGTACCTGATATAGAAAGGCAGTTTCTAGCATGTTGCTGTACTTTATATTCAAAGCACAAAGACCAAATGCAGTTGCAAGTGTTCAGTCCTTTTTGCAAATTGGCTGTGGTTCAACCATTCAGGGGCTCTGGCTGCAACACCAGCTTCAATAGCTTGCACTCCTGTCACCAGAGCCCACGCCTTCCCACCCTTGCCCTACAGCAAAACAACAACACACTCCCCCAGAGCTGTTTGTGGGCCTGTTCTGCAACTAGGATCAGGGAATCAATTCACGTTAAAAATAACACTTCTGGGCCTCTGAGCCCAGAAAGGGCTGAAACTGGAGGGTATATGTCAAGCATTGAGAAAGCAAGGGATAGCCTTGTCATGATCACCATGGGACATCTGGCATGAAGTAACTTGCCCAGCATCACACTGGACCTGCGTGGCATTGCCAAGGACACCAGTCCATTGCTTCAGTCTCATGATGACTCTTGCTGCTCCTACAGCCCCTGCCCTTTCTGGTGACTCCACCATCTACTTTCCACAACACATGATGCAGGGGGTACCGTAGAAAACTGTTGCAAGGCTTTCACAGCCATGAGTGCCTCCCAGAGCACTTCCCTCCTGTGCGTGGAGCATAGGAGTGTCCAGAGAAACAATAGCTTGTGTGCTCTGAAATGAAGACAGCATCATAACCTGTCTGCACAAATGTTGCCCTGGTAACTTCTATCCCAGATTTCTAAACTTTTTAAGCACTTGATTTCATAACCATTACAAAGTTTTTATGCAGGCTCTTTATGTGTGATATGTGTCCTCATTGAAAGCAATCTAGAATACAAGAAGAATGAGTAAGGGAGGAGATAGCTATCTGGGCAATGCCAAGGATTGGAACAAGTACTTTTTCCTTGCTCTTTATGCTAGATTATTTGGAGATAAAGGGATTTGGAATGATTGCCAGCAAAGGCTCCTCACTCTCAGAAGCTGATTGTTGTTGTAAACTGTGGAGTTGAACTAGCTGTTGGTTACTCACAGAAAAGTTTCCTCATGCAAAGATGTTTTTCCTACTGGGAGTGAGATAGTTACTGCAAATGTTAGGCATAGGCTTCTTCCTAAAACACAAACACTGCAAACATGGAAATTGGTAACTCTGACAGACACACAGAGCATGCATGACAGGCTTTGCTCATATCACTGTCTAGCAAAATCCTTTTTTTTTTCCTCTCATGGAAGGAGAAATACATAAAAGAGGTGACAGTTCCTCTTCAAGTACTGCCATCATTAGAATGGACTGGGAAATGCCATTACTGACCTATACACAGGTCTATCTAGCTCCCTCCAGTAGGACTGAGTCCCAGACATAAACTGGAGAAGTCTTAAAGCCTTCCGGACAGCTGCGTGATAAATGGGATATCCTTGTGTTTCCTCTTTCCTCACCTGAGACCATTTCATCAGAGGATGAGACAGCAGTGTCATCCTCTTTGCTTACATTCCTGTGCACCAAGATAACTCTTCACCAGCTCATTAGATCAGTTGCAGTGGAGACCCACTAACTAGAGTGGCACAGAGCCAAATATCAGAGAGGTCAAAACCTGGCACAGAAAGAAGAGCTGTTGTGAAATTCACTGAAATAAAAGACTCAAACTCCAGCTGGGTCATCCTAAAAATCATCTTTTTGGGCTTCTTCTTCATTGCATGATAGAATCACAGAAGCGTTTGGTTGGAAAAGACCTTTGAGATCATCATGTCCAAATATGTGTCCACTACTAAATCATATCTCTAAGCACTTCATCCACCCATCTTTTAAATAGCTCCAGGAATGGGGACTCAAACACCTCTCTGGGCAGCCTGTACCAGTGCCCAAAGACCCTTTCAGAGAAGAAATTTTTCCCAATGTCTAATCTGAACCTTCCCTGGTGTCACTTGAGGCCATTCCCTCTTTTCTATCACCTGTCACTTGGGAGAAGAGAACAGCATGCACCTTGCTACAACCTCCTTTCAGGTAGTTGTAAACAGTGATAGGATCTCCCCCTCAGCCTCCTCTTCTCTAGGCTAATTAAGCTCAGCTTCCTCAGCTGCCCTTCATAAGACTTATTTTCCAGCCCTTTTTCACCAGCTTTCTTGCTCTTTTCTGGACACCCTCCAGGACCTCAATGCCTTTCTTGTAATGAGAGGCCCAAAAGCGAACACAGTATACGAGGTGCAACCTTTCCAGTGCTGAGTACAGGAGTAGAATCATTCCCCTGATCCTGCTGACCATGCTGTTTCTATACAAGCCAAGATATTATTTGCCTTCTTAGCCATCTGCGCACACTGCTGGCTCATGTTCAGTCAGCTGTCAAATGACACCTGCAGGTCCTTCTCCATCAGGCATCTTTCTAGACATTCTTCCCCAAACCTGTAGCTCTGCAAGGGGTTTTTGTATCCCAAGTGCAGGACTCTGCACTTGGCCTTGTTAAACCTCATCCTGTTGGTCTCAGCCCATCGATCCAGCCTTTTCAGATCCCTATGTAGAGATTCCCCTCTTCCTCCTAGCTTACTGCCATCCAGACTCCTCATTCTCAGTTTTTAGGTTCAATATCTGTGCCTTCCTTCTCCCTGTACTACCCTAGTCTACCTTTGTTTTCTTAGACATACCTTCTGAGGCTTACACTTTTCTCCTTGTGCTGTACTGTTCCCCCCTCTCCCACTCCAGAATCCATGGGACAGACTCAGCCATAGCCAGCTAGCTATTCTAAGGGTTTCATGCAGTGGAGAGTCATTATGGGGCACACTGTATTGAGGCAAAGTAAAAGCAACTCAATTTCTGGAAGGATGTCTGCAGTTAGCAGAGAGTGTGTGCATTCAGGTTAACCCAGCAATATACCATTCCCAGTTATACTGAGCCATGCTGTTCTTCTCAAAAAAATCCTATTGGGTGGTAGCTGCATCATTAAAGATGTATAAGCATACATGGGAGATTTAGACCTGAAACAGGTAGCTCTTAGTTCCCATACAATATGCAACTTCTACATTCTCTTTCTTGGTACTCCTTAAAAACACTGGCCTACAGTTTTCCACAATGTTGGATATAACGTACCCATAGCCTAGTTTTCCTTGTCATTATATCTGTCCTGACAGTCTGCAATATGCTGACAAAATGAAGCTTGATACTTCAGTTTTATGGAATGACGTCTCCCTAGATGTTTCTGTGTGATATTTCTATCATATCACATATGGCCAGATAATAATAGCCATAAAGATAATAATGCAAACAACAGGAATAATGATAACTATAAAGTAAGTGGTAAAATTACTCTTGAAATCAGTCTTAAATTTGAATAAAATGTAGTATTACCCCTTCTGGAGAAGCCAGAGGCACTCTCCTCTTGCAGGATGAAAGGAGCTGAGGAATGTGCTGGCTGGCACTGCGTCCCTCTCCTCTTGGGCCTTTAATAGGTTTCCTGCTCCTGTAGGTTCAAAGAGCAATTACAGTCTCCGGCAAAAGTACAGCAAATGGAAAACAGATTTTTTGGCTCTCAGTAAAATGCCAAGAGAATAAGTAACCAAGAGATGGAGGACTCGAAGTCACTTCATTGCAGCAGTTTACTTAGCTGAAGGGAAATTTCTCTCCCTTCGCCCCCAAATCCAGAAGAAGTCCCTACCATGGGAGGTGGGTGGTGGGAACCCTGCAAGAAAGCTGTGTTCACACCCATCTCCCTGGAGGGACTTACACTCAAGGACAGAGATGATACTGGCTGCTGGAATCCAACTCTGACATCCAGCTACTTGCCCTCTTTGTTGGGGAGTTACTTTGTGCCTCTGAAAAGGCTGTCAGAGAGGAATAAAAGTAAGGTCTTGAGAGATGGAAAGGCAGCTAGGGTAGTACAGCGTCCTTCACTACAGCAAGTCATCATAAAGGTATACAAAGGTATATAGAATCATAGAATCACTAGGTTGGAAAGGACCCACTTGATCATCAAGTATATATGCAGTACAAGACAACTGGATAAACAGAGACAGGGTCTAATTGAAGAACCAGCCTTGGTTATCACCTGTCTGATGGTGACAACACTTCCTAGCTCATCCCGGGAAAACAGTCATATGCCCTGTGCAGAGGAGCAAAGTTGTGAAGGTGAGTGATGGAATATGGAGGCAAAAGGCCCTCAGACTCATGATAATTATTCCAGAGAGATGCTGGATGAATATGGCACAGGGGGTTAATATGCTGGTATTTCACCAAGATGGACTAGTGTTGTGAGCCACAAACTAATAACTTGTGAAGATTTGTATAGGCCACACAAGATGGCCTTCAACAGGGCAACAACACCTGAGTGTTTCCTCAGGAGTCTGCACATTGAGGCACTTAATGTTGAAATGAAATCCACAGGTTCAGCAAGACTGAATTTAGGACTATAAAAGCACTCTGGGGTTTTTTTCAGATCTGGGGTTTGATATGATAAAAAATACGTATAGTCCACAGTTAATTAACAGAAGGTAGCATTAAGTTCAGTGTCTGCATAAAAGACAGTCTCACGTAGTTCTTCCCTTTTATGCTTCACTCTAGGAAATGCATTCCCACGGTCAATAACACCTGCAGAATTAACACACCACAGCACTGGTGCGTTGTGAGAGAGATTTCTCTTCCCTCTCTAAGAGCTATTGCTTTACCAGTAGGTTTCTGATTTGGCATTCCGTGAGCTATGCCATACAGAGGAAACTAAATAAGACTGTCTGAAGTGAAAAGCCCTTCAAGTTGCTTTGCATCGTGTTTCATTTCCACCTCAGATTACTTGAGATTAAATCCTATCACAGATGGCAGAGAGAAATAACTAATAAACCTGAGCGTCAGCAATAATACCAACTTTGTGCTCAAACAAGGGTTTTCAGTATCCAGTGACAGTACAAGTGGGTCACCCAGCTGGCTTAGCAACCAGAGGAACTTTTCCATTAGAATTTACTTCTGGCACAATTCAGTCATACCGCACACATATGGGATGTAGCTCAACCCAGCAGTTTCTCAGGTGTAGAGAGGAAACTGTATCCTTATAATTACACAGTTGTGATGTAATAATTGCTAAGGATTTCCTTGGTCATCTTATATTGCAAATTGATGCTTCCTCTAGCTTTCCTTACTGTTGACAGAGGAAGAAGGAATCCATTCTCTCCTTAACTTATGGATGTGCAATTCCTCTTAATCTAACAGGAACCAAAAAGAAATTGAACCCCAAAGAGGAGTGGTGAGGAAGAGATGAGTGAATGAATAAAAGGCCCCCTTATAAAAGTTCTGACCTGGATGTGAGGTGCTTTTCATCTCTGACCTCCTTCTAACAGACGTGTACTACATGCATAGAGTTTGGTTATCAAGTATCTGAATCCAGAGCTATGCACATTTTGACCTGGAATGTTTTAGGTTTGGACCCATTTTTTAACACCAGGAAGAAGGAAAAAGGATTTGCAACAAAAGCAGAATTAAGGACTGATTGATTTAATTTGTTCACCTTCTGAAACTCTTCCAATCTATCTGGGGTGGGGTGAGATGACTGTTGTAATTAAATATGACAACATCAGACCAAGTAATTTTTTTCCTAGAAGAGGATGTTTTGAGTTAACAGATTTGGGCAACACAAGGTGAAAGCAGCCTTTTCGCACTACAGATTGTCTGGGTCTGTAGACACTAGCTCTGAGCTACAGCTTCACTGTTTCTTTACACCAGGCATTATCCCTTCTCCTTAAACTGAACAATCAACTTAAATTTCAGTTTGTATGGGTAAGGAAAGAAGTAAAGTCAGGAAGAGGAGGGTAAAGCAAGAGTTCTAGAGCTGCCAGTGCAACAGAGCCACCCTGTCTCCCATGAATGCCCAATTCCTGTTTGAACATGGTTTTTCCTTTATCAACCCCATACTGTCTCATACAGTCTTTTTGATGAATCAATATGAACGCGTTTAGGAAACAATTCCCCCAGTGCTGTTTTAGAAATGCCTAGTAATGTTAAACCTCTTCTACCTTCTTCAGTACCAAGGATAGAACAAAGGACCTCTAGGTGGGTTGAAAATCAGCTCAATCCCAAGACTGAAAGGGTAACGATGACGAAAGGCTTGGCATCTGCTCACAGACAGTAACAACTGATGTACTTTAGACGTTGATCCCGCGGTCCATGGACTTCAACAACAAAATGGATAACACAGAAGTGCACCCCCAACCTATTTGTGAAAGATGTAAAATTATGACAGTTAACTGACACACAAATGACATCTTCAAACACCTAAGGTTATGCCAATAGAAACCTCATGAAGACCAGTAGAAAGAAATGCAAAGTTCTGCATCTGCAATGCTACCTGCATCCCTACATACTGGGAGCAAATTAGATGAGTAGCAGCACTGCTGAAAAGTATCACGAAGTTACAGTGGATGTCAGACTGAATGAGCTGACAGTATATTGTCATTGTAAGGCAGTTGTATTCTGCACGATGTTAGGAGGACCATTGCTGGCAGATCTAGGAAAGTTATTTTCTCTGCTGCCTAACACTGCTGAGGCTGCTTATGACACACAGTCTCGTCTGCAGCCTCTCAGTTACAAAGGGATGTGAAGAAACTGGAGTGTGTCCACCAGAAAGCTACCACAATGGTCTGAGGCATGAATGCAAGATCAACAAGGATATGTTTAGGCATCTTGGCTTGTTTAGGCAGGTCAAGGGAAGGCTAATCTAATAACCTGCAATTACCTAAAGGGTAATTACAAACATCACAGATCTAAGTTCTCCTCAGTAACATCAGATGATACACACGGAACAACAGCCACAAATTGTGGCCTGAGACACTGAACTGGACATTAAAAAGCATTCCCTATAAGGGTAGAGAAGCACTGGAACACATGGCCCACAGAGGTCATAGAATATCCAATTTAGGCAGTTCTCAGGATTCAGCTATTCAAAGTTAGGATTGACCTAATGTTGTGCTGGGAATAGTACTTCTGTAAATAAGTGGGTGGACTAGATGACTTCTACAGCTGTTTCAATCACATCATCTATTGTTCTGTGGTTCTTTACAGTCACTAGTCAGTGGATTTTACAAGGGGATTTCCCGAAGTTCACTGCCAGATAAAATTTGTGTCCTAGCAGACTTGTATTGCTGCATGTCTGACAGCCATTTTTTCTCTAAAATAGGATGAGTAGCATCATAATTAGATTTCCTCATGCCAAGCACCATGATTCTCATTTATGTTGCTGGCTATAGGTTGACTGTTATCATGCTTGGGTAGAACCTGAGGTTGAGATGTGTGCTCATTTGGAGTAATATTTGGATCAGCTGCACAACCAACCTCTTGTCTCTAACTGGCCTTTAGTCAGAGAGAGCCTCACCAGGCAGTAATATAGGATTTTAAAAGCATACAGTTAAGCTAGGTCTTGAAAGCAAGCTCAGACCCATTGTTGATGGTCTGAGATATCTTTTGGATTTTCTCTTTGGTCTTGAGAAGCTATGAAGATGTTTTCAGGGGCATCCAGCCACAACGAAGGGATGTTGCCCCAAAAATCCTGAAGCAAAAGGCCAATTGGCTTTAAATAATATTTTGTCATCTAAAACATCTCTGGAAGCCCATACCTACATCCCAGGTGTACCTGTAATACCTATGAGACAAAACACACTTATTCAGGTGACAAGAATACAAGAATCATTCCTTTGATCTGACAGCTAAAATGCTAATGCTGTGTCCTCTTTTTACCAGACTAGTCTCCTTATTATGGAGATGCTTCCCTTGAGAATCCTGGCTATGTACACGGAACGATGACAAAAAGCCAACTGTCTTCAAGTCTAGTAACAGCCACATCACAGCCCACATTTCTGTCAATGATCCTTCAGCTGAAAAGGATGAGTAGTACCATAGAAAAACCCAAGCCCAAAGTGTTGCATTTGTACAAAGAATGCAATACTCCACTGTTTATGACTACTGAATCATGAGGACTCAGAGAACCACTAGTTAATGTGTAATAATATTTGTGAATCAGAAGAGGCACAGTCTTGTGGTTAAGCTGGACTGACATTCAGGATGTCTGAGTCCAATTCCTAGTCTAGCATAGATTTTCCTTTGTAAGCATTGGCAGGCTGCTTTATCTCTCATCCTCAGTTTCTTGCCTGTACATTTTTTCCTTTCTTTGACTTTTTGTCTGTCTGATCTATTTTAGTTCTGAAGTATTTCTGTAGTTTCTGACATCCAGGAAAGTACATAATAACATATACAGTGTAACAAATTGTGCTTTGAGCTGCAAATACCTCTATAACAGCCCACAGGCTGGATAGGTTCTCTTCAGCAAGCTAACAAACATGTATTTGAAGAAATCAGCCTGGACAAGTGAATGCTGAGCAAACACAGAGATTACATTCAAAAGTAATTGTTTACAATGACCTTTGTTAAATGCCTGTTGCTGCTGTTATCATTTAAACCAGTACCACCACTGACATCTTTTCTACCATTTCATAACAAACATTTTAAGTGATGGTACAAGTTTCCATTAGTATTTATGACACCCGCACTGTAGGAATAAAAACAAGTATTTCAGTTTTTCTGACCACCAAATGTGAAATGGGAATTTTATATCTGACATTTTAAAATATTCTTTACAAATTGCAACATTCAAATGCTTATCAATGATGTCTCCCAGGGCCAATACCTTCAACTTTCAACATAGAACATAGTTTCAAAATTGAGCCTACTGCTGATTAGATTGCTTTGTAGCCTGAAATTTTCAGAGGTTGATTGAAATGTCAAGAAGACAAAAACAGATGTGGACGTAATTATCTCTGTCTTGCTGCCTAATTTCAGAAGAACTCTCTTGGCATGAATAGGTCTAGATTGAAAGAAATACAATCAAGAATAAGCAGGTAACATTTTATTCACTTGTCTCTTTGGACCCTGACTGGAAATAGATGGATCCCAGGGCATTAGAACTAAATCAGGGTTTTTTTCTTCTACCAGAAGAGTCCTACATCCTTACAGACATGTTAAAAGCTGTCAAAAAAAACCCCACCTCAAATATAAATACAGAAAGGGAATTTAATCCATTTATAATGCTGGACTCATGAATGTGCCTGGAATCAAAGAGAAAATCTGGATGTCTACAGAAGAAGTAAGTACAAATACCCTGAGAGGAAAAGACTGACAAAAAATGGCTTCTAGGTTCCTATCAGAAATTCAATAATCAGGGGAAAATTCAAGGGAAATTATACAAGTTTTTACAGTAGGCAAGAGAAGACAAGTGTTCACTAAGTCCAGTAATGCAGTCAGTTGAACTCAGTTTTTCCCTCATTGAAAACAACTTTTGTGCCAGCCAGGCATCTTTCACTCTTAACTGGGCAAAGCTGTGAGTTGGAGTTAGTGAGAAAGTGCCTATTCTGGGAAACAGCATGAGCTGGAAAGACCAAGAATGGTACAAAAGGACAGCAGGACCAGAGAATCTGATGGAGCTTTACCCACCAAGTGGAAAATGTCTGTCAGCTTTGCCAGCAACACATTGCACTACTATGTTGTGGACTTGTCATAACACTGATCATTGCACCAGCAAATTGCAGCTCTTCATTATATTCAACTCTGAATGCAATACTGCTATCAAATTCAGGAATCTCCTTTTCAAGTAGGTCGGCTTGTTGTAGTTTTATCCCACAAAGGAGCAAGATCCTAGAGATGTTTTTCAGAATTAGTGGCAGGAGGTGATGGACTCAATAAGTTCCTTAAGAGCTGCTGAAAGGGTGTGAGGAAGACTTACAGAGCCTTTAATGGAGCATGCTAAACCCTGAAAAAGCTTAGGGATAATAGAGCCTCTGTAGTTTTCCAAAATTTACCAAAACCTGTAAGGACTTATCAGTTGGCCAGCCTTCTACATCTTATGAACTGATGAGGATTTTTTTCCCCTGAAGTCTGTGGAAGCTAAATATTGCTTGAAAGTACCAATTCCCCCCTTGTTTAATTATATTTAAAACTTAAGCAGGTTCTTAGAACAAAAAAAAAATAGAGCAATAGAAGATAAGGTTGTATAACTCTCCTACATGATTCTAGGCTGACAGCAAAATGGTACAGCTCGGTTCTAAGGCTCTAACAAACACCAGCTGAATCTCCCACCTCAGAACACTGGAAAACAAGAACTGATGTGCTCATCTGAGAGCTCAGACTCTCTGCTGCCATATGGTGAATCTAATGATTTACCAAAACAGCACATTGTTGAAGAAAGGACAGACAGTAAAAATAAACAAAACGAGGTATTGTAAGAACAAGGTAGTCTAATGGCTAGATTAACTATTTAGCCCTTACCTATAACACAACCATTTCAAACCTTCGAAGACTTTGGAGAAGTAGCTGCTAGTGCTGCTTTAGAGACACCTCTTTGCTGTTTCTGTGGGCCTGGGCCTGGCACTATTACAGCTAAATATCAAGGCAAGTTTCCAGCCTAAGTAGACGACACAGCATGTTCAAGCCACTGTTACTAGTCACTCTTAGCCCATTAACCACCCATACAAGCAGCTGGAGCTGCCCCCTGGACTGACAGACACTTCTATTCTTCAGTAACACCTGTTTTAACAAGAATATGCACAGTTCAGAGACACATATATACACCATTTGGTCTAAATAAAGTTTTTTAGACAACATATTCTAATCCTACATTTAGATTGGATTTTTACCAACCAAGAATACCAGCTATTATCATAGAATCACAGAATAGTTTGGGTTGGAAGGAACCTTAAATATCATCCATTTCCAACACCCCTGCCATGGGTAGGGACCCTTCCCACTAGATCAGGCTGCCCGAGGCCCCATCCAGCCTGGCCTTGAACACCTCCAGGAATGGGGCAGCCACAGCTTCCCTGGGCAACCTGTGCCAGGGCCTCACCACTCTCATGGTGAAGGAATTTCTCCTTATGTGAAGCCCTCACCAGTTTATACCCATTGCCCCTCATCCTATGAATACAAGCCTTTGTGAACAGTCCCTCCCTAGGTAGCCCCTTTCAGGCAATGGAAGGTCACTATAAGGTCTCCTCAGAACCTTCTCCAGGCTGAACAACCCCAACTCTCTCAGCCTGTCCTCGTATGGGAGGTCCTCCAGCTTTCTTATCATCTTTGTAGTCCTCCTCTGGACCCATTCCAATGGCTCCATATCCTTATGCTGAGGATTCCACAACTGGACGCAATATTCCAGATGAGGTCTCACTAGAGAGGAATAGAGGGGCAGAATCACTTCCCTCAACTTGCTGGTCACACTTCTTTTGATGTAGCCCAGGATACAGTTGGCCTCCTGGGCTATTTCCTAAGATGAGGATGTTCCAGCTCTTCTAGTGTATATTTATGTACACTGGTTTGTGTAGTTTATCACACGTAATTAAAATCTATAATATCCCCCCCCTTTATATTAGAACTCTTTTTTTTCCATAACTTAACTACTCCCATGATAAAATCAAATGCACAAGATGAACAGGGTCAAGCCAACCAGTAAGTTCCTTTCAGTCACTTTCTGAGATGGTGAGAGGGGACACTGCCCCTGCCAGATGACCCCTCTCCTTGGGAGATGCTGAGACAGGGTCACTATCCTTCTTGAACGTCAGCTATTCAGCTCACAAATGAAAGCCTGCTTCAAAAGTTAAAGGTTGGAAGTTCTTGGTATTATTTAAAATGTCTATGAAACAGACTAAATTCCTTCATATTAATATTCATCACAGAAGATATTGATAGTAGTTACATTACATGACGCTGCTCTCCACAAAGCTTAAACACAGCTGTTGTGCTTGTACCAGCTTTTGGAAACCACTCACCAAGGCTGACTTCTATCACAAGACTTTGCTCCTGTCATTCCTAGGATGACTATTTTTGTTCCTCACTTTATTTTAAGTCAGATTTCTCAGCTATCAGAATGTGATAGAAGATAAGCAGATAGAGTAGAGGGCCAAGAGGAGGAACAACCACACCCAGCTAATGACCAGCCAACTGTCAAAACAGCATTATTTTGACTCAGGCTCTGAAGTGCACTGTTGCGGTCTGGTCAGGAGTAGGCCCTCATCCTGCCTTGAATGTAAAGATGCATAAGATTGCTTTGGTCACATATTTTGGGAAGCATGAACTGTTCTTGGCAAGGCAAAGATGACTGAGAGGCTGCTGGCGTGCTCCTTGAGCTGATGTCATCTTGCAGCCCAACTAGAGCTCTGGGTGCACACACTTAGTCACACATACACACAGCTACCAGTCACCAAACTTTTGTTATGGCTAAAAAAATAAATTAGTTATTTTTGGCTGGAGAGTTCTTCATCCCTCTCAGACTTGCTTTCTGTCTCCAGCTAGCAAAGCAGCCACTCCCTCTGGAGCACCTGACATCCAAGCACAAGGATAAATCTGTCAGGGAGCAGCAAGAGCAGGGCTGCTTCTTAAAGGGAGGTGAGCCAGGAACCAAGGGGAAGCCTTGCTAGCCAGGTTTCAGTCCCACAGAGGTAGAGAGAGGTGAGTAAAACAGATCCAGTGGTGACAGCCAGGTCCAAACAAAAGTATAATAGTATACAGTATAACAATGATGAGACAGGTCTGAGGTCAAGCCAGGAAGTTAATCAGTAGGTCAGGAACAGGATGAGTCCCACAGATCATCAGGTAGGTCCACAGTGACAAAAAACAATCCAGGAAGAAAATCCATCGGCTGAGGTCCAGCTCAAAGGGTACCGTAGCCAGGCAGGTGCGTGGCTGTGGCTGTGGCTGTGGCTGTGCAGGAGACTAATACACATCCAGCACAGCTCTAGCAAGGCATGAATGCCCACCGCTGACATTAAATAGAGCTCTTGGGCCCATGGGTGTGGGATCCAGGTGAGGCTCACTGGGCTATTAATGAGCTGACAAAACCAGAGGTTCCATGTAGTCTGGGATAATTTTGTATTTACTGCTGCCTTCCAGATATTGACTCCTCACCCACCTAGTAATTGACATCTCTGCTTCAATATTTCTAATCGTACCTCCCTCCCATCCCTCACTGAGATACTTTTTTCTTTCCAAATCTAGTTGTAGAGATCCCATTGGCTTTGCCTTCTAACATTTTCCACTCTTTCTTTGTGACTCACATTAGACTTCCAAATGCTTGGGAATAAGTTGCTGGTTTGTGTAAATGAGACTGGTTTCTCCCTAGTGTAGGCTTAAAGGAGATACACCTGAATTTATGTCATGCTGCAGTCATATATTTTATTATATTACATTTTCTTTCGTGGATCCTGTGGAGGATGTATCAGCTAATAAACTGAGGAACACAATCAAGCTGAAAACTCTAGGTTTCTGGGTTGATTGTGCAAATTTATTTGCTTTACTTATACTTAGGCATCCTTGATTACTGGATCACATACTGGGGTTTTTTTCCATAAGTTTTATGCATCATTTATTATTCAGTTCTGAGCAAATGAGCTGTTATCTCCTCACATTTTTTTGACCTCTATTCTCACACTATTGAAATGCTGTCCTGGGGTGAGAATTATTCTTTTACCGTGGACATTTCAGTGGTTCTCACAGCTGAAGTTTCATGAACAATATTCTGTGCACATTCAAAACATCTCTTCCAGCTAATGGAAGTTTATCAGACTCATTTTATAGGTGCAAAATTGAGCTAGTAAGAGATTAAATTCCAAAGTATGAACTATATTTGAGTGCTGTAAGCGAGATACCTTAGAACTTCGGGGTTTTTTTCTGTCTGTGCAGCAGTATTTAGCCTTTCAAATAATCATAGACAGGTTTCCACTGACTTCAGCTGCAATCATGACTGCCTGGTACTTGCATTAGTAAAGATAAAGTCTGTTAAGTCACTGATTCTGACTTCCTGTGTTTTAGAGACCTATTTATACATTTCACTCAGTTATCCCTGTAATTAGTCCAATAATTCAGGATTATCCAAAGTATAGAGTAAGTAGACTAGGAAGGCAGCTAGTCTTGATTTGAAGACCCCAACTGATAAAGAGCTGATGATTTGCTTGGGTTGATTTTTGTGAGGTGATTAATTACTCTCACTGTTAAAACTTTATGCCAAATTCCTCATCTGGTTCTGCCTAGCTTCAGCTCACAGATGTAAGTTCTGATTTTGCTTTTCTCCAGTGGGTTAAGGATTTTCTTTATAGCTGGTACTTCTCAGGAACATATTTGTAATGTGTAATCATGTCATGTGTCAAAAAGTTTGGTAGGCAATTCACTGACAGACATGTTCTCTGGCTCTTAAATAATTTTAGTTGCTCTTTTCCACATCAATTTTTAAGCCTTCCTTCTCTTTTCATATTTAAACAACCATCCTAGATGTCATTCTTAGGAGTTAAGTACAGCAGGATTGAAAAAAAATCAAGTCAGTTTCTAGTGTTTCAGACTGAGAAGGCAAAAAAAAAGGATACCACATTAATACCTACAGAGAAGTGTGATTTAAAGGATTTTCTCAGAATTTCATCTGTACTTCTTGGCACAGTTAGGGACAGAATCCAATTCACTAAGGTGCCTTTCAGCTGCTTTAATCATCAAAGTGCCTTTTCTTTTTCTGCTTCTCCCTGACTCATAATTTATACATTTTCCAACTTTTGGAAGAAATTAATCAAGGGTCCTACAAACAACCTCCTCCTTAAGTCCAGATTTAGCCTCAGAGTAAGTCTACCTAGTGACCTTTCTAAAGGGGACCTGTGCTAAAAATAACTCACAGTCATGTAATTAAACACTGATTCATTATGCTTATGTACAAGGAAGGAAAATGTAGGTTGTATTTCCTAAAATTTGCATGCTTAACTTTTTGACCTCAATAAGGTTCTTTTCACATGGCATATGGGCATGGTGATTCCTAGGCTTACCACAAAACAAAGTGGAAAAATTATCCCTCTGACAGCCATATATTGGCACATGCATGACTCATGGAGGTTGACCCTTTGACCTGCACTTCACGAAGAGCTGGCATGTGTTCACATTCATCACCTGTGGCCATACAGACAATCTTTACAAATATTTTCTGTTAGGAGAGCAATGGTAACACTCAGGACATTTACAAATCTGCTCTGGTCTCCGAAGAGAAAAGGTCAACCTGGAGACAGGCTTTCTTTCCCTGTTCCATCCAGTTCATATATATCTCCATGCTGAGCCCATCCTACTCTGGTTCCTTAGGCAAGTCAAATTCTCCTCATGTGGCTGGTTTTAATATTTATATTATTTTTTTCTGTCCTAAACATGTTACCCACTGATCCCCAGTGCCTGCCATCAGTGTTGCTGGCCTGGGCTGACCCATCCAGTGGCTTTAATCTCTTCTTCTTTGTCTATGCTCTCTTCACTCCCTACCAATGCTCTGCCCTCCTGCTAATTTATTCATTCAGACTCCCTGGACACTTGGTTCACCCACAGTGTACCTCTTTATTTCAGACTTTCTCTCCAGCCCATCCCAGTTCTCTGTTTGCGCCTTGATCTCTGAGCGATATCTGCTTTCAATAATATACTTGTCCACAACCCTACCTTGATCAATAATTCCTTGCCTAGCCACTCTATGCCTTCCTCATTGCTGCACATCACATCACATTTTTGCTACCTCTCCACACAACCTTTTTCTCCCACTGGTCCCCACATGTTCTGCTTTTAGCTCCCATACATATTCAAACCCAGAAAAACATCTACTTCTAGTTTCTCTCCTTCAGAGCAGCCTTCAGTCCCAGCATCATCACTTGTCTTTCATTTGCTCCCTGTCCAAATACAGTCTTTCTTCCCAGGGCTGATTCTTCTTTTTCCTACATTCAAACCATGGCTTCCACAGGCTGTGCTGGACCAGCATAGAGTGCAGAATGTGCACAGAAAGGGACAGATATGCAAAAACATCACCAGGTAGTGGCAGATCCCATCAGCTTTTAATGACTATCAGCAGGTGTTTGTCTGTGTGACAACTCTTATGCTATAAATGTAAGGTAGTTTATATGCCTTTTATTGAAGGTTAGATTGCTGTAAATTACCACTCCACCCCAGTTTACACAGAGTAAGAATGAACAGGAATAATTGCCATATATCTGTTCACACAAAGCAATTTTCTTCCCCATATTTATTTGTTCGGGTGTCCACACCCATTGACTCCCTTGTTTCAGTTCAGTACCTATCACACCTGAAATTTGCAATAGCAGGGGTAGATCTCAGTGAGCCTCTGCACTTCAGCAACAGCTCTAGCGCAGACAGATGCTTTGATAGATCTTTGGCAAGACTGCACTTACCAGGTGCTTACTGCAGGTATCAGAAGTTTGAAACTTGACCAGATTTGGCCAAATTTTCATAAGGATGAAGAAATCCAAGGACTGCTACATTTCATTGACTTTTTTCATTGTTGGAGTTGTCTGTTACCCAGATCAGCCACAGGGTTCTTCACTCTGGGCAAACCAACAACTCTTTCTTTGCTTGAGTGTGTAAGTGTATATGGGTAAGTGCATTTAGCTTCCTGATTTAACTGAAATTCTCCATATATTCATCTTAAGGGAAGCATTTAGGGTGCAGTATTCCATCCTGAATGGTCACCAGAAGGCAATTTTTATAAAAAGTAAACCAGTATCTTAGAATAGGCAGCCTGAATATCAATCACCACTCCTCTGATAATGCTGCAGTGTTACAGATCACCTTGATCAGTCACAGAGACCTGATGGCATGTCTGCAACAAGCCTGCTCATAGAAGGTATAGTTAAACATATATACCATTCAAAGTATATACATTTATGTAGTGCAGTATAATGGAAACAAAGAACAAATTGTAATTGCATCCATACAATCTCCAACAGAAACTCCTGTGAGCTAAAGAATGATAATAACAAGAATAAGAGTAATATGCCTAAGCATGAAATATTCTACTTATATGCAAGCCCAGGACTGTTTTCCAGCATGCATTTAGGCAGGCTAATATGTATAGGCCTAGCATAAAGCTGGGCTGAGTGATAGGAAACACATGTTTCTTGGTACTTGTGGTTACATAATGGTATAAAAAGAGTCCTGACATTCTATAGGTCTCTGGACAATTCTGCTATTGATGTGTTCTGAGTCACTGCAAACAGACCGTCGTATGTTTCTGAATCACTTCCTGCTTAGGGGTTCCTCCACTTCTTCCAGAGATTGTATGCTGGGGAGGAATTCAGTGGGCTAAAGCCCAGGAGAACCATTCTAAATACTTTCCCTTTCCCGTCCTTTAAGTGTAACTGAATGACTCAGAGAGGGGATGACACCTTGCGCCGATGTCATTATTCCCTTGTTGGAATGGGAGAACCCTATGGGGAATCCAGAAGGAAATATAATTTTATGTTTTATTTTAGAGATTCCTTTTGTTTCACTTGGATTTATTTTTCATTGCTGGCATTTTTGGTTCACTAGGAGTTTGGAAGTGAGAAGCTATACTATAATAAAATAAAGGATGTTTCAGCTATTTTCAATACTATTACAGTGCCTTATCTCTCTGTCCCAAAATATTAGGGCACAGACCACAGAAATGGTCAATAGATACCTAAGTACCTCTGAGGCCTTATTACCTTTACAATTACTAATGCTTGTAACTAGCTGCATTGAGATACCTGGAACATTCATAGGTGCTTCTTTTAGATCTGTGTTATTGTTTTGTTGATATTCTGATAATGCAAGATCCTAGCAGAACATAATAGGAAAACCATTGCAAAATTAAAAGTCTCAGGTGATTTGAGATGTCCCAAATCTAGCATTGTTTTGCCCAAAAAGTATTGTCAAGAGACTGTTCTAATGTACTTTCAGGGAGGAGAAAAAATCTGCATTTAAGGAAAATAAAATCTTCTACTATTTAAAATGCTCCTGCTTTCATTTGACATTTTCACTAGAAAATGCTATCTTGGTGACATTTTTTCACATAAAGATAAGCCATCATGAACCTTGCTTTTCAAGCACTTTTTTGTTTGTTTTTCCCAAGTTATACTGGACTGATATGTGATCTTTTGGCAAATCAGTATTGTGATGAAAGTACAATCAGTTTCTGAATAGTTGCAAAATTATTTTGACTTTGAGAGATGCTTATCCTGAATGCCAGCTGATGCAGTACTTTCTCATTAAATGACAGTAAACAGTATTCCTGTATGAGCTGTGCCTGTTGTTCAGAAATCATTTAGAGCAATCATATCCAAAGGAGCCATGTTTCACTGGGGCCTGGTCTTCTGTCTGTCACTGCATAACATGGGGCTGGGATCAAGGCAGTCGCTGCTGCTACTTCCCCATATGCATCTTTGCTAGAAAAAAAACATAATATAGAATGCCAGAAACATGTATGCAGCATAGTAACTAATATGGTCTGTTTCTGAGGGACTCCATAGAGATGTATGTAGCTTCCCCAAATCCCCTTCAGCACAAAACTTCCAGCAGAGTTACTAATGAGCACCTCTGAGTTTGTTCTTACTGGGCCACCATCTAGGATGCAGCTGCCTCATCTAGCTGTGATCATCCCTTGCTTCAAATCTTCTTGAGCAAAATAATTTACGTTGTAATCTTCATCTCTCTGTCACTTCCAAAGCTTGGAGAAGTCACTTCTGATTTTAGAGACCAAATGTCCACTTCTTATGATAACCTCATAAATTCAAGGTTACTGTTTCAGATTTCACTACTGCTTACAACCATTTGTTGTTTGATTTTGGAGTTTTGGTTTTTTCATTGATCATCTGATTTCCTTTCATGTAGCAGTGGATGGTTCTAAGACCTCAGTTCTTAAAAATTCATTTTACTGTATCTGTTTCTTTGTAGATGTGCCAGATGTTTCTAACTCTGTAGGCACTCTTACTTCTTCAGATTTTGCTGAAGGTAATCTTTGTAGCTGACAAACCACACACCTTCTGTATAATCCTGTAATTTAACAATGCTAAATGCAGGTCACAGTTAACTTTCTTACTCTTATCCAGTGGGTGCTTTCTTATTTTGATATTGCTTTCTACGAACCTGTGGTACTGAATATAAACTTGGACTTGTAATAAAACGTCTCGTTCTGTGTTCATCACAGACTACTTAAACTCAGATCCACTAAATCACCATGCCGTGTTAGCTATCTGCTGTACCAGGTGCCTAGATCTAGTGAAAATCGATATGACCACCTTTACGACTGCCTAGTAAGGCTACCTCTGCAATAAAAATTTCATTTCTCCAACATAAAGGAATTTATGCCAGACTGCATCAGCTGACCAACTGTTCCCATGCTACAGAGCTTTCACTTGACTGGCCTGTGCTTTCAGTGTATGTGACAAGCCTTAACAGGTTCCCTTTCCCTTGGAAGATACCCTCAAGCTCTTATTCAATTGTTTTGATCTTCTGCCTCTTTGGTGAGCTACCTCTTTGATGAGAAGAAGGGAGTGGCATGTTTTTATTCATGGATAATTTTTTTCCCTTGATATGATTATAAACTGTGCTTCTTCCAGTTTGCTCATTGCCCATGAGATTTTTCACAACTCTTCTAGCAAGAATTAGTTCTCTGCTCCCGAGTTTCACCTCTTTTATGGTCAATTGCCTGTGGTTTTGCTTTCCATGCTAACATGCCCATTCCTGGCAATACTTCAGCTTGCACTGACATCCATGTTCCAGGCACAGGCATTTCATCTGCTTTCAAGGAGATAGAGCTTTAGTCCTCTGCAGCACTGCTCACTGGTCCCACAAAGAGTCATCTGAGGATGTGGTACTGCTGTCCTCTTTGTCCACGCTGGGGAAACCCTTGGAAAGCGATAGAAATAACTGTGGCACTTTCACCAAATACCAGCCACTGCCCTGACTTGTGTTGTTTGTAGATCTGTGTGCAGCTTTGTGAGGACCACAGCTCCATGCTCAATGTACCATTCTGTTGCCAATCTCTTGTCTTGCAACAACTTACATCCTTTGCATCATGATAGCATTGTCTTTCTTCTGAAGATTTTAGTCTGAATTAGGTAGCTTCCTTTGGCTGGCAAAATTTAATGGCGTTTCCAAAAAATAACTGTTGCTCCTCCAGTAGATTATGACTGCTTTTTCTCAGGTTCCAGCCATGTTTGCTCTTTTCCTACAGACTCAGGTCCTCAAAATCAAGGCTGTTAGCTCTTCAACACCCTGGTAACCACAAACTCTGCTGCATTTTTTGCCGTTCATCATACTCTTTAATGACATGTGGTTCACATGCTTCGTTTTTATATTGAAGTCAGTATTCCTCAAATTCCTGTGGTACAGCATCCTAGTGAACCTCAGATGTCAGGCTTAATTCAAAACTATTAGAAGCATCCAGTACTTCAGCACCAGCTATTGTCAAAAATAAAGCCTCATCTGACTGTCATGGAAGCCTTCGGCCTAAGAATCACTTACCGTTTCCCACAATTACTGAGGGCCACAGACTGGCAGTGGAGGCCAGAAGGACACAGGGTGTCCACACATCCATAAGCAGACCACTGCACTTTAGGGCAAACCAGGTTCCTCCTTTTCTTTGACCTCAAGTATCGGCTTATAGACAACAAAGCCCTTTTAAAACTTTCTCCAATTACCCTCCATACTCCCAGAGAGCATCAGCTCCTGTAAGGTGAAAATGAGATTCATAGGTGTCTAATGTTAAGTGTGAAATATCTCATTGAAGGAGTGTGATAGAGGCCTGTTTTATTCAGTATCTCATTCCCAGGACTCCAGAAGCAATAATGTAAACATTGACACAAGTGGCATATGTCTAGGCTTTTAAAGGTCTTCAAGCTCTGATCACAGAAGAAAAGCAGAATGCAACAGTAGATTCTCCTGGAAAGGATGCAGGCTGGAAGGATGGAGTCACCAGGTTCCAGCTTGCTGAGGTTTTCTCTCAAAGTACAACCTTAGGCATAACAATGCATGCATCAAATATTACTAATATTTTCCTGACTCACAAAAAAGTTTATTAAATTGCCTGAGTGAAAATCAAAGCAGGGTTTTTATTGTACTGGTAGCAGCGTCACAGGAAGAGAGGGTTGTGCCTCTTCAGCTCTATAGACAAAAGCCGGGGTCTGCAAAATGTTCTAGTTTCAGTTTAACTGTGGGGAAAGGGTTGCAGGAGAGACCTTAAGACAGTAAAGGCTGATCTACGTACAAAACATGTACGAGGCAGACTTGCAGTAGTTCAGCATGTGCTCTAGACTGACTGCGAGATACATACACCTTCTAGCACAGCACCAAGCTCCAGCTGATGTATTCTCATCAGCAGGGTTAGTTGCCTCGGGCTCAGTACTCTGTTGCCAGAGGTGGCAATAATACTGTGATCTGTGAGGGAGACAGTGTGCAAACATGCATCTGTTCTCACACCATGCGTTGCACAAGTGGTTACCACAAGAGCTATTGCCTTTTGACCTACCCTGTGAATCTGTGCTGACCAGGGCTACATGGCCCTTGGCTGGTATGCAGTCCCTGTAAAATAACATCTTGTTTGCCTGTGAGTAGCATTCCTATTGATCAGTTTCCAGCTGGCTTATATTGATTTAGCTTAATTCAATGCAAGTGTTTTGTATGTAGAAAAGGCTCTGTGAATGTTCCCATGAGATCTACATCAGTTCCTCTGTCCCTCTTGCTCTTTAAATCCTATTGTCACTCATTTGTAGCCTTCCTACACTCCGTATATGCCTACTGCTGGGGGGAGCAATTGCCAGGAGCTTAATTTTAGAGAGGAATGCTCATCCTGCTGTCTGGGAATGAAGCCTGGTATAACCAACTTCAAAGACTAGACAGATTTTTTGTTGAGCTTAAAAGACATCTTCCTCTTGACTGGGATTTGCTATTGTATCTCTTCTACTCTCATGTAACCTTTCAGTGCATGGGCGGGCTCCGGTGTTTTCCAGGCTCATTCCAACTCTAGACCCTTTCAAATGCACATATTAGGTGCTAGCGAGTTCTCAGTTCTGCCTGTTGCCCACTGAACATCACTGAGATGACTGACAATGTGGTGGATTTGACAGTATCTGTGCTTAAAGAATCCATCATTTGGCTCTCCTGTTTGCACAGAGCCCTGGCACTCAGACAGCACAGACATAAAAGAAGGGTTATTTTTAATGCTAATAAACTAGCGCAGAAGGAAATAATCCTTTGCCTTCTTCCTTCACTTCACAATTTTATTCATAACAAAGGACTTCACACCAACTATAATAAAGGAATGCATCATTTTTCCTGTGTTCCTGTTGTTTTTCTGACAGACATATGTATTTGTTTATTTTTAGATTATAAAATGCAATTACTGTGTTTTCTGAAGTACATATGTAAAATTAAAACCATGTTGAGTCAACTTGCTGCTTAATTTATGTTAATTAAGCTGTTCAATGGGAAGGATGTTCCTGGTTAGGTTGCTTCAGTAGGATCTGGATGCTATTCTTGCCTTTGCCACAGACTGCTCATTTGAGCTATGGCAAGTCAATTAATCTCCCAGTATTTCAGTTCTTCATCCCCAAAATGAAGATAATTCTTCTTCATCTTGTCTGTTTTGATTGTAAATGCTTGAAGCAAGGATTCTGTTGCACAGAATCCAGCATAGTATACCCAAGATTAATTTATACTTTCATATATTGATAAGGAAGTCATCTGGTCTTCAAGAACAAAACACCTCTGTAAGTCCTTCCCAATGCACAGATTTGCAAACAAATATACTTCCCACCACACCCAGAGAGGTAATAAGTCAGAGCTCTGTCAGCTCATGCTCAAAACTGTGTTTTCATCAGTGGAAATATGCTGATCTCAGTATCCAAACTCTGGGGTTTTATTCAGGCAGTCAAGAACTCATTTTCAAGATGAGTTTGGTTCTTCCTTTGCATCCTTAAACTTCATCTAAGCTAAGGATTGTGTGAAATCTAATCAGAAGTTCTACTATGGATCAGGTTCAGGCCTGCGGGTTAGGTAAGACAGAAACTCTGCCTTGAGCACACTTGGCCAGCACTCCTGGGAAAACTCAGTGTCGTGTGAATGTCTGAAGGACCTGCTTCATTGTGACAGTTTCTCACATCTCCATCTCTCAAATAATCAGTCTCAGAATAGGCTCTGCTGGGCTAGCAGGATCTACCCCTGATTAGTGTCATATCTACTTAGAAACAGTGATGATTTTCTGTCAAAACTTGATGTATGCTCATTTGTGCTGACCATCCTCCCGCTATACCCAGGCATGTCTGCTTTCCTATTTATTCACCAGTTGTGTTTTACCTGGATGTTTGCCTTATGCTTTTGTACAATTCCTAGTACATTGAAGTCCTCAGCCCTAAGCTGGCTGCACTGGAGTAGCAGCTACCAGAGGAGTTGCCCTCTGTTTTCAGTTAGTCCTGGCTTCAGCTGAATGATTTTTCTCAAACCAATCAGCTCTCTTGAACACTAGATCTAAGCCTTTATTTCTCTAAATCTGGGAACTCAGGATATATTTGCAGTAAAGAAGATGAGCAGGAGCTAAAGCATGATGGGATTACACTGTTACTTTATTACTTGACAGCACTTAAAATGCTTTTCAATGTCATCTATGGTCAGTATAAGCCTGTCATTATAAAAGATGGTGGTATCTGTGCAGCTTCCTCCCTTCCTGGTGCCTGTGTCTGCCTCAGAGTAGTGTAAGGACCAGGTCAGCCCTATGGTTCTTCTACCCATTGTAGGCGTCCTTTTATCAGTCTAAAATTTCTTTCTTCCTTTGGTATACAATGTACCATCCTTTGCAAATGTAACTGAGACACATCCAATGTGAGCTTCACTATGTGAGCTTGGAATGCTAACCCTCTCCCTGCCTGACTAGCTGGGTTGGGCTGTCATGGCAAAGGAAGAGTCCCAGCCTTGCACTGCTGCCAACACACATGCCAGTTTTGGTCCTCATACTACATATGGACTTCCAGTAAATGACATGCTTCCTATAGCCAACCTGGCAGCAATGCCTATGCCCCAAGCACAACCTAAAGGATCAAAGTACCCATTCGACATTGGCCTCCTTTTCACAGAGGGAAAGTGGCAAAGAGTAACACTAAGCTTTCATAATGTCATCTGGAGTCAGTATAAACCCCACTCATTGTAAAGATTTCATGTACGGTTTAAATCTGCCTTATTCATTGCTGGACCTATTTGCCCAACAGCATTTTAAGCTGCATGATGCAACCCTGTTCATGAAAAATGTGATCATGCAATAGACTTCTCTTGCTGGCTGTCCCTTGGGAGAAAAGTTCTGGCCACCAGCTGACACCCCCAAGACAGATCAGACCAATAAGCCTGAAATAGAGGTCACTAAAGTTCAGAGATGGTTCATTTTGCACCCAGGTATTTAAATCTTCATGTTTCTGGTTCCCATCAATAAGCTGTAAACAAAGGAGAGTGACAGGAACCAAGGATTAGGGTGTCTATGGGCACCTACCTTCCTTAGCACTCACACTGAACTAAAACAAATAGACTCTGCTTCACCTCATTTAGCCAGCTCACTTGCGATTCACACCTATCCTGTACAGCAATTTCCATTTTCATTTTTCCTCCCAATTCACTGAAAAATTCTCCCTCACCCTTTCCATAAACTCAGCAGCCCGTCTTCTGTTGAAGTTACAAGTCAGATGTTAGCTTAGCCAGTGATTAATACAGCTCTTGAAAATGTCAGCTTTGAATCTCACTGCCAAGTTCACCCACCTCTCTGGGCAACTCCTTATACATCTTCTCTTCCCTTCACAATATTTTTGCATTTGAATATAATTAAAACTGATGTTCTAGTTTATATCTTGAAAGCACGTTAATTGTAATCTTGCTCTTGAGTGTCAGGAAATGTTTTGAGGCTGTTCTTGTTGAAGAAGGACCTTTTTAATTCACCTTTCACATGGATTGTTTGCAGCTCTGAAAAATCTGATCTCTGGCTGTCTATCTAGTCCTGTATAACACCCAACCACCTGTTGACAGAACCCGGTGATTCTGAGGAAGTGAATTCTACATAATTGTTGTCATCTACTGGTGGGGATACAGAAGGATCACACCAAATCTTACGAAGTGTTCTCTTTTTCCCTCACTCTCAAACCAGGGCAGTCTTTGTAAACCGTGACAAGTAGTCTCACCACATTAAAGATTAAGGCTGGGTTTGCCATATACTGGACAGTTTAGCCTGACCTGGTTCTGCCTGCGCTTCTATGTGTGCAGTATCAACAACGAAGAAATACTACTGTGCCTCAACAAAAGCAGAGTGATCCCTTTGATAGGTAATGTTCTAGGGAACTTGATCTTGGAGTCTCTCACATGGAGGAATACAGTTGGGGGCAAGCAGATTTTGCCTATGAGTGTTTTCTTATTCCTTTTGAAGTAAAAGAGGAAATGTGGGAACCATTTCTAAATTACCCATGCAACCAGAGTGACAGAAGAAACCCAGAAACAGATAAAGACCAACAGCTGGAACATATTGTGATACAAGGAAGCAATTAGTTTATGGCATAAAGGAATGAAATCACATATAGAAATGATTTGTGTCTCCTAGCGTTACTTCAGCAACCAAGAAACTTTGGGGCAAAGGAGGTCTGTGGTCCCAGGCCTGTGCGGGTGTAGTATGGAGATATGTCACCCTATAGGTGGTATTCCTTAGTACAGCCTTTCCTCAACAGTCTCCTCTGAGACCTTGCAGATGTGTGGGAAGAGATGAGAGGGAAGATAGAGTCAGTCACTTCCCCTCTCTTCAAGCTTTCCCAACACTCTCCAAGTTCCCGAAAACACTTGCTTCTCCCTGCCATGGGGATACCTTGAGGTAGCTTTAGTCTATGTTCCCCTGAGACGTTGCGTCATAAGCTGGGTGATTGACCACAGCCTCTCTGCTGCCCTCCTACTCTCTGCTGGCCTCAGCATTGGGAACGAAAGTCCATCTTCACAGGCTTGCTTAAAAATTGCATCATCGAGTCATAAAACAGTGAAAATACCTCAGGGTGGGAGAGGAATTTGAGATAAACATTCTTTACCAGACATTGCAAAAGAAACCATGGCCTCATCAGAATGAACTCTCATTGCCTTCAGTGCAGCCAGGGCTTCAGCCTGTATGTGTGAGATGCCATGCTACCATGGTGATGAGTTCAGGATAGCATTAGCCACATGAAGTCAGACAGCCGGATTGATGGATGTAATCAAATTTCCTTCCCCAGTTACAGTTTTACCAACCAAAGCCTCCATTTAATCAGCATTTGTACTCATATTGGGATTTGTTTCAGGAGGGACTCCATTTACCACTCCCAGTTTCTGAGAGCTGGTTAATCCTTTCATGGGGCAGAGTTCATATATCATGCCTCATAAACTCCCTGTGTGAGGGTTTAGGAAGAAAGGACAGGATTTGTCATAAGTGCTCTGCAAGCGTGTCTTCACAGCAGGCACAGAGATACCCATCCAGATGGCTTCACCCCATTAACTTCTCACAGGTGGAGGCCAAGGTCAAAAAATAAACAACAGCTCAATCCACGTATGCTAACACCCCTCTGCCTTCCTAGAAATGTCTGGGAACAGAAACACCTAAGCTGTCCCTGCAAAAGCCATCTACATATGGTGGTTTTGGCACATTCATCCAACTCTACATTTCCCAAATCCAAACTGGTAAGCCTGTTCCATGATGGGCTTCATGGGCCTGTCAGCCCATAGGATCTCCACACAGTGTTCCACTGTGAAGCATATATGCCAGCTCCAGTCCCATAAAGGTTATGGAAAAATTCACTGCTTACAAAGGGTCACAGTAGCATCCATGCTTTTGGGGAACCCCTGCCACCAAGGTCTATCACTAACCCTGTGTGATCCAGGATCAGTTTAAAATAACTTCCCTTATAACACTCCATGGAAATCCCCCGCCAGTCACCCTCCTCACATGCTTTTTGTTCTGAGAATCAACAGGGCTCCAAGAGGGGTCTCAGAAGAGGCCACATCTGTACAGAGTTTGCTTTCATCCCCACAAGGGTTTCCAAACAATGGCAGTGCCAGCCGGAGGTTTGCTGAATGGTATGAGAACCAAAGGCTTTCTTTGCTTTCTGTTCATCCATTAAAACCTTGTGAGTCAAAATTAAGAGGACAGGAGTGGGAGCTCTTGGAGGCTGTGGTTTCTCACAAATGCCTAAAGCTAAGTACTAATGAGAAAGTAAAAAAAAAAAAAAACCTGCAACCCTTCACCGCAGCAATGTCACAATTAGAGACAAATCCAGTGTGTGCTGCTTTACATTTATGATGCAGACGAACTCATTTAGCTAATTAGGGCTGTCTACAAAATGCCTGTAAAATAGTTATCTGTCCACAAGGTCCAGTATCAGAGTTTCTTGCTACTGAAGTCCAAAAGTGCATAGAAACACAGCCAGGACACTGCTACTCTCTGAGTATGGAATTAGCTGAGCCACCTCTGCATAGGAAGTCTTGAACATTTTCTTCATTGTCCCACCCAAAATTGATGTGAAAACCCATAAGTTGAGAAGCCTGAAAGGATAAGCATATAGAGAACTTTTTTTGATTTCAGCATTTAAGAAACAAAAGCATGAAAAAGTGAAAAGCCCAGCTGGCTTCTCCCATTAAGATTAAGTTTTATTTTAAAAGTTTTGAGTAGTCCTAAACAGATTGAGAGATTATTTAGCATCTTTGGGAAAGCAAACAGTTTTTCTTTGTCTGTGCAAAGATTTTTATTGTTGTTTTTAAAAAGCATCTTTTACCACTGAAGTCTGGTCTATATATTTCAGAGGCAACAGTTTGTGCAAGACAGAAGTTCAGCAGAGAGGTTCAGCTTCTGTGTTTCTGAGATGCTGGTAATACTTCCATGAGAAATAAAGCCAGGAACACTCAAGGACAACTCAGGAAAAGCATTCAGCAACCAGTTTTGGAAAATAATATAGTGGCATGAAGTCTGATGGGAAGAAAAGAGGTAGAACTGTAATAAGGAAACAAGCACCCATCTTTCCAGACTAGTTTCAGACTTTGCCTGCAAGTGAGTGCAAGTTTGTGCAGCAATGGAAGGCCAGTGTGTCCAGTGATATGTAGTGTAGGCGAGTGGTGCCTCTGCTCCTCTTTCTTCACTCCCTGTGCCTGGCACTGCCTCCAGCCAGATTGACAGGCATGAGCTCCCCTAGTGAGCCCAATACTCTTCTTTAGGGAATATACCAGTTTGCCTCCATGCAGGTTTCTGCCCACATTCCAAAATCCTACCTGGATCCCATGTCAGCCTCAGTAATGTGCCTGGGAAAGAAACAAATAACTTCCTGTACAGGGTGTGGAGCAGCTCACTGACATTTGTCTCATTTATCCCAGAGAAGTGGAGATATTGCCTCACAGATGAAATCAGCTCAGGTCCCCACCTCTTTTTCCAGTAAAGGGTGAACACTTTCTCTCTAGACAATACAGAAGGAGTGGGCTCATGGAGACCACAGCATCCTTTGCCGCTCCAGGCTTGCCCAAGCTAAAGAATAGGGTCTATGTGTTACTCCAAAAGGAATTTCTCTGTTTCCTGCTGCGTGCCGTTCCTGGCCACTGCAGCCTGTGGTACATCAATGTGTGTACTCAGCAGGGGAAAAATGCTACTGACCAAGGTGGTGGTTGCAAGATGAAAAAGGCTGGTCCACACAGTGGTTTCTTCTGTCTTCCTCTGAATGTGTTCACTTCAGGAGCCTCTTCCTTATTACAGCTGGATAAGATGTAAACAGAAGCCAGTCCCAGATGAAAATAACACTGTTGTGTGTGGAACATGCTCAACAACTGTACTAGTTTTGACTCCTAATGGCGAACTAGTTTGTTCCTCAGCACTGAGGTCACAGACAAAGTTTGATATAGGACAGTCACAGACAAAGATTGCACCCACTGAATTCTTTTCTTCCATTTCATTGGAAGCTCTAATGTCTTTAGCGAACAGGTGGAGCATGATCGTATCTCATCTCAGGGAATAAGCCACAAGAGGGAGACAAATACCCATGTGGGTCCATTGTGGGCTCATGCCCTCAAAGCCCAGGTAGGAAGAGGTTTTCTCGGTTCTTGAGAGGTTTCAAGGTTTCAGATTATTTCCTTAACCCAAAGTCAAAATCTCAAGAAGCCTCTAGAATGAAACATGGAGAAATAGAATGCACATCAGGAAAAACTTCCCTTTCACAGTTTAAAAGCGTTTCATTTCCCCTTTGGATTAAAAAAAAAAAATTAATTGGGGTTCATTCACAGAGTCATTGAAACATGACACTTTCAACTTTGAAAATATGAAGTCTGCACTTTGAGACATTTTCTTCCCCAAGGAACTGCTGTGTTTGGAGAGATGGTGAAATAGAGCCCTTCCTACAGTTTTTGCCTCCCACCAAAAACATGTGATTTGAAAGTTCTTAAGAAATCTCAAGAGACACAGAGCTAATTCGATCATGGAATATAATGGCTGCCTTTCATGTCCTCAGGGTCTCTGAAATGAGTCAAAAATTACTCTGGATAAACAGAGAGCATTTTTATCTGGAGAAAGAAACTAGAAGAAACTGTGAAACACAAGAACGAAGACATAGGAAGAACAAGGCTCATACTTGGTTTCCACCTGCTCTTGGTGCCTGCAAAAGATGTTACAACAACTCAGGGTTCAGAATTGCTGCAACCAATGTTCAATTCTATGTGCAGTCCATGGAGGTAGATCCATGGAATAAGGCTTTCGAGACCCTTACTCCTTACGTATGTGCCCCAGAGCACAAAAAATAGGGAGTATGTATCTCACTGTCAGGTCACATTAGTAAAGTATTTTAATTCCTGCATGAGCCTGAGGGCTCAAAATGCTGAAAATAAGATCTAGCCGTAAAATAGGAAAAGCTGGACCCATACCATAAACATTTCTCATGTGAGATAATACCTGACTTTCCAGCTTATTTGAAAAAACTAGTCAGTAGAAATTATCATAAGGGAAATTATCATAAGCCCTGGAGTAGAAATTATCATAAGCCCTGGAGACAGACTGAAGCTACATAAACAGTAGAAAAACATACAGTGCCGGACCCATTCTCTGGCCTCTCTGGCATGGTCCAGCCCCAGTCATGCTATCAAACTCAGCCCCCAGAGTATGCTTATGCTGGTTTCCATGTTGTGCTTGAGACTTGTTTGGGAGAAGGATACTTGACTTAAGCCAGAATGCACCAGAAATCAATCTAATGATTTAACAGTATAGGGAACTTGGGGCAATTGTCCTTGCTGTGTCATTGCTCTGTTTATTAGTATAGTCATAGCCTAAGATGCCAATTACAGTGACACATCCCATGTTCCTCATTCTTCTTTATGTTCAAAGTCCCTTATACTCTGGAGCATTAATCAAGACTACTAGCTTTAAAAAAAATATATAAAAATAAAACAAGGATCTTCCAAAAAAGCCCCAAGTATTACTGTCTCATTCTCTGTGCTATTATTTCTATAGCTCTGAGTGCTGAGGAACAGCTAGACCAAAGGAGGCAGTGATCCATTACCCAAGAGATTTCAGGAGCCCAGAAGGTCTTTTGAATGTTCTGGTGGACCATGGTATCCTGTTCCCTGTACCAGGCAGCATCTGTGCCTTATTGCTTGTGTCTTTCTACCTGCCAACATCTAACATGGCAATGTCAGCCAAAGTTGCACAGAGTCATTAATACAGTTGTAACAGCACAAGATTTAAAATAAAACATCAGAGCCACTTCTGTGCCAGGCAGAGCATTTGTTGATTAATGTACTAAATCCGGGGTTTACTTCTTGTTTTACACTGACGTAACTGCACCACTCTCAAATGCACTACAGAAGGTTGTGAAATCACAACTCAGCCTTTGGAGTTATGTATAATTCTCCTGAGCTTTGTACTCAAGGTATATGGCTTCATCTTGTGTAAATCTGGGGTAAGAATTGTATTCAATTTGCCCTTTGGAGACAGGAAAACACCTGCAGCAGACTGCATGGTGAGGTTAGAGACCATCAGTATCAGGCAAATTATCAGCTTCAATGAGAGCTAATTACTCCTGTGGTGCCTGTTGCTGAAGATTGTTTTCGACTGTGAAGTTCAGGGAAGTTTTGTTCTCATCAAAGAAACCCCACGCTGCTCATTTGGAAATCAGTGCTAATTCGGAGTTTGCCCCCAAAAAAGGATGGTCAGGCCTTCCAAGTGAAGGAAGACCTCTGTCATCCAGCATCATGTGAACCTTAGGAGATTTTGGAAGAGAAATGGCTTTGAAGACTCCAGTATAACTTCATAAATATTTTTTTTTTTACTCTCTATCATCTTCCTGTGTGTTCTATCACAGCTTAGGCACTACAGTTTTCACAAAGGTAACCCATCAAAAGAAAATCCCTAGAGTATTCTCCACCCTGTCAACAACTCACATCCACCATCTCTGCCTCTGCAATGTGTTCACACAGGGAATGGAATTTTCTATTTAGAGAAAAACATCAAAAAGTGTTCAATTCAGGTCAGGGAGAAGAGGAAAATCAAGAGTTTCTTCTTCCCCTCCACTGTATCCTGCAAAAAAAAAAAAAAAAAAAAAAAAAAATTAAACAGCTTTTCAACATCAGGAGTTGGGGTAAATGTATTTACTCTCTGAGCAAGCAGAGAAAGACAAGAGGCTTCCCTGAAGGCAAGACTGCAAAATAGCGGTAAACAGACACCGTACATCAAGAAGTTAAACTTTTCTATGTACTCATAACAACCTTTAAAAAACTTGCCTGTGTTTTAAGATGTGGTAATGGGGATTTATTGACCAGGACTGCTAGATATATGTGTGAATACAAGCACACACATCCTATATTATTTTCATGCTGAGCATCTACTTGTCAGGATAGGGTCATATAATTCTCACACTTGAAGCTCCAAAGGAATGAGAATATTATCAGATACTCACAGTCTTATTCTCCACATGCTGAAGGGAACCAGTGGGAACCCCAAAGCATCTCACTTTGAATAAAGTAGAAGTAATGTTATAGGTGAGATTAATTACAAGAAGTTCCATTTTGTGCCTAACTCTTTCCAGTCACTTCTATGACCTGTTATAACTGCAGCAAGTATTAGTAGTCCTGAAACACTGTTTTGTGGTTTATTTACTCTAGGATGTGAGGACTAAGTTATGTTTCTGTTGGGGGTTTTGAAATGAGGTTTGTTTTGTTTTGTGGGGTTTTTTTGTTTTATGCTTTTTAAAAGTAATGGTAAAATCAGAAGATTTTTTCACCGACCTAAAGGATATTAATGTCCTAAGGGATTACTGACTTCAGTTAGTAGCAGAAATTAATTTATGCTTTATCTCCATCCAGTTACCTACTACATTCATTCCTATCTGAGGTGGGAGGTCTCAGCTCCAGTGCTAAATGAAATGAAAAGTCTATCTACCTAAAGCATGCTAAATCTAACCCTTTGCCTTGCATACATTCATGATCCTCCCATTGCTTTCACAGCGATCCAGGCCTGCAGCCCTGAGGACCCCTTCAAATTACTGAATGTTTTTTGTCCACTAAAACTTTGTAAACAGTAGCCTCATTCTTGCCTCTTATTTAAGCCACCTCCAAAGCTTGCTTTCCTACTAAAACTTTGGCCTCTGCCCTCACACGGCTTTGAATCAAGTGTGTTGGTTTATTCCCACTTGATTTTACAAGCCTTCCTTACAGACTGCTCAAACTACTGTGGACTAGATCATCCACCTCATCCACAGCCCTGATTTCATCACCCCAGCGCAGTGATACACTGTAAAACTTTAACCATCTTAAAGATATATGCTGTATCCTCTTTTGCTAGAAGGAGCACTACTGTACTCCAGCTACCATTCCATCTATTAATGATCACGCTGTTTCAGGTCCTGCCTTGTACAATGCTGTCTTGATCCAGCTTTTATCGAACTCCTCATGCTACAAGTATCTCACCAGTTTTCTTATCATAACCCCAACATCTTCCTTCCTCTGGAAACCCTTGAGGATGACTCAGGATTTACTTCAGCTGGCTTGGAAGCATAAGCTCTCCTTCCCCAGCTAGTTACTTTTTTCTTCATTGTGCTATAATTATAATATAGTAATGAATATACACTTGTATTTGTTTTAAAGGACTCTATATGACCTGGACAGGCGCACACTCTCCTGGGTAGAAAACTGGCTGGATGGCCGGGCCCAGAGAGTGGTGGGAAATGGTGTTAAGTCCAGCTGGAGGCCAGTTACAAGTGGGGTTCCCCAGGGTTCAGTGCTGGGTCCAGCCCTGTTCAATGTCTTCATCAATGACCTGGATGAAGGCATTGAGGGTACCCTTAGCAAATTTGCAGATGACACAAAGCTGTGTGCAAGTGTCGATCTGCTGGAGGGTAGGGAGGCTCTGCAAAGGGACCTAAACAGGCTGGACCGCTGGGCAGAGTCCAATGGCATGAGGTTTAACACGGTCAAATGCCAGGTCCTGCACTTGGGGCACAACAACCCTATGCAGAGCTACAGACTGGGAGAAGTCTGGCTGGAAAACTGCCAGGAGGAGAGGGACCTGGGGGTGTTGGTCGACAGCCGACTGAACATAAGCCAGCAGTGTGCCCAGGTGGCCAAGAAGGCCAATGGCATCCTGGCTTGGATCATAAATGGTGTGACCAGCAGGTCCAGGGAGGTTATTCTCCCTCTGTACTCAGCACTGGTGAGGCCACTCCTTGAATATTGTGTTCAGTTCTGGGCCCCTTACCACAACTAGGATGTTGAGGCTCTGGAGTGAGTCCAGAGAAGAGCGATGAAGCTGGTGAAGGGGTTGGAGAACAGGTCCTATGAGGAGCGGCTGAGAGAGCTGGGGTTGTTTAGCCTGGAGAAGAGGAGGCTGAGAGGAGACCTCACTACTCTCTACAACTACCTGAAAGGAGGTTGTAGAGAGGAGGGAGCTGGCCTCTTCTCCCAAGGGCCAGGGGGCAGGACAAGAGGGAATGGCCTCAAGCTCCACCAGGGGAGATTTAGGCTAGAGATGAGAAGGAAGTTTTTCACACAGAGGGTCATTGGACATTGGAATAGGCTGCCGAGAGAGGTGGTTGATTCACCTTCCCTGGAGGTGTTTAAGGCACGGGTGGATGAGGTGCTGAGGGACATGGTTTAGTGTTTGATAGGAGTGGTTGGACTCGATGATCCGGTGGGTCTCTTCCAACCTGGTTGTTCTATGATTCTATGATTCTATATCACGTCTTCAATAAAGCGCAGATATTGATGTTGATGCTGGCAACTCTTATTGTTCAACATGTTCTCCCATCATTGCTTGTTTTTTCTTATACAATTTCTGATCTGGTAAACAGCAGAGGGGAAGGACTTGTCTGTCATAGCCATTGGCGACGGCAAACCTCCATAGGGCCACACTGTTAATCCACTGAGTGAACCATGCCACATGCAGTTGGTGATTACATAGACTTGTTAGTAAGTAAGTGTGTAGTGGGGAACAGTACTGCTTCTCCTCCTTATTTCACTGTACAGCCCCGACTTTGCCATACCTGGCCGGGCTGGCATGCAACCAGTGCTGATCTTCAGTTCAGATTTTCAATAAGATAGTTCCATAAACACAATGACACCGTGTTATGACATCATTACTTTCCTGTAGGTTTGAATCATCTTGCTTTTATAGGAACTCATCTATTCACTGCTCCTCCAACTTAATTGACACCAGGGAAGTGCCACACACATTACTTACAACATCCAGCTCTCAGGGACATGAACAACATTCCCATAATCCATTAGGTACACACCCAGAACAGATTTTGTCATCTTCCAAGGAAGTCAAATAAATAAATAAATAAATCAGTTTTAGAGTATACAAGCTTGAAAAATTCAATGTATTACTTCTAGGGAAAGGCTAAAAAATAATAATACAATGCCCTGCACAATGGGGCATCAGGCCCATAGACACTATGATAATACAATACTGGAGACCAAGGTTTTGATGTTTCTATCTCCCATCTCCCCAGACCCTTCATAATATCATCCATGATGTCACTGCACCCAGAGCTATTCATTTTAGTATTGACTGGAAAAATATTGCAGAAGAAGGAAAACTTCTGAAAACTGGAAGCACATCATACGTAATAAGTGTGATAATGTGAACTAATGCACAAAACGTTATACGACAGAAAGAAATCAAAAGAGACGTTCTGCATTGTTTATGGATTATGGGACAGTACACAAAATCACAGACCTAAGATTAGCATCTCCCAAGAGCCCTGGTGAAAAAAAAGAGTGAAAAGCATTGTATATATGGGATAGATAGGTTTTACCTAAGATTCTTCTCTTCAGATCAGTTTATATCCAACTTTGTTCCACTGTTCCACCAGCAAAAAATGCAGAAAATATTCACATATTTACATGAAGTATTGAAAACCTCATTATTTGTTGAAAAGGAGTGGCAGTGGATAACGGGAGAAGTGTCATAGTTTACAGCTATGTGTTTTCAAATAAATGTTAATGTATGCATACCAGCACTGACTTTTACACACTAGTGCCAAAATACTGCTTAACTGCAAACTGATCTTTGCAGTGACACTACATACAGAGCAGAGCTTTAAAATCAGGGGCTAAAATGATATACTTTGGGCCACCAGTGTTGTAAGCTAGAAATGACTTGCTGACTCCCCCTTCACACCGACCAAAGATGGCTTTGCTGAGTTCCTAAGTCAAGATTCAAAATCCTACTTGACTGTAAACAGGCATCTTCATACACCAAGTTCTAGATACATATGTCAACCTTGCCATCTCAAGGTTTTTGCGTGACAGCATCTGGGAACACATTTACAGGATTTTAATTCAAAGGGCTGAATTACGCATATGAACTAACATCCTGTGTCTGATCACTGAGCTAACTGTCCCATCCCTAAATCCACAGGCAACGTCTATATGAGCCCTGTCAACAGTTCATGTACATTCTAAAAGCACCAAAGTGTTTTTCCACATTTTTCCAAGAAAACAGAGCCTCTACATCACATAAACACAAAAGACACGGGCGTATTTCTTTGCATGATTTCAGTGAAAACATGCTTTTCTTATTAAATGCTGGTGCTATCCTTTGATTATAAGCATGTTATTTCCCAGCAAATCTATGACTAAGCATGTGTAAATACTGATCTCAGGGGTCTGCCCTTGTGGTCGCTGTGGCCACCTCCAGAAATTCTCACCACGTGTGTGTGTGAATTACCTCATAGTTATGTGTATAATACATTCTCCCTTTCGTCATCTTCCCTATCTGTCTGAGTGCTTGCCAATTACGCTGACTGGCCACCTTATTAGCAACAGTAATGGGATTCAAGTCCCAGCTGTATGCTGGTGGAAACTTTAAGTATCCCCATTGTTCAGCCTGCTCCTACCACCTCATTATGGGCTACCTAGCTCCATTATCGAGTGTTTGTGGAGGTTGTGGACTCTGGTTGCTTTAGCCCGGTAGTCTATTGACAGCTTTTGATTTCATTTAACTTCAGCTTATACTAAGGACATTCCGTTGCCACTAGATAAACCCATTATAAAATGCAGCAAGGTGTACCTGCTGGTCTCTTTCATTGGTTCTTCCGTAAAACAAGTTCATGTAGGCAGAAATTTGGTGGAGTTTCAATGATAGAAGCAGACTCCTGGCAAACACTGTGCCAGCGTTTCCCCAGAACTGCAGCTTTCCCTGCCATAAAGTCAGAATCTGGATCTGTGTCTCACCCCAAGTCCCATGCACTATGGTCAGCACAAGTGGCTTGTGACTGCAGCACCCTCTGGTACCAGCTGGTCACCCCTACATGGGATGAGGCCAAGCCTTATCAAGAAAGCTGAGCCCTTATTTCCAAGAAGCAAAGAGAAAGGGAGAGGTTTGAGCAGATCGTTGTCATTGACGGTAGTTTCTTCCAGGCTAGCAGTTAACTTGGATTGTTTACTGGATCCCAAACTTTCTTTGCATGTACACAGGAAAACAGATGCTTCCCACTCCCGGGCCCCATGCTTGAGCCAGGCTCCCTCAGCAAAAACCACAGGTAGGGTACATGAATGGGGCAGTAGAGACATTGCTTCCTGTTGCTGGCTGCTTTGAGCTGGTGATATAACGTTATCTATCCTGCACACTTCTTTGGCGTCCTTGCCAGGGCATCAGGCCGGCTCACAGCAGGCAGCTGGCTTTTCCTGTGTGGTAGGAACAGCTGCTGCCTCTGCTCACAAACAGGGAACAGAGGCCGGGGCTTGCAAGTGCTTTGGCTCTAATCATGTGCACAGGGCATGAATGACAGAACTGGGAGGTGAGCCAGGTCTCCCAGAGCCTGAGCAGGTGGATACTCTTAACAACTATGTTATCTTTCATCTTCCAGCATTAAGATCTGGCATGGTCCACACAAAGTCCTATCTTCAGTAAGCCTCAGGTGCAGTCCTCCATTTGATTCATTTATACCAGCACCAAATTAAGTTTCACGTTCTTAAAATGAATTAGATAGGTGAAGACAAAATAGAGCACAAAATGGATGTACGTTTAATCAGGGGGTTTCAGCTCGGCCACCTAGCATATTCTCTCGCCTCTTCTTCTGAAACAGCCGGTGCTGCTCCCTGCCTGTGCCAGGACTGTGATTTATTGCAGCTGTGTGCCCTTCTGCAGTCCAAAGAGGATCCTTCAGCTTTCTGTCTGAAGGTCCTCTCAAGATGCACAGGTTGTTTGAGAACATGATGCGCTCGCTGTTCCCCTCTCCTGTGGCACTTCTTTACATAAGCAGCCGAATAGCAAAACATATCAGTGTTCATTACTAATTTTGTTATTTATAGCAAGCTGCTGCAGATGGAGACTGCAGCACCATTCTATCTTTAGGGTGTAGCGCCTGCTTGTCCATACAGACAACTGATAATTAGCACAACAACAATTTTTTAATCTATTCTCAAGCTTAAATAAATAAGAAAGCTGTTTATCTGTCAAAATTCAACTCCTCCTAGTTGCCAGATTTCCAAGTTAACTGCTTAATGAATAGGGCTCATAGATCCGGGCATTTAAGTAAAGACAAAAGTGTCTTTTAAAAGACTTCCCATTAAAGAAAATTAAATATGCAATACAAATTAATGGGTTATGCATTGGGGGATGGTATTTAGACTGCAAGAATCAGGAGCACAGGACAAGATGAAGATCACAGGCATGTCAAGCAGAGGTGCAGAAATGGACCAAGTGCTACACAAGGGAGGTGTGGTGTCTATATCCTAGCACGTGTACTTCCTACCAGTCCAGCTACCCAGCACTCAGCTGATCACTCAGAGTGAATCCTTGTATGAGCCTGAAGCCAGGTAATCAAAGGCAGAGAGGATACTTGCAGTTTTCCAAGTAAAATCCCATACGTGTACTAAGATGCACTTGCATGGCTCAGATCGCAGGGCAGTGCCCGAAGTAAATACCACACAAGTGAGGGAGAACACATGACATATAGTTTTTTCTACTTTTTATTGCTGATTCCAATTCTTCTTTGTTTTATTTTATTCTCTATACCCACCCCTGAAGTTAGACAAGAGAGGAATAGGCATTATGGGTAGTTGAACTATGTGCGTTGTACTTCAGGGTAGGATCTTGTTACCCCTCTCCTTGCCTCCACCACTGCTGATGGGAGGGGAGTGGGTGTTGGTGAAGGGCTATTCACACTCACTTTAAAGGCCAAAGCAGTATGTGTGGGGAAAAACCACACTACCCTTGTTTTTCTCACAATTCAGATGTTTCCCACATCTGTAAGTGTTCATTTATTCAAGCTTGCAGGTGCAGCATTTTTACAAACGTATGAGTACACACATATCCATACATACAGAGTGAGAAAAGCAACAGGGAAAAATAAGAAGGTTTCTAGATGTTATTGCTATCAGGCAGTGAAAGTGGGTCAGATCTGAGGATTTCTGCCTGGCCTCCATTTCTGATCGTATGGGTCCCAATGAAGAGCTTTTTGCTTGCTGTCCTACCACCTGGACAATCTTTATTTGACTTTTTTTATCCTACCACTAGCATCCAGGAAGGGGATAAAAGCTAGTAGATAAAAGTAAACTATTTTGAATACAATAGCTGGAAATAAGTAACTGATGAGGAGCTCTTTCTTTTGTCTTTCAGATTACAACTCCGAATTTCCCTGTAGTGGTCAAGCTGGGACATGCTCATGCTGGAATGGGGAAGGTAGGTAAAAGACAGACACACACACACACACACACACACACACACAAGTATATATATGTGTGTGTGTATATATATATATTGGTGGCATCGCATTCCTCTGATCATACCTGGCACGTGGCCAGCCAGCGAAGGGGTTAAACTTCCCCACAGCCTGTCTGGGTTGCACTAGCTGTTCCTGTGGGAGAAAAGGCCTTTTTCCACAAACTCAGAGGCAGTCAATGGTATTGGTTTGGAGGCTGCCTTAGACGCAGGAAGGGGGCTTGTGAAGAGTCGGGGGAAGGCTGTCTGGGCTGAAGTCATTAGGCTTGTCTTTTATATATTTTCTCCTATACTGAAAGGGGTAATGTTGTTTATTCAAGCACCTGTAATGTGCAGCTACACCCCATAGCCCTTACAATGAGGAGCAGTGGCACTGGCCTTTTTGAGCACATTATGATGGCCTTGTTCAATAAAATGGGAGCTCTTCAGTTATTTTTTTCCTCCTTGCAAGGAAGAACAAGACCTTACAAAGCAGAGTGACTGGTTGCCTGCCAAGGAATCCTGGAAAACAGTTCACTCCCCAGAAGGACTTGTTTGTTTTTCCCAGGCTCTCTGGGATCTTTATTCCCCTTGTGAATTTGCAGCAGTGAATTTTCAGTGAGGCATCACTAGCACATTTCTGCTACACTTTAGCGTCATCTTTCTTGTGTGTGCCTTTTAAAAATACATCTCCTATCTGTCTAAAACTTTATTTGTTCGTAAGTAGGAAATCCTGGTGTGTCAACTCTGAATCCAAATGGGTGGTACATGAACTTAATAACTAATACCACTGTCACAGCACTTCCCTAGAACAGACAAGCCTTCTCCCAGCCTCACACTTCTCCTGAGAATTATATATAGGTACAACAAACATAAACTTGGTACAGCGTGTTTGCTTGCACTCTGGAAACAGACGTCCTTTCTGACTTCCCGGATTGCACATGGAAGCTCTCATAATCTTTCTTGCATTGGTTGCAAGGTTCCCCTGTCTGGATGGTAGCTGGCAGAAAGGAAGTGGGCTCAGATCCCTAGGCCAGTGGTAGAATTGGCTTTCAGCATCAAAGAACATACATTTAAATAAGCAGGAAATGTTTGTTAAAATCTTGGTGCTATGTACACTGAACAGGCAGAGGTGTCATTGAGTTAGTGTGCATGCGGACAGCCTAGAGCTGTGTGTAGACCAAGCCACTGTACATGTCTCTAGGAAGGATTTCATTAGCAAAATCCAACAAGGAAAAAACAGGAGATAGAAACCTCTCCCTTAGGAAAGGTTTCAAGAACCTTGACACCCTGCAGTCCTGGATCTCTCTGACTACTCTGTAATATCACCTGTAATGTAGGGAGGGCTTCATGTGTTTCTGTTGTGCACAAAGGATCCTCAGACGCTACAGAAATGAGTCAGAATCAGATAAAGCTACTATTTCCAAATAAAATCCTCTGCAGAATATTTAGCTGCTATCTTCTGCACCAAATATCTGATCTTCTTCCACCTCTCACCTTCCCTCCAATTTTGTTATTTAATGATGTTAATTTTTGCTGTCAGAAGTTATAGGTGAAGATCATTTCTGTTCAAACTCCAGGCACAATTGTGTGCAGTGGTACAAGGCAGGTTTGTAGGAAGTCATTCCAGATGAAGATAGGCTGACAGCCAGCATCTTAGAAGAAAGAATTCATATGAGGCCAAGTTTACTTTAGTCCATTATGAAAGCAAGGACTACTAGCAATCTCTGAATGTGGATTTGGGCACAGAGTTTCAACACTGCTCTTTTCAGTAGATGGGGAAGGTACAGGGCAGAAGCATTGTTTACCTTATAGTTTTTGTTTGGGCCCTTCTCCAGCTACAAGCAGGCTGAAGGAAAGCTGATTGAAGTCCCAATGCATTTCATTGCATAGAGTAAAAACAGAAGAGAGAAAGTTAAAGTTAAATAAAGAACAAGTTGGTTTGCTTAGAAGACAAGTAACAGGAATTTGTTTTATGTTGGCTTTAAGACGATAGGGTACATTACCAAGTGGGACTGACAGAAGGAAATCACAGAAAATATAAAGAGAATTATAGACAAGCAGGACTATGATTGTAACTAGAAAAGTAACACCCACCAGTATAAAAAATGAAACCTTCAATTAAGTAGTTCAAAAGAGGAAAGTTTCAAGTAGACATAGTAGTGGTTTTAATTGCTTTTTGTTTAGATTAGTGTAAGAATGTAAAAGTTATTAAAGAACCTGCATCAGGTCATGTTTTATATGAAGAGAGTGACTGAAGAACAATGGATAAAATAATCAAGCTGAAGTACATGTGAGTATTAAAAATAGTACTTACTGCAACAAATGATGCCAAGATTGCAACCCCTGTGTTTGTACCTGCAACGGGTGCTTCAAAGGATGTGATCATTCAGATTACAATCTCATTACCAGCAGAAATTGCTTACAAAGTCCTTACACTTTTTATTTTTCTTAAAGATAAAATCATATTTAACAGTAGGCACCAAGATTTAGAAGAATGAATGAAGATGGGAAGTCCAGACACTGTTATTCTTTATTCATACTGAGAGGTGGACAGGAGCCAGAAAAAGTCTGGACACAGAAAAAAACTCTTCACCAAAGAGCTCTACCATTGGCTTGCAGGAAGATTTGTGTCATTTCACAGTTGTTCTTCAGTTTCTGTGTGTTACAGACCAGAGGGATTGTAATGATTACCTGATACTTATAGCTAATGGGTGTTCATGAGGTTCTTGGCACTATGGAAAGTATTGAGTGTTTGTTATTTTGCATTAATGGCTAGAAGAGGCATAATTACAATAGTCAGACTTTGATTTTCACATATCATTTGTTTTCACAACATATTCATAAAATTCACTCACCCCATGTTTTAATCAGGGGTTTGAATAGAGAATTCTCATAAAATTAAAAATAACCATGTTAAGACTTGTTAGAAACAGTCTCTAGCGACTGCCTTTAGCTTTAAAGGGGAACAGCTAGTATTCATTGTCAGAACCAAAAGGAGTGGCAGTATGCCATTAGTGACAGAAACGTTCTTTCCAAGTGATGTATGCATGTGAAGTGCAGGTGGAGATGAAGAAAATAAATTTGCAATAAAAAGACCTCTTTTGAAATTTCCATTGAGAAATTCAGAAACAGCTTCTCTGTTGTCTTGAAAAGAGACGCAAGGAGTAACCTTCACCTAGAGAGACAAAGATGTCCTAGACAATCTTCTAATCTAAAACCAAGACATATGCCCCCTAGCACCTCCCATGGCTATTAATATCCCCCTTCCAAACCTGGGAGTTACTTCGTTTTTTGCTGGCACTGGAAGACAAGAAGTGTTCTGTGTGCTGCTTATCCAATACGGTTTCAATACATATGCAATATCCATAGAATTATTGCTTAGACAATGGCTTACAACAAGAGTCAGCAGAGAAGGACCTTTCTCATATCATATTTAAGTTGCTTGGGCTTATGGTCCACAATACTCCAGGGTTCTTCCAGAGAAACCATGGATGGAGACTGAAAGAACATGTCCTTCCCTGTGTTGAACTGAACTATTGTTCACCCAGCAGTTCCTAAAGGTCAAGGCAATTTTAAGCACTGTGCAGTTTCAGGCTACCTATCCCAGAAGAGAGTGTCTGTTGAATAGGGTGAGCACTACAGTGAGAAAGAAATAACAATTTTTCCTGACTCCAGACCTCATAGTGCCAGAGCTCATGGAAAAGAATAAAGCTCTGAGTGTGTTAATATCTGCCATTTGTGTGCTAACGTGACCCTAAAGTGCCCTAGAAACAGAGCCCACTGCAAATTCACTCAAAGAGACTCTTTGCCTCTTCCTGATCAGATCATGGGAAGGAAACAACTGCCAGATCTGCAAAGAAAGGAAAAACAGTATCTGTTAATGTGGCTTTATATATATTTATATTAATTTAACAAATAAATAGATATCTATATATTTTGCTACTCTTACTTTATTTTTAAAACTCTCTAATTAGGCCAGTTTAGGAGTCACCTCCTGTCCCCTCCTGCCCCATAATTATAAAACACCTCCCCAGTACAAATCCTGGCTCAGATGAATTTATTACATTGTAGAAGAAAAACTTGTTGTTCATAATAGTGCGGTCAGAGTTATTTTCTCTCTTACTGGATGGGAAAGACTTCTCTACTTTTTTTTTTCCCTGGTGTAAATATAGCACAAACTAAACAGAGCCACTCTGTAATGTAAAAATACTGCAAGCTTTTTATCAGGAAGGACAACTCGTCACCTTGTCTCTCTCAGGACTGGAAATAGAATGTTCCAAAAGTGAGAGCTTTGAAAATCCAGTGGGCTAAAGAGGAAAGGAAGAGGAAAGGGCTGCCTCAGTTTGTCAAGGAACAAACATTTTCTTTTACAGAAGACGAATAATGACTTGACATGTCACATTCACAACAGAGCAGCCCAATCACTGTGTGTTCCTCACTGACTCATGAGTGAGGAAGTACCACCCATCTTGAAAATAGCAAAAGCATCCTCATTTCTTGCACATTAGTCTGGAACCTTTTGCTGGATGCAGAAAACAGAGTTTGATCCAAGGCACCAGAGACCAAAGCTGCCAACACTTAAAGCTGAGAGATTGTCAGGTTTAATGCATTAAGGGTAGAATATCGTCTGGTGTACCTGAGTGTGAGGATAATACGGAAATGGTGCCTCTGTTGTGTCTTTATTATTTTCATGTGAGTCAAAGTTAGGCCTAAACTGAGTCAGTGTCAGTTGGATCAGGTATTTTCTGAGACGAGGAGTGTAATTTGGGGTAGGGGTAAGGTGAGACTTAAGAAATTCTGTGTACTGACCCATTTGTGAAGACCTGTCTCCAAATGGCAACACCACTTTAGAAAGGGTAAGTGTCAGTTGAGATGGATGAAAAATCACAAGCTCTGTGTGGCCACACTAGTTCCTCTACCAAGATTCACTGAAACACCCTATTGCCAAGCCTCGCCCTCGCTCAGCCTTGGACACTTACCTTCCAGCTGAACATACCTCTAAACCTAGTTTGGATGAAGAAACTGCTTCTGCATCCCTCTCCAAAGTGGTGTGGGTTTAATCTATGAGGCAGATTTAACTCTGGATGACACAGACAGGAAAGTCTAGGGCAACCCTAGCAGACTACTATAATTATGTCCCTTTGGCTGACTGAGTATTTTTTCACATGGTCACATAACTAACGGAAGCAAAAGGGGACTGTGAGGAAACATCTTGCAGTGGTTAGGCTAAAGATGAGAGAGGAGTGCTGTAGCCCTGGAACTTTGGTGTCCAGGAACATCTGGGATATGCAAGAGGCAGTAGATTCAGGAACTACAAGGCAGAGGTAGCAGAAATTTCTGCCAGGTCCTTCACTGCAGGAAATCGTGTTCATGCTGATCTCCGGGATGTCTCGAACTTCTCAGAAAATATCCATGGTGGGTTTTTAACAGTGCCAGGACCCGCTCTCCAAAATCCTGTCTTTCAGGAAGGCCTATAAAGAAGGTGCACTGCAGGCATGGGACAGAAGTGTTTGTTCCTCATCTCTCCCTCTGACCACTCTCCAGCCAAAGGCAGTAAGATCAGCCTCTTGGGCAGGCTGAGGATGGGAATGAGCACCAGCTGCAGGCCACATAGTATCAGCCTCCAAGATGCTGCCACTGGACATGTGATGGTCACACCTATGTGAGCATGTCCCCAGGGCTCCTGTCAGACTCCCCTCTCCACTGCAATGATAGGGAGCATGCTAGGGCATGGCTGGTACCCAAATTAATCAAGACAGCCCGAAAGGAAGCAGGGACTCTCCCAGGGAGCTTTCTTACTCAGAAAAGGCATTTGTCAACACACTGGCCCAAACTCTTCACAACAGGTCACTAAAACGCTACAGCAAACAGCAGTTGATGGCTCCAGAATAAGTCTATTACTGCTCAAACAGCCAGCACAGCTAAGCAAACAGTCCACAAGGGCAGGGGCTGTGTTTGCACTCACTGTTTGCACTCCTCTATGCAGCTAATGCATTTATCCTAAGAAAGGTGAAAAAAAGGGGGGAGAGAGAGGAAAATAAGACTTCCTGTTGACTTCTTTCCAACTACTTTTTCAGTTTTATGCATTGGTCGACCTGCCATTTTAGAAGACAGATTTATCCCTTATTGGATAAACAGGTAGCTGTTTCCTCTAGAATGACTTTTAATAGTCTTTTCTTAAATAATGCCCTCTGGCATCATACTACATCTACCTTGCCTTTGGTTATCTCTGGTGGGGTTTTCTCCTGTTTGGAGAATGGATATTCCACTGAAATATAAAAGGATTATAAGGCAGGAGGAAATCAATTATACAACATTTAAAAACAGAAGACCAATAAAATGGAGGATTTGATAGATAAGACAGGAAAATAAATTTAATTTGACTGTAACTCGATTCCTTCCTGTTTATGAAGTAATAACTGTACATTGGACTAAACCAGCCTTAATCCAGAACTTGGCAGTTATTTTGTCAAATTTGGCCTGCTCCGACAATTAACAATTGTTGACTCAGATTTCAGTGTGGTGATTATTTTGATGTCTGGTGAGGAATAAGGCTATGGCGTCCTAGAAGTGGACCTCTGTGAGATGCTTTCTCTGAAAAGTCCGTAGAAAGGGCTCCAGCATGGACTAGGGAAGATGGCAGAGCTCTTTCCAGAGAAATTTGCAGTGGTGTAGCGCTGTGGCAGTTATATTCTTTGGTTTTCATTCCTTATTTTGCATTATCAGTGAGTCCCCTCACTCTTTAACTGTCTACCTAGCCAGAAATCTTCAGGCTTATTGAAGAAAACACTCTCAAGTGCTTTCCCTCTCTCCTCATAGGGAGAGGGTGGTAGAGAGGAGAAAGAAATGAATCTTTCCTTCCCATAGCATATCGCATTTTTAAAGAAAAATACCATTTAATGAGATGAGCATGCAGCTCCTTTCTAGCAATAACAGTACAGTTTAATTCCAGTCTGGAAAGGGAAGCAGTATCCTTGCCTCCGAGAAAAAAGTTCCTGGGCTGGGAATGCAAACAATTCAGCTGGGGCCCAAAGACATCTGTTGCACAAGCACAGCATTATTTTTCAGATTCCACAAATGTCCTTGTTTCAAGTCGGTCATAATATAATGGCTTTTGTCTTTTCCCACTGCCAAAAGGGTCCAGGAGAATATGTTTTAACATCGCAAATTCCCTTGTGTGTGCCCATGCCCTCACGCAATCATCTCACCTGGGTAGGACTTTCTCCCTTGGTGTCATTCAGCCCAGCTTCACTCCTATCTGCAAAACAAAAATACTCAGCACCAACATTGCCTGCATTGTTCCCCTTGTTATTTCTGAACTATGCCAAGGCTGGGGGCTCCCCACATGTGCTCCCCTCTCCTGCCCTCCTGCCATCTCTGGGACTTTTCTGCCACTTGACCCTACCCTGCCATAGCCCTGCTCAGACACAGAGTGGAACAACACAGCCCAGAGCAAGACTGCTCCTCCTTGATGACGTGCAATGGTTGCAATGGTTGCCTTCTCTTTTGTGTTTGTTATTTCCTTTCCTTTTTTCCCTACCCTCCCACTCCACAGGCAACTGTTGTCTTCCTCTGGTCCTTTTCTCAGCAGTCTCTGAATAGCAAAAGCACAGCTCTCATCACAGCAAATGGGAGGAAGACCAGGGATATTAGATGTTCAGCAAAAGGAGAAGCAAAGACCGGGCCTTTTTTCTTATTATTCAGGCATCTAGAAATGGCCAAATTAGCTGCACTTTTCACCTTCCCCACAACATGTCTAGTTCTCAAGAGGTTTTTTGCACGAGGATATGGCAGTATCTTTGGCTTATGGTATGGCTGACACTTACACCGAACCATCTAAACAGAATAAAACAGGTTAGCAACAAGCTTGTCTTCTGTTCTTTAGTGAAGATGGCTCCTGCCCTCTCATGGTTGAAGGCAGATATGTAAAACCACTTGTTTGTTCTTTACAAAGAAACACCAAATACCATTGCAAGCCTTTTCCTTCAGCCGGCTCCACATAGTCTGGCATCACCCTCCTTTAATACACACATTGACGCAACTGGGAAACTCTTCTAGGGCAGAGACCGACCAGTAGTCACGAGAGAGTAGATACTTAGCAAGTAGCGTTGCAATCCCTAACTGTGGTCTCAAAGAGTTACCAAACTACAAAGTGTAGGTAATACATAAAGAAAATTATTCGCTTGCCCTTTTCATGCAGTGTTGGCCTTTTTTCCACCAATTAGCACATCCTTCCTGCATCTGTCCAGCTATGTAGAACAACATTTGCATGGGTTTCCCTGATGCACCAGACACGGTTTTGCTAACAGAGTAAAGGAGTTGGCAGTATAAATGAGGTGAAGTCGTCCACTATTTTCTTGTTATCTGCTTGTTCAATTTTCCATGCTCCAATTACTGAGCTTTTCTAGAGATCTGATCATATCATTACAGCTTCTACTGTACTGTTACTTCTTTTTTCCTTTTTTTTTTTTTTTTTTTTTGGATAAGATACAAAGTGTTTCTCATAACTGAATACAAACCTGTGAAAATCTGGAGCTTCTCAGAAAAGCTCCAGCTCCCAGCTCTCTCTGTCCTCTTATTTCCAAGAGCGACTCAAGTCTAACACCCAACCAGCTGTCCCACACACATGCCCATGGCGTCACTCTTGCACAAATCTCCCCAAGAATCACAGGCTCCCCTAGAGACATCCTTTTCCTTCAGAACTTGCTTCTAGCTGGGAGACCTGCATTGCTCCTCAAAGAATATCTGAAGGGGGATAATGTGAAATGCCAGGGAACTGAAGCCTACCAGTGGCAGATGATCAGCTCTCTTGTTGATTTCTTGGCATTGTTTTCTCCTTTCTGACCACACAAAATACTCTGGTTTCATCCATCCCAACATGGGAACCAGTAGCTCTAGATTTTGAATTAAGTAATGCCCCTCAAGAGATCAAATATTTTTCTGAAACATCATAAAAGCAATGAGCATCAGTAAGAGCTATCTGGGCAAAGGACTAGTGCCTCCCTGGTGCCAGGTTTACTGGGTTTTATGCATGAGGATGGAGAAAGGGGTTGACTTGCTCTGTGTTGGGTTGGACTGGGGAACCTCTTTTTGATTCATGCCATTCCTGCTCCATTCTCAGCTCCATCTGTGAGGGCTTTAACTGATGTTGTGCTATTCAGACATGGAGATGACTTATGCTCACAAAGTATTCCTGTTTTTTCCTGCTCTTATCATTTTTTCACTGGATTTTGGCAATCAAGGTCAAAGTTGAGAACCAACATGACTTCCGGGACATTGCCAGTATTGTAGCCATGGCAAAAACCTATGCCACCACTGAGCCATTCATTGACTCCAAGTACGACATCCGCATCCAGAAAATTGGAAGCAACTACAAGGCATACATGTAAGTGCGTGGCTATGCCAGAGTGAGATGGGGCGGGGAGGTTGGGGGAGACTGCTGTGGATGTGATTCAGTTGGTGTCTGCTCTGGGCAGGAGTAGGAAGCTGACTTAATTTCTTTGAAGAATAGCCCTGCTGTTCTCCTCCCACCTCTGGACCCAGATTCCTCATCCACTGATCATCTTCTCCATTACTCACTGTCAGCTCATTGCTCCTGGAAGGTAAATCTCTCTCTACATGTTTCTGAGATTCAGTTAGTTCCCGCTATGATAACTGTGCTCTGCCATCACCTATCACCTTTACCTCCTGTTGCTGAAGGACTCATCTTTCCCAGCAAAATCCGCTAGCTCCCAGTACCCTCTAGTGGGAACTGAATCCACCCTCTTCCCACATTAGAGCAACAATAAAAGAGATTGAGACAGCTGCAACTCATGGAGTACTACAGTGCCCAACCCATAGCAACACCCCATCCTCTCCCCAACTGGAAATTGCAGTACTGCAGTCACATCAGGACAGGAGGAGCACACGACACTGGGTACAAACAGCACGCAACGTTTCTGTGGGCATTTTGCATGTATGCTCCTTGAACTGTAGCAAAGGAGGGAGAGGACGAAGCAGTTCTTTGGGTGCCCCAAAGCTCCTCCTTGCCCTTTGAGGTAATGAGGGAGGTGTCATGAAGGCAACCCTCAACATCGGTATGTTTAAAAATATTAAAAAAACATTCAGCCAAACTTCAGTAGTTCTCAAGCTCAATTAAAGATGTAACCACATGAGTCAGTAAGACACCTGTTTCTTCTTCCTGCAAACCAGTAGATGAGAAAAGACAAATAGCAAAGCTCCTCCACAAGCTCCTTATCAAGCCACAAAATTATGATCAAGTAGACAGCTCCAGCAGAAACATTTTTCAGGTCGCCAGATAAATTTCATATGTTACCTAATACCCACAACACTATGAGTTTTGGGTCCATGTTTACAAACCCTCAGGCCGTATTTCTGGTGAAACAAAGTTAAATAAGATAATAAAATGTACGTGACGCCATATATATCAGCTATAGCTGCCTAAAATTCCCAGTTGGATTCCATGGTTAGCACGGAGGTATTTAAGTAAACTAGATAATGCTTGAGTCACATTCTTCATAGGAAGGACTTGTGGGGCACTGGACTATTTTGTGTGAACTCAGTGAGAGAAAATTCATTTTAAATCTGATCAGATCAACAATAGCACAGTTGCCTAATATTATATTAACATCTTAGGGAGTCTGGCTCAAATTGGCCAAAGGAAGGAAGGTTTAAAATAGCAATTAAAATTCCCTGTTTCTGCCAACTTACCCAGCCTTGGATCCAGAGCTTTCTTTAAGTAAAACAAAGGCCCCGTTAGCCTGACCATATTTTCTCCCTGTTTAATATTCACATTCACCATGCACTCATCCAGACAAGGACCAGAAATAATACCAGATGACTGAGGAAAGAAAGCAGTCACAATAAGAGCTAATCCCACTTGGGAATATAGCTGCACAAACAATTGTTTGTTAAACGAAAAAACTTTTCACATTAAAACAGCCATGAACTGGAAACCCCTTAATGAGAAATGAAGCTCATTAGCAAAGAAAGCAAACAACAAAATTCACCCAATGACTTGGTAACCCAGAAGTTTGACTTATTGAGACTTATTTGAGAGAGCCATTTTTGGATGTGAGCATGGGAAAGCAGTATATTCGGTCCAATTATGGGCTGTTCCTTCTCTCCCAGCATCAGACAGAACAGAAGGTTATTTCTATGGTATAAATAAGTCCCTACTATGTCCAGGAACAGAGGTAAAAGCACCCAAAATATCACAGCTCTCATTGGTGTCTCAAATAGAAGAATCAAAATCATTAACCATGCTAGCAAACGTAAGCCTTAGAAGCAATGACAGCATCGGCAGTAGCATCATATTAAGTGAATTACTTTGAACTATGAGCCATGGAATCTACCTCATATTTTTATACCTTCACCCACACATACAAATTTTGAAAGCTCCCTTCATTCTGAGAAAAGACTGTGTACTGAAATTCTCTAAAATGTGTTTACTTTGCATCAAGCATCTGCCAGAGGGAGGATGCTGCAGGGTGACTCATGCATTCCTCTCCACCCCAGATGTTCAATGCACTTCCTTCCAGCCCATGACCCAAGGCTTGAGTTCAGTTTCCCATTGATTTTAGTGCAGTGACTCCAGATTTACACTACTAACAAACACCTACTTAGTCCATGCCTTCAGCCGGTTTCAAAACAGCAGATAAGCATGTGATACGTGCCTAAAATTCCACCAAATGTATTTGACTGTCATTGTCATACTGGTGAAAAGAAAACAAAAATATTGCTCATGTGCCAGAAGAAATTGGGACTGAAATTATGCATACACTCTCATCCCTACTAGGGGCATTTCCAGTTAAGACTCGTGAAATATTATTCATTGTGAAAAAGTCAGCTGCTGCTGACTTTCAGGGGTGGGCTATTCCTCGCCACCAGCTCTTAGTAAGAGCTTTCTTTTCTAGTTTCATGAGTGTGATTTCTGATCTTGTCACCTCAAATGTTGTTCAGTGTGCTGTGCGGATACAACATCAATTGTGTCTAAACTAGACCTACGTTTAGACTAAAGTGGCCCAGCTTGGAGATGGTGACTGTAGGACATCAAGAGCCCATGATTTGATAGTCTGTTCACTTACTTTAAGCAATGCTGGTGGTGTCTTGGTCACAAATCTTCTTGATCAATTGATTCCTAATATCCTGGAGTCCTTTCCTTCAAGATACTGAATGTATAGTGGTGTCCCCCCGCTAATGTTTAGTATGATTGGAAGCACTTTGATTTTCAGCTCCTATAGAGAAAAGGGGCTTGAGACAGGGCATCCTTAGGGAAAGATTTTTGTCCTTTTCCACTTCTGGTTGAATACAAAAATGGAAAGAAAAAGTAATAATAATAATAATTTAATGGAACACTTAACACCTGAACTGTTCAGATACGCTTGGAAGTGAGTGATCTTGACAGAGGCTATAGTGTAGGAGTTTGGCAGGTGGTTCCGAGGACTTCAGATGAAGCTTTTTCCTTTGAAAATAGGAAAGTTTCCTAATAAGAAAGTTAGGGATACAGCTGACAGAATTTTTTTATGCCAAATATTGGCATATTATGGCAAATATTGGAGATTAGTAGATATAAGAAAGTCAAACCAATCTGCCCAATGATTAGACCAGAGTTTCTCTTTTGGGAGCTTTCCCACATCAAGTTTCTGTGTAAAAGTGCATAGCTGTGGTTTGGTTTTCTTAGAGAAAACACAGCTGCTTACATTTGGCATGCCAGGTACATTTTCAAACCATTGATATAAAATAATCGTGTCACTAATCAGACTCCAGGAGTTCTCATCAGTATTAATGGGATTCTGGATGCCATCTACCACCACAGGGCAATTTTCTGAACCTAAATGTTAATGAAGAGTTTTCTTCCCATCACAGAACTGAAAAATGTAATCCTAAGGATCCCATGTCAAAAGAAAAAGGCTGAGAGCTGAACACTGACCACACAGGCCACCAGAGGGCCCATAACAGTCAAAGCTTGAGGAACTAGTATTTTTATGCTTAGAAAGCAGGGCAGGAAGATCCATGTTAGGTGATGGGAACAAGGGACAAAAGCCAACTATATGGAAATACAGTTATTCAACACAGTAATCAGGCTCCTTTGTTGTCCCTCCTCTCACTATTTAAATTTCACAGCAACTATATATACCACTTTAGAAGATATACGGAAGAGGTACATCAGGCTGTCTCTCACCAGAGTAATGGGGAACCTTAGACAGTCAATATAATAATCCAGGTTTATGGTCTGCAGGTCACCAGTATTACCATTGTGTCACACAGTTTCGCAAGTTCAGAGTCTCTTTTTCATATCATGTTGAAAAGGTGAGAGAACTGGCAGTGAGGGTTCCCACCACCTCATGTTGAAGTCTTGGATCACATCCCATACTCCCCTCTCCTAAAATACCTAAATCTTCTTCAGCATAAAGATGCTCTCTGGATGTATAGCTGCCACTTGTTGACTTGTCCTAACTTGTAGTGTCAGAGTTATTTGCACGGTGTTGCCACAGCAGGCTGTTCAAGGTCTGCTTTGTGTCTAAGGTCAAGAAAAGGAAAATTTTAACTCCTTGATAGACAGTGGTGAAACCCAGGACATGCCAGCAATACTAACTTTTTTGGAAATTAACTATCAATTGCAGCTAGTGAGACTCCAAGAGTTTTGCAATTATAAATTCTCCAAGTCCAGATACAGAGAGCCACAAACAGCTCAATGAAAACTCAGGAAAAAGAGAGTATAACCATATATTCTGTGACAGTAGAACAATTGAAATCAAAGTTAGGGAGACCCAGAATATCAGAGCTGACATTTGTGAAGCTGCTTAAGTAGATATTTGCCTGGAGAGTTGCTCTTCCATGGACAGAGGGTGCTACCCATTGAAGAACACAAGGTTTATTAGCCCAGGGATCTTTTATGGACATTTCAGCTCTCCTGGGTCTGATGTATAAAGAAATAAAGCTCTCACAGAGCCTGGGATGTGTGCTTAAGATTCCTTGGAGTTTTTCCTGTCTGAATAACATATCATGTATGGAGTGTTGTTAAGGCAGGATTTGGAAAGTCTTCTGTGAGGAAGACTCTCACCTCATGCCTCCTGTACAAGCACTGAGTCAAGAATGAGTACTACAGTATGAGGCAGGATGCGGCAGGGATGTACTTTCATGTTCAGGATATGTTTTTGGTTTGTTTTTTTAGGAGGACGTCCATCTCTGGAAACTGGAAGGCAAACACAGGTTCTGCGATGCTAGAACAGATTGCAATGACAGAGAGGTAAGGAAGAGGGTTTCAAGACAGAATTAGCTATTCTTGGGTTAGAAAGGAGGAACTGTATTTCATACTTTGGTTAATTGAGAGAATTGAGAAGTGAGGTCTCCCGGGAGGCTGGATAAAGGAGTTTAAAAAAACCAAGTGCTTCCTTAAAGAAATACTAAGGGCACAAAGGTAAACTGTCCTGTTTTGGAGAACAGACTGGAAGTACAGCTAAAAACCAACATTGCTAAATCATTAGATCTTTAGTGAATATAGCCACAGGAAACAAGATCAGGAGGCTAAGGTCAAGCACACGAGTACAAACATGTAGGGATAAAATCAGAAAGGTCACAACACAAAACAAGAAGCAACAAGAAGTTATTCTAAGTATATTATTAATGAGGGACAAACACAGAAAAGACTTTTTCTTCTGCTCAACAGAGGGAAGAATCTGTCAGCTGAAGTATTGAAGGCACTTTTTTTGCATCAGTGCCCCAAAAGTGAACGCTATTTCAGCTAAGGCCTTCTCACTGAAGCAAAAGAGCAAAAGGAATTACCTCATGCATCTTACAGGATAAAATACGCAGATGGTATATATTCAAATCACTGCAATATTTGCTAATATTGCAACCGCATATCATAGTTAATTTTATGGTAATTTATGATTTGCTGTAACTCCCAAACCCTGTTCTGCAGAACTACTATCATAGAATGGTTTGGGTTGGAAGGGACCTTAAAGATCATCAAGTTCCAATCCTCTTGCCATGGGTAGGGATGCCTTCCACTATAACAAGTTGCCCAAAGCCTCATCCAACCTGGCCTTGGTCACCTCCAGTGATGGGGCATCCATGACATCTCTGGGCCAAGACACTAGTTCTCCATCCTATGTAAACAGATTATTTGTAAATTTATAGAATCCATAGATTGTGTGTAGGCACTCATCCCTACTGAATCTGATACTTTTTTCAGATTAATCTTCCAGTTTGTGGGATCACGATGAATTCTGACTCTGTTCAAGTCTGGGCACCACATTTAAAAGAGTAATAGCTGAACACCACTTTGCCCTGAAGATGAAAAAATTTAAAGGGCACAAGCTCTTAAACCATGTAAAAGGCTGTTAATAGGGCATTTCTCACTCTTTATATTAGTAGCATAATATTGTAAGAAAGAATGGGCTTAAATGATAGCAGAAAAGGTTAGTTTGAATATTTGCTAGCAGTAAGGATAATGTAGTGCAGAAATGGGTTGCCTGGAGGACATGAGGAATCTCTGCACTCTTTCAGATCAGATTAAAGAAATGTTTCTTCTTCAGGGTACAAGAACTGTACAGATGATCATGTAGGGTCCTTTCTGCACCTTTAGTTTTGAGAGAGAGGGAAGCCAAGCCCAGCCCCAAATCAGGTGCTGAAGGTAACACTTCGAGACTCTAATAGGACTGTGGGAACTGGACATTATTATGTATCCTAGTTGTTTATAACATAGCTGAAGTTAGAGAGATGAAGAGTAGACATTCCCTCATTGCAGTGTCGTAAGACTAAAACCCAGATTCCTGCCAGCTTGCCACAATGCATTTTGAAGGTTCATTTTATAGATTTATTACCACAATTCACCACACTAGCCTTACCCTGCCATAAATCAACAAATCCTGTGGAAATCTGTGCATCATCAGTGCAAGCAACAAAGAGTGTGCTGAAATCCTCTGATGAGAAGAAGCAACCCAAAGTACCTGCTGTACTGAACAGTAGCTCAAAGGATTGACACGTTCAGGTAATACTAGCCAAATGGCAGTAAATCCACTGCAAATGCTAGCCCTGATGCTTATGCATAAATACTCTTTTCTGTCCTGTAGCACTGCCATCCCAGCCCATCAACTCTGATGCTTTCCAGTGCTCACCTAGGGCCACTAACATAGAGTTAACGGAGTCTCTGGCACCCACAGTGATCCTCTGTGCCTGGTGGCTGAACCCAGATACCTAGAAATGTCCCTCAGCAGCAGAGGTGTTTTATGTGATAGTGTCCCTGGGTGTGGGGCAATGCATGAGGGGGTCTCACCACGACTCCTACCCGGCTCACAAAGTCCATTGTTGCTCTTCTTATACTACTGACTCTTCCTCAGGCACTGTCTTCCTCAAGGAGGCTGGTGTAAACATGCTTTGTCTCCTCATTAAGAATAAGAGAGCAACGGTAGTCATATAAGTCATATTCTTTCTTCTTTCCACAGACAATGTGTTCACACAAGATGATCATTATATTCTCAACCTATGAGGGCTCTGGCTGGCTTCAAGGATGTAAACTTGTTCTTTGGCCAGAACAGATCTTTTCGCAGTCCCTGTAGGGTCTGCAAAATGTCAGAGTATTCATGAGACTGTGGCCTCCCCTCCTCTCTCTGCATATTGTCATAGTCCTGCTTACAGACCTGCTGTTCTGAGATTATTATTTTTATTGAAATTGTGTGACTGCAGTGCAGCTGCACAGGAAATAAAACCAGGTCGCCTCATTCCCTCCTCATTTACACAGCAGGGGGATGTGCCCCCCCAACATAATATGACTCTTGTCATTCTCTCTTCTTCTTTGATACCAGGATTGCTAAGGGAACATCAGCTCATATTCCCATCTTGGAACACCTAGAGAAAGCGGCTGCAGCCTGTAACAAAACACAGCATGGTCCATGTGATAGGACCACCTGGTTAGAAGCAACACCAAGGGGATAGAAGGGAAGGAGGAACATGTGAAAGGAAAAAATTGAGAGAGTAAATTGTGAAAAGCAGGAGCTGCTGGGCTACATATCAGGAAGGCATGGCCACTCCTTGCTAAATTCTGCACTAACTTTCCAATCCTTTTCCAGCCCCAGCATCTTATCAGGAGAAAGTTCCCTGCATAATGGAGGGCTTTAAAGCAAAGCCAGTACAAATGCTAAGGGGCCAATACTACTGGGAGATTAAATGAGCTAAATATTTGTAGCTTGGCTGAATGACAACTGACTGAAGATCTGCTGTAAATACCAAGGAGGGAAAGAAACATTTTAAGGTGGTTTTGAGGGTAGGATTCTGAAATGAAGAGAAAAACTTTTTTTTTCCCCATCTCCTGTGCAAAAGAGTGGGTCAATGACCCAGCAAAGCATATGAAGTGTGCCTTGTGAGAAAAAGGGCTTCTGAATCTCTTCATGCTCCTGTGGGCAGCAGGATGGGTTGCTGTATTTGATGGACTGCCCAGTGACAGTTAATTCTACACTGTGTGCTTCTGCGGTTTCTGCAGGTACAGACTCTGGGCAGATGCCTGCTCAGAAATGTTTGGAGGTCTTGACATCTGCGCTGTCAAAGCTGTCCACAGCAAAGATGGAAAAGACTATATAATTGAGGTAAGAGCATGAGAAACCTGAATGCAAGTTTTCTTTGGGAATTGCATCTTCAAACATGGTCCCTCAGAGTTCGTGTTCATCAATGTGCTTGCTTAGCACTGTGTGAATGGTTCAGCAGTCACTGCTCCTCTGTGCCCACCTGTATCCTTCAAGCTGTGACCCACTGATAAGCAAGAAACTGATTTAGAGTTCCAGCTAATCTGGCAGATATGCAGCAAGGCGTCACAACTGAAGTGCCTTCATTTCTCAGTGTGGACTGTGGAAGTTAATAGAGAGCTGAAGATTGCTTGGACGCTCCAGCTTTCCAGTTGATAAATTCACACAGTGCAGAACCTTACCAGCATGGGACAGATTTGAAGCTACCTTCTTGTTGAGCACATAACAGGCTGCAAGTGTGGCTGGCAGCATCCAGAGTTCACGGTGTCTCAGTGCACTGGTGCCCTGCACCATCATTCCTAACCTAAGCACTTGCAAAGCCAGAGCATCTCTCATAGCTGCTAGTAGCAATCAACAGCATCATGAACAAACGTGCTCAGCTCAGAATTCAGCCCAGCCTGAATTCAGGTGCCAGATGATGCTGTCATATTAGTCATGTTAACCTCCTCCCATTACCCACACAGAGGTCCAACAGGTGATTCAATCAATTGGACATCTCAGTTTGTCTCTAAATGAACCTGTCATTCTCTGATCACTTTAAAGGGAATCTCAATAACACAAATCCTAGTTGAATCAAAATTAAGAGTAAAATAACAGGTGAGAGTGTAGCAAATTGTTCCATAAATAGCAGGAACAATTTAATTGTTTTTAAAAGAACAGGTGTATTTTCTAAAATCGTTTGCCCAGAGAGCATTCACTGCTATAACAGACCAGCAAGACAAAGCACCATGGAGTTACTATGGGCAGTATGAAGTACAACCTTTTGTGTCCAGACCTGGACAGATTGTGTCTCTGAGAGCTAAAGTTCAATGTACTTCTTGCCAGGCCAGGAGACACACTTGGGAGTGGGGTAAATAGCGCACTTTGGTAATCCTAACAGGGCAAAGAAGGAAAAGCTGGCCAGAAAATCAAAGTGGAAAGTTAAGAGACACTGCGGAAGAGCAAAATCTGGCATGTAAGCAAGTGTCTCTGTCATTATGTGACTCAAGGAGGCACAGCATCTGACCTGCTGTAAACTCCACCAACACAGGCCAGCTGAGGAAGATGAGCAGAGCCAGCCTACAGCTTCATGCAGGGGGGCTGACACACTGGAAAGCTATGTGTGGGAGAGCAGTCCCACCCGCTGAGGGTTAGGATGCTGATGAGAACCACATGAGCCCTCCAGCGACTGTGCATTCCTGCAATATGTATCTGTTCTCCGGGGATCAGTGACCTGTCAAAGGCCATGTGATAGAAATGTGCTGCCAGCAACCAGACGCTGGCAAGCCTCTGTCTTTCCTGAAGTGATGGGACCGCGGCTGATGGGTCTGCTCCTGCATGCAATTCATCGGCACCTTACGGAGCATCCCCCAGAGCAGACTGTCTCCCTGCTGCGTGCTTTTATATCTGTACACAAATATAGCTGAGAAAGGAAGGGAAAGAAAGCAGAGACAACTGTAAGGACATTTGGACCATGTCCATACATGGTCAAATGAGGATTTTGTATTCCTGCACCTATTCTTACATATAAGCCTATGTACGTGCACACATGGCTAGTTCTGTGCTTAAGGATTATAGACCTCTGTCTGGGTATACCTCTGGGCTTTCACATCTGCCCCTGTGTGTGACTGACTGGATGAAAAGCACGTCCATATGCTAACAATCATCAACAGCTTGAACAGAGAGAGTGATGCACACTAATACTCCTCTGTCTGACACCAAGGTAAAAAGCAAATGATCTAATATGATACAAATCAGAAGAAACACATCAGCTTCAAATGGATCATGCTGAATTATCCCAGAAGAGAATCTGATTAACTGATGTACCAAGATCTAGCAGGCTTTCAGATGCCAGTCTAATGGACATTGTTGGTAAAGTCGTAGAGTAGTGCAATTCAAAGAGCAGAATAAAGCCAAAGAGGCACCTTTTCTACTTTATGCAGATTTAAGGGAGATGCTGAAAAGCAATTAATTGCCTCCAACCTGCTTCCTGAAGCACTTTTCTTGGTCAGAAAACAATCCTTTATTTTGGTTTTTTTTGCTGTTAATAGCAGGAGGGAAAAGTTATTTGACAGTGTGACAGTTGTATTTTTCTTGGTGAGAAGGAACAGTGTGCTGTGACATTTTACAAGAAAACATGTCTAAATGGGCTGAACAAATAAGGAATGTACACAATGCAATTGCAGGCAGTAATTAATTTTCACAGTGCAAAGTAGTTCTCTAGGAAAGACTCGCAAAGGCAGTGATGGGCAGGCAGTTCTGTGAACAGAGATTTATCACAGTGGTTTATTGCAAACAGGATCAGATTAAGACAGATGAGTTATCAACACAGCAGAAGAGTCATCTTGCACCCACGGAATTTGCTGTTACTTGAACTTCACCATTTTTAATTTTCCCAAAGGAAACAGAAGAATACGGTACATTTCTGCCCTTCACAGCACGAGAACACTTATGCACCATTTTCATGGCTCATATTGAAAAGTTTCAATATATTAAAACAGCTGTGAATTTAATGGTAAACTCTTGTACTTCTTTTTACCCTGCTTTTAAGAATTTTATCACTTTAAGGGAGTATTCAGCATGAATAGTCAGCACTTGATCAGAAGACCAGATACTAAAACAGTGTAAGTTCAGTACCACTGTTAGCAGCCACACAGCCACATTCTCAAAAGAGCTTAGCAGCGTGTATGATTTAATAATCTCTCTCTGTTTTTTTTTTTTTTTTTCTGGGGGGGGGGAGGTAATCTAATCCTTTTCCATATCTCTGCAACCATATTTCAAGCCCATTTTCAAGCCCATTTTCATATCTCTGTGACCAACTAGGGGGCAAATAATATGATCCATATGACTTATTCTTCCTTCTGGATCAGCTAAGCCCTTCCTGCCATAGAGTTAGGCAGTGTTACTAGATATGATCCTTGCTGCCCTGCAAGAATGCCTGTCCATCCCTTCAGCACTGCCATATCATTTCTTTTGACATGTCTAATCATCTGTTTCCTTCCTTCCTTAAAAATCACCTAACACTCCACTCCTGCACATCAGAGCACGGAATAACAAGTCCCGCCTTCAGGTCTCAGCATTAGACAAGTGCAGAGGAAGGACCAGGATGGTGTTATCATGAGTCTCTTCTCTGCCTGGCCACTTTCCACTCCCCCTCATACACCTTATCAGGCAACAGCAGCTGCATCGGGAACACCACTGACCTTGGGAAGCTACAAAGACTGGGTCCATATGTGCTGTTGTCTTCTTGTCTTGCCCAGCTGCTCTGTGATCTCCCCAGGAAGAGCTGAGTGCAATCTGTCTGTGATTCACCTGTTCCTTCCAGCTGTTTGATTTATTTCAGCATTAGCATTCATATCTGCCCAGTTCCAGAGCAATTCCTCTTTCTCAGAGGAAAGACAAGGTGACATCTTATGCTCCTTTTCAGTTCAGTGGCAACCAGCTGTGTTGCTTTGCCCACAGAAACCTTTGCCATTCTCAAAGGCCTTCCCTTATGCATATGAATTTTCATTACTATATTTGCAATTTCCCATAGTTCATGGTCCCCTGACAAATACTACACAGCAGGACAGCAGGTACCCTCATCCCTGGTGCACATTCACTGTTTCGGGTGCGACCTGCACCAAGGCTCATTCTCCCCAGTGCCTTTATTTTATAAAATACCATCTTCCCCTTCATCTCCAGCCTCAGAAACAGGGGAAAGCAGTCCTTAGGATGAGGAAATTAGGGGGTTAGGGTGTTTTCACCAGAGTTGTATCGTGGTTACTCGAAGGAAGGGTTAGGGATGCAGCTGGGCTTGGCTGCCCAGAGTAAGGGCATCATCTAGTGGTCAGATGGGTCCCTCGCACAGTGCTCTACAGGGAGCTGGGAAGAACTTTCTCATTCGTGAACTGTAACTGCCAACTGAAATCGCCAGCTGAAGTCTGAATGCTTTTAAGGTGGTAGTGGAGGGAAGGGAAACCTGCACGGGAACCTGCAGGAGGGCCCCCAGGAACCCATGGCTAGTTAGACAGATGGAACTGGATGTTCATGACACCGCTAAGAAACCTCTCGTTTCCCCACCTCATTTTTCAATGGAGAAACAGCAAAGTGGACAGTGGAATGAAAAACCACTTTGTGTGTTTGGCTGAGCACTGCCATCTAATTTTCCAGCCTCCTCCTTTCACCCCCTGGGTCGTGGACATAAGCACCCACTGCCTCTTCATGCAAACCTCAGTTATAACTTCTTAGGCAGCTTAGTGTTCTTAAGAGACACCAACAGAAATTAAACCAAATTAATATTCCGCAAGGAAAGAGTAGTATACAAACTCAGTGAACTCACCTCCCCAGTTCCCCTTACTTTAAATCTAAAAAAAGAAGGAGGCAAAACTTTCCATTTCACTCCAAGAGCGGACTCTTGCAGCCTTGCCAGGGTGGAGTGCACTTCCGATTGTTATCTGAGCGTGAGTCAGTGCCTTTCTTGAGCAATGCAGCCTTCAACTCTGCATTTCCAGGGGTTTTAATGTTTGCTTTAAAAATAATCACAAAGTAAAATAAACTCTTCCAACCCCAGCATTTTGGTACAATTATATTTACTCCAGCTGAATCTTAAAATTCATCATAGTGCAGCTCTTCCTGTGGGATTTAGCAAATGTTTGCAAAGCATGTGATTTATGATGAACTGTTGAAAATCACGTTTAGGGCTGCTATACGGTTGAGGGTCTGCTGTGCTTTCATTATTATTACTGTTGTCAGACCATTCCTTGCCTTAAGGACCCTCTGACAGGTCTCTTTCCCTGATCCCCACAGTCTTGCTTCCCAGCTTTTCCCAGCACAGTTGTAGTATTGCTTGGTAAGCAATCACATGGCAATAACATCAAGAAGACCAGCAGAGAATAAGTTTACTTTCCTGCACTAGTTGCTGTTGTTTTGATGATATTCTATTCATCATACATTTGTGGTGTTTACTTCTCAGGGTGAAATGCTTTGCATTCATTAGTCCCAAATGTTTCCTGCTTTCCCGTAGTCCTTGTTGCTCTCATCCCCTCAGGATCTAGTACATTTTTTCCACTCTCCTGTGGCCCTTTCTGCTGCAATGTCATGCCCAAATACTTTGAGACAATGCCAGAGACCTCATTAATCAGTGGCATCTCCTCAGGACAAGTTCGTATTTAGTTGATTTAGAAAGCCTCCAACCACCAGAAGGCTTGGCTTGGCTGCCAAGTTGTGAATGGAAGGAAAATAGAAAGCAGGGGGAAGTACATGCCATTTCCTCAAAAAAAAACAAGTGAAATCCGACACCTAGGAAAGTCAAGCATGTTTCATTGTGGAGGGGAGTGGTGACTATAGGTATTGGCAAGGATGTGGAGACACAGAACAGGTTAATGTGAGAGGTGAGTTGAAGAAGGCATCTGCAATCAGGAAACTAACTGCTGTTTTTTCCCTTCTCGGGCAGGTGATGGACAGCTCAATGCCTCTGATTGGGGAGCATGTGGAAGAGGACAGACAGCTTATAGCAGATCTGGTCGTTTCCAAAATGACCCAGCTTGCCATCACTGCTGGATCAACTCCATCACCACTGAGGCCTTGGGTATGAGCAAATGGAGACCTTATGGCAATTTTTTTTTAACTAAACCTTTGTCGTTCTCGTATTGGAGCGCTACAGATAGACTGACTTCTGTTCTTACAAAGAAGTCTCTCATAGACCCTTTAAAGTGGGCACCCCTAAGTATGACATCTCCCTCCTTCCTCTCCTTCTATATAAGCTGTGACATCACACCAGTAGTATGGTCCATGCATCTAGACATTCTGGCTTGCTAGATTCATAGATTCATATCAAAGATAGTAATTTTTAGACGTTCTTATAAAGCCCAATGTTATCTCCATCTAACACCATCCCTCAAGATAGATTTCTTTACAGTTTTTGCAGCCTGGATGAAAATCTGTGCTTCCCAGAACAGATAGGGGAAATCTCCAGCAAGAGTGGTTCTATTCCTTACTGCAGTCCTTCTTCTTTGGAGATACCACCCACTCCCTTCGTCAAGAGAAGGCTTGACTAAAGCTGAATTCATATAAGAACCTGACATTTTAGCATTTAAACTGATCTCTTAATGCCTTTAAAAAAAAAACCTGTACAAACTAAAGGACAGGAAAATAAACAGGCTGAAGGATAATACTGACTGCAACACACTGGAGCAATTTCCATTTCCACTTGAGACAAAAAATGGGAGAAAGCACTTTATGGCTCTCAGCTTTGGTCATATGACAGCACTGCAGCTAAACGAGGTCTACAGCATGAAGGGTATTCACAGTAAGTCGAAACGAAGTTTTGCTAGAGTGAGGGTGTAAGCATTTAACAGACATTACAAATGCTTTGAGGTGGGGAAAGCAATACAGAAAGGATAGGTATGGAAGGAAAATGGAAATTCACTCTGGCCATAGTGGAATCAACAATTGCCATCTGAAATAGCCATGATATAGAGCATAAACTAAGAGCAAAGGAGCAGCCAACAGAAACTGAGAACATAGACAGATGCATCTAAGTCTGTAATATACTAGCACAGGATTGGATTGGATTGAAACAGACCTAAATAGGGTCAAAATAAGAATAAAACAAATGGTCTTGGAGAGACAGGATGTCAAATAGAAGGGTTAAATAAGACAAGGGTCATGATCAACCTACAAATAACTGTATGCAAAACCCAAGTCAATTAGAAACACATTAACTAGAGTGCCATAGAGAAAGATCTTCCTACAACAAACAATTCAAAAACTGTACAAGTTACTATTACCAACATAAGGCTATAGCATATAGCTGCTAATGTGCGGAGAGAACTAGTTAGATGTGAGGCTGGTGAGATGCGGCACTTGAGCTACAGGTGAAGTCTTCCACAGAATGAAGAAAAATAATAATAATTCTGAAACACAGCAGTGCTGAATAAATAGAGATAGGAACCCTTGGATATGCTATGGGTATGCATAGAATATATATATACACATATATATATATCTGGAGCCATCTATAGTAGTCTCTGGATCAAGAAAAAATCAAGAAAGAAAAAAATCATTATGAAACTGAGTGCACAGCATTAACAGAGACAGAAGAAGCAACAAGTCATAACAATATAAGACTACAGCTATCAAGAAGCAAGTCAAATAGTACCATGGGACGGCAATTCAGAGAGAGTTCTCCATCTCCATAGGTGTCTGCTTCCTGGAGCTACAAAATCCTAGCAAACAGGAAACAACAATGTGACCTAGTCTTAAGAAACACTCAGGTGCAAATCCACAATGTGAATACGTACCATTAGGCTTAATATCCAAGGGACAGATGTGATATTAAAAAAATAACTGTATGACACAAACAGTTGGAAAAGAATTATTTTAATAAATTGAGAAAATTAATCAACTACCTAGTATTAAAAGGAAAACTGTACGGGTGTTATTTAAGAGACTATTATTTTCCAGAATGCATGTATACATTTATGATCTGCTTTTGAACCAGAAGAGCAAGAAATAAACTTCTAGAGCTAAGCGGCAAGGTCACAGGGGACATTCAAGACAAACAAAAAAAATCTTCCAAATTTGGAAATCTGACATCAAAGAAAACATTTATGCATCATCATGCAAGTAATATAAGGAAACATAAATAGGATAGAAATTGATTTTGAAGAGCAGATAGAGAGAAGACTTAAACAAATTCTTTGCATTCATCGAAAGAGGGAACCCTACCAAAGAACTGGTGTGCTCTATGGATCATCCAAAGTTAAGGAAGAGAGGGAAGACAGGAGGGACAGTGTTGTGACTCCAGTAAATTTAATTACTGAGAATGGGGAATTTCTTGACAGAGATCTAGCTTTTCCTTATCAGCAAGACAGGGAAGAGAACAAAACCAGTGATTAAATCAGTGATGACTGTATTTTTAAAAATTATGAAGAACCCAGACCCAGAAGGTTATATTCAATGAACTGAACTTAGGAAGTGACTAAGCTGCCAAGAAACAATGTGCAATTTAATTATCAGTGGTTTCTGCTCCAGAGATTTGGTGTACAACAAATACAAAATATGTGTTTAAAACATTGTAAGAATAGTGTAGAAAAACATAGACAAGTCGTGGACCTTATGAATTATCTCAGAATGAATTATTTAAAGAATAATACAGAAGACTACCAAAGCAACAGAGCCACAGCTTAAGAGCATCTAATATTTTTTTGTGAAGAAAAATGCCCCATTAACTCCTTTTGATTCTTTTCCTCTTGTTTCTTTGAGAATTCTTTCATGAAATGGTAGATAGCAGGCAATCACTCAAAATAATGTAGCTAGATTGTAAAAAGGCCTTAGGCAAGGTAACAGACAAGTACTGTTAAAGAAACAAAGCGGAGAAGGGCTAAAAGAAAGTTTCACTGTGGAGCAGAAGCTGGCCTTGGTTCAAGACATAGATACGAGAGATTTTAATTTTTGCAAACAGTTAGAGGGGCTAGGTAAGGAATGCCAAGCTTGGTCATGATAAATTGCGTTAGCTGAGCCAAGGACAGGATAAGATGTTAATGACCTTATTTTCAAGGCCACAGCATGAAAGCTGGTTTCATGGTTACACATGAGGTTCTCTTCTCACCTCTCTGCCCTATCTCCGTGCCTTCCAGTCAGTGTTTCTCTTCCAAAGGCATCGCTTCATCTATTAGTCTCAAAATCCTATTTTGTCTTTATCTCTGAGAAGCCTTTGCTAGGTTGTTGGCAAAGGCTGTAGAGGTGAACATGAGATCTGATTCCCATTCTTTGGTTGGTCTGATCAGCATGTCTCACAGAAATAGGACAGTAAATTTCCACCAACACCAAGGGAGCGCCTAGTGTCCCAAGCCATGTAGGATGAGAAGCTGGGATGGAAAACTCCCAGGTTTTCCTCCCTGATCATGTAGCAAGTCCCAGGAAAAAAGTGTAAAAGAAAGGCTGGTAACACCATCATATTCATGTTAGTCATTTGAAATTTATTTCAGTGCTTTCAACTATGAAATGTTTTTTCCCATTTTCAAAATCACTTAGCTTATACTCCTGACCTTCCAGGAGCTTTGAAAACCCTTTTATCACTGTATTCTCCATGTAAATAATCCAGCACGTACCAGCCTATCTGTCTCCAGCTTCCCCTGTTTTCATAAGCAATTCTGTGCAATAGGCTTACTTGGACTTCTGTTAACCTTGGACCAGCCCTTTGTGCAACAGTTTTGTGTTGTTTATTCTTTTTCTTAAAATATCTGTCAAAAAGAGCAAACAGTGAGAGAGAGAGGAAGGTGCAGATGGCACCAATTTATTTACAGTAGTCAGGACTGGGGATGGCAATGAAGAATATGACAGAGCTATGTATGTTAAGTCACCACAACAGCAAATAAAACTCCATATGAAGGACTGAAAGATAAGCTACGTGGGGGGTAGAGAGAGGGAGGACATAAACAATATATAGAACTAGCAAATGGCACTAGCCTTGTCCCTGGAGAAAGACATTGTTGCATGCAGGATAATGAAAGCTATAGCTCAGCCTACAATTGCATTCACAAGGGAGAAGCAGAAAATTAAGATACAGGAGAAATGAACTGGTGATGTATACAGAAAACACAGATACTGGTGCCTCTGGAATAATGTAAGCAGCTCTGCCTCTGGCATCTGCAGAAGGAATCACGTAGCTGGGAAAGACAAGTGGGTGATGAAAACAATTAAGGGCCTGGAAACATTCCCATGAAGGGACAGAAGGGATTCAGTCTCTTGGCTTTAGAAAGGAGGTGAATGACGGAGAGGGTAGTAAAAATTTCCAAAATAATGAATGGCCTAGCAGGGATAGGTTGTGAGAAATATTCTCAAAACTCAGAACAAAGCAATGGAGTTAAGAAATGGGAAAACAGTGAGGCTGAGAGCTGAGTAAGACTCAAAGGGTCTGAGTATAAATATCAAAACAAAATTTCTGGAACTGTTTTGAGGAGCAGATAGTAAGCTTCATGTTTCAGGGTTTAAGCTGGCCCTTGTTTATTAGCAATCAAGAGGAGACCCCTTAGGGTAAAGAGATGATTACTCCATAGATATTTCCATGGTTCACTCCTCCTTCATTTGGAACATCTGGTGCTGGCAACTGTCCAAAGTGGGAGATGGGACTAAGAGACCCCCTCAGGTCTGATACATTTGGTAATTCCCAACTGCCTAAAAATAATTCTAAATTGTAACTTCATTGTTATTCCTTGTGAGCAAACAACTTCTGTGCTCTTTATTACTCAGCTCTCCCATTTAGTCCAGTGGGATTTTATCAGCCAGCTGCTTTGTGTATTTAAGGAACACTTCATGACTTTGCAGTTTCTATATTACTTCAGGGCTTCTCTTTGGGGACCCTCTGTTAACTGGAATCACTTTTTTTTTCCCCTCTAGCCTCCGCAAGTCCAGCCTGCTTCAACAAAATCTCAGACTGGACCTCAGCTTGGACAACTGTCACAACCACGGCCTCCTCCCCAAGGTACAGTTCATCAGGTCCCACGACAACATGGACTGAGATGCACCGATTTTCCTTCTAAATAAAAGTTATTGGGATAAAGTTTTCCACTCATTGTTCCAATTCACTGACAAGCAGGCAGCACATTTCAGCAAAAATCAGTTTAAAAAGCTATTGCACAGTAGTTCAGAAAGTGAGATTAAACTTTGATATAGATTCAGTTGATACTGCTGGTAAGGCTTGGGTCAGCAAAGTGAGGCCACTCAAACTGGCACTGGAGGAGGATGCTGGGCACAGAGTTTATTTGTCTTTGCATAAAACTGTAGTGACTACAAGTGTTAAGAAGTGATGAGAAGATGCTGGGACCATCAGGATTGGAACAGACACCAATATGACAATGCTAGGATCCTTGATCCATGTGTTCAGTTGTTCCTCTGTTAGCAAGAACACACTCCCAGTTGCTCCTGACAGCAGAAGCAGGTTTGAATCACATGGTTAGTCAGAAAAACAGACTTGGTTTATAGGCCTGATCTACACTGAGGGGATGAAGCACAGGGCTGCACTGTGGGTATTCAGGCCACACCAAACACTCCATTCACATAACCAATTAGACCATCCTTTTTGCCAACTTCGTCCTTCCATTTCTCCATCCCAGTCTCCTACCAATTTAACACACACCTCTAACTACCTTTTACTTATTGGTCACAGTTTTGCTGCATCCAAATTTTGATATTTCTGATACCAAAGGCTTCTATGTAATCTTGGCATTATGTGGTATTACTGATATGATGACCTAGCAACTGCTGGTCTTGGGGGATACTGGAGTCTCCAGTACTATTTCTGAATTGTCTGTCAAAGTTCTTTCTCACATAACTCCCCCTTGATCACCTGTAAAATCCAGCCAGCTCTCATGATGCTGCTGTAACTTTTGTCAGTTTCTCACTGTTATCTGCCATGTCCAGCAGTTTCTCATGTCATACCCAATTATTTTCCACAACATTTTCAGTTTTCAGAGTCTGCCGCCAATGCAGCTGAAGCCGTGTGCTGATAATACTGGAACAGATCTATGGACAGCAATAGGGTGCAAAGTCTCATATCAAACTACTGGACCCATGAAGGGAATGTTGACCGAAACCAATGGATTCAGCTTTCATTTCCTGCTGACAGTCAGTTTTCCAGTGACTCGTCATTCACAACATTAAAAAGTGCTTGCCAAGGATAAGAGATTAGTTAGATGTAAGCATATTGAAATGACTCCCTTCAGAGAGACTCGTAGAACTTCTTTAGTGCTGAAGGAGGCACCTAAATGGACTACAACTCTAGAAATGTGGGCATAACATCAGTGTGAGATCTATAAAATTGGTTTTCCTTTGTTGTTCTGCAGGAAGCTACACTGAATAATCTTTCTGTTAGTTCTGCCATATAGATATTCCTTGCTTGTTCTCCACCACATATTCTTCCCCATGTTTATGTCTATATGTCCCTTTCAGGTGGGCCACGCCAGCCTCAGGGACCTCAACCTCCCCGGACAAATGCACCTCCACAGCAGCGGCTCTCTCCTCAAGGACAGCAGCCCCAGAGTCCCCAGTCCACTTCACCTCAGCAGCAAAGGTCACCTGGATCTCCACAGCAAATTCGATCAGCAACCGGGTCCTCTCCAGTCCAGGCTTCCAAGGCTGGCATGTTCCCTCCACAGCAGCCTAGACCTCCTGCTCAAGGTCGGGCTCCCAGCCAGCCCAGCCCCACTGAAACATCCAAGCAGCAAGCCACCCCACAACCACATCTGAAGTAGGTGCTCTGTTAAACTGCTAATAGCTGTAGATACTAGAATATAGATGTCAAAAACGTACCCTGAGCTGGCATGAGGAATGTATCACCTGCTGTCAGGTAGTAGTCCCCAGGGACAAAGGCTGGGACAACTATGAGTGACTTCAGGGATATATGTACCTATGCATAACAGGCCACCATTAAACTGTTTTTAGGAAGAACAAGCTGTACTTGACATCTCTAAGATTTCACATTCTTACTCTTGTTCGTGTGTTCATAGTCAATTGTAAGCTCTCACCCAGCCATATCGACACACCTACTGCCTTTCCAGCAGGGTATGTGTACCTTACAGGCTGTATTCCACATGTTATTGGCCAGAAAGCTCAACAAGAGTCATTCCTTCACTATTGCCTGAATGCAGGAGCTGCTTGAGGTTCTTTACCAAGCAATTTTTTGCAATTGGTACCAAAACAGAAAAAAAGGGCAGGGGTGGGGAGTGGAAGTGGCACTACTTGTTTATATAAAACCGCAGATGGTGACTGTTCAAGCATTCTTTCAGAGCAGAGCACACCACTGAATAATTGTGGATCTCTGGTTGCAGTTTTTGCTGCCACCCTTCACGGGCCATAGCTGGCCAGCAGCATGGTAGGAAAGATTGGAAAAAAAAATGTTGGGTGTTGACAAAAAGGTTGACGCAAGTGCAAAGTGGTATGAACAAACCAGAACAAAACATAGGCCAAGAATGAGAAGATAGTTTCTAGACAGCAGAGGAGTGATGTTCTGGAAGAGGCTTTCAGTGATAATATCCACATTAGCAAGGCAAACCAAGACCAAGGGACTTAAGGATCAAAATGTTGGTGCTAAGGATGCAGTCTCCACGGTCTTGTGCTAAATGCCTATTACTGACCAGGATAAACCACTCAGCAACAAAGTATGTTAAGAGGGGAAAACCAGGAGATTTCCTTCCAAAGCACAATCCTGGTTTGAACTTAAACACTAGTAGATACACACCCAGCAGGACCAGTGTGGCCAATAGAAAGATCTGCATAACACAGCTGACAGCAGACACGCCAGGGAGGGCAGGCAGCAGCACATATCACAGGCTACGTGGCTGCCAACTTGTCCAACCTCTCACACAGGACCACCATTCATGCTGCAGCTGATGAGAGATGGGTGACCCTCAGCATGAATCCATTCTTCTGCATTATTAGCAAAATTACTTAACTGCCTCACGACAGTTGCTGCAAATGGTGATTGCATGGTTTTAACCACACGTTTCCAGAAACACTTACTACTCTGACTGTGATACTGGAGCCATCTACCTGTGCTCCATCCTCTCCACTCCCCTCCCCTTATTCCCGGACATCTTAGCATATGGAGATTCTCCTTGCTTACCTCTCCTTTTATCCTTGAATTTGTGATGGAACACAAAGCATGGCTTTGAACTACCACTTTCTCCTGCTGAGTCTGAACTCTTGTTTTCCATTCCAGCAAATCCCAGTCCTTGACTAACACCTTGAGTTTATCTGAACCATCTCAGCGGGGAAACACCAATGAAGATGAAGCAAAAGCTGAGACCATTCGCAACCTACGGAAATCATTTGCTAGTCTGTTCTCCGATTAACAGCCCTTCAGCTGGATTTGTGCTTTTGTCAGCCCTCACTCTTCATATCAGCATACCTAATGTCATCTTGGAAAACACTCAATGATACAATTAACACCTGAGTAAAAGGAACTTGGTAAACTATTGTTGTTTCAATACAAAGAAAATGTAATAATGGCCTGAAAAGTGACTGTATAGAAGTGCACTATTTCTTTGGGTTTTGTGCATAATGCGAACCACACCTGTTCAAATGACTGACTTATAAAGCAAGTTTTACTCTTGAGAAACCCCATGTGATACAAACACAGTTAACAATGCAAACTAGAATTTTATTTTGATTTGTATATAGGCAATACAATTGCTGATTTCCAATTACTGAACCCTTGTTGAGGTCAAGCTAAAATACATATATATATATATATAGGCTTATTATGGAAAAAGATGTGCAAAGACTGAGTCGAGTAAGTATACATTGACTGATAAAGTGAGCATGTTTGAGCATGGAAACACAGTGAACTGTGGAACTTCATGATATCAACTATATAAGAAGTCACTTTTCAGAGCAAAACTACATTGAAGTTAAATATGATACCAGACATCAGTAATGCTGGAGATCACATGAGCAGGGCATCCAGATGGACTGCTGTTTTTTTCCAGAGCACTCTGCTCAAAGCAGATAAAATATCTGTTTCATTTTTTGCATTTATGTCCCCTGCACGTGATTCCTGAGTTCTGAGATAAATATGTCATGTTCTAACCCTGCAGCCTTATCTCAAAAATAACCTGAGAAATGGGCCTTCTACACATAAAACAACTTCTTCCCCTGCCCCTGGAAACATCAGAGTTCACATTCATGGTTCACACAAATTCCAGACAAAACCCAGCTAAACTCCAAGCACTTTGGTGACTTGGTCACATCTGGCTTGAGTATGTCCCCCAGGAATACGCTTAATTAATAGCAGAGTTGATGAAGTGCACATACTTGTTTGCTGAGTGTTCCATAATACCAAATGGACAGAGACATGGAGTGAAATCCTGTCTCCCTCCTTGTACTCCCACTGACTTCACTGGCATGAGTGCAAAACGAACCAAAGGTGACAAACCTGCAATAGAGCAGGAAAACTATCCTTTAAAAATAAGATAAGCTGGGACATCCAGAGATACCAAGCTCTGGGAGGGCACGTACAAGATTGCTACAAGCAGTTAATGATCAGTATTAGTCCTCCTGAATCCCACCCAAGAATTATTCTTCTAGAGAAAATGGAGAAGGATCTTTGCCAGGTGTGCTTTTCCTCTAAGCCTGCAACACATAATGAAGCTGTGAGCACACACACACTAAAACTGGGACATGGCAAAAAACCAGGAATGACATTCATGATTGAGAAAAACACCTTAGGTAAATCAATCAATCTACAGCTATTTCTATCATCTGAAAATCTACCCTAGCACTCTGCTAGTTCTGTGTATGACACACCTAATGCAGGTGCCAGTTCCCATCTCATCCTACCTCAACTCTTCTTTAAGTTTCGTGAAGTACCTCAGTCACAAACAATGCATACAGCTTCAAGGTCAGACATTTGGCTTTGTACTTCCCTTGGCAATTTCACCTTGACAACACTTGGGAACATCCAGGGAAGTCAGCAAATTAAAAGCTCTTGAGCCAATGGTACAGATCTTTGCTGCCACTTACAACAGGGAGATCCCCAAAGCAGCAAAAGCAACAGCAGCATTTGCTATCTCGAATCTGATGATTCACTGTTGGGGAATACAGCCAAACAACCAATTCCTTCCTGCACAGCACCTGTAACAAAGATCTAAATCCAATGCAGTCATCTGGACCTTGTACGACCTACCCCTGTGCAAGCTTTTACACATATAATGGCTTTTGTGACCCAAGAACTTTCAGGCAAGTAACATAATAGCTTTTCCAGGTTGGAAGGCTCTCAAGAGACTCATCTGGATCAATGATTTATATCTCAAATTCAGTATTCTAGAACCACCCTAATCCCTGATGATTTATATTTTTCACACATGCTCCCACCCCTCAAGTTCTGTGTTGTCCTTCCAAGTTTGCTAAGCAGTTTACAATGTAGCATCATAAATACATGTCATGGACCTAGGAGAAAAACCAGACTTTGCTGTTTCGCAGTCTCCAGGAGCAGTAAAAGAGTGACAAATGCCCTTGAGCAAGCACTGTCTCACTGGCAAGAACAATAGCAGATTAAGAGGCTTCACTACGTGAGGAGGAGATAACACAACCCTGGTGGGAGAGGATTTCCTTCTGTAACACTCCCCTCAGCATGGTTTATGCCTTTTGCTACTAAACGGTCACCAGAGATGTAAAGACAAAAATAAAAGTTTACTGACAGAATCCCCAATTGCTCTATCCCCTGAATCATTTTAAGTCTATCTTACAAACACAACAGATACAAAAACCAATTAACTAGTGACTTGTATGGCATGGCCCCATAAATAGACCCCAGTTCATCATGGAGACCACAACAGTCGAAACATTTGCTGATACTGTATCAGCGACTAAGATCTCTTCATTTACCTGCAGCTCCCAGCCATCACCTTTCAAGGGACAATCAAAGAGAATAGCATCTCACCTCCTCCTAGTTTCTGCTAGCAAAAACAAGTAAAAGCAACACTCTCTCAGCTCAACTTGGTTACTCCCATGGTTCCTGAAAAGCACCTTCGGTTCTATCCATGGAAGCACCTTAATGAAAGCACTGGGCTAATTTAAGTTAAAATGATGAAACTCTACACCGTGTCCTATAAATGCTCCAGCAATACGCTGCTACCTCTAACATGATGCTCACATACTAGATGTTGCGGCTACCAGGAGATTCAGAAATGCATCATCATATATTAGGGTCATCTCTTCTGATGCACAGTTTCTATTCCAAAATCCCTACAATATAATAAAGCAAGAAACTGAGGGAATGCAAACTGTATATTCTCCATTTTAGGAATGGGGAATGAAGGCATACCCAAGAAGTATTTAGGTACCTAAACAGAAAAGCCAGAGTTAGGGGCTGTAAGAAGGCAAAAGAAAATTTGGCAAACAGAAACCACAGTTAAACAAGAGGCTAGACATGCCCCACATCACTTGGAAATCTTTCTCACACAGTTCTAAAAAATAAGTGCCTAGTCAGAGCTTCCCTATTGTCCTGCCTGCTTTAATTTTCCTCATATGGAAACCAGGAAAAAAAAGAATAGATTTGTGTGAATCCAGCCCAAGAAGGAGCTGGGACATCCACTCACATCCGCCACCTGGAAAATTAATTTACATTATGCAGCTTACATACAGTCTGATAAATATCTTTACTTTCTCGTAGTTATCTAGGTGTGGTTTTTCAAGAAGAATGCCACATATATTCCCATACAACTAAAAGTCTTGTATAAAGCTAAGGTTCAGGAGAACAGCAGTGGCATTTCCTTCTCTTTCAGTTATCACAGGCAGGTACATAAGACCTTAAATCCTGCATATAACCCAGTTACTTCATCTGGTTGGCTTAAGTTTCAGGGAAAAAATAAAACAATAAAAACAGAACACCAGGGACGATAGATCCTTATTTCCAACTGACTGGTAGTAGCAATCCTAACAGTGTCAGATACAGATGAACAATACAGTAGGAAATGCCCATCTTCAGGCATGTATGTTTTGTGATTTTTAAGTAACAGTGTCACTCATACCCAGCTTAGGAGCTGGTGAATAAACAAAATAAACTTCTGGTTTTCAAATATTCCCACTGGTTTGTCTTCTAATTTTAACCTGCTCACCCAAGATACTCACTTTATATTTCATATCCTGTTTTATGAATAAAGGGAACTTCTTTTTAGGGAACCTGGCAGTTGGAGAAGTCAGGCTCCTTTATCTTTGGCTCACTATACCTTTACTACAATGTGAAGGAGCAATGAAGGAGTATCTTCAGGTCATGTGGTTGTGCATCTGTAAAAAAGTTGAGCTAATTTCTTCAAAAACCAATGTTCAAATGAAAAAATCCAGCATAAACAGAACCTGTAGCAGCTTGGCAGAATTATGAAGAGGTTGTCTTCACAGCAGACAAGGCTCAACTCCAGAGCAGCACGGTTCATGTCAACAGAGCAAGCAGTATGACTGTTGTCAAAGGCACCGGTGAGTACCATTAGTACATCAAAATTAACCTATAGCATACAGAGATTATTGTTCCCAGAAACAGCTTGAAAAAAGCTAAAGGAATAATTTACACACTTTGTTCTCAGTTAAATCTGCATAACCTTATTTGAAAGCTGCACAAGCATTTCTGAAGCACTGATCACAAGGACCAAAGAAGCGCAGATTTCCATCTTCTCTTTTATAAATCAGTGGAAAAAAGAATCACTAAGCTTGAAGAAGCCCGAAAACACAGTTATGTGAAAACTCTGCTGGAACAAACCAATTCAATAAATGCAGGCAAATGTTCAAAATTAAAGCTAATCTTGGTATTGGTACTGTCCCCAGACTCATACTCCTCAGTGTTTAATTATAGCAGGATTTGCACTGGAATGCCATTGGTGTGGAAAAGAAAAGAAAGAAGCAATACAACTTTTGACAGCAAAATAAAGTATTATATTTTACTTCCAGTAGAGTTAATGGCAAAACATCCTGTTCTTACTGAAGTCAGCTGATTTTATACAAAACAAGATGAATCACTGAAATATCACCTGAAAAAGCACCTAAGCATTACTGTTTAAATAGCTTGTATTTAACAGGAAATGTCAATCTATTTCTCCTGCTAGAATTTCAAAAAGATTTTAGAAAATATCAGCTGTCACAACAGTCATCAGTACCATTTACATGTATAGAAACACTAAGATCAATCCATCTTAAAAAATATGTAAGAAATGAAAAGTTCTAGCAAAGTTTAGTCATTCCAGTCTTCCTTTAACTGACCTCCACCGTCAGCCTGCAAATCTCATCAGGAGACTTTAATAGTGTCTTGTTAGTTGCTCATTTGTTAATACGACAACACTCTAAAGGTGCTCATAGCATGATACAACACATTTCCTCTCAGCAACATGTATTTTGATACTTCATTAATGGAATTAAATGGTATTTACTGCAGTAAAGTGAGAATTCATTCTGCTGTTTCTGTGATTCCATTTTCACTGCAACCAGGTCAACCTATTTAAATCCTTAAGTAAGTTAGGAAGGAGGAAAGATTTGTTTCTATGCCAGTTTCAGTTCACACACAGTAAACACAGCCATGTACTATAGCTCCTTATTTGCAAAGTCAAGGAGAAAGACAACAGTCTTGCTGCTGGTTATTTGTAAAATTGCTCTGCTTCTGTCCAGATTTCTGAGTTGCATTGTAGCATGACTTTCCTCAGTTGTTTGTAAAATTATTTTATTTGTGTTCTAATATCACCACTGTAAAGAAAATCCCTCCCCTGTATTCTTCGTGTATTAAGTAACAATACAAAAATGCTTTTTATCTAATAAAACATTAAAGAAAAAAAGGAAATGGCATCTTTGAGAATTTCTAAGACTCACATCTACCATAACAATAGAAGCATCCTGTTCTATGTGACATAGTGGATCTTTTTGTTAATTAAGATTATTAGCCAGGTATATTAGAAACACCATTTTTCCTGGTAATTTAATAAAACTCTTCCAATAAGACAAACGAGTTAAGGGTTTGTACTTTAAAGTGCTCTTTATCTGATGCAACAAATATTTGGCTGGTTTCTAAAGTAGCACTTCACAGATGATTAAGGGTGAGAGGGAGGAGGGAAGCAGAACAAACTGTTCTAAGTTGTAGCTCTTTGTGAGATAGATCTTAGTGCCAGGTGGTACAGTACTACCAGAGCATGAAATAAACCCAGCCTTTCCAGCCGAAACATTACCATGCACACATTCTTGCCAGAATCTGAAGAGAAGGCAGGTGTTAGTGCCCGGGATGTGCAACCTCCTGCAGTTAGGAAGCAAGCTCAGGGACTAGAAAACTCACTGAAGGGAAAAGCAGCAATCAAATGAATGCACGGCGAATGTCCATGGGGCGGCCTCGGCTGGGTCTAGGTGGAAACCTCTCATTGGGACCAGCTCGTCCTGGAAGTGTAGGGTTTGCTCCAGGTAAGGAACCAATTGGGTCAAAATGTGGTCTGAATGGAGGAAACTGGTCTGGTGCTTCTCCTTGGCCAGGAATGAGTGAGTTAATTGGGTCTCCAACATATGGAAGTGTTGGTCTCTCATCATATTCTCCACCAATTATCATTGGGGGATAGATTGGGTTTGATGGAAATGGGTTGGGAGGAAAAGGATTAGGATAGAATGGGTTGGGATGAAAAGGGATTGGATGAGGTGTAGGAGTCAGAAACATCATGTGCCTCCATCTCAGGGCTTCCTTCTTCTGTTTCAACTTTTTCTTGTACAGCTGCAGACAGAAACAAAGGCATTGTAAAGTTCTATAAGTGCTCTGTGTTCCAGCTTCAGCAATTGCATTCAGTTCTGCAGCACTTCTCAGTAAAGCACTTCTCATCAGTCTCAAAACCCACAACAGCAACTCCTCTACCAGCCAAAGACCAAATAATGGTATTTGGAAGATCCCTACACCCCACGATCTGGGCATGCATTGTATAACATGTGAGAGTTATTTTTTCCTACTCTGACCAAATTCAACACATGTGCACAGAGCACCACACTTCTAAACTCAAACTTAACTCAAAGTTACTGCCTCCCGATGTATGTTCTTATCTCCAAATTAGCCCATGGAGACTATTCTCAGAGAAATTATATTTTAAAAAAAAAGCCACCTACTTCTTTCCAGTCTGTGTCACGAGGCCTTGCAATTGGATCTACAAAGATAAGCAAAAACAAAAAAAAAAGATTGCTTTTTTTAATTAAGTAGCATTCATGCCACAGATGCCCACAATTTTGTCAAAACTTGCAGAATAATCAAGAGATGAAAACACACTTTTGGTCAATACATTTTTCATAAAGATAATGCATCTTAAAGAATATAAGACTCCACGACCATTTAATTGTTAATCTACTTGCCCACCCGTTCTACGTAAAGCATCACTTCTGCAAGTTACCGTGTCAACAGAAAAGTCCCAGAAACTGCCTCTTTGACTTCTAACAACACTTCCCTAGATCACTTTGTTTCTTCAATCTCTTTTGAGAAATCATAGCAAGAATATATCTTTTCTCCACTTCCCAGTATCTGCCATAGATGGTACATCAAGGCAGCCAAGAAAACAGCTGAAAATAAGGGAAGTCTGCACCACACAATGAAAAGAATTATGTAGTCTATCGGCAATGGTTCAGCAGACTCATTAGTTTTCTTGACAGAAAACTGTGCATCCATCTGAATTACACCAACTGTACTGGTCAGCATCACAAACTAATGCATTTACTCAGTGTTTAAATATCAGAAGTGGTTGCACCTGAAGAGCCTCTATCAAAATCTGTTAGACCTAATCCCCATGTTCACAGGAGAACGTAATTAGAAAAACATATGTCTCAACATTACCTGGGAAATCTCGCAGATACATGAACCTCCATAGAAGCTGGTCATTTGAAGCTGTGTAAAGATCACGGCAAACAGCAGAAAGTGAAATGAGCGAACGGACATCCAGAAGTCTGAAAATCCGAAGCTTGAGCTCAAGAGGAAGGACTACTAACCCAAACACATCTGGCAAGTTCAGAGCTACAAAGTAAAGAAAAACAGAAGCATTACATAAGTGATGCAGTTTATCACAAGAGATTAAAAAAAAAAGAAAAAAAAAGAAAGAAAAGTAAGGTTATAATAACTTTTCCCTTAAGTCATTTCCCTTTGATACCTGAATTGCAGCACTTTTCTCGCAAAGTTACTGTCATGTCATTTCTTATAAAACAGGATCTCCTGCAACGCCAAGTACATTCATGGCATGCACAAAAAAGAGAGCAAATGGCACCTTATACCGACCACTATTGGCCACTGTAAGCCTAAGAAACATTCCACATCTAACTATGTTTACAGGCTACAGAACAAAGGAACAGGTAAAGAAAATAAGACCTGCCCAATTTCATAAGCCCACAAAAACCACATTAAATACAGAGCATATGCTTCATATAAAACCTTCCCGCACTGAAGTTTAGAACAAATTCCACTGATTAGCCTGCAGAATACAGCTCTGGGACCTTTTATGGCAATACCTATGCAGAGAAAGTCTGGCTTCCTACTGCTCCACAGACGCTGGCTTGGATTACCTTCCTACCATCCTTTCCAAGCCCTCAATGACTTTTTATTGAGAAGATAGTTCCTGGGGTTAGACTTCCAAATATCATACTACGTAAATTTTTCTGCTTTGATAAAGAAGTGGATCAAAACTACAGAAATACTTCCACGAAGTGATTGTGATATTACTTCCTCTTCACTAAGTGTAGAAAACAGTCACTTCACTTCAGACTCTTCAAAGCAATTAAAAATTAAAATTAGTAAGTTATTGTTACATTAACATTTTCTGACATACAAAGATTAATATAGTTTCTTTAGAATGTATAAATTACTTCATGTTTACTCTTTATATACCCATCACTGAACAGCTGTTTCTAAAGCTTTTCCTTCAAGGTTTTAGATAGAATCGTTTGCGTCCATCCTCAAAAATGAAGTACTATCTCTAACTATAAACACTTTCTCTCACCTTGTCGGGCAGCAGCCAGAAGAGAGTAAACCAGTTGGTCTTTAAAGAGACGGGATAATTTCTGAAGGTCTTTGTAAACACCTGCAACCTTTTCTATCAAGAGAAAGAAAAAGCTCAACATCAGGAGATTATAATGCAAAAATTATATAAAAGCAGACAATTTATGGTTTTCTTCAAGCAGCTCTGCAGCTAGAGTGTAACAATTATGAAACAAGAAATTCATCAATTACAGACCCATTCCACTGTCAGGCTAGACTTTCCTTTAGGAAATGTCTTAAAAGGCACCATTAAGAGAAATCCTAGATTCAAAGAACTGTTTGCATTGGAAGGGACCTTGAAGATCATCCAGTTTCAATCTTCCTGCCATGGGCAGAGACACCTCCCACCACACTAGGTTGCTGAAGGGCCCATCCAACCTGGTCTTGAACACTTCCAGGGATGGTGCATTCACTGCTTCCCTGGGCAACCTGTTCTTCAGAAATAAACTGACTCTCAACTGGCCAGAGCTTCTTTTGTCAGATTTCAAGGCTCCGTATGTACCACACGCCCATGCTGTATGCATTGGCAATATTCATTTATTTGACAGGAATGTTTTTCAATTGTGTTCTTTTAAGAAAGAGAGGTAAGAAGACTCTACCTCACTATCAGCCACATTTCAGTGCTCAGTTATTCTTCTAAAGCCTTTTGACCTGACTTGTACACTACCACCTGGGGCTACCCAGGACATAGTACAGGACAACAAGTCAGCCTCAACTGTCAACAAAGCAGTTTATACACACTTCAGAGAACAAAAGGCTACTCAGGTCTGTGTTTACAAAGACCCACATACATCTGCCCTTCTCTCCTCCCACATTAGTTTTCCCGCTAATTCTAGTACTCCAGAGAGAGCTATGTGGTCAGTACATATTGTCTGACAAAAAATATGACAATTATGGCACCACAACAAGAGTGCAGGTACCATCAGCCTTTCAAGTCCTGAAATGTCAGGCAGCAAGGGGGAATAAGCCAACGCTGCTGCCTCAGAGATTCACACATCTGCTTAGGACCTCACAAAAAACAGGCATACAGGCCAAAGGATGACTCGGGCTTTGAAAGGTTCATTCCAATCCAGCAAATTCAAAATGCTTCAACAGCAAAATAAGAGTAAATGGCTATACTCTGAATTCCTTTTACCACAAAGCCATCAATCACTTAAACAGTAGCCACATTTTTATTCTTTTCTGCTATTCTTTAACTATTTGGTCCTCTACTTAAGCACACTCTTACCCACTGTGTGACTTCATTAACTTTAAGTTTACTACCACGAATAACATTGCTCAATCATACCTGGCTCCTGAAAGCAAACAAACGATGCTGGCATTAGCTGTATTCTCTTAACACCTTTAATCTCTTTGTTGATTTTTAATGTTGCTGCAAATTAAGGGGAAAAAAAAAAGACATTTCAAGATTTAAAACACATTGAGAGACAACGAAGATCATTTCATTACTGCCTTACCCTTACCACATTCCCTCAAGGAAAGTACCCAGCTATAGCAAGCAGCTAGACAAATAAAATTCAGAACACTGGAACTTAAAATAGCAAGGAATAAACAGATTTCTCAGTGACAAACGAAGTACTGCCTTCAAAAATTCTGTTGCATGGAAAGAGGCATAACACAGCTAAGAGGTACACAGTGAGCCACTATTAAAACCCACTAAATAAATGGGTTAAATTAAATAAATTAATTAGAGAAAATTAAATAAATGTTAATTAGAGAAAGACTCAATAAGGTTACTATATGAACACTATATGCATGGCAGTTATAACAATGTCCTATATCTAAACTTGTTTAAAACATTTAATCAAAATGCGTACACGTTCTGAGAAAACCTATATGCTTGTACAACTTGACATAATCAGTTACAATTTTCACAAATAAACACAAAAATTTGAATCAAAGATATCTCAAAATTAGACTCAAATCCCAGTTTAGTATTGGTTCTAAAAAAACATGCAATTGCTCAGATGCTAAATAAAGCATGAAGGAAAAATGAGGGGAAAAAAAGGAAGAAGACAAATAATAAAAACTCCCAAAATCACCAAGTGATATGGAAATTGTTTCAAAATATTAGATTTCCTTGAATTTTCTGAACTGAATAGCTTAAACTAAATACAATTTTTGAGACCACAGCTAAACCGCTGGTGTGCTACAGGAAAGATTATACCTTGGAATTCCCAAGGACTGATCTGTCATGATTAGAGGGAAAGAAACTGTTAACATGGAGCCAGTAAAGGCCAAAACTATTCAGCATCAGGAAGCAGCAACTCAGCAACCTGGATAATCAAGGCGCAGTTCTAAACAGACTGCACAAAAGCACACTTAACATTTTCTCTTGCTAAATAATGGTGATATTCAGCAATGTGCATCCCAGATCAAAACTTGACTGATTTACCATTAATAGCAACAAGATCTCCCAAAGGCACACAAGTCAAACCAGCAGAACCTTCTTCGCAAAGGGGATGTGTGTACTGTAGCTTATAAACACCATTCCCTCTCCACTTCTCTGGCATAGACACTGCCTTGGCTTCCGTCCCCTAGAAATATAGACAAGACCATCACGCTTCAGTAAGCGATATACCAAGATTATTGGCTAAAAATAAAAAAAAAAATGAGAACTACAAGTTAGAAATTGCCAGAATGCTGGTTGCAATTCAAATCTTAGTTTAGTCACAATGTGTGTTATGATACAGACCATAACTGCATGATTATATACTGTTTTCACCAAGACTAACAGCAAATCTAAGGAGAAGTACAGTGATTTTTTGTCCTGCCCCTGTTTCTGACAGGGAAGGTTATTCAGTGAGCAGACTCACTCTTATTTCTTTGAGAAATGTACTTTGTTTTATCATTTATTCCAGCATTCTGACAACTCCTGCATGTACCTTAATTTAATGCATGAAAAACACGTTATTGCATATTTTCTGTGAACTCAAGATGTCTGACAAGGCTTGAAGAATCATAGTTTGAAATTCATTAGGAAAAAAAAAATCTGAGTGGACTAACAGTTTTTCCTTTCAATTTCAGTACAAAAAGGCTCAGATGGAATCCCAGAGGGAGACTCAGCACAATCACAATTATTCTCCTTCCTCTTAAATCTGCGCAGCAATCATCTTCCTTACTTCCAAGCCTAGTGACTGACATAAAGAAACTTTTTGCCCAGTGGCAAACATATTCTTCAGATAGCATTCCAGGCTATAGGTATGCAATTAACTTAGCAGATTTATTAAAATGGTGTTGGTCAACCAAACACCTAAACTGACCTCCTACATGTGCTTAATTAGCCTCCCAGCAAGAAAACACACGAGAAGTTTAACACCTTCCATGACAGCACATTTTTTATTTTACATGTTTTGCCACATATTAGTAAACATAAAATGCAAACCCAAAAATTTAAAGGGAAAAGGTAAATTCATGCATTGTACAGAGGTACTGTTGCAAGTGCTCGATTACAAATTAGATACCTGTATAGGTTAGTGGAACCAAAGCCTAACTGAACTCAGTTAAACTAATACAGAATTGGAGACAACATTTTGTCAGACCTAGGCCTTGTTAATCATCATTTGGCTAGGATACCATTGAGGTGATACTGACACTTAGATTGCACCTTTAAAGAAGTGCTGCAATCTAAGCATCTACACAACATCAACAGTATAAAGCAGAATCCAGCTATTAGATCAGCTGAGTCCCAGAGAGGCTGAGGATTGAAAGAAACATGGGGACAGGCCTCTTCTCTCACACCTAAAAGCTGCTCTAGTCTTTATCCTTAAGGCTTACTGGTTAGACAAACTAAAGAAGTTGATACTTCACAACCCCTGCTGCTGACTGACCTATCAAAACAAGAAGTGGATCTTCAGATGCATCTTTATTGCACATTCCCATGATATTCCACAGCTTTTTCATGTTGACCAAGAGGTGTTCTGATTGGTTGCAAACCCACCTGAGGCACATAGCCTGTTTCCATCATGAGAAGATGAACTAGGACAATCAAGGCATCAGTGGCACTAGTACACTCAGCAGAAAGGTAGAGCATCTCTAAGGAATGTGGTATTTTACCATCAGCAGCTTCACTGCACAGCATTGGTTCGGAGGGATAGGAGCCTTTGCCTTCTTCCAGGTCAACATCTTCTGAGACCAATCCAGAAGGAAATTCCAGGCTGGATCCTGCCTTCAAGGTAAAGAAAAAACCTTTATTCAGAAAGTTGAGGCTCCATGTACATCAATACTGTCTGTCTGCTTAGTCCAGTCTTCACAGGTAGAAAGTCTACTCTGTTGATTTCTCATGCAAGTTTTACAGATTAGTTATATCTCCATTTCCCAGCATCCCAGGTGGAAACTGGAATTATACACACAACTTCTGTGTTTGATATTTATAACACAAGCCTTTCATAAAAGGGTCTGTCACTTGATCACATACACTACATAAAGACAAAGTGATAATATATTAAAACTTCATGGGAATTTTTGCAACATACACATGAATAATTTACTCACTGTAGTACCATCATTTATTTAAATACAGTCCACATGCATGACAAGTAACAAAAGTGATAACTTGGACTGTGTAGAAACAGAACTGGCTTAAGCAACTGGGAAAAAAAATAGTCACAAATGGAATGTATCGTTGACACTTGAGGAGCACTGTGGTGCTACTGTGACTTCACTTCTTCTACCAACCATAATAATATGGTGTGACTTAAATGTTAAAAACTACCCACGGGCATGTTAAAAAAAATAAACACAATGAAAACTCTACATTTACTACTACTACTACTACTCTAGATTTACCTAAGGGAAGGATCAGGAAGAAAAACAAACAAACCAACCAACAAACCCAGAGTCTAAAGTAACTGTAACTACTTCTCCCCTACATCTATGCCCAAGGGCACAAGATACCTTTCTCTGTATGACTCTGGCACTACCATCCATCCATACAGCACTTCCCTGCTAAAATCCACAGATTTCCAGACCTCTAGAGCTTTTTTACAATGACACTTGCTTAGAAACTTTCCTGCCATCTTTCACCACAGTTTTGAAAGAAGATGTGAGAATCTTTCATTTTGCCTTCAAATACTAAATAAATATGAAACAGATATTTCTACATAACTTCTGCATAACTGTATGGTCTGACCGACAGATGCAATGAGTTTGCATGCCCGCACCACCATGCTCCTGACAAGAGTCAATGGGACAAAAGTCCAGCTACATTTTCTTTCACTGTTTACAATTCTTTCTATGCCAAATCTCACTTTACATAGGTTAAAACAATATTTTTAGAAGACCTTATATAAAGGCTGTATTAAGGGACATTTTGTATTTGAAATTTGTTCCAAAACAAACAAAAAAAATACCTGCTTTTAAATAATGTTGGAAGACAATTTCCTCCCAGTTTCTCAAACTCCTACCTAAAACAGACAGATCATACAATGAGATAACTGTGGCACTAGGTTGTACCTGCAGAGTCTCCTCTAGGGAGACCATTCACCACAGAAGTAGGAGTTGTTACCTACTTAACTATTTAATGTCCTGTCACACAGGAAAAAAACCCCGAGTAATATGAAAAAATGTGCCTATTAGCTGCACAAATCATATGAGGTCATACACATGTACACTTACAAAGCATGAAGTACGAGCTACCTCAGCTACATAACCTCCATGTGCAAGACAGACAGGTCTCACTTGATGGCAGGCAGTCTGAATCACAGGGAACTGTTATAAACCATTTGAAAGGAACTATACACTCATCTTGTGAGTGGCATTTCCAACCAACACTGTCTGTTGCATTTCCTCAGTATCTAGAATCAGATTCCTCAAGATGACAGTGCTGAGGCAGGTAAGAAACATACTTTTCACTGTGTTATGGAAAGCACATGCTCCATCAAAACATTAAATCCTATAAAAATGTCAGACCTGAAACACCCCAGGGTCTCTGAAACTGCTTGTGTGTCACAGCTAGTGTATGAAGAACAGAGACAAATTTCCATTCAAATAACTGGCTGCATATCAGACAAGTATAAGGAGCCAAATATTCTGAAAGGATTGTCTAAGATACAGTACAGCAACACTTTTCCACCTTGTATCATACAGTGCAATTCTCGTGTACTTACCCTTTCATCACTCTTTTGAACATCCACCTGAGTTTTCTCACTGTCAGATAGCTCATTTTGCCCTTCTTCTTCTGGACTGCTAGCCTGCATTTTGTTGGGGATCAAGGTGGACGGCTCATGACCATTCTCAAGTCGGGGAGGAGTAGAAGGAGGAGGTAGGTTGGGTTGTCCATCTGCTTCTTCTAGTAACAAGCATATCAAATCACCAGGAACAATCCCATATGAAGCTAACGTCTTCTCATCTTCTGTAAGAGCATCTTTTCTGTTCAATGTTATTGAAAATTTGGCATCAGAACTGCAAAACAGAAAAAAAAAAAGGAAACATGGTTGGCTGCACTTGGGTAATGGCACGCAGTAGTAGAATTAGAAATGCATAATGCACACTACAATAACACCATGTGGTGTGTTTCAATCCATTAATAATTTCCTACATTTTACAGGAAGAGTGAGGAAGAAAAAATAAATTATTTCCCCAACGTTCACCTCCAAGTATATTTTACACAGATGTAGCTCCTTGGTAAGCATAACTTCATTTCTCGTAAAATCATTATGAAGGAAAGCAAACACGTGCCCTCCAAATTAGAAGACAATCACACCTAGCAAACAAGCTTTAAGTAAACAACTGGCTGAGATTATTTAAAAACAAGATAATGCTGCAAACTCAGCCATCTTGCTCTCTAAGTAAAACCTTCATTGCAAAAGGTCAGCAGCTGCTGCACAGCATGCTTGTTGCAAACAAGGGTAGCAAGAAAAGGTGCTTCAGGGCAAGCACTTACAAAATAAAACCAAACAAAAATGCAACTGGTTAGCACAGATGCAACTATCCAGTGTCTGCTACAAAATGCACCCACTGCTGCAACACAGTCACTTCAGATTTCCCCTGCCTACACTGTAATGCAGCCGGGTGCCATGCGATCAAACAGACTATCGCCAGAGTTAACACCAGTACTTCACTCCTAATTAGAAGTTTGTGAACACAAACCTCTTAATCATCAACAGAAAATAAGCCTGCTCTACAGGCCTTACTCTCCTATAAGGGTTGACACGAGTTCTTCATAGATAAACGTTTATGGAATTTAAACCTGGGGGTTCACCAAGAAGACTACAAACCTACAAAACTGGAAAGGTCACGTGGAAATCCAAGCTAGCTCTGGTGGAGCTGCATTCTGGGTATCACAGCACTTCCCTAAAGTTCTACTTTCTTGCTCTATAGCGAACAGCTGGGAAGCAGGACTGGTGAGCTGCCATGCCTCCCTGCTCATATGAGGAGTGGTAGAAGTCACTTGGTCTGTTCAGCCTAGAGAAAAGGAGACTGAGGGGGATTTCATAGCAGTTCACTACTTCCTTGCTAGGAAAGGAGGAGCTGATCTCTTCTCCCTGGTTACCAATGATAGGACCTGAGAGAACGGCAGGAAGATGTGCCAGGGGAGGGTTAGGTCGGATATTAGGAGAAGGTTCTTCACCCACCGGGTGGTGGAATACTGGAACAGCTCCCCAGGACAGCAGTCACAGTACTAAGCCTGGCAATATCCAAGAAGCATTTGGACAACACCTTCAGACACAGTGTGAATGTTGGGGTTCTGCTGTGCGGAGACGGGAGCTGGACTCGATGATCCTTGTGGGCCCCTTCCAATCCCATATGGTCTCAGGTCATTCTGTGCGCGATTCTATGAGGATTTCTGGGAATGAGCCCTCAATATAGCAACCTACGACCCTCGCCTTCCCACCTCGGGCCTCACTCATTACTCTCTACAAGTACCTGAAAGGAGGTTGTAGAGAGTAGGGAGCTGGCCTCTTCTCCCAAGTGACAGGGGACAGGATGAGAGGGAATGGCCTCAAGCTCCACCAGGGGAGATTTAGACTGGAGATTAGGAGGAGGTTTTTCACATAGAGGGTCATTGGGCACTGGAATAGGCTGCCCAGGGAGGTGGTTGATTCACCTTCCCTGGAGGTGTTTAAGGTACGGGTGGATGAGGTCTTGAGGGACTTGGTTTAGTGTTAGATAGGAATGGTTGGACTGGAAGATCCGACGGGTCCCTTCCAACCTGGTTGTTCTATGATTCTATGATTCACCCCTGCCTAAGCCCGCTCCTTCGCCTCAGCGTTAGAGGAGGAGCCGCACGGCCACGTGGGGAGGACGGACGCGAGGAAGGCGGGGAGGGAAGGAGGCCTCAAGCCTCCCTGCGCACCGCGTGGTACCGCCCCGCCGCCTCCCCCCCAGCTCCCGCACCGCGTGGCACCACCCCCCGGCACCACATACCGTACACACAAACCCTCCCTGCACCACCACACACCCCCACCCCGCCGCTTCCCCCCCCCCCTCCCCGCGATGGTTCGTTCCACACGCTACCTGTACCCCCAGGCGGGCAGCAGGGCCCAGCGCAGCTGCGCGCGCAGCTCTCCCAGCGTTGGCTCCGCCCCCGGCACCTCCAGCGTCGCCGTCCTTTTCTCCACCCGCACGCGGAGCTTCATGGCCGGCGCCTGGCTCCCGGCTTCAACCCTTCCTTCCCCCCACGCCCCACCGCGCTCCCCGGGTCGGGTGTCGGCGCGGAGGAGCGAGCGGGACGGCGGCCGGGGCGCCGCGTTGTTTTGGTTGGCGCGGCACCGCCTCAGCCCCGCCCCGCCGCCTGAGGCAGGGCCCGCGCCCGATCGATGACTCGGCCCCGCCACGCCCTGGCCTGCGCAGCGGCGTCGCCCCACCCCTCCGGCCCTGATCGATGATTGGGCGCTCGGCAAGATACCGGAAGTTGTTGCTGTTGCATAAAGTGGGATATTGTCATTTAAGCTAAAGCCTGAGTTTAGTTCGTCTAACTAACTGTGCTTTTTGAAAACTAGGCAGAATGTCCCTCCTATAGCACGTTTTCTCGTAGCGTTTTTCTTGAAAAATAGAGCTTTTCCAGACGCTGTTAGGTTTTGTATTCATTGTGGTGTACGCTGAACAGATCATAGAATCATAGAACACCCAGGTTGGAAGGGACCCATCGGATCTTCTAGTCCAACTATTCCTATCTAACACTAAACCAAGTCCCTCAAGACCTCATCCAACCATGCCTTAAACACTTCCAGGGAAGGTGAAACAACCACCTCCCTGGGCAGCCTATTCCAATGCCCAATGACCCTCTGTGTGAAAAACTTCCTCCTAATCTCCAGCCTAAGTCTCCCCTGGCGGAGCTTGAGGCCATTCCCTCTTGTCCTGTCCCCTGTCACTTGGGAGAAGAGGCCAGCTCCCTCCTCTCTACAACCCCCCTTCAGGTAGTTGTAGAGAGTAATGAGGTCTCCTCTCAGCCTCCTCTTCTCCAGGCTAAACAACCCCAGCTCTTTCAGCCGCTCCTCATAGGGCCTGTTCTCCAGCCCCTTCACCAGCTTTGTTGCTCTTCTCTGGACTTGCTCCAGAGCCTCAACATCCTTCTTGTGGTGAGGGGCCCAGAACTGAACACAGATGTCTCTGACAAACGCCTGTGTTTGGAATCTTTATCCTATCCCAAATGCAAGGTCAGGCAGAGAGCTGGAACCAGCTCCAAATTGCCAAGAGATTAGACTGTTGTGTAGTTCATAATAACATTGACATTAGTCCTTGGAAAGTGATATGATATGGGAGAATTCATACATTAGATGCAAGAAGCAGTTACTATTGCAAAAACTGGAATGTTTTCATTTTGTCTCAGCCTGTAGGCAGGAGACTTCCAATGGCCATATATGAAATTGACCTCAGGCTGGGAAGGGCATCTTCTTAAAACAAAACAGGAACCACGTGTGCTCATGAGCTTGAAGAAGAGGCTGTATAAAGAAGAGTTCTGACTTTCAGCATAGTTCACCCTTACCAGAAATGGTAATTTTTTTTAAAAAGTCTAATTCATTAAAATAGTATACATTACTGTAACAACGGAAAACTCTTTGTTACTAGCTCAGATCATTGTTAAATACAATGTGGTTTCTCAACTCAGTACTTTATTGAGGATTTTTCTCCCCCATAGGACCAGTGTGTTCTATGAGCAATAGAGCCTATTCCACTGAAGAAATAACACCCTATCGATAGCCCTTCTGGTTTCTCTCGAGAAATTTGAAACTTAATATAGCCATATTCATGTTGACCTGCAGTCAACTTCCCATGACAGACAAGAATTATAATAAGTAATGGTCTTCTTGGTTCACTTACATACATCATGGAATACTGGGGCATGGTAATAAAGCTATGAGGCAGTGGAACTTTTCTGTCTTTTTTCTTTCTGTATTTGCCACTACAAAGACTGTATTTTATAATACACATAAATAAATAAATATGTGTATGTATTAACCCTTATGATACTGATATTCTGAATGACTGGGATCACACTGAGAGATGTGAGATACAGTGGAATGAGGAGGAGAAGGATAAATAAATGTGTGTGTGTATTAACCCTTATGATATCAATATTTTGAATGACTAGGGTCACACTGAAACACATGTGATATGGTGGAATGAGAAGGAGGGTATGAAGCCTGCAGTATTGTCAGGAGATCTGTGAAAGTCTGAAGTACTGTTTAAAGTGTCCTGGTGGGTGAGGAGGTTCGAATCAAAGCCAGTGGAAAGAACTTCCTAACTTGTTGCAGCTTAATGGTGGTCAACTTTACTCGCAAAAGGTCTTTTAAAGCCCTTTCATGCTAGTACTCTATAATTAATACATTTAGTGGAGTTCGCCTTAACGTCATCTCAAGTTTGCTGTCTGTAGATGGCCCTTTAGCAACGTCTGAAGTTGGATCAGGTGGCTCTCAACTTTCTTGTTTCTGGTTAAAATCTTGGTGATATGGAGCAAAGGACTTTTCTGTGGGTTTGGAGGTGGGTTTACCAGATTGCATCAGACCTTTTCAGCTACCACCATGTTTTCTTAGATTTACATTTCTTCACCATATTGAATTGCTGAGAGCTGTGTTCAGAGCAAAAGTCTTTGAAGTGGCCCATCAAAGGCAGAGTTTGATATCTTTGCTTTAGCAAACCAAAATCATATTTATCTGACTAGTAAAAAAGAGGCTCCGTGCACAAAAGAAGATTCTTAGAGGAAGATTTCCTATGTCTTGTGATGAACCAAAGGTGTCAGTTTTTTTGTAGTGACAATTACTGCATCCACCTTCAAAGAATTTATGGTCCTTCTTACAGGACTGCAATTTATGCAAAATTGGAGTAGTATCTGCATAGGTTGAGGGAGTACCTCATCCTGCTGTCAACTCCAGTTAGCAAAGTAGCTGAACAGTTGTACAAGAGACTAATGAATGAGCCAAAGGACAGGAAGAAAGGCAGAAAAGAAAGCTTAGAGCAGATCTAATCAAATGATGAGCTTGAGTCTGAATCTGGGCAGATTGCAGACAAGTAGTACCTGTTGCATTCCTCTTCAAGGTCTCTGTATTCGCTATTCTTGCCCTGTCTCTTGGGGACCAACGTAAAAACACCATCACAGTTCTTAGCTGTGAGGGCAGTGTACAGTGCAGAGCTAGAATATCATGCTAAATGGACACTGGTAAAAATGAACCTAATAGTCCTGGCTGAGATGCTATGATAGAGCAGTTACAGAAGTCAGCAACATGAACTCAGTGGATCCAAACAATGGAAAGTGTTCATTTTCCATCGGCTCATCAGGCAACTGCCTCCCAACATAGTTATCCATTGTTAACAGATTCTTTGTAAGCATTGCAGCTATGTTATTTATTTTCCAGCCTAGCACAGATTAGTAGTTCTCTGGCAACTCTGCTCCAAGGCTTTGAAAGGCTTTATGAAAGGCATCAGTAGGCAATTCACACTCGGGAAGCTCTGTGCCAACACAGCTCCTTTACAAAGCCTCCATAAGAGTGTGTATGGGAGTGAGTAGTGTGCACCAGACCTACTCACAAATATAACCTGTGGGGGCAGGGGTGGCCATTGCCTCCTATGGACTCTGTCTGAAGATTTCACTGAGCTTGATCACATGCTTCCTCATGAGTTGGGAAGTGGATATCCAACCTGCATGGAGGAAACCATGAAGAGGAACTTTTTTCTTTTTTTTTTTTTTCTTTTTTTCTTTTTCCATGAGTATTTCCAGTGGTCATGGAGAGATGATCACCTGCTTCTATGTCATTTAGCAAATTCCTGTCTGTATCATTGCCTGGTGTCTTTAAGCATTCCTGCCAATGTATCTTTGCTATCAAATGTATACATTTTGTATTCATTTTCCCTCAAAGGTGATTTTCAATATGGTGTATAGGTGTGCAGGAGGGGTTAAAATCTTGGCGCTATTGAGTCCTTTATGATTAGACATTGCTGACATAAAACCTACCTGTTCTTGAGCATGCTGCAGAGTAACTAGAAACAATGGAACAAGGGAGATACTGAAAACGCCAGTCCAAGATCCGTGTTAACAGCAGAGGTATTTGTGAAACCAAAGTGCTCTTTCCAGACTTCAGGTTGGGTAGACACTGTATTTGCTATCACTTTTGAGAACTGTTTGTCTTGTGTTTGTAAACTGTTGAGGTGTCTTTTCTGAGTTTTTGCAAGTGAAAGAAATTCCTCTGTGGGCTGCAAGTGGAGAGTTTTGTGCAGGACCAAAGCAAGACAAGGACAAAATTCTTTTCCAGAGCTGTTCTGTTCTGTTTCAGAGGTTGGTCAATTTAAGATAGTGTGTTTTTATGGCTGTGTTAAACATGTACAAGACAATTAAAGTGACTTCTTTTGATTTTTTTTTTTTTTCATCAGAAGCTTTCTTAGTTGTCAGGCAGATTTTACCTCTAATCTTTATTGCAAGTTTTATTGAAAGTTTTTGCAGACTCTTCATAAAGGATAGACCAAATGTGGTATTTACAGACTAGTAAGTAGGGTACTTCATTACGGTAAGACAAGTACACAAACTGAAACAAAGGAGTTTTTTATCTTTTTCCTCTACTTTAGCTTTCTTGAATACACTATCTCTGAGAAGACAAAAGAATTAAGAGAATTACTTATTTCATGTTCAGTTACTGAAGATAAAAATCAGAGCAATTTGTCTACCATCTATTGTTATCAACAATGCAGTTGGCAGCTCTGATTTAGATTATCAAGCAGCTGACAGTTTCTATCTCCTTAGCTCTGCCTGTCTCAGCCATCTGACTAACCTTGTACAATCAGTCCTAGCATCTGACAGAAGCACAGAGCTTTGATGAAACCCAGAACAGGAGCCTTGTTGATTTGAGAAAGCAATGTGAAATGATACCGTCTTTTACTGCCATGGCAGTTCTGTTGTTGGTTGTGCTTCAGCTGCTCACCTGGCATACATTTAAGATCCAAATAAGAAAATATTATCTACAAAGCATGGTAGTGACTCAGATTGTTGTTGTCCGTTCCTCAATGGGAATGAAATTTAGTGAGAACAAGGTACCTCACCTCCATCAGTGAGAGCAATCCTGCTATATAAATATCTAGAAAATATCCATGTGCTTTAATGACAGGAAAAAAAATCCATCTTTCTGATTTTATATTGATTTTTAAATGACTGTTCATAATCAAGATAGAAAGTGGCATGTTTGCCAGAACACCTAGGACACTTTTTGGAAGAAGTTTAGGAATTGAGACTTTAACTGGCTGTTTTAAATAATGTATCATTGCTTCCTTAAAGTAATCATTTATTTTGAGTGGCTTAAAGTAGAGAAAACCAAAAAGGCATAAGAACTAGAAATGGCACAACTAATTAAAAAGGGGATTTTCAAAATTTGTTACAACGTGGAATGTGTTTTCAGCATGTTTTTTCCCTGAAACCTCCTTTTCTTGCATGGTATGCTGGAGATAACTCTGTAAGGATTCCTCAGGCAACTGATATCAGGGCAATATTGATATTACTTTTTGTCTGGTTTATTGTTCAGGAATCCACTGAAAAGCAGTATTTTACATGGTGTGGGTAGATCTTGGATCTGCAAATGTTTAGAATCTTACCTGATAACATTAATTCCAACACAGAAGTAAGGCTACCAAAGAGTGGTAGGTTTGAGGTTATTTTTGGTGGAGGGGAAGATTTGGCTTTGGTTTATTTTTTGAAATGTATTAACATCTTTTCTGGCAGATTATGGAATAAAACGTCTAAGACAATATGGAACTTTTTAGAAATGCAGGAATGACTTTATAGAGTGGAATACCTACAAAAGCAGGAAGACCTTTTTGCTACTTATTAATTAGCATGATTTTGTACATAAACATGTACTATGGTCGCAGTCAGATATGTTAGAAAAGTATGTGCCACTCACCTCAACAGTAAGGCCAGAGTGAAGTTACCGGAGATCCTTAATAAACAATTTCCTAATGCAGCTTCTTCCTGAGAAGACTTGAAGATGACCCAAGATATTATTTCTAGCAAACTGAGCAGTACCTGTTATTGTTAGTGAAAATTAGGATGAATGCAAGGTTTTTTTAACAAAGAAACATTATTTTTGTACTAGTAAAGTGTCATAGAAAGAAATAGTTTGTCACAGCTTTTGTGAAGCTGCATTGCGTGGTTATGTCACACCAGAAAGTGGCTCCTAGTCTCATTTTTTATTCAAAGACACCATGCTGCAGGCTTATGCCAGGACACATGTTCTCTACTCTGGTGTGATCACCCTGTATTTTTCACATTGGCTTTGAATTTACCCTTGCGTTCACTTCCCATGTGACCTGACTTAGTCAATCTAATTTATCAGCATTTGGGTTAAGTCAGAGGTTTGTGTGTAACAGGGAGGCAAGCTTTATAGGGAGACCTACATTTATTTATTAGACCAGATGATTTAGTTGAAAAACTTTTGGACTCACAAATCCAGTATATCCTAGGGGGTGTGTAAACAAAAAGAGTGTTTTTCTATAGGAGAACAGACCTGTTCCTCCTTGGCTGGGATTGCTCTGTCATGTTCACTCTACAGGAGGTAGGACAGATGGTAAAATAAGCCAACCAAGACATGGAGAAAGCACAGAGTGGAGCAAAAGCATTCATTCTCACCAACAGCCTATGTGTCTTAAAGTGCTGTCCAAGGAATTAGAAATCTGTGTCTGCTCCTACACTGACTGCTCCGTGCAGTAAAATCATTGGCTAAGCCGTCTCTTGATGATCTACCCTTGTCCCAGTTTCAGTGAGGGGAGTGATGGATACAGATTTTTGCAAGTCATGGTATGCGTCATTTATAATTCCGTTTGCATCATGTCATTAACAGGTCCCTGTGACAAAGGTGAGAAGATGCTAAAGACAAGGTATTCTTTCCTGCTGTGTTGGCTGTTCATGCGAATTGAGGCTAATCCTGGTCTTAAAGTGAGGATTACTCAGAAGGGGCTGGACTATGGTATGTCTAATGTTGCCAGAAGTTATTTGATCATAAATGTTCCATGCACAGAATATAGCTCCCTCGTAAAGGTGCAATGTAGAGACAAGCTCCTTAAATAATGAAGTAGAATAAATTCCTTTTGTCAATTCACACAAGGAGTGCGCTTTGTCTCTTCTCTCATTTATTTCCTTCCTTTTTGTACACCCCAGGGGTGAATTAATACTTTCACTGGTGATTGCATTCACCTGCAATCCAATGGTGTTTCTACTACATTCTTCAGATCGATCAACTTTCTTAGAAGCAGAATGAGATGTTCATGTAATTGATCCTTTTTTTTAAGTGTCAAAAACATGCTCAAAAGTGCAGTATTTAATTGAAGATAGATATAATTGGAAAAAAAACTTATAATTTCAGAACACCCACATAGCTGCACTCCTTTGCTTTCATTCCTCCATTTGGTATAAGACAGAATCGGTAGTCTTTCAAACAAATCTAGTAACTCTCTGCCGTAATTCTGCCCCTTAACAGAATTTCCACGATATATTTTCCTTACTCTTTTTATTCATGTTAATTTTCACCATCTCCTACCTAAGTTTTACTCCATGAGTGTTGAGGGCATGCTGTATAATGTCAATTGCTTACAGAATTAATATTAATAATAAAGGTTAACAAGGCACAAATTCAACAAAGACTGGGTCATGCTAAGGATTAATCGTCATTTATGTACTGAACATGCTGACAGGTAAACAATGGACTCGTGAGATGAAAAGTAGAAGCTCAGGGTTAATGCCTTCAAGATGAAAGCAAGGATCAGGTCCACTTATTTCTCTGTATAAGCATTGCTTTAAAGACTTTTGAGGAGTTGAGAAGTGTAGGGCAAACATCAGTCACTCAAAACAGAACTGATCTCCATATCTTTTTATTACACACAGGAGAAACTGCTCCCTAGGGATCTCTCATGCCTTTAGAAATGAGAATTATGTCAGGTATTCCTTACTGTGAGACCAGCAGTTTTGGTGACATTCAGCATGGACTTCAAGTGTTGAACAAACAAACTGAGTTTGCACACCTCTGCCTTAGTAGTTAGAACAAACGTTAAAAGTGCACCTCCCAAGGGTATTTATTGTATTTGAGAAGCATGATGTCTGTCATGGCTTTTCCCTAAATATGCAATTTCAAGGCTAAGGCAATAGATCCTGCCTGCATGCTCCTTGCCTGCTGCAAGAACCTTAAGAGAAATTCCACTTGGAATCACTGGCTGCCTTCACTGACAGATAAGAGAGCTTTAAGTTATTTCAGTCAGAGATTGTATTTTGCTTCAAGAGGCAGGAATTCCCAGGGAATCATAACACACTTCTTCATAACAGATGCATTTTATGAAAAGGTATTTCAGAGTTGGGTTATCATTTATTTCAACTCTTTGCTTCTTTTATACCCTGAAGTCCAGGAGAAAAAAAAAAAAAGGCATTTCATATTCAGCAACTGTGAGGCCGAAAGCTAAATAAAATCATGCTAAAAATATCTGAAAGCAGGACGTCATTCAGTATTGAAATTTTAGCAGTGTTTTCATCAAAGATAAGCAAAAAGAAAGAAGACACAAAAGTTAGGGGTTTAATGATAGGGTCTCTGTGTGTGTTCTCAGTGCACAAGTAACACTGAAGCATCGAAGAAAGTAGGGATTCCTTAAAGCAAGGAGGCAAGGCAAGCAAATAAATCAGAGATCTGCAGCATACTGAAAGGCTTAAGGTGTAGTGGCAAAACTTACATATTCCGAAGAGAAATGGAAAGAAAACATTTTAAAGGATTGGCTTTAAACCTCAAACATCTTGCTACCACAAGCAACAATCCAGATAGATCTATATACCAGCACTTCAGATGCATATATTGCACTTTTTCCATAAGTACAGGTAGAATTCATCTTGCTACTTCTTAACTGTGTTTTTCATTCAACAGGTATGAGACAAGCTCAGGTAAAGGTGATGACCAAGTCTTTCCCAAGGTCGTCTACATTGTGAGTGATGTGAAGGAAGTATTAGTTTCAGAAACCTGACAGCAGTTCTACAATACAAAACCCAGGGACAAGATGTTCCTAACAAGTGTTCTTAATTTTGGGTTAAGTGATTTGTATGTGAGCCTAAGAGAAATTGTAAATAGGTGTATTAGTAGTTGGAAGGAGGTCTAGGTAAGGATCATAGAATCAGAGTGTTTCAAAAACCACATTAAAAGTGATGATTAAATTATTTGGCAATTATCTGAACCTCTGGGTGCCTGAATCCAATCTGCAAGGCATATGCTTTCCTCTGTTCTTTTACAGGCAGGAAGATTGGCATGGAGCTGCTGAAGGAAGCGGTCTTGAAAGAGACTTTTCCAAGCTGGAGTGGGCAGGAGAGATTGTTAATCACTAAGGTCAACTATGACATTTCAAGGTAAGTAAAGTAAGTACATTTCACAGTTTCAGGATGAAACAACTTATTACCACACAGTGATAATTAGGCAGCCATATTTTTTTCAGTGCAAAATTTTAGTGGTTCATCTAACTCTGTTCCCACTGCCCAGACACTAATTTGATTTTTTTAAGAGCTTCTTTCTACTATACTCATGGATGAGCTTTAGTAAGCTTCTGAAGGAGTGCCTTGGCTGATTTTTATTTGGTTTTTATCAGAGTTTGGGTCAAGACAGGTGTAAGTGTGGCTGTGACACAGCAGGGGAAATGGGTGGGAAAGAGGGTGTTATTAACAGCCTGCTACTATGAAGGACCTGTAGAAGTGGAAATAATTTGTTTCTGGTTGATGAAAAAAAAGCCAACAAAGGGATAAGATGAAAATGTGTGCAGGGGGCCAGTATATCTGAGCTGGTGTGGCAGCAAGATGACTTTTACAGAACCATTTTGGACAGATTTACAATGTTAAAAAAACATTTTGATTGAGTAGGGCTTGACACTTCTTTCCTGCTGAGGAAAATCATGGTACGAGGAGCAGCAAGTTGAAAAACTGTTTTCATAGAATCATAGAACAACCAGGCTGGAAGAGATCCATGGGATCATCGAGTCCAACCACTCCTATCAAACACTAAACTCTAAACCATGTCCCTCAGGACCTCATCTACCCGTGCCTTAAACACCTCCAGGGAAGGTGAATCAACCACCTCCCTGGGCAGCCTATTCCAATGCCCAATGACCCTTTACATGAAAAACTTCCTCCTAATCTCCAGCCTAAATCTCCCCTGGCGGAACTTGAGGCCATTCCCTCTTGTCCTGTCCCCTGTCACTTGGGAGAAGAGACCAGCTCCCTCCTCTCTACAACCTCCTTTCAGGTAGTTGTAGAGAGCAATGAGGTCTCCTCTCAGCCTCCTCTTCTCTAGGCTAAACAACCCCAGCTCTCTCAGCTGTTCCTCATAGGGCCTGTTCTCCAGCCCCTTCACCAGCTTTGTTGCTCTTCTCTGGACTCTCTCCAGAGCCTCAACATCCTTGTTGTGGTGAGGGGCCTAGAACTGAACACAAGATTCAAGGAGCAACCTCACCAGTGCTGAATACAGAGGGAGAATAACCTCCCTGGACCTGCTGGTGACACCATCTCTGATACAAGCCAGGCTGCCATTGGCCTCCTTGGCCACCTGAGCACACTGCTGGCTCATGTTCAGTCGGCTGTCGACCAACACCCCCAGCTCCCTCTCCTCCTGGCAGTTTTCCAGCCAGGCTTCTCCCACTCTGTAGCTCTGCATAGGGTTGTTGTGCCCCAAGTGCAGGACCCGGCATTTGGCCGTGTTAAACCTCATGCCATTGGACTCTGCCCAGCGGTCCAGCCTGTTTAGGTCCCTTTGCAGAGCCTCCCTACTCTCCAGCAGATCGACACTTCCACCCAGCTTAGTGTCATCTGCAAACTTGCTAAGGGTACCCTCAATGCCCTCATCCAGGTCATTGATGAAGACATTGAACAGGGCTGGACCCAGCACTGAGCTCTGGGGAACCCCACTCGTCACTGGCCGCCAGCTGGACTTAACGCCATTTACCACCACTCTCTGGGCCCGGCCATCCAGCCAGTTTTCTACCCAGGAGAGTGTGCGTCTGTCCAGGCCAGCAATTTCTCCAAATGAGGAGAATAATGTAAAAGCAAGTTTTTCTACAGCCTTTAATCCCAACTTCCAATAGGCTGTAAACAGAGAAAACAAGACGTCTGGTCTTTTAATATTACTATGAAGGCAAGCTCTGCTGCTCAGTAGCATTTTACTTCATTTTCTTTACGAATTACCGAGGGCAAGAAATATCAGTCTGGGAGAATTCATGTACTTTCTGTTGGATAGGTTCTGATACCTTTATCCATACCTAAAACTTTCCTAATAGCCTGCTTTCTGGCAGGCTTCACTGTGTTATATTATCCTTGCAAAGTTAATCCCTGCTCATCTGAGAGACTTGTGTTTGGACAGTCTAGAGAAGAAAAAACTACGGGGGTGGAGGTGCATGTCTTCTGTCTGCTGGATGGTGATTATAGAGAATATGGAGCCAGTTTCTTCCTGGAGATAAATAGTGGAATGATGATGACAACAGAAGTGTTACATCAAGAAGAGTTCCAACTAGAGGCTAGGGGAAAATGCCAGGGAGCACCAGAACAAGGGCCCATCCTTGGAAGTGTTCAAGTCTCAAGTGAGCAGGGCTCCTGAGCTGACCCAGCTTCAAGTAGGAGGTTGAACCAGAAAATCTCCTGTGGTCCCATTCCAACCTAAATTATTATATGATCTTCAAAAGTCTAATTCATACTCCCAACAATAGTTCTTGAAATTGACTAGCTTCCCAGTAGGTAATCTGATTTTAGGTCACTGCAAACGGATTCCTAAAGGCAACCTTACTGCTGCCCAAGATGTTATTGGAAAATTATGGTCATTTTAACTAAAAGTAGCTGGTTCCTTCTGCCCCAGGGGAGGTAGATTAAAGGCAGTTGTTTCAAAGATCTCTGCCAGATATCAGGAAACAATGAGGAATGTGCACTACATGATAAGATTACAGCTGATATCTTTACAATGTTGAACTTAATTCAGCACACCCATTTTCAAGACAATATCCTTCAGTATCAGAAATGTGTTTTCACAGGGAAATCTTCAAGTAAGATTTTGTTTAGAAAAATGGAACCTCTCCAGAGCCCTTCATCGTGGCAAGGGAGGGGATAGAAAGTGGGGAAAGATGAACTTTGATGTTCTTCAGCAAAAGCTAGCATTCAGACTACGTGGATTTATTTATAGATATAGCATCTGGGTTTAACACAGACTTACTTTCCCCTAGCAAGCACATTGCACTTTAATGAGTTTGCTTTTCTCCTAAGAGGAGATTTTTGCTTTGGCCAGACCTCCTTTTTAACCTGGTCAGATATCAAAATATTTTTTTTTTCCAAGGATGTTACTAAATGTAACGGCACATGTGTCTGTCTTTCTTAAAATACACAAGGATAAGTTATTTCTAAGAAATTTTTACTGAAGCATAGACTTTGCCTTTTATAGTGGAAGGAGTTTCATTTTTCAGAATTTCTCTTCACTTTTTTGACACACAGTCTAATATCCCCCATTTCTGTATTTTGTAGGATCAGAATTAATGCTGTAGATTTCCCAGAAACCTCTGCTTCCTTTATTCCTGGCACTGGCATTAGTCTGTCAGTGGCACGTGCTTCTGCTACAATCAGTGCAGACTGGAGGATGAACACTTGGCTGCTGTAAGTATTGTACAGTGCAATGCAGGTGGCAGGGAACAGTTCTGGGAGAAAGATTGCAAATTAAATTCAGAAAACTAGTTGTTAATTATTATTTTTCCATTCAAATATGCCTCATCGTTTAACAACAATCTGTTTGAACAAAATTCTTAAGATGGAAACATTACATGATATTACATAAATATTCATTACCACAGAGTTTGCCATGGCCACATTTGTTACTTTTGTTGTACTGGTATAACTGGAATGCTGACCCTATAGCTAGTTATCTGTTTGCTGATATAGTGTATGGGGACTGACACAAAAAAATAGAGGCTAACCCTATAGCTCAGAAAGCAAGAGCATGAGGGGAGAGACAGAGAGAAGACTGTAGAATATGTTTTAATCTGTCGCAGTGAGACAAGGGTCAACTCAACCACATCACTTAGAACAAATGGACACATATTCAAATATAGTAATTTTCTTAACCTCAGTCAGAAAACGTCAGTGTGCAAGAGTAAACAGTGAGTTAACATCAAGATAATGTGCCAGTCCATGACACCTTGCCTGTGAAGCAGTTTTTAGTTTAGGACAATATTGCTGTGCCCCTTTCACCAGACCTGTATCCCTGCAATTTCTACCTCTTCCCAAAGATCAAATCAGTCAGTGCTCAAAGGAACTCATTTTTTTTGTCAGTAGAATATGGGAAAGCACAAACGGAGATCCTCAACAGCCTTCCAGAAAATTATCAGCAAAATTGCTTTGAATATTGGCATCACAATAAGCAGCTGTATGACAACTCAGAAGGAAATTATTCTGAGGGTGATTGTAGTTGAACTGCTTAATCTATTAAATAAAAAGAGTTACAGGCAGACTCAGAGTATATTGTCTTCCAAAGTACTTCTGTTAAAGGAAGGGCACTGCCACAACACCAAACATTCAGAACCTCAGGAAACTCCAGAATTCACGTCACTATGGAAAATTGATTTAGTTTCACAAGTGCATGCAGTATGAGATTAGCTTTAATGACATGAGTGCGTACTGATTTTTCTACTTTTTTATCTCAGCGTTTTTGCTAAAGAATTTTGATATTGTAGTCTAGATTTTCTTGGGGCTGGAGGTGAGGGCTAAAACTTCTTGGGATATCAGAAAAGTTTGCAAGGTGCTAATCCCTACAGTTTGGGTTAATAGAGTAACTATTAACAGCAGTAGGCGTTGCTCTGTTTGCAAGCCAGATAGATGGCCAGGCTGCAAGTTTCACAGCATGTCCTGATTTCAAAGGAGCACAAACGTGCAGTTCTGCATTCAACCTCAGTACTCATGGCTGGAAACTGCTGTCACTGTGCCCCCAACCTGTCTGTTGTTCCTTCTGTTCTACTAGTATTGTGAGGAAAAGAATATTGCGTTCAGCAGGGCATATCAACTGTTTCCAAACATGAAGCCACCTCTCTGTCTTGCTGAAAGATAAAGACTCAGGCATAACTTAGAGAGACCCCCAGGTGTATAAAAATCCAAAGAATTCACAGGTAGCAAAGGAAGCAGAGAGAAGGTATGCAGGGTTCAGTGGAACAGCTTGTTGGGAAGGTGGTTAAAGCCAGCTTTAGTGGAGTTTAGGGGTTAAGGGGTTTTTTAACTTGCCTTTTTGAGGGGCAGAAGGAACAAATCTGTGCTGCTTTTTTTGATGTGATGTTTTGTGAATGGCTGTAAGTTTAGACCCAGAATAAGCCCTGCTCTTCATGCCCTTGGTTCTCTTGGGGAACCAGCTGAAAATGAGCTTTCCAAGGAAGACCATTGGCAACCCACACCTCCTGGACTGTTTTCAGACTGAGTAAGATTGGTCTGATTACATGTTTTCAGTTGTGATAGTATTACCCCTGCATTTCCAGCTCTCACTATAGCCCTCCTGTCCACTGTGTTCCAGAGAACAATGCCAGTCGTAAAATCTCGTGGCAGGCCTATCGCTCCCAGAGGCCTGGAGCCGAGAACTTGCCTTAGTGATTCAGGATTCCTCCTAAAGAAGAACAGATATAAGGATGGAGAAACAGAGGACCTAAGCAGCTGGGCCTCTCCCACCTCCCAAGTGGCCCAAAAAAGGAGGAGGAGGGATGAAATCCTTTTGCAGTTGTCCCTATCACTGAAGTATGGATAAACCTATGTTAGAAGGGTCTCTGGAAATTATTTTGTCTGTCTCCCAGCTCAAAGCAGAGCAGTCACCAGAGTAGATCAGGTCAACTGTCTAGAGGTGATGTTTAGAGGGTCAACTGTCTAGAGGGTGCTGCACAACCCTCCTTGGGAAAATGTTTTTCTTAATGACTTGTGGGATGGGAGTTTGCTTAAGGACTGGAAAATCAGGGTCTGAAGAGTGGTGCTTCCTCCAGATAGGCACTTAATGCACATATATGGAACGAAAGGTGGAGTTGAAAATGGTAGCGGTTTGAGACTGTGACTGGCAGTCTGTGGTTTGGAGTAATCATTTTGGGTTACAACCTCTTTCCTCAGGATTTTTGCTTAGCCTCAAACATAAAGAGGAAAGCTGAGAGACTTATGGTTTGAGCTTCATATTGGGATGGTCTCTTTCTCAGTAGTGTAGCACAGCCACTGCACTAATGTCTGGGGAAATAAAATCTGAGTAATCAAGATGAAGGGGTGAAAGGAGATGCTTTCAGTGCCAGTTTTGTTATGGTAAATTAGTTTTCTATAAGGATGTTCTAAAATCCATTCAGCTGTATCCTGCTGGGTTGGTCTGCAGCTTCTACAACTCCTAACCATAGTTCTAGGACCTAAATTTGCTGGAATTTAAGTATAAAGATATTTTTGTTGGGGTCTTAGAAGGGATGTTTACAGAAAGGAGACAAAATGAATGGATTTGAAGCAGGACAAAGAACAGAAGAATGTATACATTTTAAAGGGTTACCAAAAATGCTGACAGAAAATAGCAAAGTGGAAAAATTGCAAAGCTGAGAACCACAGGGTTATATGCTGGCTTCTGCTACTGCAGTCCCAGAGGCCTTCAGGGTGATCTGTCAGGAAGGACTGGAATGTATTGTGTTGCTGTAAAATTGTCACATTTTTGCAAACTTGTCAAAACCTGCACAACACAGAAAAATTCATGTCCTGGAAACTCATGTGTATAATCTGGTTTTGAATACCATGCATGTCCCTCATCTGTTTTAATCCTTAGCAAACCCATTCTTCAATCTGGATGACAAAAGCAAAAGGTCATTTCAAACTTGATTTACAGATATTTTCTTAAATTATTCTCCTAAAACAGATGTTTCCTTGACTGAGTTTGGTTTTTTTCCTCTGAGCAGCAAAGACCAAGGAAGAATGACTGTGTACATCTCAGGACTGTTTATTGAAATTATCTTCAAAGTGTCAAGGGATAGCACAGGCCGCTTGTCTGTGTTGCTACACAATTGCCAGCTGCGCATTGATAGTGTGAAAGTCAAGTTAAATGGAGGATCAAGGTAGGTTTTCTAATTACTGTGCGGGGAATCATAGAAGCAGCAGGGTTTGTTGCATAAAGGCCACTTTTGAAATTTTGACTTTAGGGATCCAGTTAGAGGATACAATTCATTATTGAGTTGCTTTAAAAATAAATTTTAAAGGTCTGTTTTCAAAACCAGGCTTCTTTGCTGAGTTTGAGAAATGTGGTCAATCTATACTTCTTTGTGCATGTGCCTACAAGTGAGCTGACTAAACAAACTGTATATGAAAAAAATGCTTTTCAGCATATTAAAGAGTATAAGATTGCAAATGGATGTTTGCAGATATGAAGGTGGTCTAGACTGATTACGCCTTTTGACAAGCTGACCTACAATTTCAGAATAAAATTTTTTTAAAGACATTATGAAACAATGCTTGTAGTTCTTGTCAGCTTTATTTTCTAGAATTTTTTTTTGTCTTACTCAAAGACAAAATGTGGCTAATGGAGTATTGTTTATCAGCACATTAACATAAACATTCACTACCTCACAGATTGCCTTCTAAATAACTCTTTTGAGACTAAGAACCCCTAGCTTTTGTCTGAGATTCAAAAATTAATAAAAATAGTCAACTGCATAGTCTACCAATATCACTGTCATCGTATCTGATTAATACAAAGTACTTCAATTTCCAGACTGCCAGATTTTATATTTCAGTACACTGTAAAAAGTCATTGTGTTCATTTGCTTTCCTCCAGCTGGATCTACAACTTACTATCTGGTTACCTTGAGAAGCCCATTCACAGCAAATTGGATGAAATTGTAAGTTTATGAAGATGGTTTTAGCTAGCTAAGTGAGTTGAAATACAGCCCTTACACTACTGACTTGTCTCTCTTTTCATATAGCTGTGCCCAAAAATCAATTACAAAATCCAAATGATGGAGGCACAGCTAAGAAAGCATGAGGGTGAGTTGTTGATCACAGTTTTTTGTTAAGTAGTTTGCATAATGGTCAAATTGTACCTTTTTTATTAGATGCCAAAGCATTCCTGTGTTCACAGTTTAAAAAAAAGTGAAGGAAGGAAAATCCAGCCATTGTTCTGTACCTTAACATATTCCAGAGTCCACCCTAGAAATCTCTTGTGTACACCTTATATATATTATTTAGATTTCTTCTGTGTCCACAGCAGGTCACCTGTAATCTTTCAGTCAGAGGGTTTGTTCCCACTCTTCACTTTGCATTGTGAATATTTCTATTATCTGCTCTGCTGTTCAGAAGCAGAGTAAGTAGATTTTAATTTTTCCTAAAATGGACAAGCAGTGATAAATATTACTGATAATAGTCATTAAGGACATTTTCTTATGCAGCACGCTTTAGGCTCAATGGCACTCCAGGTTGTGCTGTCATACTGAGGAGTTCATAATCTCTGTGATTTCACCATTTCTCTTGAGACATCTGACTTTTATACAGTATGGACAGACCTCACAGGCCAATAAAAAGTAACAATCAGACCATAGTTATGATTGCCTTTCAGAAAAAGTCTTCAGTCATCTTGTCTGATAAAGTGCCCTCTATTGTTGTGTCTTCAACACTGATATGCATACAAAGGTGCTAATGTCATCTTCCAAAGTATTTAGTAGTATTTACCAGTATTTCACTAATCATATAGGAGAGTTTAGTTCTCTTATGATAATATATATTTTTAAAAAAAGGGACGCTGCCCTAGATGGTCCTTCTTTCACCACACAGGATAGATTTCTGAGGAGTGTATTCAGCTGTGAACAGGAGAATAAGGTCTAAACCAAGAGAAACTGGTGATTTTCCAGAGGGAGTACTCTTACTTTTATAACAAGGGGTGGGGTATTTCCTGCTCCCACCATTCTTCTTCTTCAGATTCATCTTTCCTACAGCTAAACAGTTTGTGATATGTTTTTATAATAACAACTGTTTTGTTTTTGTCCATGATTCTTTTAGTTGTAAGACAGATTGATGCCTTTACACAAATAGACTATTCCCTAGTTAGTTCTCCAGCAGTCTTCAGTTCACACATGAACTTGGATTTGAAGGTAATTTGTCTTTAATATCAGTGTGCTTTCTGAGACTTTTCTGATTCTCTTTTGTGTTGCTTATTTTTCTTTCAATATTTAGAAAAGCAATAAGACATGTGGACATTTTGGTCAAGAGATGTCTTAGGAAGCAGATGTGATTGTTTATTTGATAAAGTGACTATATTTGTTAATAAACCAAAGATATTATTTAGAATTAAATAATTTCAGAGTTGAAATCCTTCAGAGGTGCTTTATGAGCAGCATAAAATTGTTCTTTAGGTACACAGCTTTTCTACTGTTACTTTGCCTTCACTAGTGATACATAATCCATGATAGCTACCAACGTGATTGCAATCCAAAGTGTTAGGTTTGTCATGATTTAGCAAATTGAGTATGTACAGGTCACACCCAAAAAAAAAGATTCTCACAGTCAGTCTTTGACCACCACACAGCAGTTTCTTTCTTATCTGCTTCTCACCCTTGTTGGCAAGAGATATTTAAGCAACGCCCAGCTTTTCCAGCAGCTTCAGTAGTCTTTGTAATTCAGAGCATCCCTCTGACTCTCAGAACTTCCTTCAGTTAAGAAAGATGTGCTAGAGCCATGGTTGCAATTCTCTGTCTTTGTTATTTTAGGAATAAAATTTGTTATTCAAGGAACTTTTACCACCTACAAAAAGCACTCTGCAAGCAGGATATACATAGCTTGAAAGTACTAAGTAATTATTTATCAGCTGCTATTGCTAACTAGAACATACAGGCTAAGCATTAACATGCTGGTACCCCATTGGGATACTGGATGAGTCTTTGTAAGTTACTAATCAGTTAAGGAAGTTACTAGTCTTCAGTACTCCTTGGAACTGACTGATTCTTGGTAGTTAAAGGTTGCCATCTTTCAACTCTCCACTTTTTTTCTTAGGGTTTTACACCTTCCTCTGCCAGTAGTTTTCCTGCTAATGCATTTTGACAGATGCAAAAGTTACTCAGTAATGACTCTTCACAGGGCACAGTCTATCCAGTAGGAAATCACACAGACCCTCCCTTTGTACCAGCTCCATTTTTTCTCCCAAACGAGGTTGATTCCATGCTATATGTGGGCATCTCCAGTTATTTTCTTAAGTCTGCTTCACTGGCTTACTACAGAGCAGGGGCCTTCAGCATTACCATCTCCGAAGAGGTGAGTATAATTTGCATGTAATAGAATTGAGCAGCGTGGACAGGAAAAGAGACTAGCACATTATATTTGCCATTTAACCCAGATTTTAGTCACACTTCTGCCACTTGTAGGAAGGATTCACCTAAGGATAGACCTAGGTTTGGACTCTTGGCAGCTCTAGGCAAGGAATGACAGATACAAAACGTCACAGAGTTGTTTTGCAACGAGTGGCAGAAAGAACTGAAAAAAGCTTTTCTCTGCATAGATTCCACATAGGAAAGGAAAGGGCATGAAAGGAAAAAGTGTACAGAAGCCACACTATGCTGCATGGAGGCCCTCAACAAAAATATTGGCTGTGCTGAGAGATGGAATAAACCCTCCGATTTAACAGTGCAGCAAAATGAGTCAAGAAGCAGGGACAGGGAAACTAAGCTTTCCGTTGTGGGTGAACATACAAAACTTCTCTTAGAAATCCTGTTTCCACACTAGTATTAGTAGTCAGAGTTTATAGAAGGTTTTGCTAATTGAAACAGTGCTAAGAGGGTCTTTACAAAAGCTGGTGACACAAATGACACTGACAAATGTCATTATAGTTGCTAGCAGCAAAAGGGCAAATGAGATTTTTGAGTCTTGCCAGATTCCTCTTAAAAAGCCCCAAAGGTAGGAAGTAAGCAGGATGCCACATCTATTCTCTCAAAGAATAATGCTTGTTCACTGATATGTGCTTCTGAAGCACGTCCATGAGAAATCTGCCTCTTTTCTGTTCCACGCAGCACGGTGGGTTTCCTAGGAATTATTCTGGGGCAAGGAAATACTAAATCAAAACATGTATTATCTAAAGCTAAAGTGGAGAGGATTTGTTTTTTCACCATGAAAACCTCATTTTCAAGTATGATCAAATTTATTTCGTTTACAGCTTGCTACTGCTTTTAACCTAAATACCAACTTATTCAAATATTTTGTTCCTGAGGTGAGTACTTCTACGTTCCCTTAAAGAAATCTAAAAGAACTAATGTTTCTTATGGATATTATATGAGTCATTTGCAAAATTGGAGGAGACAAGGAAATTGAGCTGGTTTATGATTAGTGCAAGATCCAAACATACATATCTACCCATCATAACACTATGGTCTTCCTAACTATATCACACTTCCTAACTATATCGCACTTTAGGTGTTGTCTGTGCTGGATTTGCTCTTAGTCTCTGAAACAGTCCTCTGAGCAAAGATCCTTGATTTGAGACTATTAGGGATTAAATACAATCATAAGTAATAGTCATGAGTAGTTTATAAATGTGATGCAAGAAATCAAGATACAATGAGATGTTTTACAAATCCCTAATATGACAACATATGCTATAAAATTATGAAATTTGGAATCTGTGGCATTGCGAAATGAAGTTTTGTTCTCTGGGAGTTTCTCTGTTTTCAAAAGATGACTGGCTCTTGGAAAACTGCCTCTTTTGTAAACTCTTGTTAGGATTTGGGTTTTCTTTTTACTGGAATCAATCATTTCCCTCATTTCTTGAACATGCAGTGCTAATCGCTTCCTCTTGAAATACATTTTTAAGGAACAAAGTTTATATTATTTCTTTATATATGTTCAGCATTAATGAGACTAAAGCTTTATCCTTTGTTTAATGGTCCCTGAAACTCAGAGTATACGCACTGTTAATTTTGTCATTTCAGTCAGTGTAGTTGAAATGAAGTACTTCTAATATAGGGTAATTAACTAGGGCATTGGAATATAGCACCTGGCTATGATGTACCCACAGAAACTGTATCTTAAGAAAAGCTTAACTCTGCACTTGATGATTTGGGGTTTTTTCTCTTTCAAATTCCACAGATTGCTCTGAGATACAAAACAGCGTGCCCAGTGCTGCTGAAGCTGACGGCTACATCACCACCCGCAGTCATTTTAAATACAGACAGATGCATCCTACAGATCACTAGCTATGTAGAAGTGTTGGCTGTTCTGCCAAATTCAACCACCCAGAACATCTTTACAGGGAATCTAGTAAGTAACATGATCTTTGTTATAAAATAGTTCAGTGTGTCCCCAGACATCTTTACATTAAGTTGAAAGTGAACTGATTATGTCAGCCACGCAAGAACTTAAATGATCCTGATGATAAGGAGGCAATCAGGGGAGTGTTATCACTTCGCTCATGCAATCTCAGTTGCTGGCAGAAAGTAGGAAATTCACAAATTATTTCATTATCTACATGTGATGACCAAATCAAAAGTTTAGACATTGTGTTTCTAATCACAAAATCAATTGCATTTGTGTCTGTATCTGAGGGAGTATCTATGTGTATATACAGTCACAGAAGAATGTTTTGTTTTTTCCCTGCAGACAGTGAGTACCAGAGCCAATTTGACAATAATCAAACAGAAGCTGATTATCTCAGTACTTCTAAAGAGGTAACCAAGGAAAATTCAGTAAACAACATTAATGATCCCAATATTAGGGTACAACAGAACTTCATTGTTTCACCATGAGAAAAAGAAAATCATTTGCCTGCTTTCCCACAGGGGCTCTAAGATACTTTTGACTGGTTGGTCTAAATCTTGCAGATGAAATATAATAATATTGTGAGAGAACCATGTCTCTTGTGCAATATGATACTACCTGTTTCTGTAAGTTAAATGCCTTCCCAGATGATCCAGATGATAGTGTACAATTTATTGGTTATCTTAAATGCATCTGTTCTAGTCTGTGCTAATGTTGGAGAATGAAGTTCAGTAGTTTATTTAAAATCCTCTGAATGTTTGCTCTGTGCCATGTGTGAGTGTCAGGATACAGAACTGCCAAAGTGCAAACACTGCATGCCATGCCGTCAAACAAATGAGATTAGAAAGGTGTCTGTAGTTTGAAGCAAAGCTCTGAGCTTTTTAGATTTTGCTTATATATTGCTAGTTTTGTGATTACCTGCAGTTACAGGCATTCTCGGCTGTCCATATACCATATACATGGTATTTTTTAACCTATTACATTTTCATTAAAGAAAAATGTGAGCAGCCTTTTCTTAGGTTTGGTCACTGAACCTTTTCTACAACAAAAGAGGACTTGGAGTGATCAGACCCTGTCAGTGTAAGTAACAGGACCACTCACTTAGAGCTTTGGACTAAAAAATGTGTTCTTCTGTTCTTTAAAATATTGTCTTTCCCCCAAGATTATATTTACAGTGATCTGAGGATGCATTACAGGCATCTGCGGAAAAAAATTAGGAAATCATAATGGATAAGAATGGTTTTGAATTTATTTAAAACATAATGGACATTTGAGGAATGTGTAGTTCAGCCATTACAGGAAAAGGCAATTCCAGAAAAAATATTTCCCAAGTCTAGCAGTCACAGCCCAGGACTATATGTAACTCTAGGAGGAGATTCGTATCATAAGGATACCGACAATCCTTGAACTCACTTGTAGTTGTGCCAGTTTTGATTAAAATCTGAATGCAATTCAGAGAGTCTTTGGCAAAGTTAAGTGTGTGAGTCGGCATGAAATCAGTATGAAATTCCACCAAATAATCTTCAATTAGTGTGCATAACTTGTGCTTTCGTCCTTTCTAGTGAATCCTCTTCTTTTACTTTTCCTCAGGTTCCATTTCTCCCTGCTGCACTTCACTTCTGGCTTCCCTGAGGCAAGTTGATGGTTTCAGTGCCTAAGAAAGGTAGCTGAGCCCTTGAGAGATAAAAGAAATAAATCTCAACATGTTGCTGGACAATTCTTGGTCTGTTTGGGGGATATCATCTGCCACTATTGTTTCTGCTTTGAAATAGTGTATTCTCTGCTTTTATTTTTCTTTCTAGTAAGAGGAAATACCTCGTGGAGTGTGAGGCCGCTCCTTGAATACTGTGTCCAGTTCTGGGCCCCTCACCACAAGAAGGATGTTGAAGCTCTGGAGCAAGTCCAGAGAAGAGCAACAAAGCTGGTGAAGGGGCTGGAGAATAGGCCCTATGAGGAGCGACTGAGAGAGCTGGGGTTGTTTAGCCTGGAGAAGAGGAGGCTGAGGGGAGACCTCATTAATCTCTACAACTACCTGAAGGGGGGTTGTAGAGAGGAGGGAGCTGGCCTCTTCTCCCAAGTGACAGGGGACAGGACAAGAGGGAATGGCCTCAAGCTCCGCCAGGGGAGATTTAGGGTGGAGATTAGGAGGAAATTTTTCACACAGAGGGTGATTGGGCATTGGAATAGGCTGCCCAGGGAGGTGGTTGAGTCACCTTCCCTGGAGGTGTTTAAGGCACGGGTGGATGAGGTCTTGAGGGACTTGGTTTAGTGTTTGATAGGAGTGGTTGGACTAGAAGATCCAATGGGTCCCTTCCAACCTGGTTGTTCTATGATTCTATGTTTCAAATGTTATGGAGCTTTCACCATGTAACATAAATTGAAACAAAGAAAAATATCTGCCTGTTATTGCTGATTTTGTCCACTTCTGTACCTAGTATCACAAAGACAGACATTGGGCTAGCAGCTTTCCTAGCTGTTTCTGACAACTAGTCCAAGTTCACAGCTGGATTTGGTAGGCGTAGCAGTTGGAGTGAATACAAAGTCAGGCTTAAGCTCAGTTTCAGGAATTATCTTGGATCACTTCAACCAAGTATCATAAAAAGGGGAGTCATTTTAAAAATAGGGAATAAAAGGAACATGATGTCACTGCTTAGATCATTCACTGTAGAGTGAGAAATTGTGCAACTCTGCAGCAGCTCAGCCCAACCTACGTCTTTAAGTGATGAGGGGAGTAGGACGCTAATCACAGTGGCCTAAGACAGAGCACCAGGATAGGGCAGTTCTTGCCAACCAGAGAACAGTTCGCTTCTGAGAACTGAGTGCTGGCAGCTGAAATGGGCTTGAATAGATTTCTTTCCTAAAGTTAAATTTCAACCCAGATACTTATCACATAGGAAAAAAAAAACATATTGCAAGAAAAACGGGCACCTCTTCACCACATATATTTGACCTTGTTCAGCTGCAAGAAAAGATCTTTTTTACCTGAGATTTTTTTTCTGCCAAGCTCTGTTCTGATCTTTCTACATGTCACTCCAGTTCTAATCCTCCATCTACCCCACCTCAGGCTTCACTCCCGTAGGCAACAGGCAATAATCACCAAATGTGTTTTCCCCCTCACAGCAAATATCACCAGTGGAGAAATTTCTGTCTTACACTTTACAGAATGTAGTCGTCCCAGTAATCAATGGTAAGCGTGGCCAGTTAATGAGCACATTTGGTGGGAAAGCAAAACTGAAACCATGAAAGAGAACCCTAAAGACTGTTTTATGGAAGGTTGGTTTTCTGTCCATTTGGCTACACCTGGATAGGTCTCTTCTGTGCTGAACTTCAGTCGTGGTCCCTTAGTTACTTGGACCAGGGGCTGGGACAAAGCAAGTTGTGGCTCCCTTCTCACACAGAGGGTCATTGGGCATTGGAATAGGCTGCCCAGGGAGGTGGTTGATTCACCATCCCTGGAGGTGTTAAAGGCACAGGTGGATGAGGTCTTGAGGGATTTGGTTTAGTGTTTGATAGGAATGGTTAGACTAGAAGATCGGATGGGTCCCTTCCAACCTGTTTGTTCTATGATTCTATGATTCTAAACACTGGGCTTGGATTTCACTTTCACTGGATGCAGCATGGAAGCAGAGCTGACATGCTTGATTCTTGTCCTGACAGAGTCAAGCTGTGACCACAGAGTGCCCCAGACCAGGGAAGTGCAGAAGTATGCATGCATCTTGAGGCTTAGGAACAGCCTCTCTAACTTTATCATTTCCCTCTGTGCTTCATCTGTTTCCACAGGCAGGACAAAATAGAAAAGCAGCTTGAGAAAGATGCTTCTTAAGTGTATTTTATTTTGTATTCAAATGTATTTCTATTTATCCTTTCTGAAGATAAACTAGGAAAAGAATTCCCTCTTCCTAACTTGGCCCACACTACCTTGATGGGACCTAAAATAAAAATTAATCAGGTGAGAAGCCAAATTTCTTGTTAAAGAATATTGATTTTTTTTCAGGCCTGCACATTTGTGTGTTTTCCATGTTGTGTAGATATAAATGTTGCTAATAATATAGCTTTAACTACAAACTAGATGTAAAATCTAAACTTTGGATCAAAAATGAGCCCCTGCCCATGGAAGCTGTAGGTTACAAAGGGTCCACTAGCCCTTTAGGCTATGCCAGCATGTGGACACCACAAGGACATCTCTGCTATCCCCACCAGGGCTTCAGAGCATTGAGTGCATGAGTCCTCACTACTCTGACTGTTCTCTAGGTAAACTTCTAGGCAACCTGAATGTCTCTGTGGTAGTTGCTACTCAGCCTTTTGGAGTTAACTAACTTAAATATTAACTTAACTTTAATATTAACTTAAATCAAAGCACGTTCCTACCATAAAGTTAAATAAAGTTCAGGAGGCATAAAGTCACTCATCTCCTGCCCTGCTGGAGGAGGTTACTGTGGGATCTGCTCCCAGATTACTGACCCTGAATATGTCCACCTGAAATTTAAAGTAAATTTACATGTGCTTCTTTCCTCAGGGTCATCTGGTGATTTCCACTGATGTTCACTACAAACATGGGGAAGAGGAAGATGAGGACCTTCACAGTCAATCCTAACATCCTTTTACTTTTAAACAATAATAAGAGAAAAATTTAGTCTTACTTGTTTTGTCTTGTAGAGAGTAGATTCTATAATGTTAGAAGCATGGCATTTTGTTACTATTTTTAATGTGTTAGTAAAATTTCTTAATCACTTTTCACAAACTGAATCTGTTGGTTTTTACAATACAGTGACAGTAGCTGACAGTGTTATTGATGCTTTAGAAAATTTGTTGCAGCCTGATGAGAAGTGACTGGTTCTCCTCACTAGAATTGTAAACACCACATCTTATTCACTTTAGGAACCAGTTCTTGTATCATCCAGTTTATCTCCGTTGTGTATGGTGTGAGACCTTATTCTTTGCAGGAATTACACAGTTTGTCCCCTTGTAACTGGATACCAAGAGTGGGAACAGATTTAAAATCCAATTAATTATCATAAAACTACAGAATCTTATAATCTAGTCCAGGCCCTGGCTCAAAACAGGACTAATTAGATCAAATTGCTGAAGACTGTGCCCAGTGAAGTCTTGAACTCCTGCAAGGATTGAGGATCCACAAACTCTCCAGGCAACCTGTTTGAGTATTTAACCATCTTCAAAGTAATTCTTTTTCTTCATGTTACATCAATGTTTCCTATGTTCCGATATGTTTTGTTGCCTTTTGTCCTATTATGACACATTTCCAAGAAGAGGCTGTCTACATTTTCTCTGTATTCTCTGATCAAAAAGTTGTAGACAACAAAAAAGTCTTTCAAGCCCTCTTATCTCCAAGGTGAACAGACCTTATCTCTCAGACTCTCCTTCTAGGTCATGTTCTCCAGCCCCTTCAGTGGTATCTGCTGGATTTGATGTAGGATGCCAATACCTTTCCTTTATTGGGGAGCCCAAACTGGACACACAGCACCTCTCGATGCATCATGTCTGGTCCCATGGATTTGTGAACATCAAAATGGGCTAAGTGATTCTGAACTCTGTCTTCCTCTGCTGTGGGTGCTGCCTGTTTAGGAGCTCAGTGACCTGGGAGGCCAGATGACAGGTCTTGCTAGTGAAAATGGCTTTTTCTGTGTCCCTTGTCACTAGTCCCCCAGGCCACTGAGCAGCAAGCCTGTATTTTCCTTAGCCTTCCTTTTGCTATTAGTGTACTCACAGAAATATTTCCTGTTGCCCTTTACTTCCCAAATTAATTTCAGCTCCAACTGAACTTTGGCTTTCCTGTGCAAGCGGTATCTTTGTGTGCCTTCCAAGTAGCTGGTCTCAGTTTCCATCTTCTGTGTGCTTTCTTTTTGTGTTTGAGTTCATGCAGGAGTTCCATGTTCATCCATACTGGCCTTCTGCCAGAGTTACGCAACTGTCTGAATGTTCTAATGAACCATTCTTATGCTCTGAGGCAGCTGCCCTTGAAAATTAGCCAGCTCTTCTGATCTTCTGCTCTCCAGGGCAAATTCCCACAGATCCTGCCAAGCAGGTCCCTGAAATCTGTTCATCTGAAGTCTATGGCTATATTTCTGTTCTTTGTCTTGCTCACTTCTCCCGGGATCTGAAACTCCGCAGTCTTATGCTCAGTGCAGCCAAGGCTGCCTTGACCTTTATATCATCCAGCAGTTTCTCCTTGTTTGTGAGTAGCTGCAGCTCTTCAAGGGCATCAGTCTCCAAATAATTCTGTACCTCTCATATCTGTAAAACTGAAAGTTCAGTTAGAACTTGTAACAGATATGTGGCTTGTATTTGATTTTTAGCAGAATCAGTTTATTTATCTAGATAGCTACTACAGTTTTTTACTTAAAAAAGCATCTTGAAACTAAACACCAGTAAATCACAGTAAGGCTTCCAAATCATCATATTCTGTGGTGACTAGAAAAAGAATGGAAGAAAAAGAACTTCAAAGATATGGAAATGTTTAAATAGTTTGGTAGCCCTAATTGATAACACTGCAGGCACTTTCTTCTGCCTATCTGAGGGAGAATTCATGAAACGGGGGAAAAGCTAACTAAAGCCCTGTTGCCCATCTCTTCTCTCTTCCAATGGGACAAGTGCTGTAGGACTGACCAATGGGTGCTATGGCTAAATGGACATTTTCAAACGAGAGCCATGGCTTAGCATGACTCTGCCCCTTGAGGTCTAGTCTGGCTGTTGTTCACAAACAGAGCATTTGTTTCTCCTAGAGCTAAAAAGGATGCTATACACACCAACAGTTCTCTTGTATCATCCTATACTTACTTACTGGTCATTTTGATCTGGTATTGATTCCTGATGGACAGAACAAAGGAAATGATGCATGTCTCTCAGTGTACTGCAGACTGAAGTGCATGGAGGAAGGAGAGAATTGAGGAGGTAGGGAAAGGAAATCACTAGAACACCAATCCAGAAGCAACAACTGGAATCATGCAAAGCCAAAATATCTGTAAAGATCCAGCGACAAGATTTCACTGATTGCCATACTGGTAAACTCATTGTGTTTCCTCTGTATTGGGTAAAAATGATTCACAGTCTGTATTCCCTTTTACGTATAGATTGAAACAAATGCTTGGTGGCTCAACAAAGAAAACTGAAATGAAACATTCCTTTTAGAGGCTTTGTAACACCTTGAAAGGTGAAAAATTGGGCTGTAGAAACTATAGCATATCTGAATGTGCTATTTGAATGTCACCACAAGCAGAGACTTGGGTTTTACTGCTATATTTGTAAGAAAGAAATGATGAAACTGTTCTGAAAGCCTTACTGTGTCTTTGTTAAAGTAGCTGAAAGTTTTATCTAAACTGGGTGGCACTCCATTAGAAGTACTATGAGATGTCAAAAGGATATGATGAGGATAAACTGAGATAGTTTCCAGACAATTCGGTTGTTTGTAAATTTTGGAAATCTATATGGATGGAAACAGCGGAGCTTGTCCCCTGCTTTGAAGGAACTGCAGAACTTGTGCAAAAAAAATGAAAGAAAAATAAAAAAGTCTACATATCTGAGGGTGCAAATCTTATTCATTCTCAGTAGCTAGAGATAAAAATAATGAAATTATTATGCACATGACTCGGTGAATGTTAAGTCTGTGTAAAGTATGAGTATTTGTTGAATGAATGTCAAAAGTCTCTACCCTTTTCTATTCATGGATTGCACAATGAAGTGACTCAGGTTGTCCACCTCCATGCCTGAAGGAATTTGCCCAGTTTACATACAAGCTAATTGATTAAATCACCTCTTTGACAAGCCAAGTAGTGCTGGTTAATCAGATAAGCATGCAGAAGAAATAAAAAATATCCACTGCAAGGACTTGATACTATTTATTTGCACCGTATATATACACTATAGTATAAATATATTATAAATACTATATAATTTATGGGTTTCTGTGTTCTGGGTGATTTCAGAACTGGTGGCCCTAGGCAGTTTTTTTTTTCTATCTGTTCTTCCTAGAAAGAGAATATTCTTTTTTTTCTTTCACAATGCAGACCTTGGCTATGAGTATCAGTCTTGTGGAACTACTGGAATAGAATCTCCACTGGGGTTTCTTCTCAGGTCCATCTGAAAATTCAGCACCAAGATGGCATGCCACAAAGGCAGCACATTGCCCCAAGCTCTGCATCCTAGTGCCTGAGCACCCCCACCCAACAGCTTATATTGTTCTCTGCTTACTCCCTAAATGAAATTAAAGTGGTAGATTTAAGCTGGGACACCCAAAATAGTTTGGGCCATGATTACCAGTGAGGCCACTCCCTGTGTGATACTGCTGAAGATGGCAGCGATTGGCTCTCTTTAAGCTCACAGCTCTTTCCTTTAAAAGACAGGGGTCGTGGCTGCAAAGGGGTTTCCCTGGAGCATCCTCAGCTCAGTGGTCTTCTACAGCAAGGGTCTTCTCTTCAGAGAACAGGTATGATAACAAATGCCTTGTGATTACTTTTTATTGTGGAGTAGCTTTGTTGGGAAGAGATAGATGTGGCTAAATCTGCCTAAATTTTGAGATTTTATGTTTACAAACTATATCTATGGCAAAGACATTTCCTTCCAGGAGTTGTTTTTTGTTTTACACATGAAGTGCTTTTCTTTTGCCTCTCAATTTCTGACAATTAAAAAGAAAATATTAGTCTTCCTAAAAGACAAAGGCATTCTGTGGGCTTACTTGAAACTGTTACACAAAAAATAAATCAATGTTACCTCATAATTTTGCTGTTTGCTTAAATTGTGATCATGAGTGAAAATATTTTAAAGATTTGAGGTATATTACTACCTCTGGTAATGAAACAGTTAGTGAAAGATGCAGCTACATCAAAACCACTTTCCAGATATTAGGAGAAAGGTATTTGGTTTCATATGGTTTCATTCCAGCTCTCCAACAGCCCTGTTGTTACTAAAAAAATTCTTTACATAAACGTAATACTGGAAAAGACATTCATCTGTCCATAATGCAGTGTAGTACCTGGGAATAAGGAAAACCATAATAATGTGACCTTTTGCCAATCATACTGGTAACCTCAAACAACAGATAAATTCACAGAATTTCCAGCTTTGGGGGAAATGAAGCAGAACAATTCCCTAACTTTGTCTAGTTTTGTTTTAAAACTCTTTGTCAAGTTTGCTTCTCCCACTCTTCCTGGGAGACCTTGCTGACAGCAACAGCTACTGACTTTCACACTACATGCTGCCTGTGGTTCATACAGCATAGATACATCACAATTTAAAACCAGTGGCAGAAGCCCCTGGGATGGGAATTTTCTTCACTCATTCAGTACCTCTATGGTAAATCCTGTAGAGCCACCAAGAATAGTTGTCTCATATGAAAGAGAAGGTAGGGAGAGCCAAGTGATTATCCACTGCACAGACTGTCAGTGGTACCACCTGTACTTTTTATTTATTGTGGGTTTCTCCTTGGTTTTGAGGTTGGTTTTGGGGAAGGAGGTGAGGGTAGGTGGACAAACTTGGGGTTTTTTCATCCCATCAAAGGGAGAGACAGGTCTTGCTTACAGAACTGTGAAAAAGCTGCCATTAGCAGAACTTACTAGTTCTTGACAGCTTACTTGTTGGCATGTGTTATCCAGAAGATGGATGTCCTTTAGAAGGCATCTATGTCTTTAGGAACAAGCTCTTTATGTGAAGAATAAGGTGGTATGGGGGCTTCTCACTACTTGAAGGATCATCCCACGACCATATAATGATTGGTCACCACTGGCACATGATATATATATATATATATATATATATATATATGGGGTATAAGTTCAGCATAACTTCCTTGGCCCGACTCAGAGGTTAACACTGAATCCTGTAGTTAGAGGAGGAAGATGAGCATTCCTCACAGGGCCATTTGTCTTAAGAAAGGCAAGTTGTATCTCTATACACTATAAAGATGACTGTCTTAGATGAGCTGCCTAAATAGAAACAGTTCCACCCAACTATATCGGGGAAGGGTAACCTTCTGTGAATGAAACATGTTTGGGTTTTTTTTTTGTCCTGTTCTTAAGATACTGCCCTAAGCTATAAGTATCCCCTAGGCTATGAGTATCCCCTTAAAATTTTGAGGAGAGATGATAAAACAGCAGAATCCATTGCTGATGAATGCAAACAAATAAAGGGAAACAAAAGACTAGCAATAATATATATATTATCTGTAAAGGCACTTAGACTGCCTTTATTAATTTTTTCTTATAAAATACTTTGAACATGGAAGTCCCTGTCTGTGAATGCAGAACCAGGCTATGGTTCTCCAAGGGCAAAAAAAAAGTGGTTTAATTGGAATTAAAAAAAGCAAAAATGAACATCCATTTACCATGAAGTTTGCCAGCAGAGTTTTTGGATAAAAACCAAATGCATTTGTTAATATGCAGACTAGGGGATATGAAAGCATTGTCTGCTGGCATGATATTGTTTTCTCTCGTTGATTGTGAGGAGGGAACATAAAAATCTTCTCAAAGTTGTGGCTAAGATTTTAACTAATAGTTCCCAAAGTGAGGAAATCTATGTTTATGACTAAATGAGCTGATCAGGTTTTTCAATGTGTTAAGACACAGTGAGGACTGTTGAATCACCAGGCACTGAGAGATCCATGCATTTCAGGACAGATAAGCTTCTTATTTCAGTAAATAAAGGAAAAAGAAGTACAACCTAAAAATTCAGTGCCACTTCCCTTTCAACAGAGCTTGACTGGGAGGATGTATCTCAAGGGCTTTCTCTACTTCCTATGACAGTGAGTGGGCTGACTTTTCCTCTGCCCCAGGGTACTCTATTTCTCCAACAGTTTGTGCAGGACAGGTCTTCTCTTCCATGGTTTCTAGGCTTTCCACTTCTTCCATTCTAGTGGGAAAGCTGGTGTCAGAACAGCTTGCTCCACAGAGGGAAAAGGGAGTACAGCAACCATGTGACATAGCATGAACTTCTACTATCACTATAAATATTTATTAACAGGTCTTGTAAAAAAAAAGGAAGATGGTGAAGATTTGCTACTCTCTCCTCCTCTTAAGTTTACTCAGTGGGCAACTCGATGCTAACCCTGGACTCAAAGTGAGGATCACCCAGAAAGGGTTGGAATATGGTATGTGTAATGTTTTGTGGATCTGGTGGTGGTATTGAAGCCTGGTATGACAGACATCTTGAGAAGCACCTGCAGTGCTGCAACCTGATCACAGGCTACAAAGAAAAAGAAAGCTTTAAGGCACAATATAGCAGAACAAGATGCCTGACAGCATTGTACCTCATATCAAGGCTCATGTGACTTCTGCCATGACTATTAATGAGATCTGAAATAGCACTGCTAGATTTCGAATAAGATAGCCTCTTCTTTCTGACTCCATGTCCATCCCATCTCCTAAGCCAGAAGCTCAGAACTAAAGCACATAAATTCCCAGGCAATAGCAAAGAAAACTGAATTTATTACTGCTTTTCCTGTAGCCAAAGAGGTTGGGCTGGAAATTCTGAAGCAGAATATGGAGAAGGAGCATTTCCCTGATTTGAGCGGCTATGAGAAATTTGGGCTTGGTAATGTGAAATACAACATCTCAAGGTAAATATGCTCTCTGGAGACAGTTTGTGTTTGAGTGAAATTTGAATCTTGTTTTTTGTTTACTGTGACTTGGGAATTACAAACTTTTCCTGTTCTTTCCTTCCCCTCATTTCTCTCACTCTCTAGAATACACGTCGCTGTTGTTGAATTCCCCAGTGCTTCCATCTCTCTCATACCTGGGACTGGGATAAAACTGGTGATTGGAAATGCTTCTCTAACAGTCGATATGAACTGGAACATAAAGACCTGGATGTTGTACGTATTGCTTCACATTTCCTGGGGCGTTTCTTGATGGATAACAGAAAGTTAAAAATAAAAAGTTTTGTTGTCTTTGTGACCTCTTTGTGGCAAAATCACTCTTTAACAGCTCGTAGCAGTAACCGAGGAGTACAGACTTGATTTTCTCAACAGGTCTGCTAGTGGGAGGCAGCCCCTGCCCTCTCAGCCATGAGCACCTATAAAGAGCCCACGGTTGTGAAGCATCTCTGCAAATAAGCAAAGATGTTGTTCTAGATGAAAGACATCGTTGTCCAGCCTGCCAGCTGATGGCATGTTTAGAAAAACTGCAGTATGGTGGATCACAGTCCACTATAATAAACCCCCCCAATGTAGGTACATTGTCAGAAACCCTGTGCTATGCTTCTAAAAGACACTGTTCAAAAGCTGGTGGAAAACAGATAAGCAAACGACAATGTTCTTGGAGAAGTATCCACACCTTCCTAGTCTCAGGCTGTTTCACAGGGAAAAGAAATCGCTCCACTTCTTTGATTGATTGAGGTTTGAATCCTCATTAAAAATAGGTTTTTCAGTTATTTCTTTATTTTTACTTTATACAGCAAGGGCAGTGGGAGAGGCACAGTCTACATTTCAAAGGTGTCTGTTACTGCAATCTTTTCAACATCCTTGGATAATACCGGTCACACATCAATATCGCTTGCCAGCTGCCGGACAACTTCTGGTGATATAGACATCAAGTTGAATGGAAATAATGGGTAAGTGGAAGAGATCTGTATATACTCTGGTAGAAAAATAAGTGTGAATGAATGGCACAAAGACAAAATCACAAAATATGTCATTTATTTTGGCATCCATAGAAACCACAAGTGAGGATCAGGCCCCTAATCCAGTGTTAAAAAGAACACATTTGACCATTGTTCTTGTACTTGTGCATACTGACCCTTCAGTAGAGGATAGATACATCAGTTCTGATCAGATTAAATAATCCCTCGTGCTTCTTGAGCACCCACTTGTTTCCAAATACTGCTCTACTCTTCACGCTTGTACTGTACTTTAAGTAATCACAGTCTCAGTGCTATCAAAACTGAACAGAACCAGACTACAGTCCATTGCACTTCTAGTTCCAACTCTGTGCAATATTATTTCATTGTTTTCTTGTACCGTCCGAATACAACTTTTGTCACTTTCAATTCTTTGTTTCTTTGCTTGTTTTTATTTGTATTGGAAGTTTCTAGTGTAGAGACTACTGATTTATTCCATATTTATACAGACATGATGATGGTAATATAACAAATTACTTATTCATAGATATGAATCTGCCCAGGCTAATTGCTGAGATGCCTAGTAGAGAAATTATCTCCTTTAAAATGGATAATTGTTACATTTCATGAAGTTCCCTTGTGTACTAGGATAACACACTCGGAGTCCATTAAATTCATGTTCTATAGACATACCTGATTTCCTCTTAATGACTGCAGTACTTGAGACATGAATTGCTTTCTTCCTTTCCTCTAGCTTCCTGCATAACTTCTTTATCAAGTATCTGAAGAAACCCATTCACAGGAGCTTGGTCACTAACGTAAGACTTTCAAATCATACAAGGGGGGAGGAGTTTAAGGAATGTGACTTTCACAAGTCAGTGCCATGAACTTGACAAAGGAAGAACTATAAAAATAATATAGTCTTATTCTGATCTGATCAGTAAAGTCATCATTTTGCCAGTCAGAAATGGTTCCAGATAATGTGCCAAATTCTTGGCCAAGATATAGGTTACTACACAGCTAGGTTCAGTCACAGCAGCCATAGGGCTGGAAAATGTAGTTGTTTCCCATTACAATGCAGAATGAGCCTCTGCCTATGTACCTACAGGCATCCTGGGTTTGGGGTAATTTTTACACTCAGCAGACAAAACATATATTGGGTGATGCACAGAGATGTGGTAGTACACGACCAGATACTATGACATATTAAAAGTTCATCATATCAAAAAGGTGATAAATACTGCTGACAACCTGCCCAAGGCCTCTGAAAGTAGACAGAGATTGAGATGGCTGTGATTATGCCCCAGGACAAGGATCTCCCTTCTGAGACTAACATGAAATCTCCATATTCCTCTTGTTCTATCAAACCTGTGGTTTTGTCACCACCATCAGGCTGCCTTTGGCAACTTCGCATTTTGTTGCCTAAAGGCAGCTCTGAAATGGGATATTGCACAACCTTGGGGAACCAGATGGCTGAGGAAATCTAATTTAGGTGTTCTGACAAACAAATACTGCCATGTGTGTCACATGAGCAGACAGATTTGCTAGTGCACAGGTAAGGGGTGCTTACAGGTCCACGCTCATCAAGCCGTAACTTGAGTGTGCTTTTATGCAGTCTTGTCCCAACATCAGATCTGGGATCCAGTTGATAGATGAAGACCTCCGATCACTGAATGGTGAGTTTTCATTTTGCTTCCTCTCTCCTGTTTAGTAAAATTCTGCAGTCAGCAAAGCCTCCAGGAGAAGCATTAGTCTTATCCACATTCTGTCTGTTCCCTTGCTTACAGGACCACAGTTCAATAAAGGGTACTTGGACAAGCAAAGGTTATTTCTAAGAAGCCAAGGACTTGGGCACAATTCTTAACTGGCAAATCTGCCAGAAATGGTGCTCAGAGGCCACACAGCCTTCACTGATGTGAAGGCAGTTTTCCCGTCCCTCCCATGTTGAATCCTCCTGCACACATAGCACTTCACAAGCTGAAGCCTGCTCTTCTAGCCTGCCTGGAAATTGAAGTCATTTGCCAAGTTTTCAGACTGGCTAAAGGCAAAATGAAGAAGCTCCTTTGTAAAAGAAGTCTCACTTTAAGCATTTTGGGTTAGATTTGCAAGAATTTAAGCGCATAAAATGTTGAGCAGATACCATATGCAAAACACAACACCTAAGCAGATCAGGAATCCACCTTTTCTGGGGAGGTACTTGCAAGTTAGAGGCATTCTGGTTGCTCTCAGAACCACTTGACAAGAAATCCCAACATCTCCTTATGCCCTGAAGCACTGGCATGGCCATTTCCTATTTTGGTTAGACAAAGTTTACTTTTCCACAATAAGAAAATATTAGATAAATTAAATAACATGCTTTAAAGAAGGTACCAGTAGAAACTTGAAGCCTTAGATCAGAAGGTGCATTAGAAGGTCCCCAGTTGTGGTTTTCCCCACCCTTTGGAACAACTTGTGTCATTCTCCTTCAGGAACTGGTTTAGTTACAAGTGTACATAAAATTCTGTCTGTGCTTTTTGTAACCTTGGGTATTTTGCTTTATTTACTACCCTTACAGTCCTAATGCCTGTTGATGATTTGGCTGAAGTAGACTACTCCTTAAATAGCTTGCCAGCAGTATTCCAACCCTTTATTGACCTGGACTTAAAGGTAATTGCCTGCACTGCTATTTGTCAAGATTGCTCTGGGTTTCATCATTGTATGATCCATTTTCTAAGATGAACATGATCACTGTTCTGAACATTAGGACATAGTATCTGAGAAGATAAACATTTCAAAGCATTACTGCATTTGTTGTTGCAATCATTTTTTATGTTGTAAAATGAGTTATTTAAAAGCCACAGGGTTTTTTTTAGATTTGTGTTGGTTGGTTATGGCAAATAGAAAAAGTTAACTAAGCAAGTTAGAAGAGAAAAAGAGAAAGGGAAAGGAGAAAAAGGGGAAGGAGAGAAATGTGTATGTATTCAACTTCATCCTTCTCTTTGCTGTTGATTAATATCTATGACTTCTTTGTTCAGTCAGTCAGACAAAGATTTCTACATACTGCACTAACTGGATGCATCTGCCGTCAGATGACAGCAGAAAATAAGGAGCAAGACTTTAGGAGTAAGAATTAGGTCTCTGGTACCCCAAAGGGAAGAGAGATGACCCTTGGAAAAAACATGGGAGCCCGAGGAGTGCTGCTGAGTTTGAAGGCCTGAAAGTTTCTTTCAAATAAAGGAAAATATCTCCTTACATACTGAAACTGAAATCAGACTAGTTCCTAATTCTAAAATAACTTGATTGTCATTCTGTCTAAGGTGATTTGTTTGAGGGTAGTTATCATGATCACAGCATGTAAGATACTTAATTAAGTTTAAAGTGCCTTGTGCTAAGTGCCCTACAAAGGGGGAATGTGAAGATAGTCCAGTCACAAAGACATTATAAACTAATTATAAACTAGAGACCACAAGGAGATAAGAGAGGCAGCAACACAAAGGAACAAGAGGCCAATATCAGTCAGTATGGTAGACACTGGTCTTGGCACACCAGCTCTACAGCTGCTGTCAGGTTCTTTTGGGTATTGGAGCAACTAGGTTCAAAGCCAAGACTTGAGGCAGGCTAAGCAGGTAATGTCATGGCTGTTTACAAAAGCTACTCTCCCACATAAGGTACAACATAGGGGGAAAATACAAAGGGAGTGGCTGTTAAATTCAGCAAGTAAGGATTGAATGGGAAGCTCATTAACGAAGTGACACAGCACTTGTCTATTTAGAGATAGATGGGGAAGAACTGGGAAAATAAAGACACACACAGTGCATTTGAGGTGAAAAATAAAGGGTAAGCTAATAAAAGAGAAAAAATCTTAACCTATGAGTACCTTCCTCACGTAAAATCAGGTTCACTTTTTGATTGACCTGGGTACATTTGGAAATACTAGATCTGCAAGCCTTAACTATTATCATCAATAGTACAAAAGACAACATAGGTAGCTTTGGGATTGTCAGACATAACTTCCCTTTCTCTTGTAAGCTTTCTTTTGTCTGCACATGTTAACATCTTCTTTCTGGGTAGAATTACAGGCTGATTTTGCCCTAGAAGACCTCTAGGTTTAGAGATCTATTTTGTAATTGAGACCATTGAATAGCTCTAGACAGCAGTTCTCAGATTTAAATTCCTGAGATGGGGAAAGGAGAAACTAAGATTTTCACTAAGACCCTTAGTCATGCTCTTCATGCAGCATGTAGACTCTTAATTTAGAGGCTTTGTTTTCTGAGGTGGTAGACTGTCTTCAGCAGTTGATCAGCATTCCAATTGATGGATCTCAGGTGTCGTTTATGAAGGTGTCAAGTCTCTGGAACTTGTCTTCACCATATGATTGAAAGCACCAAGACTTCAACGTGTATTGTGAAGCTTATGTACTCATTCATGCATCAAATTAATAGTCTGAGCAAGGAAAAGGAAAGTAGCATTAATTGTCTGAAGTCATGTTCAAGTCATATGTGGACTCTGAGTTTTTTTATCTCTTCCAATATCCTTCAGGGGACAGTCTATCCAGCTGGAAACTATACCGGCCTTCCCTACGTGGCAGCTCCTTTCACTATTCCAGACCAAAGCGACTCCATGCTCTACCTTGCTTTCTCCGAGTATTTCTTTCAGACCTATTCATTTGCTTACTACACTGCAGGGGCCTTCAACATCACCATTGCAGAGGAGGTGAGTAGGGAATGGGATCAGAGTGGCTCAGGTCATCCAAGATGGGGTTTTGACCTGCCAGTTGTGTCAGTATGTGACCATATAAAGCTGCTAACTGGCCTGCAAAGTCCTGAAACATTTAATCATAAATACTAGGGCATTGTTTTATTTATTCTGTATATAGGTATCCCAGGCCACAGCCTGGGGTGCCAACTTCCACTCAACAAGGTACCAAGTAATGACAATTCTGCTACAAAAAAAAAGGTTTTTGTAGACCCAGGACAGAGACTTTTCTAACAGAAAAGATCTACTCTAGGGAGTTTGGCAGACTCAGTGGTTGTTTTCTGAGGTGTCTCTGCAGACTGAAAGCACTACAGAGGCCATGGAAGCAAAGTATATGTATAGTAGCTGTGGCTTGGACGCTGGCAAACTTGACTAGTGCATTTCCAGGAGGTTCAGTAAGTCCCAAACCCTCTAGATTGCAGATCAAACTACAATGATATTAAGCACTTTCTTTCCTGGAAAGTATTTTGGCATGTATTATTGGGATTCAGCTTTAACTATACTTAGTCCCTTAAGAATATTTCTGAGAACAAGAGGTATAGAATCAAAAATACATTGAAATGACAGTAATAATGCACTTAAACAAAAGCCATCCATGAAGGTCAAATTTGGTAAATGCTTTTGTCTTTTTTTTTTCTCCAGACTTGCAGTTATTTTAATATAAGCACAGAGATATTTGGCAGTATCATCCCTGAGGTGAGTATCATTACTTCCATAAACTCTTAAGAAACTACTCAATGTGGGTGTGTGGGTGTCAGACATCTCACTACTGATGTATCCCAGAGGCTTGTAGGGCCAGCTGTGTTCCTGCTCTGGAGATGCAGCAAGAACATAACAGCAGAGTAGATGAGTCTCATCACCTCCTACCTCCACAATGAGTTGAATAACCTGCACAGTTACCAAACATGGCCCATAATCTTCCACATCAATCTTTACCTGGGCACTGTGCCCAAGTCACAGTTGTTCCCACCTAAACCCAGCTCTAGGCAAGAGGCCACTATAATAAGTCCCACTTTGAGACGCTTCAGAGAGGGCCTTATCTCTGAAATAATACCTCTCTCCTGCCCAAACCTGTGTAATTGTTTTTGCTTCACTGCTAGCCTGTGACTTACTAGCAGAAAGGAATCCAGTAAAGACCGGGGAAGGGTCTATAGTGGTCACATGCAGGAAACTGAGCTAACGGATGGACAAGAAACATGTAATTTGTGGAACACACAAGGCAAATGCACAAGATTTCCATTTATGTTAGGTGGAGGAGATTAATATAACAGGCAGAGACTATAAGCCGTAACAGGACAGAGAACATAAGCATGCATGGCTTCCACCAACCTTCTCAGAAAAAAAGAGAAACCAAAAATGAGCATAACGGACCCTAGACCAGGAAAGCCAAGGTCAGAAGAAGTCAAACTCATGGTTCAAAGAACTTCACATCCTTATTGGCTTCACAGATTATATTAAATTCGTCCCTCAGAAATCCAAGAGTGATACAAGGGCAATCATCATCTAGTCTTCTCCTTAAAATGCCATGAGGACTGACACTAATATGCCACCTCCTCTGTTCTAAGCAACAAACTTGGTGAGCCTCTTCAGGCGATGAACAGAGTGAGGCTCCTCTGGGCAGGGACCAGTCTCATGAGATGGGTGAATCTCAAAGTGAATGACTTGTGAATTTTTTTAATTGAGTGACTGAAACATCACATTCATGTTCCATTCCTTTCCTATGTTTAAAAACAAGTATTCAATTTCTCTCAAAGTGATAGAGAACAAATCATATTCCTAGAGTGGGAGTAACTTTCCACTACATTCCTGATTTGATCAAGACTGTTAGTTTATCACCACAAAAAAAACCATCTTCGTGCTTATTTGAAAGAATCTTATGTTAGCATCTGTCCTTAACCTCATCTTAAGAAACGACTTCAAAATGATTGCTTCAAGAATGAAAAAATGCAGTATTCTTATCTGTTCTACAAGAAAAGCATTTTTCTATCTTTCTTTTTTTGTCATGGAACTTTGCAGGTAGCCAAGTATTCAGTTACACCCTACCCAGTGATGTTGAAGCTAATGGCTACTGAAATACCAATCATCAGCTTAGAGCAGGATTCCTTCACAGTAGAGATTCAGGGCTCCATGGAGGTGTTTGCTGTTCTGCCAGACTCAACCAGTCAGTCATTGTTCACAACAAACATAGTAAGTACAACAAACAAGGTGACATTTACCTCAGTCTTAAATATATTTGTTCCTTCCTTCTCTTAAAACTCTGTACAAGAAGCAAAGCACCAGATTTCTAGTACTTCAACATGCAAATTCCCCTTAGTCACATGCAGTGACTCAACTTATAGGGCATTTCTATGGCAAAGAACATTTTCCTATAGATGGACAAAAATCCAAACGTATAGTGACTCTGATTAACCAAATTTTTGTTCTCTGAAATGACAGTTCTGCAGGCATGAGTCATGCCTCTTGGCAACTTGTTCATTTAACTGAAAATGTCTTTGATGAGTGAAATCTCATTACCCACATTTCAGCTCGTGTCAGTGCCATTCAGATAAGCAGACATTTACTGTGTGCAGCCTCACATGAGCCATGGGCTAAGGAGAAAGTTGCATTTACATGAAAAATCTTCCATAAATAACTGGGAAGGTGGTACTTTGTGACTAATTCACAGCAAGGGTCCTCATTTTTCGTGTCTGTTAACCCACAGTTTCTCTCTTCTGCAGGCAGCCAATGCCAGCATTGCTCTGAATATCTTTGACCAGAAATTGATGGGCTCACTATGTTTGAACAGGTAATTCAACCTTTGATGGAAAGGATTTATAAGTGTTTGAAAGTGTTAACAGTCCAAGCATTAGCAGTTCAGGCACACCATCAGATAACCATAATTTAATGAATGTGCTTCCCTGGTGATTTCATCTGCATTAGTTTCTCTAATTCTTTATGTGGCTGTACTTGTACAGTTTAGAGGAGTCAGGAAGCTTCTCTATGATAACTGCCATGGCTCCCAAGGGACTGCTCACCAGCTGTGGATTGCTGCAGGGCAGTGGTTTCACTGGATTTCTCTGCTACTGACATCTGCTCTCCCGCTGAGCTAGCTAAATGAAGTGTGCAGGGCAGTTATGACGACCATGAATCATTTGTTTCAGCAACATTCAGAGGGAAAAATCTAGAGTGTGCTGAGAGCTGAGATGCTAGTTCTGTGGAAACTTGGAAATCACATTTTGAATACATATTTGGATACTTTGAATACATACTGAATAACTATTTGAATTGAAACAGAAACATTAGCAACACAGCCATCAGCAGCAGTAGCATATGACAAACAGAATTTTAATTCCCACCCTAGTAAAGCTTACATGAAAGCGTTATGTTGATGTACCAAAATCCTTGCAAAATACCTGAGAGCCTTCAGATCCTTGATGCCAGCCCCAGTAAAATGAATCATCAGTAGGATTTCCAAAATGCAGCCCAGAAGGAGAAGTGCACTCACATTGCTGGTTACAAACCTTCTGGCATACTCTTCTGCACGCATGCTCAGCAATGCCTTAAGAAAAGCACTTCTTTCTCCATAAGGCAATATGCATTGTTTAAAATATATCAGTCCCAAAGTCTCTCTGCAGATGTTTCTTAAAGGCCTGGGGCTCTACAGCAGCGACTGCACATGATTAGAATAACATATTTATCCTTTCTAGTGATTCATCTTATTTCACTTCTTTCCCTCAGGCTCCAGTTCTCCTTAGCCCACTCCAATGTTGGCTTTTTCGAGGTAAGTGGATAGTGATAAAAAAGCTGAAGAGTAAGCACCTACATTTTATTGGTATTTCTAAATAATTTGGTTTCATCATTTGGCTCTTTTCCTGTCCTCTGGCAGCCACCTCTCTGCTGTGGACTTAAAAAGTATATTGTTTGGGGAAAGTTAGCACTCTGAAAATGGGATCTCCTGTAGTTTCCCTGACTGGTGTATCATATCTCATCATGTAAGCAGAGAGATCTCTCCAGTTAGAATGGTGAAATGCACAGCAGTAACCTGAACTGCAGCAGCAGTTGGAGCATTGTGCTGCCTGAGCAGCCACAGGCCTAACTGAGGTAGAGGCACTCCGTGTGATGCAATGGTGCTCATCACAGATGGTCAGAATTGCAGCAGGGAAGAGTAGCCAAAATACTCATCTCAAGATGTCCAAAATTACGTGGTTTACAAGGGAAAACCCCATCTCCACAAAGAGTCATTTAATTCTGCGTACAATCAATCAGTTCTGAGTAGCTGAGGAGAAAGGATTAAAACTGTTCTGTTCCTGTTTTGCTATTGGTGATGAACCATCCCACAAATAAAGGAAATGGAATGTTTTAACTGAAAATGTTGTCCAAGCATAGTGAAAACAATTGCGTTGTGCATCTCACTTCCATTGCACTATTCCAAAGACTTAAGCTCAGTTGAAGTTTGGATCTTCTGCCTCTTTTAGGCCAAATAAGAGCTGAAAGTTGAACATGAGACAACTAACTCCATCCAGGATTAGGGCATGACAGTTCTATTGCCATCTGGAACTGGTGACTAACTCAGTTTTCTTGTCTGTGGCAGATCTCACTTCTGGAAAACATCCTGTCTTACATTTTACAGACTGAAGTCATTCCATCAGCTAATGGTAAGGCTGTGTTTCAAAGCTAAAAGCTGTAAGCAGAGTGAGTGATTCTAGGAACTTCTACTGACTTTCTGCTAGGTTTCTGGTTCTTATTAAGCTGAGTGGAAAATGGCCATCAGACAGGTAGCAGTGGAAGGGAGAGACTGGCTTGTAGGGGTGTAAGTATCACTTCTCATTGGCACTGTTCTACAAAAAGTGGGGGAAAAAGACTTGTAAACTCACTGTTCCTCTGCCTTTGCCCCACTCAAGGTAGCCTTGATGCATCAGTGAGAATCATGTCACTCTAGCCTGCAGACCTGCCTGAGGCCACTGTGAGCGAAATGTATTCCTCTCTATAAACCAGCTGTGGGGGTTTGCCTCCAATACGTCTTATTTAAGGCCCTGGAGGGAGACAGAGCTTTATGCCAGCCCACTATACCACGATGAACTTTGCCTTCCTTAATTAATATAGGCAAATGAGATCAGGTTCTAATGATGCTAAAGCTGTATTAACAATCCCCTGTGTCACTAGGGACAATTGACTGAGTATGTAATGTGTTGAACATAGAATCATAGAACAACCAGGTTGGAAGAGACCCATCGAGTCCAACCATTCCTATCAAACATCAAACCATGTCCCTCAGGACCTCATCTACCCATGCCTTAAACACCTCCAAGGAAGGTGAATCAACCACCTCCCTGGGCAGCCTATTCCAATGCCCAGTGACCCTTTCTGTGAAAAACTTCCTCCTAATCTCTGGCCTAAATCTTCCCTGGTGGAGCTTGAGGCCATTCCCTCTTGTCCTGTCCCCTGTCACTTGGGAGAAGAGGCCAGCTCCCTCCTCTCCACAACCTCCTTTCAGGTAGTTGTAGAGTAATGAAGTCTCCTCTCAGCCTACTCTTCTCTAGGCTAAACAACCCCAGCTCTCTCAGCCATTCCTCATAAGGTCTGTTCTCCAGCCCCTTCACCAGCCTCATTGCTCTCCTCTGTTTGGCAGCAACTCTCTGTCAAGTGTAAAGCATTTGTAATTCTTTTTTCCACATTGGTAATTGAGCTTCTCTACCTTCCAGTGTTGTTCATGGAAACTAAGAGGTTAAATGTTGTAAATGACATGGAGATCTCTAGACAAACAGGGCTATTGAAGGACAGGCATTTATTATCTTCCCAATGCATATCTAAATAATTGTGTTTGTCTTTTTTTTTTTTTTTTTTTTTTTTTTTTAAGCTAAACTATCAAAAGGATTCCCTCTTCCCAATCTGGCCAATGTTACCTTGACAAGACCTCACATTACAATTGTACAGGTGAGATTTTGACAGTTTCATGTGTGCTTTTTGCTAGGCATTCATTCACCTTCTGTCTTTACAAGAAACATGCTAGATTTGAAATAGCTGAGCAGTAAAAAGCTCTGAGTTCAAAATGATCTCTAATAGAAGTAAAATCCTATCAGAAACAAATTTATCCTGCTTTGAGAAGAAAAAGTTAGAACTGCATTAAATACAACAGAATGATCAAATACACAGCTTGCTCAGCCTTTCAAGTTGCAATTGAGTGTAAAAACAGGTTTACTTTCAACATTTCATTTGAGTTTGGCCAATAACATTAGAGTTATTGCTATCCATGCAGTCCTGCTGGATTTAACAGGAATAGTTGAACTATAAGAGGGAGGTGAATTTAATTTTGTGGATTCTGTTAATAAGGCTAAGCTTTTTTTCCTAAAATCAAGTTTAAATTAAAAAAAAAAGCAACAACAAAACAAACCACAATAAGAGCAACCAACCAAAACCCTCCTTCATTTTGTAATTCATAGAACTTCAGTGTCTGTTTTTCTCGCCACAGGGATACATGTTGATTTCTACTGATGTCCACTACAAACCCTAAAGGAGAAGAGAGACATTTTGTTAAAAATGAACTTCAAATCAATACTGTGACTCTGAAGGCTAAAAACTGTTCAGTTCTGTTGAAATGTGTAACTTGAGCTTTGACAAGGGCAATGTCACCCTGACTGGTGGCAAGAGGGGGTGCAGGGAGGCAAAGAAAGATAATGGGATGGTTAGGCTGTACAATGGAGGAGAGCATAGGACATGTTGACATTATTTATTCTGGTGTTTAACCAATGCAAAAATGTTTTTAAGATTGACGCTTCTTTTGAAATACACTCTTGCCCATGCACTTCCAGAAGGGTGCTGCAGTCTCTCAAAAGGAGGAGAAACACATTGTAAAGATGCTGCACGGACAGGCATACCTGCTAATCTGCTTCTACTGTAATGATCTTAAATAACTTTTTTCTGAACATGATGCACTCAGTATGAAATAAACATTCTCCAGAACCATGTTGGACTGGGAACTGTACTAATTGCAATGGGAAAAAAAAACCTTAGCAGTGTCTTAGCTAAACTCTTAACACAAATCTTAACAAAGATGCAGGAGCAATCCAAGAAGGTAGACGAAAGGGTACTGCCACAGCCTTTGACAGCCCCTCTCTCCCTGGGGCTCTTCACAAATCCTTGTGTTGGTCCTGTCCCCTCTGTTTACCATCGCTTAGCCAGGTTAGATATATTTGACTCCTTGAATGTTTCTAAGTCTTACAAGTCTCATCTTCCAACATCTTTGTCAATATTTCTCTAAATTGAACTGGTTACAGATACTTTACTTTTTACTTCATTTTGGTATGCTGTTTTGCTTTCTTTCTTTCCTTCCCTTCTTTACCAATACTTCACTAGCATGCAAATCTGAATGAAGTTCTGCAGAGGGATTGTACTTTGGCAAAGTCTGACTGGAGAGCAGGCTCAAGCCTCCCAAACTAGCACCAACAGGGGAAAAACACAGGCTGTGATGCCATATCCCACCGTTTTGCTGCTTTTGTGAGCCCCAAACCACCCCTATGCAAAGCCCCACCCTCCTGGTGTGATGTAAAACCCTAACCATCCCCACAGCTCCTACTCCTCAACAGGAGCCCTTTTCAAGCCAAGATTGTAGAGCAAGAAGGTGTTTCTCTCACACTCAGAAATGCAGGTGATGATGAGATGCAGGCAGCTTTTGCCTGACTGTAGCTGACCCAACTCTTCACATCCACCCATAGTACAGCTGTATCTGAATGTACCCAGGCCAAGACTGCCTGGTCCCTGGGGGAACAGCACATGAAAAACTACTCATTCCTTCCACAAAACCAGCCCAAAAGTCATATTCAGAGTAAGGGAGGAGGCATTCATGCACACACCTCTAAGTTAGTCCAGTCCAACTGTCATTGCAGCACCACTATTCCAATTAAACCATGTCCCAAAGTGCCATGCCTATATGCTTTTTATATGCTTCCAGGGAAGGAGGCTCCATCACTTCCCTGGTCAGCTTGTTCATAAAGAAATTTTTTCTACTATCCAATCTAAACCTCCCCTGGTTCCACTTGAAGCTATTACTTCTCTCATCCTATCAATTGCTGTTTAGGAGAAGAGACCAACACCCACCTTGTTAGAACCTCCTTTTGAGTAGTTGTAGAAAGCAATAAGGTCTCCCCTCAGCCTCCTGCTCTCCAAGCTAAACGACCCCAGTGCCCTCAGCCACTCCTCATGAGACTAGTTCTCCAGACCCTTCACCAGCTTCACTAAACCCCAGTTCCTTCATCCTGGCACGTCCTGGACCTGTGTTCCCCTTCCCACCCTTGCCCAGGGCTGGTGGCTGCCCCAGCATCCCCACTGCTGTGGGAGATGGCCCTGGCAGAGCACTTAACTGGGGCCAGTTCGGGGGCTCCTCCAAGAATTATGGCACCATGTTCTGCCCAGCCTGAAGCATCCCGGCTTGTATGAGAAGTGGTGTGGCCAGAAGGACCAGGGAAGCCACCTTTCCCCTGCACTTGGTCCTGGTGAGGTTGCACCATGGATACCATGTGTAGTTTTGGGTCCCTCAGCACAAGAAGGACATTGAGGTGCTGGAGCATGTGCAGAGGAGGGTAATGCAGCTGGTAGAGGGGCTGGAGAATAAGTCTTATGAGGAGCGACGGAGGAACTGAGGTTGTTCAGTCTGGAGAAGAGGAGGCTGAGGGGAGATGTTATCACTGTCTACAACTGACCAAAAGGAGGTTGCAGAGAGGTGGATGCTAGTCACTTCTCCCAAGTGGCAGGGGACAGGAGAAGAGGAAATGGCTTCAAGCTCTGCCAGGGGAGGTTCAGGTTGGACGTGAAAAAGAAGGGATCACTGGGCACTCGAATGGGCTGCCCAGGGAGGTGGTTGAGTCATCATCTCTGGAGGTGTTTACAAGACGGGTGGATGAGGTGCTCAGGGACATAGTTAAGCGACTGATAGGACTGATTGGACTCGATGATCCTGGAGGCGTTTCCCAACCAGTGATTCTGTGATTCTGTGAGGAGTGGAAATGATCTCAGAGTAGGTTTAGCTATTAGGAAAAATTTCTTCCCCATAAGTGTTCTTGGGCCTTGGCCACCCACAACGTGGGCGCTGAAACCGCGCCGATGCGCATCCCGGACACCAGGGGGCGCTGAAAGCCCCGCCAGCACCTCTGCGCATCCCGGTCGCCGCCAGCGCCCCGCCCCCTCGGAGGAAGTTTGTCTCTCGGCGGCTCCCGTCCGCGGCTGCCGGCGCTCGGTGCTGCTGTGGCGCCGCCGCCATGAGTCGCAGCTACAACGATGAGCTGCAGTACCTGGACAAGATCGACAAGAACTGCTGGCGGATCAAGAAGGGCTTCGTGCCTAACATGCACGTGCGTGAGGAGCCGGGGGGTGGGCGGGTGGCTGGGAGCAACCGGGAGCGCTTGGGTCCCCCTTGGGGGTGAAGGGCGGCCCGGCCTGGCCTGGCCTGACCCGGTGCCCCCCGGCATCCCTTGGTCTCTGTGTTACCCGCAACCTCGCCTGCCGGTGTCGTCGTCGTCCTTCCTCCCCCTGCCTGCCCGGCATGGCCCTGCTCCCGGTGTCCCTCCCGCCCCGGGCATGGCTCTGCTCCTGGTGACCCTCCTGCCCCGGGCGTCCACCTGCTCGCGGTGTCCCTCCACCCCGGCCATCCCCCGGCTCCCGGTGCGTCCCTCTGGCATCCCCTGCTCCCAGTATCACTCCACCCCGGGCATCCCCTGGAGCCTGCTGTCCCCCTCTGGCATCCCCCGCTCCTGGTGTGCTCCTCTAGACCCCCGTCTGCTGCGCTGACAGTTTTCTCTGCAGGTGGAGGGTGTCTTCTACGTGAACGACCCACTGGAGAAGTTGATGTTCGAGGAGCTGCGCAATGCCTGCCGTGGTGGAGGTTGGTCCCCGTGGGCCTCAGCCCTCTGAAAGGGGGGCATGGGGGTCCTTGGACATTTCTTGCTATGACCCCAGAACCCTTGCTGAGTGCCTGGGTTCACACCATGGCACTGAAGGGACCAGGGTATAGCAGGAGCAGTCGATTGAGGCTCCATGCAAGTCTCATCTGGAGGGGGAGCAAACAGGAGTGAGTTTTGTCTCCTTGCCACCTGCTGCAGCCTGGTGAGCAGCAGAGGGCTGTCACCTGCAGTTGCAGTATGTCCTGTGACCAGGCCAACTGGGTCGCACTGCCTTGCCAGGTGCCTTCTGTAGAGTCATTGAATTGTTAAGGTTGGAAAAGACCTCTTATGATCATCTAGTCTAACTGTCAGTCAAACGCCGCCATGCCTACTAATCATAGAATCATCAAATTGGTTGGTTGAAAAAGACCATTGAGGTCATTGAGTCCAGCCATGCTTGTCCATTACTAAACCTGAATGCCTTGTCTACTCATCTTTGAAATAACCCCTGGGATGGGGACTCAGACACTTCCTTGGGCAGCCTGTGCCAGTGCCTGATACCCCTTCCAGTAAAGAATTTTTTTCATAATGTCCTATCTAAAGTATACCATCTGCCAGAGTGTCACATCCGCACGTTTTTTAACGCCTCCAAGGACAGACTCTACCACTTCCCTGAGTGCCTGCTCTCAGAAGTTTGCTTTGGTAGAGGCTGTAGCCCAGTCATGTCTACTGCTTGTGGGGCTGGAGCACGAGAATGGATCAAGATCTGACAGCTGCACAGCTAGTGACAGACTTCTGTTGCTGTTAACACAGCTCAGTCTGCATTGGTATAGCACAGCAGAGGAAGGACTGTAGCAAAATATCTCATTTAATCAAACTGCAGACTGTTTATAACGCCAGGCACTTTATAGCAGGTTGGTGGCTGACTTCTGATTTGCAGGGGTTTTGAGCAACCTTATTAGAAAGTGCTTCATTATGATTAACTTGGTAAATTATCGGTTTACTCACTATTCTGTTTGGGGTTTTTTTTCATGTCTTTTTTTTAGGTGCAGGTGGCTTTTTGCCTGCTATGAAACAGATTGGGAATGTGGCTGCATTACCTGGCATTGTTCATGTGAGTAATTGCTCTGAAAATCAGTTCTTTTTCTTTTGCTGTTTGCCAGGCATTATTGTCTTCCAAGTGAGGAGTCTGTTGTGAGAAGGGATAGGGACCAAACATCTTTTCAGGACAGTATGTGTGTTATGAACCTGTCTCTGAGTAAGGAGTGTTTGCAAGGACGGACCGTGAAACTAAGTTGACAGAAAGAGAAGCATCCTCTAACTTCATTAACTGCCTTTTGAAATGAACCTTTTTTAGCATTTCTTTATGGTATTTCAGTTTCAGCCACGTTTTCTCCCCCTGCTCATATTGTCTGTTGATTTTGAGCTGTCTCTGCTAACACGGAATGCATGGAGAAGTGAGGAGAGAGCAAGAGGCTATATTGTTGTCTGTATTATAATTGCTGCCTTAATGTTGGTAGTGAACATTCCCATGCAGTCAACGCTCTCCTCCCTTACTCCATGCATTTTTGGAAACAAAGCATTAGATATGATGATGATGCAGGAGAAAAATACTAGGCTGTGTCACTTTTCAAGAAGCACTAAGTCCGGTGTGGAAAGGATCTTTTCCATTGGTGGTAAATGGTGTTAAATCCAGCTGGAGGCCAGTCACAAGTGGGTTTCCTCAGGGCTTGGTAAATGTCTTCATCAACGACCTGGATGAAGGCATCGAGTGCACCCTTAGCAAGTTTGCAGATGACACTAAACTGGGTGAAAGTGTTGATCTGCTGGAGGGTAGGGAGGCACCAAGAGGAGGTGGTCAGAGCCCTGCTTGGCCAACTGGACACCCACAAGTCTATGGGGCCAGATGGGATACATCCTAGGGTTTTGAGGGAGCTGGTGGATGTATTGGCCAAACCCCTTTCCATCATCTTCCAGCAGTCCTGGAAGACTGGAGAGGTACCTCTGGACTGGAGACTGGCTGATGTAGTTCCCATTTACAAGAAGGGTAGCAGGGAGGATCCAGGGAACTACAGGCCAGTCAGTCTGACCTCAGTGCCAGGGAAAGTCATGGAACAGGTGATCTTGAGTGCTATCATGAAGCACTTACAAGAGAACCGGGTGATCAGGCCCAGTCAACATGGGTTTACCAGAGGCAGGTCCTGCCAAACCAACCTGATCGCCTTCTATGACAAAGTCACTCGACTGCTGGATGAAGGAAAGGCTGTGGATGTGGTCTTTCTGGACTTCAGTAAAGCCTTTGACACAGTTTCTCACAGCATTCTACTACGGAAACTGTCAGCCTCTGGCCTGGACAGACGCACACTCTCCTGGGTAGAAAACTGGCTGGATGGCCGGGCCCAGAGAGTGGTGGTAAATGGTGTTAAGTCCAGCTGGAGGCCAGTGACAAGTGGTGTTCCCCAGGGCTCAGTGCTAGGTCCAGTCCTGTTCAATGTCTTCATCAATGACCTGGATGAGGGCATTGAGGGTACCCTTAGCAAGTTTGCAGATGACACAAAGCTGTGTGCAAGTGTCGATCTGCTGGAGGGTAGGGAGGCTTTGCAGGGGGACCTGGACAGGCTGGACCGCTGGGCAGTGTCCAACGGCATGAGGTTTAACACGGCCAAATGCCAGGTCCTGCACTTGGGGCACAACAACCCTATGCAGAGCTACAGACTGGGAGAAGCCTGGCTGGAAAACTGCCAGGAGGAGAGGGACCTGGGGGTGTCGGTCGACAGCTGACTGAACATGAGCCAGCAGGTGTCGGTCGACAGCTGACTGAACATGAGCCAGCAGTGTGCCCAGGTGGCCAAGAAGGCCAATGGCATCCTGGCTTGTATCAGAAACGGTGTGACCAGCAGGTCCAGGGAGGTGATTCTCCCTCTGTATTCAGCACTGGTGAGGCCGCTCCTTGAATACTGAGTCCAGTTCTGGGCCCCTTACCACAGGAAGGACGTTGAGGCTCTGGAGCAAGACCAGAGAAGAGCGACGAGGCTGGTGAAGGGGTTGGAGAACAGACCCTATGAGGAGCGGCTGAGAGAGCTGGGGTTGTTTAGCCTGGAGAAGAGGAGGCTGAGAGGAGACCTCATTACTCTCTACAACTACCTGAAAGGAGGTTGTGGAGAGGAGGGAGCTGGCCTCTTCTCCCAAGTGACAGGGGACAGGACAAGAGGGAATGGCCTCAAGCTCCGCCAGGGTAGATTTAGGCTGGAGATTAGGAGGAGGTTTTTCACACAGAGGGTCATTGGGCATTGGAATAGACTGCCCAGGGAGGTGGTTGATTCACCTTCCCTGGAGGTGTTTAAGACATGGGTGGATGAGGTCTTGAGGGACTTGGTTTAGTGTTAGATAGGAATGGTTGGACTGGAAGATCCGATGGGTCCCTTCCAACCTGGTTGTTTTGTGATTCTGTGTGATTCTGTGTGGCTCTGTAAAAAGATCTGAACAGACTGGACTGCTGGGCAGAGTCCAGTGGCATGAGGTTTAATGCGGCCAAATGCTGGGTCCTGCTCTTGGGGCACAACAGCCCTGTGCAAAGCTACAGACTAGGAGAAGTCTGTGTAGAAAGCTGCCTGGAGGAGAGGGACCTGGGGGTGTTGGGTGACAGTGACTGAACATGAGCCAGCAGTGTGCCCAGGTGGCCAAGAAGGCCAATGGAATCCTGACTTGGATCAGAAATGGTGTGACCAGCAGGTCCAGGGAGGTTATTCTCCCTCTGTACTCCGCACTGGTGAGGCCGCTCCTTGAATCCTGTGTTCAGTTCTGGGCCCCTCACCACAAGAAGGATGTTGACGCTCTGGAGTGAGTCCAGAGAAGAGCAACAAAGCTGGTGAAGGGTCTGGAGAACAGGCCTTATGAGGAGCGGCTGAGAGAGCTGGGGTTGTTTAGCCTGGAGAAGAGGAGGCTGAGAGGAGACCTTATTGCTCTCTATAATTACCTGAGGGGAGGTTGTAGAGAGGAGGGTGATGGCCTCTTCTCCCAAGTAAGTGACAGGGAACAGGACAAGAGGGAATGGCCTCAAGCTCCACCAGGGGAGGTTCAGGCTAGACATTAGGAAAAAATTTTTGACAGAAAGGTTCGTTGGGCACTGGAACAGGCTACCCAGGGAGGTGGTTGATTCATTGTTTAAGGCAAGGATGGAGAAGGTGCTGAGGGGCATGGTTTAGTGCTTGATGGGAATGGTTGGACTCGATGATCTGGTGGGTCTCTTCCAACCTGGTTATTCTATGATTCTATGATATTTTCAATATTTCATTTGCTTTCAATATTGCATTTGTTAATTAGTAACAAATAACAGATTTTTTTTTTAATTGTTTTTCTTGGTGAATTGGCAAAAGTTTTGAATTTCTGGCTGTAGTAAAAGCCAGCTCATCATTCTGTTAAAATGCCCTAGTGATCAACCAAAAAGGGAGTAAGATGGAATAGTAACAACCTGTTAAAATGGGAATTTTGGCTAGTAGTTTGTAGAGGAGATGTTACAATCATCTATCTATTCAGATCTTATTTCCAAACCAAGAGATTTCTTGGTGATGCAAGGGGACCTAGAAGAACATCATCACAATGAAAAGTACTTTTATTTTTAATGTATAATAACAGTTTAACACACATAAAGTTCCAATTTCTGACAGCTTTCTGGTTGTCTGGGGCTTTTTTTTCCTGTTTGCTTACTTAGCTGGTGGAGTGCTGTTTGTGGTGTCCTCATCTAAACTTGACAGTCTTGATGTATTTTGAACTTGGAGAGCTGGGTAGAAGCAAGCTCTCACTTTCTTTAATTAGTCATAATATGAAAAGGATCGATAAAATGCATTTTTTTATAAATTGAAATGACACAGCTTTTATCTTGGTCTATCAGGTATCATCCTAAAAGGATGACTTTCCTGTCTCCAATTTGGTAAGTTTTCAATGACACAGCAAAGAAGAGAAAATGCTGACTGCTTTAGGATTCCATTTTGTAGCATTGAACTCTGCCCTTGTTATATTTACAGGGTGTAAATATTGCAGGTATCTCTGAATGGAACTTGGTAAAAATGAACTCGTCTTCACTGTAACATTTCTGCATTAGGCTACTCATAAGCTATTCCCTGCTTAAGTTTTGAATGCAAGGACTTTTGAGTCAAGTAAAAAACTAGGTTAGAATTCAGCTGGATATAACAATTCTCGCATTTAGGGGAATAGTCTTCTAGTCTTCTTTAGTCTTCTTGAGATCTGGTCACTAGAGCCAAGAAGGCTTCTCAGCTGACCGGGAGTTTACTTCAGAGTGAGATTTGCTCTCTGCTTTGTCTGTTCTATAACTGCAGGAATTTAAATACTTACCTGAATTGACGTGTTTCCTCCACCTACAGCTGAACATCCATTCTCCTTCTAGTACATACATTTGCAAATGTGGCAACCACTGCCCCAAAGCAAAACATAACCACAGTGACTGTGCAGTACAGTTTCATACAAGTTTAACATTTCTTTCATTATCTTTCAGAGATCAATAGGCCTTCCCGATGTCCATTCTGGCTACGGGTTTGCCATTGGCAACATGGCTGCGTTTGATATGAATGATCCCGAAGCAGTGGTTTCACCAGGTATGGATGACTGGCTTAACCTGCACTGAGAAATATCTGGAATGGCATAAAAATACTTCTTGAAATGAGAGGTCTTTACATACAGAGCAAAAAATATATGAATTATAGGGAGTTAAAAGTTGCCCAATTCTTGTGCTCAGAATCTCTGTTCTTTATGGAGCAGGTAATTACTCTGGAAACACCTCAACAGTACAGAGAGAATTGCCCTTGTGGTTTTGGCTTGGACTCATAATATCCTTCAGTTCTGAAGGGAGAGTACAACACTTGGAACTTGGGTTTTGTCAGGTTGATAAAGAATTTACTGTTTTCTTTGGTTAGTCTTTGAAAACGTCTTTTGAGACTATTTCTACACATTATTAAAAATGTGACATTAAAATATGTCTGTCTTTGTAATAAACACCTGGGTCTTTAATTATTGATTGTCTGGAGATGCTTTTCATGAAACATGGTATTCATGTTTCAGGTCTGCTTCAGGCAGTTTGAGTGTTCCTGATTGACTCAAACCCAAGAACTCTTAATCTACTATCCTCTCTCTGACGCTAGTTAATACCAGAACCTTCCTGTTAAAGGTGGCGTGATTAGCCTTTCACATTAGACCTTGCCCTGCACTATTTATTTTTATTAAACATTAAGAGTTAAGAAAACACTAAGCACTGAAGTTAAATATTCCTTTTAAGTATTTATCATTTATTATAATTAGCTATTATTTATTCCAGTGAAGATTCAGAAAATACTTGCCGTCAGGGACTTGCTTTCGAGATCGTCTTACATCTGAAAGCCATGCTATGATCTGTCACTTTTCTTAGGCAGAAGAACAGGAACATCTTGTCTGCTTCTTGAAGACAATATGTTTTATCGTTGTACATACTCTTTCTCTGCCTGCTGGACCAACTTTGAAACACAGGGCTCTGTAGGCAGTTGTACAGCTATGTCTGTAGAGCATATGCTTGAGACCAGAAAACTGTTGATTTGTTTAAGAGATGTCAAGTTTTCCTCTGCCAAAAGCCATTTTCTTTATTAACTCCACTGCTTTTTCTAAACTTCTAGGTGGTGTTGGATTTGACATCAACTGTGGTGTCCGCTTACTGCGTACAAACCTGGATGAAAGTGATGTACAGCCTGTGAAGGAGCAGCTCGCCCAGGCTATGTTTGACCACATTCCTGTTGGTGTCGGCTCCAAAGGTGTCATCCCCATGAATGCTAAGTAAGAGAATGACTTTGTGCATGCATCACTAGAGGGGACATCTCTGGTGTTTATTTTGATGAAAGATTCGTTGGTGGGAGACTTTTAAGAAAGAAGTAGTAATTCTAAAACTCTTTCCATTCCTTCTGCATATCTGCATTGCCAGGAGGGCTGGCGTAATTGTCGTTGCACAAAGTCAGCTGTTTCTTCCCCCATTTAAAACCTGGAAACAATTAAAAGTTCTTGAAAGGTTCTCATTTCTTCTAACAGAAAATCTCCATGAACATAAAGGTGGTTTTGAAAAGGGGTGAGAGACAAAATTGGATATTCCCCACACAACAGGGAGGAAGAAGTATTGACCTAGCTAAAGCTAATATATATTTGTAGAGCTTGATTTTCATGAAATATTAAGAAGTTGGACTTCTTGTTAGGGGAGTTGGGGACTGATCATAAAATCATAAAATAATTCAAGTTGGATGGGATTTCTTGAGGTCACCTTGTCCAGCTCCCTGCACAAAGTAGGGCTAACTCTGAAGATAGGTCTAATGGCTAAGTTATGTGAGGTTGTTCCAGGTCATATCCAGTGCAGTTTTGAGGATTTCTTAGGATAATACTTATGTAGGTGTTTGATAATTGCAGGGATTTGGAAGAGGCACTAGAGATGGGTGTGGACTGGTCTCTCCGGGAAGGCTATGCCTGGGCTGAGGACAAGGAGCACTGTGAGGAATATGGAAGAATGCTTCAGGCTGACCCCAACAAGGTCTCCTCTAGAGCAAAGAAGAGGGGCCTGCCCCAGGTGATGTTACGTTTCAGGAGGGGTGGGAGTGCTCCCAGGGTTCAAATGTAAAGGCCAGCAGGTAGTTCTCTAATTGTGTGTCTTTTCTCGAATCTTGGCCTAGCATTTCTGGCAGACGGAAATGTGAGATCTTGGGACTGTTTCTAAATAATTCTGGACAGAACTGTAACAGAGGGAAATGATACTGGGCGTATCCAGCGTCCCTGAGTTTTTCATCAGATTTTTATCAGTTAACACTTGATACTAGAATTCACATTTGGTGGCATTTCCCCATCCAGATATAGTTCTGTTTTTCAGAGATAGGCAAGTTATTTTGCAACTTTTCTTCTTATTTGCTTGGCAAATTAATAGCAGCCTAAGGATATCATAATAAGTAGAACTAGCTCATCACTTTGAATTGCAGTTCAAAGGTTGGCTTTCCTTTCTATACATAGTATATTATTGCTGTGGGTGGAACACTTGAGGTGGCTATGCTAATGCTACCATTTGCAAATGTTTCTTTTATACAACTTCTTGAGTTGTGAATTGTGCTGCAAAATTATGGCTTTTTAACCTCAAAATAATCTCTCGTCCTCAAATTTCACATTCATCTTGCAAATCAGTAGTCATCTATTATGGAAGTGAAAAAAAATGGCTTGGAAATGGAAAGTCTTGGTTTAATCTAGCAAAAAATTGTAAGAACCTAATTAACAAGATGTTCTAACTTCCTTGTGGAGTTATTACCAAGTACAAGACTCTGTCTGCCTTGCTAATACAAATTAAAGATGAATTCTCAATAATCTGTACTATCCCCATCTTTCAACTAGGCCTAAGTAAGTAGGAAGAAGGTGGCAGCAGTAGGTCTTGGTCCTTTTGTTTAATTGCAGTCTTGTTCCAAGAGTAAAAATAGTTAAAATCTTAACCAAGACAACAGCGAAGATGATGCTGTATTCTGCTTCCTTTCAGTTTATATGGGGATTTTCTTTTTTCCCCCAAAACCTTCCCCAGTCCTCCCAGGGGCTGGTTTATTAGCACGGTCTGATTAGTGTGTTGTGATTGGCAGCTGGGGACCCTGGGAGCTGGAAATCACTATGCTGAGATCCAGGTTGTGGATGAGATTTACAACGAATATGCTGCCAGGAAGATGGGCATCGACCACAAAGGGCAGGTGTGCGTGATGATCCACAGTGGCAGCAGAGGCCTGGGCCACCAGGTTGCAACAGGTAAGATATGACTGGCATAAATCCCTGGAGTGAGGAACCTCTTCAGTACGGTGTCATCATTGACAGTAAACTCCAGCACCAAAGAGCATTTCTTACAGTGTAATTGTTGAGTCTGTTTTGAGTTGCCTTGACAGGGTTTGTCTGTGTGCAAACAGTTGATAATGTTCTGCTGCAGATTTTGCTTTTGTATTTGAGAAGAAGCTGTAGGTTTGACCATCAGACAGATGCATTCAGGTTTAGAATATAAATTATAGACACCCGTAATAATCTCATAGATTTTTAAACAAAGGTAAGAAATAGTTCAGACTTACTGTTTTTATTTCCCAGATGCATTGGTGGCTATGGAAAAAGCTATGAAACGGGACAAAATCATAGTGAATGATCGCCAGCTTGCATGTGCCAGGATTGCCTCTGCAGAGGGACAAGATTACTTGAAGGGAATGGCAGCTGCTGGAAACTATGCATGGGTCAACCGCTCTTCTATGACTTTTCTAACAAGACAGGTAGGAGCAGAGTAGTGTCTGTTGCAACTATTTTGGTACAAATCTCCTGCTTTATCCCGGACATAAGTAACACAGAGTACCTGCAATATTTAATATGATTTCCAATTTTGTGCTGCTTAAACTGAGTTTTCTGGGGAGACTTGCTTAAAGCTTCGATCATGGCAATCCATGAAAAACATCTGAACATCATTGAATTGTATTAGCTGAAGCCACTTAAGCAATATCTTCGAAAATGTCTTGAAGTGGAAGAAGAGGATACCAGAAAATTGTTTTGACACTGCTGAAGCCATCTTTTCAGAGTTGCAAGAATTGGTCTGGGTAATAATCTGAGAGAATTTCAGCATTAAAGCTCCCAATGGGCAGATAAATACTCTAGACAATCCGATTTGGCTGCACCCACCACTGTTGTATTCTATTCTATTGTGGCTGAATTTGATCAAAGTTTCTTACAAACCATACAATCGTTTAGGTCACCGACTCATTAGTAAACAAATTTGTTCCTCTTAATTCCACAAAAGACTGTAAATTTTCCACATGTACACAGCAATTATCCTTTTGCATTTCACATCCTGATTTGCTGTCTTCTTAGGCTTTTGCCAAAGTCTTCAACACAACCCCAGATGACCTTGATATGCACGTTATCTATGATGTGTCTCACAACATTGCCAAAGTGGAGCAACATGTTGTGGATGGAAAAGAGCGAACTCTGCTGGTGCACCGAAAGGGATCAACCAGGGCCTTCCCTCCTCACCATCCTCTTATCGCTGTCGACTATCAAGTAAGTTTAGATGTGGGAGAAGGAAATCAGAAGAGAATTCTGCATGAATCAGACCATTTTAGGGTCTCCAACAGATATCTAAATGCTGCAAGTTCCTCTTTTGAGCTAACAGCACTGGAACCCCAATGTGATGGTAATATTCTGCTTGTCTCTGTCTAATCTTTGGAACACTGAGATCCCTTTTCTGCTCCACACCCACTGTGGCTGGAAGATCATGAAGGAAAAGAAGCATGGCATACCTAGGGCAGGCTTCAGTGATTTCCCTTGTCTGTCTGTTGGACACCAGTCTGCTGTTCTGTATATTTCAGTACAGTTAGTTCTTCAGAATCCTTGATATGAAGCACTTGAGGCAAGCGGGGATGCTCTGAAGGAATGGGAACCTCACCTTCTTTTCTGGAGATAGGATTCCTCTCAGGCATTTACTGTGAATGAGGTTTTTAAGATTTTTCTTGTGAATTAATACCTTGCATCCACAGCTCACTGGACAGCCTGTTTTGATCGGTGGGACTATGGGCACCTGTAGCTATGTTCTTACTGGCACAGAGCAAGGCATGACTGAGACCTTCGGAACTACTTGCCATGGAGCTGTAAGTTGAAAAGTTATTTCCTGAAGGTATTGGAATGGGACTGTTGTCCAGCAAACAAGGGTCATCCAGTGTGTGATTCATCATTGTACAAGTAGAGAGAAACTTTGCCACAGTTAAGCTCAGCTCAGGAGGACTGCAAATTAACAGTCTTCTTTGTCCCTTACTGAGTAGTTTTAACTGCTCCTGCACAAAATTCAGGGGGTGCTGCTTTATACAAGGCAAGTGTTAGGATGGAAATGTGGAGAAGAGTTCATTTTAACAAATTCTGATATCTCTGAGGTAAGAAGAGGGATTAGCTGTGCTGAAGACTGTCTGTATAAAACTCTTTGGTAGTTAGAAGAAGGTATTTTCTCCACTATTATTTACTGTGTGAGACAGAATGTTTAAGGAAGATAAAATGGCTTCTGCTAAAACTCTGACTCCTGATGAATGCTCAGTCTTGTGGTGGTTGTGTTTTCAAGTGACAAGTGGTTTGAGTAAAGAAACACTTGCAGGCTAGTATGCTATACACACAGAAATTTCCTAGCAGTCATACCAGATGTGTGACTTTGCAAGAGCCCATTACGTAAAGTCTAAATTAATTTCCCATTCTGTGACTTACTATGGTTTGTGCTCTCAGCCATTTGGTGTTTACTTACAATGTAATAATGTTTCTCTTCAATAAGAGTTCTGTTTTGACAAACTGCTACAAAAAAAAATAGAACAAACAAAATTTTTCTCCAGGGTCGTGCGCTGTCCCGAGCCAAGTCACGACGTAACTTGGACTTCCAGGATGTGTTGGACAAGCTGGCTGACATGGGCATTGCCATCCGTGTGGCTTCTCCCAAACTGGTCATGGAAGAAGTGAGTTTAATACTTTATTATCCGAGAGGGAGAAGGGAGTCTTGCTACCTAACTGATTGACCCTCCCTGATTTGTTTTTCAGTGTTAAATGCTCTAAATATACAACTTGTGCAATTTCTGATAGAGCTGTCCAAATTTTTGGTAAATAATGCTAAGTATTCCCCATCTCTAAAATCCTAGTGAAAGGGGAGGTGCCTGTTTGTCAGGTTTTGGGGTGCATGTTTTTTTACTGTCTTGCCTGGCAATTGGGATAATTACTCTCGACCCTGAGAAGTCATTGTGTGAGCATCACAGAAGTAGTTTTATGGATGCTCTTCTAGAGTTGTGTTCTCTGAGCTTTAAACTTAATTTATGCTGCAGCTGTAACACAGATGATTAGCAGTCTATGAGAGATGTGCTTCTTTTAAGATGAATTCCTATATTTGCTCAAGAAGAAGAGAACTCTGAATGGCTGGAAAACTTTGAGTATAATAGCTTCCACTTCTTCTGCATTAACACAACGGAATGTCTTCTCTGTTCCCAACCTTGCTCACAGAAGCATGTTAAATCATTTGGAACTATTTTGAGTGTTGGTGTTGTACAAACATTTTGATCACATTGAAATCTCTATTAAAGAGCAGCTTCCTTGCCAGAATGCTGGAGGAGGGGGGAAGCTTTAGAGTTCAGCTCTGATTCCTGTCTCTAATGGGCAATGAAGATAAATCTTAAAGGATATCTGTCAGGAGGAAGTTGGAGTGACTTCCTACCCGATAGTGTTGCTTGACATTCTCACATGCTGGTGGACTGGTTTATCTGAGGGGAAACTGAATCAAAACAGCTAGTATTTTATCTGAAATATAGTGAAAGCTTTTTTTTGAAAGCTAAGTGTCTCAGATTTCTTCTATATGTAAGGTGGCCAGATTCTTAACATGTTCACCTGTTTCTCCACCCTCAATTCATATGATTCTATTTTTGCGAAGAGAAGAGGGGATATCAAAAGTCTACATCTAACTTCCTGTGACTGGGTTTTTTATACGTTTTTCTTTTTTCTCTCTTCCTCCTCCAGGCACCAGAGTCTTACAAGAATGTGACAGACGTGGTTAACACCTGCCATGCAGCTGGCATCAGCAAGAAAGCCATTAAACTGAGGCCTATTGCTGTTATAAAGGGCTAAGAATGGACAAGGCAGCAGAAACACACTGACATCTCCAGGCCTTAAACAAAACTGAATCATCATCTTCCCACGCATCTTGGCCTCTGTAGGATGCCCAGATACCACATCCCTGTTTTGGATACACAACAGTTGAGGATACTTCTATTTTTAGTCACTCCTAGGCATAGTTAATGCCACTCTCCATTTGTTATATGATGTTCTTCTCTTGTGAGTAAAGGGCAAAGAAATAAGTCTTGGGTTTTTGTGCAGTCCCTACCCCTGCTGCCTGATGATTCCACAGGCAGGACTTCAGTCTTACCTGAGTTATCACCAACTGCTGTGCTGCAAGACAACCATGATCAATGAAGATGGCAGAAGCCAGACCTGCTGTCTCCACACCCGAGTGCCTGGAGCTCTTTCTGCACAGAGAAGTACTCTGATAGCAGGGTATGGCCCTTCTGGGCAGGGAGAACTTGCTCTGTTTGCAGATACCTTCATGCATAGTCTATATTGTGCATGTTTTGTGGCAATTGGGTAAGAAATCTGGAGTTGGGAGGAGTATCCAACTTAGGTTGAGAGAGACTAGCTAAGCTTGAGGCACAGTCCTTCCCGCTTGCCCCATGCAGCATACAAAGCACCTGGTGTACTTGGCTTAGTACCCAGAGGTAGTGTACCAGAATCTTCTGGAAATGCTAGTAGGACTGAGTATGTTTCCTAGAGAGGTTTCTTTTGTCCATTAAAAGTTGCAACTTAACAACCTACAGATGTGCTATTGCAACATTTTGCAAAGTCCTAAGCAAATTATATGTTGGATTGGATAATACTGCAGTGTATCTTGCAGCTCTGATTTGAGTCTGGTTGCAGGGTCAAGCCCAGTATAATGCAACTTCTGATGTTTCTTTTACATTCATATCCCAAGACTGGAGGGGAAACTGACCATCCCCACTGGATCATTTGGGGGTTTACAAATAAAATGGGAAGATGGACATTGCAGTGTGTCTGTGTCATGTTTATTCTGTAGCTAAAATGTCTGTTGTCCACTTTAAAGCACATAACACGAGCTTGAAATGCATCACATTTTGTAACTTCCAGCTGATGGATCTTGCAAAGAAATGTGCAGATGGTAGAACTTCTTGCAGGATAGAAGAGAAGGGAAATGCATTTGTCTTTCTCAGCCTGCTGGGTCCACCTCCCTTGTTAGGGAATGGAGCTTGGCTGTAAGCCTCTGTGCAGCCACAAGAGGGCGGCTGGAGGAAACTAAAACCTCGGAGCAAGAGTAGTCCTGCCAGGGGCTGCTGTGAAAGGAGCAGGTTGTGATTGATTGATGGGCTCGAGGGCCTTTTCATGAAACATACCTTTGAGTTTAGGACATTAGCTGAAACTTGTTGATCTCATGTCAGCCCAGCTGAAGTGCCTCTATACAGATATGTGCAGCTTGGGCAATAAACAGGAAGAGCTGGAAACTACCGTTATACTAGAAAGCTATGATTTGCTTGCCATTACTGAAACTTGGTGGGACAAATTCCATGACTGGGGTGTGGCTATTGATGGCTACAAGCTGTTCAGAAAGGAGAGATGGAGAAGGAGGAGTGGAAGTGTTGCATGGCTTTATCAAGGGTGAGTCCTGCCTGACCAACCTAGTGACTTTCTGTGGTAGGGTTAGGCAGAGCAGTGGACACAGGAAAAGCAATGGATTTGATCTTTCTGGAATTCTGTAAAGCCTTTGACATGGTTCCCCACAACATCCTTCTTTCTAAACTGGAGAGATAAGGGTTTGATGGGTGGACAGTTTTCAGTGGATAAGAAATCAGTTGGATGGTCATACTCAGAGAGCAGTGGTTAATTGCTCGATGTCCAAATGGAGATCTGTGACTAGTGGTGTACCTCAGGGCTCTGTACTTGAACCAGTGCTGTTTAATATCTTCATCAATTATATTGACAGTGAGATTGAGTGCACCCTCAGCAGGTTTGCAGATGACACCAAGCTGAGTGGCACAGTTATCACACCAGGAGGACAAGATGTTATCCAAAGGGACCTAGACAAGCTGGAGAAGTGGGCCTGCATGAACTTCATGAGGTTCAACAAGGCCAAATGCAAGGACCTACTCCTGGGGCAGGGCAATCAGTGTTTTCAATATGGGATGGGGGATTATTTGATTGAGAGCAGCCCTGTGGAGAAGGACTTGGGGGTGCTCATTGATGAGAAGCTCGACATGAGCCAGCCTGAGCATGCTCACAGCTCAGAAGGCCAACTGCATTCTGGGCTGCATCAAAAGAAGTGTAGCCAGCAAGTCAGGGGAGGTGACGCTGCCCTTCTATTCCTCTCTTGTGAGACCTCATCTGGAGTGTTGTGTCACTGATGAGTCACTGGCACAGGTTGCCCAGGGAAGTTGTGGCTGCCCCATCCCTGGAGGTGTTAAAGGCCAGGTTGGATGGGGTCTTGGGCAGCCTGATCTAGTGGGAGGTGTCCCTGCTCATAGCACAAGGATTGTAACTAGATGATCTTTAAGGTCCCTTCCAACCCAAACCTTTCTATGAGTCTATCATCATGGCATTTCAAAATCTTAATCACATTGTGCTTATTGGTTTCTTAAGTTCAAATACTGTATGTGATGTAAGTTCAGAAGCAGCATGTACAGTAATAGTCACTGCTGTGAGCTCTTATGGATCTGACTTTACAGATAGTTTGTTTTCCCCTGCTTTCTCCAGTGGAATCATTTCAGATTGCCACCTCTGAAGTCTGAGACATGATTGCTAAATTTCAAACAAAACCTATTTGACTTAGAGATGTGAATTAGCCTCCAGTGACTGAAAGACAAATTGTTGGTCTCAAATCTTCTGCAGAAGTGCATGCTTCATGCAGAAGTTTCTGTCTATAAATATTTCAGATTCTCTGCTGTGGAATGCCAGGGAACCCTTAAGCATTTCTCAAACAGCTTTTTGAACTTTTACTACCATTGATTCCAAAAGACAAATTTAGTTATTTTACAGTAAGCAGAAATCCCATGTACCATGAAGGTGCTCTCATATGTATGCCTTAAACCTCTTCTGATCAGATCAGTGGCATTTTTGCATTAACATTCAAAAATGTAAGAAGTGCTGTCAATTTTTGTTTTCCTGTTGCAAAACCAGTACTAGTTTTGATTATATGTATATGGGGGATAGTGCTAGTACTAGTTTTGATTATATACTGTATGGGGAATAGTGCTGGTTTCCTAACCACCTGAAAACATCAAAGTAAAAACATAAGATGTCTCCTAGTTCTTCCTTTAAACCTGGATGTTCTTCTAATTCAAGTCTGCCTTTTTCTCTCTGACTACGGCTGTCCACTAGCTTTTTTTTTTTTTTAAACTGCATTTTAAAAAATAAACTTAAAAACTAGGTAGGAGGGGAAGGCATGTGGTATTAAAATTCACATGCTGAAATACAGGTAGGTCTGCAGAAGCATTTTTATAACACTAAAGAGCCAATGTGGTTATTAAACCACTGCTACTTTCATGGAAGGTTACTGAGGACTCAGAAGTGTCTGCTATTGTATGATGTTTAAAAGATGGGTGGATGAGGTGCTGAGAGGCATGGTTTAGTGTTTGATAGGAATGGTTGGACTCGATGATCCTGTGGGTCTTTTCCAATCTAGTGATTCTGTGATGTGCTTCCCTCCCTTTCATAAAGACAGAAAAAGCTTTGGTGAATGAATGTTAAGGTGTTTTGTTTGTTTGTTTGTTTTTGTTGGGAAACCATAGGTGGGAGATCCAGGTCTACACTACACTCCTGGAGCTGTTGCACCTCTGTCCAACAGTAGGCACTTGCCTGTTCCATGCCTAATTGCAGTCAATTCAATGGTTTGTATAATGACCTGCAGCAGAGATTTCTTGGTCCTAGGTCTTGCACAGGGTGTCTGCATTGAGTTTGCCTTCAGACAAAGCAATAAAACCAGTCCTGGGACACAGGCTTCTTTTCATCAAGAACAAATAGCCTAGTGCATTTATCTTACTCTCCACTGGAGAACAAGACAGTTTAACTCACAGATTGGGCCTGCCAAAACAGAGCTGCTGCCTGTGGGAAGCCGAAGGTATCATCTTTGGTGGTGGTTTCAGTGGCACCTTCCTTCTCTCTGTGCTCACTGGGCTTGCTGCAGGGACTGCTACTGTGCACCAACAGTGAGCATGGGTGAGCACTTCCTCTCTTGCTGGGAACTAGCTGTTCGCGATGTGCTCAGGGACTTATGCAGGTGCAGTTAGAATCATAGAATCACCAGGTTGGATGAGACCCACCGGATCATCAAGTCCAACCATTCCTATCAAACACTAAACCCTGCCCCTCAGCACCTCATCCACCTATGCCTTAAACACCTCCAGGAAAGGTGCCTTAGACACCTCCAGGAAAGGTGACTCAACCACCTCCCTGGGCAGCCTGTTCCAGTGCCCAATGACCCTTTCTGTCAAAATTTTTTTCCTAATGTCCAGCCTAAACCTCCCCTGGTGGATCTTGAGGCCATTGCCTCTTGTCCTGTCCCCTGTCACTTGGGAGAAAAAGCCATTACCCTCCTCTCCACAACCTCCTTTCAGGTAATTGCAGAGAGTTCCTGTCACTGTCAGCACAGCATTAAATAGTAAACAGAAAAGCATTGGTGCGTGACTCTTCTAGAGTCCTCTAAGCACATCCCCCCCCAAGCTGAAGGGTGCCGCCTGCTGGGATGCTGTGTGAAAGCCCTTGAGAAGGCAGCTCCTCCGGGTCACGTTGCAAATTGGGGGAGACCCATGTATACCTAGCCAGAATGGATAGTAGAGCTGGGGTGCAGCTGGTTGTCACACTCTCTTTCACCTGGTTAAACTTCATGGACTCCAGGTCTGTGTAACTCCCATAACTCAGCCTCCCTGAAGGGAAACCAGGACACAGTTAAGATACGCCCATGCAGTGCTGTATGTTGAGCTTTATCTGTTCTGTATCTCATACCCTGCTGGTTGGGAGCCCGGCATCTAACCTGTGTCATGTTTATCACCATCCTAAGTCTCTTTGGAGTATTTTTTTTTCCTTCTCTTTAACTTTCTTTTCCCTGCTTCCTCCTCCGCTGGTGGTCCCAGGCTGGTGTTCTGGCCCAGGAGGAACAAGTGATCTCTGACACATCTCTGGCGCAGGCACCCCCAGCCTCTCCTCCACTCTCCTTTGTTCCTCTCAAACATAAACACACTTAACTGGCCTCTTCTTTTCTCCCTCCACCCCCCCAGTCTTCAAAGAGATCAGACAAAGCAATATCCCTCCTGCAGCATGTGCCAACATGCTTCCCTGTTCGCAGAAGGAAGGTTCCCATTAAGCATTCGGCCCTGCCTGTACCTGGCACTTGCTTTGCTCTCTTGAGCCCTTTCCCAGTGTGGGGGGGTCTGGTAGCCAATGCCTCTGGTTTCTGGCCTAGAAGGGTAGCAGGGGGAGGCATAAGGCAGATAAGTGTGAGCAGTGCAGCTCCCCAGCCAGGGCGATACCAGGAGCAGGTGCTTTGTTCCTTGTGCTGTGCGAGGGAGAGGAAGATGGTAGCTGCCTGGCACCTGCAAAACACCAATTATTATGCAGTTTCTGATAGGATTTTTGGTTTTAATTGCAATAGGTACCGCTCCTTGAATCCTGTGTTCAGTTCTGGCCCCCTCACCACAAGAAGGATGTTGAGGCTCTGGAGCGAGTCCAGAGAAGAGCAACAAAGCTGATGAAGGGGCTAGAGAACAGGCCTTATGAGGAACAGCTGAGAGAGCTGGGCTTGTTTAGCCTGGAGAAGAGGAGGCTGAGAGGAGACCTCATTGCTCTCTATAACTACCTGAGGGGAGGTTGTAGAGAGGAGGGTAATGGACTCTTCTCCCAAGTGACAGGGGACAGGACAAGAGGCAATGGTCTCAAGATCAACCAGGGGAGGTTTAGGCTGGACATTAGGAAAAAAATTTTGACAGAAAGGGTCATTGGGCACTGGAACAGGCTGCCCAGGGAGATAGTTGATTCACCTTCCCTGGAAGTGTTTAAGGCACAGGTGGATGAGGTGCTGAGGGGCATGGTTTATCGTTTGATAGGAATGGCTGGACTTGATGATCCGGTGGGTCTCATCCAACCTGGTGATTCTATGATTCTACGTAACAGGAGGACGGGGGTCATTCCTGCAGCAGAGGGAGTGCTGAGCAGTGTGTTAGCTGAGGGATGTGGGAAGGAGAGGACACAGAAAAGCCCCTGAACTCCCAGGGCAGATGTGCAACACCACCTCCTCAGGCATTGACCCAGCAATTTGCAGCCTGAGCTGTTGCTGCCGCCAGTTTTCATGGTGCTGAGCACATACCCATCTTACTGTGCCCTTGATTCCAAAGCCCAGGAAACTGCTTTAGTTCACATTGTATATAAAGTTCAGAAACCAAAATAATCACTGGTCTTAATTGCAGAAATTAAGACCAGGAAAGAGAAATGGAATCATCTGCCAGCACCTAATTTACTAGTTTAGGGCTGGGCTGCCCTCACATACTGAGGTGTTTGAGTCAGCCTTGTGGTGGAGCCTGTTCCTAAAAAGAGGTGCCAGGGGCAGCCTGGACTGCTCTTTGCCCTGTATACCTCAGCCCCTCCCCGAGATGAGCCACAGTCAGCACTCTGCTTTCTGCTTAGGCTGGGCTTTGCCAAGTACACCAATGGAAAGTGCAGGGAAGCATTTTCTTCCTTTTATTTGTCCCTTGGTACTTGAAGAAACAAAGGCACTGACCTCCTTCTTCCCCCCTGCACAAGCTGTGCCTTGCATAAGGGAGGTGAGATGGAAGCCCAAGTTCTTCCCATCTCTGTTCTCAACCCTAGCAAGCTGGCATGGTGTAAGAAGTCAGGTAGCTCTTCCCTGTGAAGTGCAAACTCAGGGAACCTTTTCCCCTGCCACATGTCAGGGCGGGGAAGAAGAAGTAGATGGGGAGGGGGCCTCTGTGGACACCCAAGGAGAGGGAAGGGTGCAGCTCCGCAGGGGAAGATGTGATGGGTGTGTATGCAATACGGTCCAAGCCTTGATGCATTAAAGAAGCATCTTATTGCCTGAGTCAATTAAGTGGTAGGAGATACCTAACCTCAGCATGCTCATAGAGAAGTGCCCCCCAGGGAGAACAATAGGCTGCCAGCAGTTGTGAATATACACATTTAAGGGCAAGGCATTAGGATTTTATGACAAAATTTAAGGGGGAAAGGAGGAAAAGCAAGCAAATGCAATACTTGAAACAATGGAGGAGGATCTGGTTCTCTAAGCTACAGTGTATGAAAGATTGCATGCAGCTTGGCCTTAGCTCTTCTATGTCACCATGAGCACCCAAACATGCTTCTGCCGCAAATTGTTGCTCTTTGCCCACCAGGGCAGAGGGAAGGACATAGACAAGCCACAAAAAAAACCTCCCCAGGCTCTGTGGGAGCAGCATCTCCCTATGGCAAGTAACCATAGAGACTTCTGCATTACAGTCAGGTCCTGGGGTATCAGTGCTCTCCTTCCTTTCTGTTTCACTCCTCAGGGAGCAGTCTCCAGCCTGTACTGCCTAACACAATTCCGTAACTTTTTGTTACACCTTTTTGCTGTTCCAGGCAGAAGGAAAAGGTGGGTTTCCCAGCTGGAGGAATGCCTTACCAATAAACCACCTGGTTACACAGTTCTTGGCTTTTAAGAACTGTATTCCGTCTGCACTTTTAATCTTAAAAAGTAAATAAATAAATAACCAAGCTGGTTGTTTTATTTTTGGTTTTGACTAACATTATTGTTGGGCTATAAATTTGTGGCATTCACAGACAAGTTATCAAGCTTTACAATCATATGTAGGCTGATCAGTTCTTCCACTGTTTTCCTGCCAAATCTTTAACCGCTTCTTGGATAAGGACGAAAAAAGTATCACTGTAAATTATTTTTTCCCAGGAGGGTATTTTTACTGTAGCTGTTGCTAAAGAGATGGAGAAAATCCCTCTTCTAGGAGGTTTTTTCATCAGACAGATACAGAAAGGACAGTGATGAACACTTCCTTCTCCATTTTGATTTCTTTTTTTTAGTATTTTGAGTATCTGCAGGGACAAAGCCCCTCTGTGGCAGAGGGACTGAGCCCCGAGCTGGAGGAGAAACTTCTCCACCCCTGGAAATCAATTTGCCCAGCCCAAGACATGGGGCTGTGCTGGCAGCAGGGAGCCTTTGCATGCAGGCAGAGTTGTGCAAGCAGCACTGGGTGCTCTCCTCCCCCAGCAGCCTGCAAAGCTACCGGGCATCTCCATAGCACAGAAACTCCATTGGGGAAAGGGTCTTGGATTCCAGGGCTGCAGTACCCAGAAGGCAGCCAGCCAGCACAGAGAGGGGTGAACCAGGAGGGTGAGAGATCCTTGCTCCCAGGGATGCGTGCCAGGAGCTGTATGCTGCTCAGAAGAGGGTTTTTCCTTTGAGTTTCCCCCATCCCTCCTTGCCTCAGTCCCAGGGCTGCAGATGACCCAGGCAAGGCCTCCAAAATTCTTGTTAGTTCAGGAAGCACGCAGGCTTCTAGCTGCTCTTCTTGCCAGGCCCCACAAGCTCTTCTATTAACAGTCAGTGGATGAGGCAGAAGTTTTATCTTCATTGAGTAACATGAAGACTTGTTTGTGAGACAAATATTAGTTTTCTTGTCTCTTGGGCAAGAATTCAAACTATTTGATGATTATCAATGGCAGCCAAAAGCACCATTGCTGTCTCCTTTCCTCCCTGCTCCTCTGGCAGAAAGTGAATGATCTATCACGGACCAGTTCCTGAAGTGAAAATTTCGGCATAAGGCTGAGGTATTTCAGTACCCCCGCAGAGAGCAGCTTTCAGCACTCTGGTCCAGCCTATACCAAGTTATTTTATCTTCCCATGTCTTGGTGACTTATCTGCAGATGGGGATAAAAATCACTTCCTTTCCTCTCATCTTTTATCACTCTTTCCTATTTAAATACCAAGTTCTGATTCAGGGGCCATCTCCTTCTGCAACTGTGAGCTTGTGCGGTGTTTAGAGGTTCAATCAGCCACTTCAAAACTTAGAAAAGTTCTTCATAATTCCCTGGCTACAAAGCAGAACCTCTGAGCTAGATCCTCACCTTGAGTTCAGTGCCAGTGAGATGCTTAAATTTCTCTGTGCTTGGAGGCATAAGACCTAGACTTACGTGAAATGCTAAATGTGCCTCCTTGCTTTTGCCTCCTGCACGTGTTCACATGCTGAGGGACAGAAGCTGAGAGAACGTCATGATACTCATGGGGATGTCTGAGTCCCTCTGTCTCCATCATGAGGATGATGAAAACACAACCTCTCATTCCCAGCATACAAAATACCAGAGTGGCTCTGCATTGGTGCAGCCTTGATGTCCCTTGGCAAGAGGAGGTGACATCATGAGAGCAGGCTGAAGCTAGCAGTGGAGTGAAACATGAACAAGAAGTGTTCAGGGATGGGGGCAGCCTGAGAGACCAGAATTGTCCTCTGTAACCTGCAGCAAACCCTGTGCAATGCCTAGGATCTGACCAAGCTGCCGGGGAAAGTCACTGTCATTGAAGAAAATATCCTGCTGAGCATCCAGGTTCTGCTGCTGCCCCAAAACCAAAACCTATCCATTAGGCAAGTAGATCAGCGAAGGAGAAACCGGAACTTGTAACTGAGTTAGTCCTAATATTAATGCCATCTGAAGAGGCAGAGAAATCGAGAGATTTTCCCACCATACTTCTACAAGCCTGCCTCCTTGAACTTTAATGTGGAGGAGTGGTGGCTGGGCTGGATGCTGAGGTTTCAAACCATAATCTGATGCAATAAAAAAACATACACTGTAAGAGCTGGTGGTTGGCTCCAGCTCCCTCTGCACAGAGATTAAAACTGTGCACAAAGCAGTCTTAAGCAAAGAAGTTCCCACCGGTGGCTGAAATCGTCTGCCCCTGTCTACCCTCCCGGTGAAGTCATTTTCCTAGGGCAAGCTGTGGTGCCACGAGATGGTTTTTCTCCAGCAGATTTTTTTTTTTTTTTTGCTGATAATGCATATTTGACTCATCTAGATTTCACGTCAAACTCACTAGGGGTTTATTAGGGAAGGTGGGAAAGGAGGGACTGCATTTAAGTGGCATTGTCAGCAGGAAACATTTCAGCAATGCATGTCAGCATGTGAGGTTTTGTTTCACTTTAATTCATGAAGGACTTCAAAAAATCCAGAGATCAAACCAAAACACTGCACTTTGGGGAAGAAAACACTTAAGGGAGACCTTTGGTTCCAGCAGGAGAGAAAAACAAAAACAAAACTCTCATGGATCAACCGGAAATTATTTTCTCTTTCAGCTACTCGTGTTTGCCAGGGAAATGAGAAATATTGTGCTGTAAGCAGTGAGTAGAGCCCCGAGGCCTCCTCAGCCTTAAGTCAGCTGTTGTGCAAGGGCAAGAAGCCCACCCCACCATCTAGACAGCATGCAAGACCTCTAGCACCAGTGTCCCCTTAGCTCAGTCCTCACCACCTGTGTCCACCTTCCTCCTGTTGTGGGGGAAGGTCCAACCTCTGTGGCACCACCGAGAATGAAAGGCAGGATTTAGTCTGTTTTGTGTTCAGCCCACCTTTCACAACACCCCGTGGACCCAAGTGCCCCCTCCCCATGCTTGGTGACTCAGCCAAAGAATTTTAATCTCTGTGGTCTCTCTGTGGTTGTAAAATATAATACCAATGGAGTTGGGCTAGTTTATCTCAAAGCCATGAAACTGTTGTCAGAAGAAATTGATATACACTACTGAGGGGGAAAAAGTGGTGCTGCTGCTGGGGAGGATTTGACTCAAGACGACACTTCAAATGGAAATTTCTCTGTTTGAAGTGGATGCATTTTTCATTTCTACACCTTTCATTTCTTTAACACTGCAGGAGTGAGGACTCGGTGCATCTGTTTGCAGGAGGATTAGCTCCTGCTGTGACTCTTGTCTGCAGGTTTCCACAAGCAGACCAGACCATAGGTGCCCTCGCTGCCCACAAGAGCCCTGGAGAAATGGTGGTTTGGAGGGAAGGGGCTTAGGAAGCACCTCAGCCCATGCAAGCCAGGAACCCTCCACACGTGATCGACAATGGGCACAGGATATCTGTCCTCATAAACACCAAGTGTATCCTAGGCACTTCAGATCAAATCACAGGGTCTTCCCCTTCCTTCAAAGACATCTGAAGCCTAAAAGAAGCAGATCAAACATGTTAATTTGAACCAAGATTAATTATACATCTGCAACTGGAGGGGAGAAATAAAAAAAAAATAATAAAAAAAGGTGCCATTAAGGTTCATCTGCATTAACTATGCCCATGGGGGTGTTTCTTTGTCTTTGCATGTGATGATACTTCATGAGATACCAGGTCTGGTTCCACCAGATATCTGGAAAAGCCTTAGAGGTTTCAGGAAACTCTGCAAATGTGTTTTGGCAGGAGGCAGACAAGGAGAAGGGAAGTGTCGGCACAGCTTCCTCAGAGCAATGGAGGAGCCTTTGTTGAATGGCTGGAGGCTACTTCTCTGCTCCTGGATTTCAAAAAGGTATAATTATTACTTGGATAGGGTTCAGGCCTCAGAGAGAGTTGCCAGATCTTTCATGAGTTTGTCCCACTGAATCTAGGATTAAAAAAAAAAAAAAGAACAAGGAAGAAAGGAGGGATAGAATTTAACTATATAGGTGTTGTCTCACATCCATAGTGTACCAGCTAGAATACACTGCTAGTGCTGTCCAATAGCCTAGTTTGTACATGCTTTCCCTTCAGAGCATCTGTGTACTATTTTTATATATGTAACCTGGCTGAAATGAAGAGATATTCTCTGAAGAGCTTTGTCCCAAGGAATCTCAAGAAAAAAACAGTATGTGATCTTCCAGGGCTTCTGAGCTTTTTTACTCTACCCTATAAACCGCCTTTCCTTAAACTTCTCCAAGTAAATTCTGAGTCAAATGGATTTCCATCCATGCTATTCATGGTATAAATGCTTAAACCTTCAGATGTGCCAAGTCACTTTCCTAATAATAGCAACCAAGTCACTGTCAATATCTGAGCATAAGCTTTTGGACTTTGTTCTCAATATCAAAAGTTAGGGCTAGCTGAAAAAGAGGGAAATGCTTTCAGAAGAAAAAAAAATAAAATCAAAGCTATCACCATTTTGCGGGCACGGTTCAATAGAAATATGTTTTTACAGGATTTTCAACTGTATTCTTTTGAACTCAAAATGGCCTTCAGAATGATTTACAGAATAAACATTTTCTTATCTGTAAAATTTATTTCAGATATAAAATAAAATATGAGATCCAACACGGTAAAACCTGAGACTAACCCTGTAGTTCAGGAACCAAGAGTGGGAGGGGAGAGACAAAGAGATGGTTATAGAACATGTTCAAACCTGTCACAGTGAGAACAGACTTAACTCAATTGCTTCACTCAGTACAACTGGACGTGTGTTCATATAAGGAAGTGTGCGCCCTTGGTTGGAAAATGTGTAGGGGTGAAATGTGAGTTAACATGTTTCTTGTGAAACTGAAGAAATCCATGATGGAAATATTTCTGTTACCAACTGACTCTTACAGTGAAGGGATCCCAAAGATCAAGTCAGTGCTTAAAGGAACCTGGTTTTTGTTGATAGAAGATGTGAAAGTAAAAACAACATAGATCCTCAACAGGCTTTCATAAAGTTATCTGTGGAGTTGCTTTGAACGTTGACAAGCATTGTATGCAGCTGTGTGTCAGCTTAGAAGGGAACTATTTTGAAGGTGGTCATAGTTTATTTTCTTAATCTGTTAAATAGAATCACAGAATCACAGAACAACCAGGTTGGAAGGGACCCATCGGATCATCGAGTCCAACCACTCCTATCAAACACTAAACCATGTCCCTCAGCACCTCATCCACCCGTGCCTTAAACACCTCCAGGGAAGGTGAATCAACCACCTCCCTGGGCAGCCTATTCCAATGCCCAATGACCCTCTGCGTGAAAAACCTCCTCCTAATCTCCAGCCTAAATCTACCCTGGCGGAGCTTGAGGCCATTCCCTCTCGTCCTGTCCCCTCTCACTTGGGAGAAGAGGCCAGCTCCCTCCTCTCCACAACCACCTTTCAGGTACTTGTAGAGAGTAATGAGGTCTCCTCTCAGCCTCCTCTTCTCCAGGCTAAACAACCCCAGCTCTCTCAGCCGCTCCTCATAGGGTCTGTTCTCCAGCCCCTTCACCAGCCTCGTTGCTCTTCTCTGGACTTGCTCCAGAGCCTCAACATGCTTCTTGTGCTGAGGGGCCTAGAACTGGACACAATATTCAAGGAGCGGCCTCACCAGTGCTGAATACAGAGGGAGAATCACCTCCCTGGACCTGCTGGTCACACCGTTTCTGATACAAGCCAGGATGCCATTGGCCTTCTTGGCCACCTGGGCACACTGCTGGCTCATGTTCAGTCGGCTGTCGACCAACACCCCCAGGTCTCTCTCCTCGGGGGAGATAAAAACAGCTACAGGCGCAGTCTAAGTTGTTGGGTTTTTTTGCCAGACCTCATATCATCCTGTTGATTCCCAGTCACTGCTGCCTTTGTCACACCTGAGGAGTGACATTTTATACAAATATTGATATTAGATGTCCTTCTACCCTGCCTCACACTCCAAGTCTCTGGTCCCCAAACCTTAGTGCCTACTGTAGTAGCTGCTCTGTGGCATTTGTCCCACATGTCTGTGCCCACACTTGGCGTGCCAGACTTGATTACTAAACTCTTACTTTGTCTCTTCCAATTAAGAGAACAGTGAAGAAAACTCACTTGTGACTTTTCTAGAGATGTTGTTCTTACCCTGTGCTTCAGGCATGGAAAGTCTGACCAGAGACCCTACTTTAAGCTTCCTTCTCGGGGAAAATTAAATGAGACTGTGAATGTGCTCTTAGTGTCAACTTCCCAGTAGGCCCACATGGATAAAACCTATTCACAACACATCAACAGGCATCTCCTTTAAATCAGCCCAAACTCTTTTTTCCATCTGTTCCTGTCTATCTGCCCTCTGCAAATGCCCGCTCTGAACAAGGCCACACTGGCTGTGTTGCTGTCACCTCATCCTCACTCTGCATGGCCATCTACCCAGACACAGCTTCTAATACCCATCACTCCATATGCACAATAACTTTAGGCTTTGTGGTGATGACTAAGATATGGAGTGACTTAAACTGTGACTTTTTCAGCAAAGATGCAGATGTGAAATGTGCACTGTAAAACAATGACCTCCAAAATCCCAGTAAAGTTTACAGAAAGTAACCAATGCTAAAAAGTTTTACCAAAGGTAAATTTAAAACCATTTAAATGCAACTTTTTTCAATCACAAAGCCAACATATTTCATTCATCTCTGAAAACACTGACCACTTATGCTACAGAGTCATTCAGCATGGTGAAGGCATTGCCATAGTCCCTTCAACACAAGCTCCCCCAACACATGCAGCTACAACTTGGTGTCTTCATGAAACTCACTTTTAGTAAAAATTGAACCATATGGTAACTGAATGATCTTCTCAGATAGAGTACTATAAACACCATTTAATAACATTACGCTTTATGGGCTTGTTAAATTAAATGGAATTTTTGAAGCTTTCATAGTGCTGCAAAATGCAAAGCTAAAGAGCACTCTGCACATAAACAGAGGCAAATGCCTCACATTAGCAGTTTGTCATGCTGACATGCTGCAGGTGCTCGACTTTGATCTGTCCTATCAGGCCCCTTGGGATGTGCCACCATTGCTTGCATGGGATATCACCCCTGCAAACTGGGGGTGCAGCATTACCCAGCTGTGTAAGGAGAACATTACTAGGGCTGGGGTGCTGAGGGAGATGATGATGGAACTTGGCAAGCCTTTTCGTAGCTTTTTCCCTGGCTTCAGCAATGGTTTGCATTAGTTAGCAGGAAGGTGCTGATGGCAAGGGGGATGCCACTAGTATCATTGGTACAACAGACTGGCAGAACAGACTGGCAGAGAGATTTCTTTGTCCCAACCATCCTCACTATAACAGGGAGAGGACAGGGGAGGAGAGGGGAAGGGAGGGGAAGCATAGGAGACGGAGGTACTTCCACTCATACAGCAGAAGAGCGAGGTCATGGCAGCACCATGTCTGTCATCAGTTCCTGATAAAGTGGTACAGAGGCAGCCTGATGATATTTTCCAGTGAGATGGGGCAGGATCTCTTGGTGTTCCCAGTACAGAGGAGAGAGGAGGGCTGTTGAGGCAGAAGGAAAACCTGGGGCTGAAGTAATCTGGGTTTATTTTTTGACTCTTGGCAGCAGGTGCGCTGAGCTCTGTAATCATCCCCTCCACTCCCCAGCTTGAATAGTCTGCTTACAACTGCTCAGCACTTTGATAAGAAATACGCTTGGAGGAATTTTGCAATGATGAACAAGAAAAGACGAATGAGAAGTGATGGGAGGCAGATAAACATGGTGCGCCTGAAGTGTAGGCAGGCAGACCCATCATCATGCAAATGCTGTGGTTTCAGCCATTTTTGCACAATAGATAGTGGTAAATTCATATTATTTCTTCTTTTCTGAGAGGGGTTAGGCTTTCTTTTTTAATTTAAATTTTACTTGTTAAGCAGCTCCTTGCCCACCTATTGCCTAGCTGCTGCAAGGCATGTCCATCTTCATCAAGAGCCACATGTAGTGTGATCAGTAGAAACGTGTTAGCAAGAAGGGGTGCTACAAGTAAGTCACTGTATGCCAAGAACACAAAATGCACAGCCAGGACATGCCCCTGTCCCCTTGCCCCTATAGAAACATCAAAGTATAGGGGCAGACAGAAAGGAGAAGAAAAACACAGAGACGGATGGAGAATGGCAAAATGTAAAGAAAGTGGTCATTATCATTATGTTGTAAACTTATATCCACCCTCTGAAAAACACTAGCAGCAGGGAACAGCCCTTCCTTCAGTCCCGAGCTTGAAGCTTTCCATCATGACCAGCAGAGCATGCCCAGTCTGCAGCTACCTGATTACTCTTTCTAGCAGATGTGTTACTGCATTGGGTTGGACATTCACACTACAGACTTTGCTCCTGTCCCATCATCCTCACTGACAGTGTCAGTGCTCTCCCTTTCCCTTGTGACGGCCTGTGCGATGTACCCATGGTTTCCAGCAGTGCTCTTGTTTCCAGCATGGGGACAGAGGAGAGGAAGAGTGGTACCAGTGGTGCCACTACTCATTTAAGAAAGCCATCTCCTGTACTTGGCCTCCATCTGTGCTCCATGTTCCTTTTCACAGCTCTCATCGTGGTGCTGGCCTCCTCTTACCCTTCCCACTATTACATTTTGCTCCTTCAGGATTAAGCCAGCCCTGCAGTTCAGCCCCAGCCTGTCCTGCCTCTCATTTCTCCCTCAAGTTGAGAGCAGATGCAGGGGATTGTGGCCAACCTTTTAAGGGATACCTGAAGTAAGCAAAGGCTCAAGAGGCAAAGCTGAGTCCTCCCTAAACTCATGGCACCCCTGAGATAAAAATGCAAAAGCAGGAGCACACCTTCATCCAAGTGGAGGAGGAGAAGTGTGCTGGGAAAATGAAGAAAGCACTTTAAATGGTGGAAACATCTTCACTGGCTGGTGGTGGGACAAGGGAGGGAGTCATGCCTCTCTGAAGCCCTACCTATTTCTCCCTCTAAGTCCTGGTCCATGAGAGTCACTGCTTTGCTTCTTCTCATTAGCAATTCTGCTATAAAAAAAGTCTCACAGCCTTTTTTATCTCCACAGGGTTTGCCTGCAAATATTAAGACTTTTCTTAATTCTGGAATTAATCCTCCTCAAAGGTGTTGAATCTCATTTATTTCTATTTCGCTTGTTTCAGCCATGCAGCTGATTTGATAATCAAGCAATGTGCCACACTTCAAAACCACTTTTTTCCCCCCCCTTCCTTCTGCCACCTGTGCTCTTTTTCCCATGCACAAACACCACAATACACAGCACAGTGTTTGTAAATCTAGCTTATTTGATTTATATATTTCACAGTTTGTTATCGGTTTCATTCATTAAGCACCAATGAGCTTTAATGCCTCTGGGTGTGGGGTCACACACGTCACTTCCACATGAGTGTTCCCTTGGGATAAACTCTCTGCAGCTGAGCCTGGGACGTCTTCAGTGCTTCTTAGATTTAAAAAGATACATCAAGAGAGTAGCCTAATATAGCATAATGCTGGCAGCAAAGCAAATACATGAAAAGACATTAAAATCCCCTTTGTTTGTAACTACTTGTTCTCTTTGTGATCTCAGTGCAGATGGAAGAGATTGGTTAGGATTCAGTGCTGACAGCTGACAGCCTTGGAGCAAAAAATATGCTATATATGCCCAGAACCACAGTGCATCAAAATAATATCATGGGGAACAGCAAGGTGCTTTGTGAATAGCATAGCAAATACAGCCTGGCTTGGATTTTTGTTATATGCTTCCAGGCTTCACTGCCCACTACCTTCCCCATATTTTCAGCCCTTCACCTTCACAGTCCATATATTCATCTTCCCCTTCCCAAATCCAAAATTCCCACAAAATGCTCCTATTTTCATCCCCTGGCCCAAGCAGAACAGTGCAAAGTACATGTGCTTGCTGATGACTAGCTGGTGCCCATTAGCCAGCTGACCATAGAATCATAGAATAACCAGGTTGGAAGAGACCCATTGGATGATCAAGCAGGTCAAATCGAAAAGACAGTCCAGTGTTAACTTTTTCCTCTGTAAGGACTCTAAGTAAGCACGTTTTTCTACTCCAATGATTCTGGTGTTCACATGCCCCATAGGAATTTCATGTCTTTGAGACCTCTATCACCAGTCATATATGAAGTGAGCTGGGGAGGTCTCCAAGGTTGAGAAGGGGGAAACTGTTAGAGAAATATGTGGACTCTCTTTTAGGGTTCCTTTTAGCCTGCCTAAAAACCCACGAGCCATACCAACATATCTTTTCATTTTCTGGCCTGCTAAAACATAATTGATAAAACCTGAGATTCTCAGTAACATGAGGTCCAACACAAAAATTGGAGACTAACCCTATAACTTTGTGAATCAAGAGTGAGAGGCGAGAGACAAAGAAATGGGCATAGAATATGTTCAAATACATCACAGCGAGACAAGGCTCAACTTGATCGCTTCACTCAGTATGAGTGGACACTTATTCAAAGACAGATATTTTCTTACCCACAGCTGGAAAAATGTCAATATGCACCAACCTACAGCATATTGTTTGTGAAGCAGTTTTTAGCTGACAATAAAATCACTGTGCTTGAGCACCCATCCTGTTTGCCAGACTTCGCTCCCTCTTCCCAAAGATCAAGTCAGTGCTCAAGGGAACCCATTTTTTTGTCGCTAGAAGATGTGAAAGCAAAACCAACAGAGAACCTCAACAGCGTTTCAGAAAACGATCTGCAGAACTGTTGGCAGCACCATATGCAGCTGTGTGCCAGCTCAGAAGGGAACTATGCTGAAGGTGCTGAAGGTGATCGCAGTTGATTTTCTTATTTTGTTAGATAAAAACAGTGACAAGCACAGATTGGGTTGGGGGTTTTTTGTGTGTCAGACCTCATAGATTCTACTCTTGGTGCTACAGCAAACTCAGGGCCATTCCCAGGTGACACTGAGTTCCACAAAACTGGCTTCAAAGGTTTTGAAAAAGAATGAGGGAACTCAGAGAGAAAGATGGGTTTACTGGTTGCTCCTCACACCTGTAACCCAGAGTTTTGGGACAGTGGTGGTAATGAATCGGTTTCTTCAGCCACGCAGCTTCACAGATAGGTGTTTTAACCTTGACAAATGCCCTCAGTTTACATGAATTCACCAAGCTATCATTGGAGGGAGCTATAAAGCGGGTGTCCTGCCTGTTTTCTGTGTCTGCCTCAGGGGTTGTGGCCTCCAGCAGTTGAGTGGCCCAGGAATCTGACTCAGCATGAAACACCACAGCTCATCATCCAGAGCCATAAACCCTAATCTGGGCTCCCCGCCCTCAGCCAGCTACTATTTAGAAAAAAAAAATTTAAAATTTTGAAAAATTTTATATGCATTCTGAGGCTCTCTTCCCATGGGGGTTGGCTGAAAATCAGTCAGAAGTTCAGAAGCTTTTGGAGACAGGACATCTCACACATAGAGCACAGTCCAAACTTTGTTTCCACTAGAAAGCAGGCAAAAATTGCTAGTGGGCATAGCCTTGGACTTGCAAGGTGTGAGACTGCATGCAGCTCCTTGTCTTCCCAGGAAAAGCACAGCAGCAGAGCTCTGCTCCAGGGCCAGTTCACGGACACCCCGGCCATTCCAGCTTGTATGCATATAGCTACCATGTTTCTTAGGGAAGAATGGCTCTTGCATAAGCTTTGACAAATAAAGGTAAACCACCTAAATTAAATTTTTCTTGTGCTTTTTCCTCTGAAGCGTATCAATAAACCCATCTTCTGCACATACCCATACTATCTACTCCTGAGTTGGGTTTTAGTCATTGTTTACTTCATTTTTTAATTCAATTTGCTACTGAGCAAAGGCTTTTTCTTCTGAGGTGGTACTTCACTGCTAGGCTAGGGCTCTGAACCTTTATTCTCACCCTCAATCCAGGTCTGGTATAGGCAACAATAACTTCATATACTCAAGTGACTGTCACAGTGCTGGCTGTGCCCTGCGTGCAAGCTGTATGCTCAAACCATGGAAGGACAAGTTCTAACAAAGGTGATAACCAAGCACAGTTGCAACACTGGGACATGGGGCTTTATCCAGTGACAAAAGTTCATTTGACTTTAGTGACGGATTTGATCCTTTAAAGCCTTTCAAATAAGCTCCCTCATCTTTTACTAGGCCTGCTTTTCAGTTTTGCTTTTTAAATGAGAATTTTTTGAGATATAAGAGGTCAAGGCTACTGAAGTGTGAATGTTAAAACATGACCTGTTGAAGCCCCACTCTCAGAGAATGGTAGCTCCCATCTCACTGCCCATCTCTTTCTAAGAGAGAAGCAACAGCTCTTCTCCGATCCTGCTATTATCTGTTTCTTCAGAACTCCACAACTACCCAGGCACATCTGGGTCCTTGGTCTCTGACCCACCAGCTCGCTGTGGAGTATGCAAATCAGACCTCAGGGTCAAAGGAACAATTTCACAATATGGGTATGAGTGGGTAGGGGAAATGACATTCTGATGACAAAAAAAGATGGTCCTTCCTCTCCTGAAAAGCACTACCAGCCTTTTGCACGTCACACTAAATAAGCACGCTGGTTCCTACTAGGTTTCCAGGGTCTTGGCTCAGGGTAACTGAGTCTTAACATTTCAGCCAGCACTGGGGCATCTTCTGAGCAGTGGCACCTTGTCAGCCTGCTTTTAATTCCAAACAAATATTCCTCTCAGTTTGTGTTCACTTCACTAGTATCCTAGCCTGAGCCTTCTCTGTATTTGACCCATCATTGACTGTATGGAGATACACTGAGGTACAAAGAAAGATGTCTACCTTAGAAATGTCCTCACTCCTGTAGTTTGTTCTCCCAGCAAGGGCAACTTGGAGAACTTTTCCATTGCTCTGTCAGTGGACATGTTCACAGTGAGCTAGAAAAATATATAAAAAACATGGAAAAAACACAAGAGAGCATTTATAGCAATTTTAATCTACAAGCACACCTTCAGTTTGATGGAGAATTTTGCTTATCTCATGTTGACAGATCTTCCAGATCTACAGCTGGACAACCTTGAAGAAGAGCTAGGTACAGCTGAAGTCTTACCATTTTACTGCTTCCAATTTTTCTAGAACAAATTTACTTCTCCCTCTGTAAGTTGCCTGTATGCCTAGGCTTACTAGTGATGACCACTGGCTGAAGTTATATTTGTTTGGACTCTCACTAAGACCTTGTTCAGTCATAGTGATTGATCTTAGCTAACTCTAGCAGTGCTCTCCTGTTGGCATTATTTGGGAGTCCCTCTTCAAAATGTTTAGGATCTTATTTTGCCTCTTCCCAAGTATGTTGGTGGCAAATGTTTTCAAAGATTCTTTATTTTTGTGTGGACATTCCCTATTGATTTATTCCAGTGAGATAACTTGGCCTTGACAGTTTTACTGTCTGAACATAACTGCACTTTCTGGTTTTCTTTGGCCATGTTATTGACAACGGGTGACATAACATGAAAGGACTGTGGATGGGCTTTTACAAAGAAATAGGCTAAAAAGCTATTAGAGGATTAAAAGCAATCCCATAGTCAGGATTACACATCTTTAAAATGCTGATAATATCAAGGAGCAAATGGATTTGTAATTTGATGTCAGAAGAGGGAAGACTTCAGATGTGTGGGTTTTTTCACATTTGATAGAAAGATTAAAGTGTCTGCATTTAGTGTGCAGGAGTCTGATAAAGCCATAACATGGTTGCCTAGGGATATTAGTGTTCACCTTTCTTGTAAACAGTTACTGCGCCACATGGAGAGAATTCTTCTGGTCAACATTTTTATTAAAACTTCAATTCTCATGGTGACAAGTTGGATCATTGCCTGCTTTCAAAGTCTGATAATGATACACTTTAGAAGCTTTGAAGAAAACCTTTGTCTAGACAGAAACAGCTTAATAAAGCTTTGAAACATAGTCTTCACTTTAAGCCTTTGTTGATGCCTGTAGGAAGCACTGAGACATATTAGGGAAATCTCGAGTTGTTTCCTATTTCCTTGTGTTAGAAGTGTGCCATAGGTTTGTAGGACAACAGAAGCTGTAAGAAATAAAAATGTACAATTTGCCTAAGGAGAGTGTTTCAACTTGTGATAGATTTTTCTCACAGAGAGAATTTCCCTTTCATCCAGAAACTCATTTTCCTTTAAAATTAAATTAAGCTACATGTGACATTCTGGCTTGTGCATCTTCACCACTGAGGCTCGATTGGGATGTATTTTAAGGACATGTCCAGAGCTGATAAAGATGCAGAGTAATAATAAAAAAAAGCTACAGTTTTATTGAAAAGTAGACTTTTAATCAGCCTTCTTGACTTGAAGTCTGCAGGCCTCTTCCAGGATATCATTTCACAAAACGCAGGTTTGGTTCTGACTGTAGAGTATGAAGGATATGCAACAAATAAACCAGTCCTATCTAGATATGCGAGAGATCAGCCTGTGTCTCATATGCAAAGAGAAACCCTACAGCGGAGATGGCCAAGCACAGGCCCACAGTGTGATGCTTTCCACTTAGTTAAATTCCCGTTAAGGAATGTCCCACATGAGATGAAACTGAACGGGGACAGAGCCATAACCTAGTCCACTTCTCCAGCCAGCCTAACTGGCTGATCACAGAGAAGGTGGAATGCTGCACCATCTCTCTAGCATCTGGAAATAAGAGGGTTATGTCTCCTGGAGGGCTCAAACCTTTGTGATTTGCATCTGACCTAAAAATTTGTTTGGGGTGTTATCTGATGTATCTCGCCCAGGAAGTAACGGTCATTCTGGTAACTTTCATTTTTAGTAGCTCAATTTGATTTGGTTATTTATTGTCATTATATATATTAACTGCCTTTTCATTTTCAGAGTGCTTTACAAACAACAACATATTTCACAGAATTTATCTCAGGTACACTGAGGAAATGTATGTTTTTTTGCAGATAACAAAGATTTAATCTCTGCTTTGAGTAAAAAATGCAATTCAGGTTTACTGACAGAGTTACCAGCAGCATTTCTAGAAATCTCCAAACTGAAGCACAGAGAGAATGGTCGAACCATTTTTTATTTTCCTTTTTTTTTTTTTCAGAAACCACAAAGGAAAGAAAAAAAGCCAAAAACATTAAGGATCCCAAATGTTCAGACCCCTATCTTGCCCTTTAGCCCTTTCTGAGATAAGAAATACAAACACTTAGGCGCCCAGAAATGGGTGCTTTGGCTCTGAATCTGAATTGTCCAGGTGAATCATAGAATCATGGAATAGTTTGGGTTGGAATGGACCTTAAAGATCATCCAGTTCCAACCCCCCTGCAATGGGCAGGGACACCTCCCGCTAGAACAGCTATTCTTGGGTCTGGGAAACAGACCCTGCAAAAGGAGCAGCCAATAGAAAAAACAAAATAGTCATCAGAAAAGGAAGCTGGCTACCATGGAAAGAATAAAGAATGAAGCCTGTGACTGCCATGGACATGATAGTTAAAAGCATAAAAACAGAGTAGTCTAGAAATCATCAGAGTACTTTGATACCAGATAATATTGATTAGATGCCCACAGCACAAATTTGCTCCTTATCTAGATTTTAAAATCTGGATTAAAAATTAAGTTTCATAGGTAGCAGCTTGAATTTACTTTCTACCTATTTTCTTTATTCTTTCCTGAAAACTCATTACTCCTGCAAATACTGCATTTGTCATCAATTGAAAGTGAGAAAAAAAAAAAAAAAGTCAGGTTTAATTCATTTTTTTATTTAAATGAAATTTATGGACACATTTTGAGGTATTTGACCAGTATTTGTTCTCATTTAAACACAAGTACTTTTCAGGTGTTCAGTCAGCATGACATAAAGGAAAGACATGAAAATACAAAACCATTTCACCTACATGAGGCTAAAAGACTAGAAGTTCCAAAGGTCTGTAGAAAGTGTATAGGATTTTACTCCATATATTCAGAATGGGAATTAAGCACACAGTTAAATTATATTTAAATCTGGCCTTGGGGAAAGGAAGATTTCAGAGCAAATTTGAGACAAATTCTCATTCTAAATACACATCGTCCAAATTAAAAGTATTCCATAGGTTTTGAGATATTCATTTTAAAAGGTGTATTTTTTGAAGAAGTAATGCAATATTCTAAACAAAAGGAGAAATGCCAACATTTTCATGCAAATGTAAATGGATACATTCAATGTTTCCCTTTTCGTACACACCAGTATCTAACCACTACAGGAACATATTTCTAAGCATATAACATCTGACTTGCCAAAAAGTTGCAATCAAGACTGTTTTGTCCAAAGCTGTTTTGTCCTCAGTGTTCAGAAGAGAAGAAAAAAGGCTGGCAACAATTTTCCAGTGTCATGAGTGGAGCTTTGTTTTTGAAGGTGCAGTTTTACACAATTCTGTTTCCCTCTTCCTAGCACTGAGTAGACTGGACGTGTCAGATTTTCTTTTCCTGAAAATTATCCTGCAAATAATCACCAAATAGCTGGTGTCCAATGTACGAGTTGCTTCTTTCACTTTAGAAGATGCCATAAAAGAAATCAATTCACAAATATAGCTTTATTTAAACTTGTAAAATTGTCTTTTCAGAAATAGAAGTAGTTCTGTGAGGTTTTTTGGGAAAGACATTTTATCTAAATCTTACATTTCTCAGTCCAAGTATTTACAACCCAGTGCACCTCAGGTTAGCAGCCAGGAAAAAGAGACAAAATTTACAGAAGGAAACAGGAGAAAGGGGAGGGTAATTTCCTGAAATAGTTTTATCTGGTTTTGTTGTCTCAGCGAGTGAAAAGCAAAAGAAAATAGACAAACAGAATAAAAGCTGAAAAAAAAACTAGAATGCAAAAGGTTGCATCAGTTTTAATAATCCAAGGCAGTTTAGTAACGCAGCTGAAGCAACCTGAGAGACACCTGTTTTCTTACAAATGATCTTTTGGTTTTGTACAAACAACATTTAAAGTCCTTTGACAGATTGAAAATACCTTTTTTTTTCCTTAAATGTTTTTCGTTTTCCTGGTATTCATTTTCATCCGTAGAAAAATCCCCAGGGCTTTAGATTTGGTTTTCAGCTGAACTTCGATCTTTCTCCAAGGCTGTTATCTAGCTGCCCATCTCCTCAAATTCACTGTAGGGGGATGAAGCTGAAGAGGTTTTAGACTCTCCATCACTGTAGCACTCCCGTGAGGGACCAGGACTGGGAGCTTCTGGGAGCTCCTTGGCAGAGACCGTTTCCTTACTGTTAGACCCTAAGGGATGGCAGTTCAGCAAGCTCTGCAGGTGTTTGATGTAGCTTATTGCAGCTCTCAGGGTCTCCACTTTGCTGAGGCGCTTGTCAGCAAATTCCTTTGGCAGGTGCTCTCTCAAGCGTGTGTAGCCTTCGTTCACGCAGCGCACCCGCTGCCTTTCCCTCTCGTTCCTCTTTCGAATGAAGGCAGGCTCAAAGGAATAGTCATAGACACCCACGTAGCCAGGGAAGGGGATGTAAGAGATGCAACCTGTGTGGCTGCCATAGGCTTGCTCCCAGTAAGACGAGTCCAGATGGAAGGGAACCCCAAAGGGCTCTCTCAGGGGGACTCCATGGGGATGCACATGGCCATTAGCCAGGGACACAGCTCCTGGAAATGCAATCCTGTTCAACAGTCCATCACCATCTTTCTTGCTGCCCATGCTTCTTTTTTTTTTTTTTCTCAACTGTGGAATGTCTGATCTTGAATTTGGCTTCCAAATCTTGTATCAGTCTAAGCAAAGAAGAAACATTTGTATAGGTACTCTGCCCTGCAGGCTGCAATTTCCTCCTGCGGTATGTAAAAGCTCAGATCTGAAAGCACTGCTGACAACTCATGAGGTCCACTCTGTGCCTGGAAATCAGCTCTAAGTCTTGTTGTTTTTATAGATGTAGAGTGCCAGCTAATTTAAAGACAGGTTTTGAAGACCATCACTCCACAATTTAAACCCTTCTTTTCCTCTGATCTTCATATTTCAAAAGATAATAAGAAGGTTCCTGTGTATTTCTTTTCTCTCCTCTTGAAATTATGACCGTAAGAGTTAATGCCAAACATAAATAATCTTCCAGGCTCTAAACACTTCTCATGTATTGCAATCCACAATATCGTTTGATATAATTGTCTCCAAAAGATGGGTAATTTGCAAAGTTTACAGGGATCTTCAAAGTTCTGGCAGAACTCCTCCCTTTCAGGAACCAAGGCTCTTCTGTCATCTGAAAACTACCCAAAGGCTTTTCACAATGAAATCCAAAAGACAACTGCAAGCTTTGTTGTTTCGGCTGTTCTGGTCTAACTGAAACAGCTCACAAGCAGTTTGCAAAACTTATACAGCATTTCTCTAGCTTTCTGGGGAAGCTGAGCAAACTTCAAAGGAAAGAGTGCTCTCTTGTGGTTGCAAGTCGTGTCAGATCAAGAATGCATATGTGCAAGCGTAACATAACTGCTTTTTTCGCCCTAAGAGAAGTGTGAGTTTCACAAACTGAACATGAGCATTTTCAAAACTATTTTGATCATGTTGCGTGTTTCTGCTCATTGCAGAAATATTCTGGTCAACATGAAAAGCACCTGCCTCAGATAAACAAATACAAAGATGATGCCCTGATTGGTCCCTATGTGGCTATTACTAGATGTCTACATAAATATTGGCTTACTTGATGGACCTTACACATTGCTTTATTTGGGGAACTGAAAATCCCTACTGACCATGCCAGATCTGTTCTTTGTTCTCTGGTTTGCCAGCAGCTTGCCAAGGAGAACAGGTGGACAAGAGATAAGAACTTTCAGCAGTATAAGGGCATAATGTCCTCATCCGTGCCTTTCCTCTAAAACAGTCTGTCAGGATCTTCTTCTGTGGCTGCTGGAGGGTCTTGGACTTTTTTCACATTGTTGTTCAAATGCTCCAGAGTTATACTTTTTTTTTTTTTTGAAAAACACAAACACATCTTCACAGTTAACTGAATTTCTTTTATTTTTTCCACCAACAGTTTAGGGATTTGAATATTTGGTCTGGGAGAGCTTTGGGAAGGAATGGATGTGAAAAAGTACAGGCATGTAGGCTCTATTAAAACTATTCTTTTGCTCAAAGTGAAAGTTTCCACCCTGTTCAGTCTTTCATGCAAAACTGCCTCAGAAGCACAAGTAACCGAAACAACATCCTCCACTCTGAGGAACACATCTATGTCTCTGCTGAGTCAGAAACCAGCAGCAATGATGTCAAGTGTGCACTTTTAAGTCAGCCTTTGTATCTTTGCTGACCTATTCTGTGGATTCAAAAAACAATGGTAATCTTCAAAGTCTGATGAAGATACAGGCAGATTGTTCCAGATAGACATAAGCAAAAACAATCCTGGACTCTGGTTTATGCCAGGGGTAGCATCAACACCAAAATGGTTCAAAAGCCATGGCAACTATCCATTTACTTTCTCCTCTGTCACCAACACAGACTAGCAAGAGCTGGTGTTTGAGGCTGAAACTTTTGTAGCATTACCTAAGAGATACCTGACGCATTTCCTGAGGGTTTGAGATCTTTTCCCGTCAGAACTAAATGTCTTTCTAAAATATGTGCCATAGCTGAGATTGAAGCTATTGGTGTCAAGCAGGAATTACAGGGGAACAGTCAGTACGTGCAACTAATTTCTGATCAAATAATTCTTCCTTTTAAAGTATCTTCAGAAATAGTTGAACAATACAGGCTTTTGAATACTGCTTGCACTATAAACTTTGCTATCAGAAAGGTCTCCAATTAGAAATGTTTTCAGAAATGAATGCTTAAATGAGAGAAGCTCATTCCCTGTAACACTGAGGCTAGGACTTTAAGTTCTCTTAAAACAAAAAGGATGTTTGTCTCTATGCAAATATATGAAGTAGGAAATGGACATTTGATTTGTGTCATCATTAGATTTAAAGTGCTGTTCTGTGGTGGTATTCCTGTAAGGAAATGGATGCATGCCTCTTGGGGTTTCTCAGCTCTCCATGACCTTGACTGAAATCTAGCTACATTCAAAAGGGTTATGTTTCAGTACTGTCATGCAAATGCAGTATTCCCTGCTGCCAGACTCCTTTTCCATGTTTACTGTAAGTGCAGGTCACCAACACTTCCCAGAGTGTCAGAATTGCACCTGTGTTAAACAGACATCCACTCTTCCTACAGAAAAATCCATACTGTACAGAAATACGTGAAAAAAATCACAGGTAAACGTTATTTGTTAATGTCTGTCAAACAGACTCTGCAGTCTAATTTTGTTTGTGTGCAAAAGAAATAAGAAAATATGCCACAGGCTTTTGTTGAATGTCGTATCTTGTTGACAATCAAACATTACTTGCTCCAAAAGGGATTTGCCCCTGGGCAGGGAGCCAGCACAAGGCCAACACACCTTATGTCCCATTGAACATCCTTATTGAGAGTGCAAGCAGGATCAAAGCCATGTATCATCCCCACACCAACATCTACACAAAGCAGGGCCTTCTCAACACACCTACATGTGTAGACTCGGAGAATGTAACGGGACTGGCCCACCCAAGGGAAATGCTAATATGCATTCTTTTTAGTTTTAAGAGTAGGTTAACACGATGTAGATAACGTTACTCTTCTAAGGCAAGCCTTTGATCTTCTTTCTTACACTGTTTCTCCAATTAACTCCTCTTCACACCTTTTCCTGGATGATGCCTTGACTCCAGACTGCAATATCCTCCATGTCGATACAAAGCAGATGGCCTGTTTTATTTTCCATGTGGTACAAATCAGGCATTATTCACTGCTCTACAATGGCAGAGGTTTAGGTGCAGCTCTCGCTTGTAGCCATAGACGGAAAGACATGGTCTATGTGAACCTCATGAGGTTGAACAAGGCCAAGTGCAAGGACCTACTCCTGAGGTGGAGCAATCCATAGTTTCAGAATGGGATGGGGGATTATTTGATTGAGAGCAGCCCTGTAAAGAACGACTTGGGGGTGCTTATTGATGAGAAGCTTGACATGAGCCAGCAACGCATGCTTGTAGCCCAGGTGGCCAACTGCACTGGCCTTCTGCATCAAAAGAAGTGTGGCCATTTCATTCTGGGACTATCAGCAAAACAGAAGTGGTATATGATGAGCCAATAAAAGGTGGAGGGAAAACTAAATTTTTTATGTTAAAATGGTTTCAATAATTAGTTTTTCTGTAATCTTTGTTCAATGTAACTCTGCTTGCTCATGGTTCCACAAGTCTCCCTTATCTTTTCAGTACATATCCAGGATCTGAAGACAACTTGAAACATAGCTCTGAAATTTGTTCTTCACACAGTAAGTATAAATGTCAATAAAGTAGGCTTTCAGGAGAGAGAGCAGTTGTCCTATCAAAACAGTTCACATTTAATAGAAGTGTTTGGTATACTAAAAAAAAAAATTCCCTTGCAGAAAAAAACAGTTCTCAAATGTGTTTTATCACAATACCTTGGGCATGTAGAGTACATCTCTGTAGACAGATCCATTTCTCATTCAGTGACACTTCATATCATCAGTGGCTTCCTTTGATACTCATGCTCTAAAATGGTAGTTAAGACATCACTCATTCAAGGGAGTAGTGACTACAAAAAAAACCTGGAATCTCAGAGGACTCATGCTTGACAGTAGGAAAAAACACTCTTACTTGTGTATGGCTATATCCAATCTGGCTTATGGGCTCAAAGTATTACTTTCAGCTCAGACAGTTGAAATAGAACAAGGATTTCAGCACCAGGGCAGTTCTGTGGTAGAATTACATTATCACAATTGGCATTAAGACAAGATAAGGGCTTCAGATAACATAGCATTTCAGGATAGAACTGAGATACACCGAGTATAACAGTGAAGTTGTAAGGATGACTGTAAATGACTGTAAGGTCTCCAGGCATCTACTATGTACTAGGAAAAGCAATGCAAAGAGAGAGACTTTTGGGCTTGTAGTCATTTGCTGGCATTTCTAGGAAATACGCAAACAAGCATGGGAACACGTGGTACTACGCTCATACAAATAAAGCACAGATGACCCCCTTATCCCCATCACAAGCTTATCAGTCCCCTAAAACCCAAGGACTTGATGATTATTTCTTGACTCGATCAAATAATGTTTGCAAACAGATTCAGATGCACTCAGTCATGATTAGAGTAAGGATTACTGGAGAATAGGAGAGGGTGCATGATATGTTGTAAACTAAATAAGGTCATTCTTTTGGTCAACATTAACAGAAACCTACTCTTATTTTGCCTAAATGGAGTCTTTTAGAAGTTATATATTTACACGAAACTAACTATGCAGGTCCCAGTTGCAGGCCATAGACACGGAGAGGCAGCTCCAAAGGGAATTCTTCTCCAACACCTACCTCAGGGCAGGATAAAGCTTCCCGTAGAAGCCTATTTCTCTCCTTCAGCTACAGAGAAAGTTTAAAGAACTTGCGCACGCAACGTGTCTAACTTTCTGACAGCTAAACCAAATTAAGGAAAACTTGTTTCCACCCCTAGGAGAACTTTGTACTGAAGGCTTTGTACTGAACTGGAATGACCCTTCTAGATCCTACAGTTAGACTCTTCAGATCAAAAGGTAGCAGGTAGAAAATTACCTTAAGTTTCGTCCTGTGAGGACATCCTGTCAAGGGATGCCTCGGTTATGCAGCAACATTAAAGTGCCAGGCACGATCAAATTACAGAAACACATTAGGGTGTTCCAGGAAACAGCTGTTCAACCCAGCACTTAAGGAACTTGTAAATTGATTTCAGCTGTATATGTGATGAATATCCATGTCACGGGTAAAAGTGAGCAACAAAACTACGTGTGCACATCCCGAGATTCCTTTGCACTGTAGTTTTAGCTGCAATTGTATGTATGAGACATAAAATCACGGGTAATTGAACAGCAGCTTATGTCCAGAAGGTAGCTGGGGAAGTACGGGGTTGTGGTACTGGAGGCCATGAAATGCAACCTTGTAATGACAGGGTGTGGTGAGAAAGTGAGCAGTGAGATAGCTGGGACTACTGTGTGGAAGAACAGAAAAGACTTATGCCCTTTGGAGACAAGAACGATGTGAAACCACAGACTAAACGGCAAGGGCTTTCACTCAGCCAACCAAGCCAGGGATTACACTTTACAGCCGGAAAGTGCCAGTGGAGATGCTCCTTCTCCAACAAGGGACAGTTGCCCTGTACCTGGGCAGCTCCCAGGCCGGCTCTCCTGCCCAGGTAGCTCCCCGGCCTGGGCTAGAAATAATCTGAAAATTATCTGGAAATAAGGTGGAGAGGTGGCAGTGAAAGGGGTTGAAACACCACCAAGACTGGCAGATGAGAAGCTCAACATGAGCCAATAACGTGTGCTTGCAGCCAGCCCAGAAATGCAAAAGTATCCTGGGCTATCAAAAGAAGTGTGGCCAGCAGGTCAAGGGAGGTGATACAGAATCATGGAATCAGAATAGTTTGGGTTGGAAGGGACCTTAAAGATTATCAAGTTCTAACTCTCGTGCCATGGGCTGGGTCATGTCACACTAGATCAGGCTGCCAAAGGTACCATCCAACCTGGCCTGGAACACCTCCAGGGATGGGGCAGCCACAGCTTCCCTGGGCAACCTGTGCCAGTGCCTCACCACTCTCATTGTGAAGAAATTCTTCCTTATCTCTAGTCTCCATCTCCCCCTCTCCAGTTTTTACCCATTGCCCCATGTCCTATCACCACAAGCTTTTGTGAACAGTCCCTCCCCAGCTTTCTTGTAGCCCCTTCAGGTACTGGAAGGTCGCTATAAATTCTCCTCGGAGCCTTCTCTTCTCCAGGCTGAACAACCCCATCTCTCTCAGCCTGTACTCGTATGAGAGGTGCTCCAGCCCTCTATTCATCTTTGTAGCCCTCCTCTGGCCCCATTCCAACAGCACCATATCCTTCTTATATTGAGGACAGGCCGAGGGGTAACGGTTTTAAGCTTAAAGAGGGGAGATCTAGGTTAGATATCAGGGAGAAATGTCTTCCTGTGAGGGTGGCGAAGCACTGGCACAGGTTGCCCAGGGAAGCTGTGGCTGCCCCATCCCTGGAGACGTTCAGGGCCAGGTTGGATGGGGCCTTGGGCAGCCTGGTCTGCTGGGAGGTGCCCCTGCCCACGCCATGGGGGGGGCTGGAACAGGACGATCCTTCACCATTCCATTAGTCCTCCATGACTCCCGTCCCCCGCGGCTTCCAGGAGCCGGGAAGGGGCCGAGCTCCGGCGGGTTGGGGGCGGGGGAGGGCGGTACCGCTTCCTGGACGTGGCGCGCGCGGCGGCGGAAGCGCCTCCCCCCTTCCCCCCAGCCTACTGAGTCGCCGCCGCCATCGCCCCCCCCCCCCCCCCCCCACCCTCAACCCCGCTTCGCGCGCGCGGCCCCGCCCCTGAGGCGGCGGCGGGTGCGGCCGGGGCCGGGGAGAGGGTCCCCCGTGCGGCTCCGCCGGGCCCCATGCACCCCAGGTGAGCGCGGCGCGGCCGCTCGGGCCCCGGCGGGGAAGGGGAAAGGGGGCCCCGAGGGCTTCGGCGACGGACCCCGCCGTTGGCCGCGCCGCTTCGGTGCCGCGAAAAGGGGAGCGAGGGAGGGTGGCGTGCCGGGCTTCGCCCGCCTCTGCAGGGGGAGCCTTGGGCTGTGGGGGATCCCTGCCCCGGCAGTGGGGGGATCCCTGGAGCAGGAAGGGATCCCTGTCCCGGGGGAAGGGGAGAGCGGGGATCCCTGGAGCAGGAAGGGATCCCTGTCCCGGGGGAAGGGGAGTTGTGGGATCCGTGGGAGTAGGGGTGATCCCAGTCCTGGAGGCAGAGGAGCAGGGAGGCGTCGCTGTCCCAGGGGCAGGGGAGTGGGCTGGTGCCAGTGCCAGAGACAGAGGAGCGGAGAGGGATCTCTGTGGAAGGAGTGGGGGGAGATCCCAGGGACAGAGGAGCAAGGAGGCATCGCTGTCCCGGGAGTGACAGGAGATCCCTGTGCCAGGGGCAGAGGAGCAGGGAGGAGTCCCTGTCCCAGGAGTAGGGGGAGATCCCTGTCCCAGGGGCAGGGGAGTAGGGAGGGTTCCCTGTCCCGGGGTAGGGGAGATGGGGGAATCCCTGTCCGTAGGCAGCCAGAGCCCTCACCGTGCTCCTGCAAAGGCGTTCCTGGAGGCACACAGGGTGGTTGGCAGGGATAGGAGAGCGTGGGATGTGAAAACTGGTCAGAAATGAGGTGAAAGTCAGCTATTTCATTTTTGCTGCTCAGATCTTAGGGTTCACTTGGGTTGTTTTGGTGTATTTGGCCAATTTTTTCAAGGTTAGCTGTACCTTTCCTTACTGGAATGGCAATCCAAGCTCCAGCTCTCCCATGAGTACTGCAGAGCTTGGGCCTTTGGGCTGCAGAGGGTGTGTGAGAGGTTCAGGTCAGTATGGAAGCCGTTCGGTCCTGTTGCCAGGATTGTGACCAGTGTGAGGGCAGCTGGTCTTTCTGACCCTCTAAAGCAGTGCTTAGAATCATAGAATCACTAAGTTGAAAAAGAACTTGGAGATCATCAATCCCAACCATACCTTTCCCTAAGCACTTCATCTACCTGTCTTTTAAACACCTCCAGATATGAGTGATGGGGACTCAACCACCTCCCTGGACAGTCTGCGCCAATGCCTGATAACCCTTTCAGTGAAGAATTTTTAACTTATGTCCAATCTGAATCTTCCATGGCACAACTTGAGGCCATTCCCTCTCATCCGGTCATCTATAACTAGGGAGAAGAGACCAACACCCACCTTGCTACAGCCTCTTTTGAGATAGTTATAGACAGAACTGGTGCATGCACAGGAGTGCCCAGGATGAGCAGACCTAAGGCCAGGCAGAGCTTGCAAAACTGTTGTCAAGTGGGAGGTGACTGTGTCTCCTTGTTGTCCCTCTGCCTCTGTGCTGGTTCTGGCAGCTAGAGACTCCAGAAGATGGATGGACCCTGAGATGATTTGGTTTCTCCCAAGGCAGGGGGTTTTAGTTGTTGGGCAGTCTGGGAGTTTCTGCAGCTTTACAACCACTCATGCGATATGCACCCACTTGAGTAGCTTGAGAGATGCAGGCACTCGAAAGGCACTGGTTGTTTACTCTGAAATAACATGTCATCCACAGTGCTAGCTTTTAATGTTATTGGAGTATGTGCCATGTCTACAGAACCAGACTGAGGTAGCCTGTTGAAACTATAGAATCGAAGAATGATTTGGTTTGGAAGGGACCGCAAAGATCTTATTCCAGCTCTCTTGCCATGGACAGTGATTCCTTCCACTAGACCAGGTTGCTCAAAGCCCCATCCAACCTGGATAAGATGGCTCTTCTTCAGAGGTGACTCTTGTCACTGTTGGCCTGATTCAGACTGATGGTGAATTAGACATTTTGTGTCTATTGCCAGTTTTAAGTTATCTTCCTCCCTTCTCTCCCCTGACTTTGGTTTTTGAACGTGAATGTAGTGTCCAGAAGTCATGAAATGTAAATCAGATACTGTTGTCTCAGTACTTGTGACTTTGAGCTTGCAGATTCATCTGTGTTCACAATATTTGAATCACTGTGCATTTAACTACAAGGAGGGAGACTTAAGTTTTCTGGATGGCAAGGAAAAAACTATAGTCTGATTTGTCTTTTTGAACTGGGTTGTTGATATCTGTCATGATGCCTATATATTGATCATGATGTCATCACAGGGTGAGTGATTGATGTGCTTTAAGCTGAGCTTTCTAAGGCAGAGTTTCTACATGTCAGTATCTGATTTTGAGTTTGTTTGCTCAGTCCTTCCTCACCACATTACAGTCAGTAAACAGGGATGCTCTTGTTTCTCTTTCTTTTTTTCCCTCCTTTTCTGTTCCCTGCTCCCCAGGATGAATGAAATGAACTTAAGTCCTGTAGGGATGGACCAACTGACCTCATCGTCTGTGAGCAATGCCTTGCCTGTCTCCGGGAGTCACTTGGGATTGGCAGCATCACCCACTCACAATGCCATACCGGCACCAGGTAATGGGAAAAGCTCTGTCAGAGTATCACAGCTCATGCGCTATGTTTTACTGTCACAGGAATATTTGTCACTGGGTAGCAGGTGATGTAGAATTGGGAAAGGGTAGACCATAAACAATTGCTTATGCAGGCAAAGTGAGAGGGGTGTGTGCTTCCCAGGCTTATGCCTTAATGGCAGACTCACTTTGTTCTAATGGGATGGTTTACACTGTGGATTGGTGGGTGGTAGCAGAATCCTTTGAAATATGAACTGTAGTTCCAAATCTGTCTCTGTCCATGTCTGTCTTGAAAATGGTGATTTTTCACCCTTAAAGTAAAGCTGCTTTCCTAGCTTCTTTTTTTTTTTTTCCCTTTCCCCAGGGAGCTACACAGTAGAAGCAGGCCTTACCTAATATACCCTGAGAAGATCTAGCTACATTCAGGCATTCCTCACAGTGCTGTGATAACTGTGATTATTTCTTTGAAGCTTGCCACTTTACTTTGGCAGTACCATAGTGTACTTCCATGGGAAGCTCCTGAGGATTTAGTAATCTCTTTGTTTGTTTGTGTGTTCATAAGCTCAAATAGTTCCATTGAACATAAATGTGTATTTCCTTTTTCAGGCTTGCCTGTTGCAATTCCAAACCTGGGCCCCTCCTTGAGTTCCTTGCCCTCTGTTTTGTCTCTGATGCTCCCAATGGGTATTGGGGATCGAGGAGTGATGTGTGGTATACCAGAGAGAAACTACACCCTACCTCCACCACCATACCCTCACCTGGAGAGCAGCTATTTCAGACACATTCTACCTGGTAAGTGCTCTGGTGCTGATGGATGGGAACAGAGACAGAAATTATTTCAAGGAGCCACCTGTTTCTGTCCTGAAGCAGGCAAGACTGACTGTTCCGCAGAGCTGTAAATTCCTGAAGTTTTTCTGGAGTTTGTTATTTACACACTTGCACATCTTTATTTTCAGGTCCCTGTTTCTACGTATGTACGTGAAGAGAATTGCAGGGCCTTTTCTGCTTAAACTGAACCAGTAGCCACTCTACCTCCTGATTTGTTTTTAAGATTAACAAAAAGAAGTCATGCCTGATTTCCATCTCAAATAATTTCAGTGTGAAAACTGGTTTATTTTTCTTCCTGTAGTGTGAAGCAGTACTTGGTATGTGCATGATGGTAGGTTACAGTAATTCAAAACTCAAAGACCAAGCCATCAGCTGAAGAGTTTGTGCTCTTTCCTACCCCTTTAGCCCATGGCATAGATTTTCTTCATTTTTTTTTACTGTTCTTCTGAGCTGGAATAATTCACGCAGAAGTTTATTTTTCCTTTTCTAATCTGCTTGATGTTTAGCCTAATGGTCTACAAGATGCTTAGGTCAGTCAACTTACTGCCTCCAAGGGTCTTCCTTGTTCAAGCCACAGGGTAGCATAGCATGCAGAAATATTTGGCGCAGCTGATTAAATTAAGCTACCCATTTGTTGATTTATCTGTTTTTAATGGGGTTATGTTGCAGAAAGAGTATCCATGCTTGCATGCTTGTATAATAACTGACATGTTTGAATGGAAAACTTTTAGAGAACAAATGGCTTATAAAGTTCAAGGCCAGGAAGAAACATGCTGACTCAAATCTTGCAGAATCTACAAAATCTGTCTCCGCTGGAAGCACTGTTTACTTGATTGTGCTGATGTATTTCTTCCAAAGAGTTTTTCTTAGCTTTGCCCAACAAGAGAAGTTGGAAATATATAAATACAGGTTAGTGTTTCTTTGTATCTTGAGTTCCAAGGGTGTTTGACATTGAGGATCTTTCCAGAAAACCTGTTGGGGTTTCTGATTAAATTTAAGCTATTTTTTTAGGAGAGAAAACATACGTTCCATCTAAGGAGAGCAGACAACTCATGATACCTTTGGGAGATGTTATCGTGGTCTTTCAGAATTGCAGTTGATGATCTCTGAGATGGACAGTTGTGTCACTTAGTCCTAGAGAAATGAATAGTCGTTGTTAAATACCTAAGCAAAAAGAGTGTATCCTGGAGAACTGTTTCCACTTCTCCTAGCAAGGATGAACAAGGATTATCAAATGCTAGATTCCACTATCAGTCCTTCATCCTTTGTGAGCTATTTCTTGAGAGTGAAAAATTGTACCGAAAATGTGAAGAACCTCTCTCTCTGATTCTGTTTCTATACTGAGGTGCATAGATTAGGTACTGCTGGAAACCTGGCTGTTCAGAGTTCAACAAATGACTGGAAACTTGCTCTGTTGGATGGAAGTTCTTTATTTGTTGTCAAATGATACTTTGACCAGAGTGCTGGGTTGGCATATGTTTGAGCGCCATGTTTTAGAATTAGTGGTTTTTAATTGGACATAATGTAAAGAGCATGTTTTCAGGGATCTGGGTCTTAGTGCACTGTGCTGCAACAATAGGGTATTTTTGTTCAAGATTTGAGAACTGATGTCATCTCACTTCTCTCATTCTATCAGGTATCTTATCCTACTTGGCTGACAGACCTCCACCTCAGTACATCCATCCCAACACTATAAATGTTGATAGCAATCCAGCATTGTCAGTCTCCAGCAATCCCTCGGCCCTAGATCCCTACCAGCCCAGTGGAACTGTGGGCCTGGAACCAGGCATTGTCTCCATGGACTCCCGCGCAGTGAACACACATGGTGCTCAAAACCTGCACCCTACTGACAGCCATGATGTAGCACTGGATACTACAATCACTATGGAGAGCATTTCAAGAGTGAGTAGCCCCATCTCCACAGATGGGATGACAGAGGAGCTGACAATGGATGACGTAGCCGGGGATCATTCACAGATCCCGAATGGCTCTCAGAGCCATGAACCTTTAGCCGTAGACACGGTGGGGAGTAACTTGACGTCGGATGCTGTGGGACATGGTGGTGTCATTCCCATTCACGGTAGCACTTTGGAACTCCCTGTCGTCATGGAGCCTGACCACATTGCCGGGCGGGTGACAGGAATATCGGACAGCACACTAAATGACTCCATTCATACTGTGGCCATGAGCACCAACTCTGTGAGTGTGGCGCTCTCTACCTCACACAACCTAGCTTCCCTGGACTCAGTAGCCTTGCACGAAGTGGGCCTCAGCCTCGAGCCGGTGGCAGTGTCTTCCATAAATCAGGAAGTAGCCATGGGGCCAAGTCATGTGGACGTGTCTGCAGACAATCTTGCCTTTGTACCATCCTCTCTGCAAATGGAAGACTCCAACTCAAACAAGGAGAACATGGCAACCTTGTTTACTATATGTGAGTGGGCATTTCTTGCTTTTCTCAGAGTGGAGTTTGTTATGTAGCTCTTGTCTGGTAGGATGACAGGAGTCTTGTTGACAGATTTTTGGTGAAAGAAACTTGGTTATTAAATAGTCCATGAAAGCTGGGCAGTCTGCAATAGCAGATTAACCTTGCCCAAGTGATGCTGGTTGGAAGTAGACATAATATGATGTTTTAACATCCTTCTCTTTGTATCTATCTCCCATGTTGCCTTGAGGCTGGCGGACAAGTTTGTTATGAACTTCTTGCCTTTTATGGATATACTTATATTGTCCTTTGTAATGAGACTTGTATTTTAAAGTCACATCACAAATGATTCTTCCTGCTGCATTTTAAAAAAGCCACCACCGCAAGCTGTACATTTATTTTGTGGTGTGGGTGTAGTTGTTGAGTCTAATATTACATGATTTTGCAAAATTTTTTTTAAACCATGGACTATTGTCATGAAAGTTGTTCTTAACAGGATCTGCAGGAAAAAAAAAGAGCAGAGAGGGAGGGTAGTTTTCAATATTTGTAGTTATTCTCATCGAAGAACTTTAGTCAGATGTTAGTTGATCTCTTAGGAAGAGAGGAGCACTGGATATTGCATCCTCTTGATCCTGATATCGTTCAATGAGTGGTGTTTCAGAACTGTGAAGTTCTCCTTTGCTGGGACAGAAATTTGAACTTCCACCCACAGAATGTCTGGCTTCTGGCCACTAAAGCGTAAGGCCAGCTTTTTGTGTTCAGTTTTATTAGTCGCATTGCTGAGTGCCACTCTTGCACACAGTCTGGCCGTACAGCTGCCAGAGCCTTACAACGAGCTTTGCCTGCAAAACATTTTTTAAGAAATGGAACTAAATAGTGCCTTGGTTAGTGATGGGAGAGGTGCAGTTCAGAATGGAGCGTCCAGTTAGACACTTGAAATGAAACTTCTATTCTGTGGGATAAAATGTAACTTAAAATCAGGTGGTTGTGGCACCATGATGAATTAGCAACATCCTAGAGGAAGAGCTTTACAGCTGATGCACTGAGAAGTTCTTAAAAGCGGCTGTTGTGTGTTGAACAAATAACAATCAAAATAGTATGATATCAAATATGTTCATTATGAATTCACTTCTCTTGTTCACCTAAGTGAGATTTGATATGTCAGCTTATTGCCACTATACTTAGCAAGAGTTCTAAGGTGTTTCCCAGGTGGTGTTTCCCAGTGGTAGGATGTTATAACATGTAGAGAGGTAGGTATTGATCTCTTCTCCTAAGTAATATGTGATAGGACAAGAGGAAATGGCCTCAAGTTGCACAAGGGGAGGTTCAGATTAGACATAAGGAAAAATTTCTTCACTCAAAGAGTTATCAGGCACTGGCACAGGCTTCCTAGGGAAGTGGTTGAGTCCCCATTCCTGGAGGTATTTAAAAGACAGGTAGATGAGATACTCAGGGATATGGTTTAGTGGACAGGTATGGTTAGACTCGATGAACTCAACGGTCTTTTCCAACCAAACAATTCTGTGATTCTGTTGCATGCCCAGTGTTTTCATGTGATTGGCAGAAGAGATCTTTGACTTGGGAAGGTTTAGATTTTAACTTTTCGTTGTTCTTTTAAAACTTCTCCTGAATAAAATATGAATTTTTGCCCAAATAGGTGACAACAAGGAAGAGGAACTAGTTTAGAGCCTACTGGTGGCTTTCACTCATTGAGAAGGCAGGAGTTAGGGCCTTCTTCAAAAAACCTTCTAGACCGTTCCTAAGCGGGAACTAAAAAGCATGCCTTTGCTACAGTCCTAGATGTCTGTGAAACTTTTAAGTAGAGCTTTTTTTGATCCTCTTTTCTTACAATTCTGGGTACCCAAATCAGAGAAGTAATCACTGTGATTTTTTTAATTTTTTTTTTTTTGCATTATTTGATAAGGACAGAAATAGAAAGGAAATGGTATATTTTGCTTCCTGTAGAAAGCAGAATTTTTTTTTCAACTTCTTAAGAAGTATGAATCCCTACACCTTTCCAAGTGGCAGCATCACATGCATAGAACTTGCTTTCTTCCTGTTTGCTTCTCCTTGGGTCCACCATAGTGGTGTGTCCCAGATAATGGTTAAAAACAACTGTTCTGTGTAGTGTTTCTCATTACTCAGGCCTAGTTGTCATCACTATGCTCCTACATGTCATCTCTGCACGTGAAGCAATTCTTATGTAGGCTCTACCTAATAATTTTCTGAATACCTCTCTACCTGTAATTGTGTAGTTGCTTGAACTGTATTCCGTATGGGGTCAGATTCTGGTGCCCTGACATATGGAAGGTGGGTCCCAAAAATATCTTCAAACAAACAGTACCGGAGCTGCTCTTTAAGCCTGCTGAGGACTGCTTCTGCGATAGGTCTTTTATACCGGAGTTTGGCCTTAAAGAGACTGAAGAATGTCTTTGTGGAGATTTTGCTTAATTAGCTGAGCATCTTTCTTCAGAAGAAGAATGATATTTCAGGAGTGTGGTTACTGAGTAAGTGTTGATTTCTCCATTCACACAGAACTAGAATAACATATTTTTTCTACATGAGAGCAATTTATGCTGTACTTTTTACTGAATTTATTAGACTGAGGATTTGGAGTGGTTTATTTTTCAGCAGTTTATTTTTCATATTGGGAAAGAGATGTTACTCATCCTTCTTGGACTTCTGGTTTTGTTCTATTAAGTGGCATTCCGCAGAGGTGTGCTGTATGAGGTTATTGCAGTAGGTCCTTCAAAAGCAGCAGTGAGGATGTGACTTGGGGATACGGATACCTGGGAGTTGGAAAGAGGGGATGAGTCTGTAAGTCGTGCATGGGATGCCACACGATGACGAGGAGCTAGATTGCTTGCCTCTGGGAATTGGTGGGCCCAACGGGATGCATAGTGACATGAGCTACGGGGAGGGATTCCTTATAGTTTTCCAAGACCTTGTAAGGCATCCAAGGCTAAGGATTGTATTTCAAGTGTTGTATGTGCCCGGTACCATGTGTGGCTTAGATATCCATAACATCAGAAATTGTGGATCCAGTTTGACTGGTTGTAACTAACACTGTGTGAGTTGGACTGGCCCTGAAACAAACAGCTGTGTGTTTGAGATGCAGCATCGCTGCAAAGTGAGTGAGAAGTTCTGATTGTTGTGCGTTGTTAATTTGTTCTGTGTTCCGTGAATTGTTTAGCGTATGATTGAGTGCTGGAGTTTGGCAGGAATTTAAACCTTTGGATACTGGTGGGGAGAGAAGCGGGTGTGCTGGGGTGGGCTCAAGTAGCCGACCTGTGCCGCCAAGGAGTTTCAAGTACTATGCAGGTAAAACTAGGCAGGACAGCTTGCTCACTCTGAAAAGCAAGGGGCACTTCCAGAGTCAAAGCGCTTGGAGTTTCAAACATTTATAAAACTTAAAAATTAGTTTTGAAAATATCTAGCAAAAAGGGAAAGAGAAAAAAAATGGAGAAACCTAGCCTTGTGGCTGTGTGTGTGTATGGGTGCCCCCACTTGTGCTTCTTTGCTGAGTCTGTGGGAGTTAAACATGTTATCTCCGGAGGGAGATACTGGATTATGAACAATTCTATTCATATGACAATAATGAGCAAACTGGCTATTATAGGGACTCCTAAACAGGCTTTATTAAAAGATGGGAGAAATTATCCGTAAAATTTTAAGAGTACCAACTGTTGATTTATCCAAAATTTGTTGTGTGATTATTTCTGCAGACAATGTTATTGTGTATAATTGAGGAGCAATACATTCAGGTTTGGTATACGTGTGCGTATATTATGTTTATCAGTAGTGTAAGAAAGGCTGAACTGTTGCCTAATTGGCAAGGACAAAACTTAATGTAATTTGATGGAAAATGTGATCAATAGTGGAAAAGAAAGTTTGGTTCCACAAATCTGGGACCTTAAGGGGAAAGACCGGGAATGGGTTAAAGAATAGTGTAAAGAAAGTTTTCAGTGAAAAGAGAGAAAGAGAGAAAGAAAGGAAGAAAGGAAGGAAGGAAGGAAAAGACAAAGTAAAGACACTAAAAATGGAAAACAAAAGAGCCCTCTGGGGTGTGTATTAACACATTAGAAGGATGTTGTTTGGAATTGGGAGCACTGAAAACAAAAAGACCCTTACTAAATATTGTAATCAATGGTGGCTGCTTTACAAATTTGATGATGGGGCAAAAATGGCCATTTAATTAGCCAACAGATTACAACACTGTCTTACAGTTAATATTGGTTTTGAGGAGAGAAGGAAAGTCGGATGAAGTGTCTTACAAGGATATGCTTTTAACCCTCCATAACAATCTGGAGTGATAAAGGGACTGTGGAATTGTGGCCCCCCTCCCCACCCAGGACCCTCTGGCGCTTGCCCTTGAATGAGAAAATAACAAGGAATCTGGAGGTAAACTGAGGCAATGTTCAGTGTGCAGCATTTGACAAAAGTGCACAAAGTTAAACAAAACTCACCAGGCACCAGAACAAGATCTATCTGATCTGTTTAAGCCTCCCCCTCAATCACAGGAACAAGATGCCGACTCGGAAAGGACTCCCACTCCTCTGGATAGCCCTGTATCCTTCCACATCAGAAAAAGTCTGCTCCAATGGTCCTGCAGGCAGCTCTCTGGGAGGCAGTAGGACCTGATGGAGAGCCAATGCTAATCAAGGTACCTTTTCCATCGTCAATTTAGAAGCATGGAAAGGGTCGCCCAAGACCACCAGAATGATCCATATTATATACAGTTAAGCAAGGTCCTTCCGAGTCACCATCTGAATTCCTGGATTGATTAAGGGATGCAGTGTACCACAGCACACCGCTGGATCCTGGGTCAGAGGTAGGAATACAGCAACTAGTTTCTTTGTTCTTGGGTTGCTCAGTAGCTGATATCAGTCATAAATTTCCAAAAGCTGCATTCCGTAGGAGATAGGAACCTGCAAGTATTGTTGAATGAGGTGAAAAAGAAATGAAAGAGAGCAGAGTAATCAGAAAGGACAGATAGTGACCCATGTGAAGGAGGATTGATGGAGATCTGGGAAATCCACCCTAGCAGATCCTCTGGTTATAGTGAAGCTATGGAAAGAGTAAAATAAGGTAGAATTTTAATCAATGCTGAGGCAACATATTCAGTTTTAAACCAAGCTTTGATACCCCTGGGAAATGACTACATGATGGTAGAGGATGCAACTGGCCGAAGAGAAAAGGCACATTTTTGCAAACCTTTGAAATACAAATTGGGGAAACAATGGGGAATACACCAATTCCTGTACATGTTCCAATTCCCCGAAGGCACATTTGGGGAGAGATTTATTAGAACAATTAGGGGCTGTGATTAAATTTGAAAAAGGAGAAATTACTCTGGAGGTAAACTATCAACAATACATACAAATAATGAGATTATCTCTAGCTAATGTGCCCACAGGAGGAAAGGTTGACCAGGAAATTATGAACCAGGTATACCCTGGGTTATGGGCCACTGATGTGTCAGAAAAAGTAAAGAATGCTCCACCTGTTGAGGTCAAATCAAAGAAGGGTGGCAACTGGTAAGAATTAAATAAGATTCTCTAAAGAGAGAAGACAGGGAAGAAATTTGGCCAATACCTGTCTGTAAGCCTGATGGATCATATCAAGTAGTCCAAGACTTATGAGCTGTAAATAAAATAATAAAGACCTCTGTCCGGTGGTGGCAAACCCATATACTTTATTAACTGTATTGACACCTGAACTAATTTAGTTTACCATTTTAGACCTGAAGGATGCCTTCTTTTGCCTCCCTCTCCATGAGGCCAACCAGATAATATTTGCATTTGAAGGGGAGAATCTCAAAAGTGGATGCGGAAATCAGCTTACTTGGACAGTATTACTGCAGAGTTCAAAACAGCCCTACTATATCTGGCAATCAACTTGCAAAATATCTTGAGTCCTGAGAAACTCTGTCTGAGGAAGAAAAACTGTTACAGTATGTGGACAATATCCTGATTGCCACCAGGACGAGGGACGCTTGCATGACCTGGACGGTGAGTCTATTGAATTTTCTAGGACTCCAGAGATATTTGGAATCCAAAAAGAAGGCCCAGATAATGCAGCGCAAGATGGTTTACCTGGGCTATGAAGTCAGTGCTGGACAGAGGACTTTGGGACAAACCCAAAAAGAGGCAATATGCAAACTCCAAGATGGCAAACAGTGAGAGAGTTATGAATTCTGGGAATGACTGGATGGTGCTGACTGTGGATGGACTGCTTGTTAAACTCCTGTACACATTAACAACCACTGAACAGAAACACCTTCAAAGGAATAAAGAAGCTATACAGGTTTCTGGACTACTGAAAAAGGCCCTGATGTCAGCTCCAGCCTTGGGACTCCCAGATGTGAGTAAGCCATTTTTTTTCTCCTCTAATATTGGCACAGGATCTGGGTCTGTATCACCAAGCAGTTGTCTACTTCTCCAAGCAATCGGCCACAACTGCAAAAGGTTGGACTGGATGCCTGCGAGCGGTTATGGCTGTAATCCTAGATACCCAGGAAGCCTGAAAATTCACCCTGGGCCAGAGAATGATTATGTTGGTGTCCCATACGATGTCTGCTGTGTTGGAAGTGAGAGGCAGACACTGGCTTTCTATACAAAGGTTCTTGAAATACCAGACTGCAATGGTAGAAAATTGTAATTATTAACATTGTCGATTCAGCCTCTTTTCTTAGCAGAAACGCAGGGGAACCAGTACATTGTGACTGACTGGAAACTATTGAGGCGATATACTCGAGCCACCCGGACTTAAAAGGACAGACCTATGAAAAGTGCTGAAGATTGGTTCATGGATGGAAGCAGTTATGTCCTAAGCAGTAAAAGACATTCTGGATATGCCATTATCACTAGTCGAGGCATAACAGAGTTATGACTTTAACCCATGAATACCTCTGCACAGAAGGCAGAGATCATTGCTCTGACCTATGCCTTGGAGTTGGCTAAAGGCAAAGCTGCAAATATCTATGCAGATTCAAGGTGAGCATTCGCAGCTGTACGTGAGCATGGAGCAATCTGGAAGGAAAAAGAGTTATTGAACTCACAGGGTAAAAACATCAAATATGGACATCCTGAAACTATTGGAATCACTCCAGCTCTCTAAGAAGGTAACAACCATGCAAATCAAAGCACAACAGAAAGAGAATTCGGAACTGGAGAGAGGAAATGAGCTGGCGGACAGAGAGGCAAAACAGGCAGCCAAAAAGGAGGTAAAAACAGAAGGGGCTTTGACCCCTGATGGGCAAATCTCCCTGGAAGGAGAACCTGAATATACCAAAGAAGATCAAAAGCTCACTGCAGATTTGGAAGGGTCATATAATGAGGAGGGATGAGTTCTCACCCCACAAGGTAAATTAATCATGGGGTCTAGTAAAAGAGAAGCATAGAAAAAGGCATTGGGGAGCAGAGGCCTTGTAAAAATGCCTAATTAGAGAATTTGTAGCTAGAAATGTATACATTACTGTGAGACAAGTGACTCAGCAGTCTGATATTTGCCTCCAGACTAATCCCCAAAATACCTCCACACTGGAAATGGGCCAAATCAGGAAATGCAACGGGCCTGGATGACAATGGCAAATTGATTATTTTAGAACTTCCAAGAAAAGGAGGGTATTGATATTTGTGAGTACTAACCGATACCTTTTCAGGTTGGCCAGAGTCATTCCCTACCAGAACAGCCAAGGCTCGAGAGGTAACCAGAGCATTACTGCAAGAGATAATACACCATTCTGGGGTTCCAGTGACCCATCTGTCACTTTGAGATCCATCCAGACACTGATCAGAAGACTGTACTTATATATACTGGCCAAGGTTGTTTATGTTTGAGAACTGCTTGCATTTCTGTAGTAATAGATGAAACAATTATAGATAGCAAGAATCATTCTAATTTTTACATTTGTAATTTTGTTAAGATTGTTGGGTGTGACTTTTCTTACTTAGCACCAGTCGTATCCTACCAATTGATAAAGTCTAATTACACTATGTATCACAGTTTATCACCTGTACCTATTGAAATGAATCTTACACTGATAAAACAATTAATGAAACATCAGGATCTGATCAATATCTTGAATGAAGTCCGAGAAAGGGGGGAAAAAAGCTCTGATAACTGTCCACCATGACACAGAGGAAATAAACCTGAAAAGGGTAAGAGAAGATGTGAACCATCATTGGTGGGACATAGTATTTGGATGATCCCCCACTGCGACTGGCATGCTAAATAAGTTTTGTCACCCCATTATTGTCCTGTTGATGTTAGTTTTAGTTAGCTTTGTTGTTTGTTTGGAATTGGAGAATGCTACAATGACTAACAATTTTGACCTCTATGTCTAGTGCTCATGAGAATGCGTTGAAAGGTATTTTTCAAGCAAAACACTATCCAGTTCCCCTTCAAAAGTAGATCATGTGTGAGGCAAATGAACTTGCCTAAGTTTAAAAGACAAGGGGGAATTGATGTGCTGGCATGTTAGTCAGGTAGAAAAACTGCATAAACATTAGGAAAACTTAGACAGCTTAGCTTAATGAAATACACACTGTCTGCTAGTAAAGGCCTTGAAGACCCTGGATGTTGATAAGGAAGGAGTTCATTCACAGACATTCACTGATAGGGGAAGCTGGAATGTGCACACCAGTAGAAAGCCGACTGCATCCTGCTCTGCAGTCTTGGAGCTTGACCAGAGTGAGACTGCGCCTGCGCACAGTTTGAATTCAGGGATGGTTCATGAGGAAGATGAAGACTACTTCAGCCCTGAGCCCCAGACTGCAACACCGCACCTGTGCAAGTATAGAAGAAGCTTCTGGAATCTAATTATAATAAGAAGTGGGGAAAGGTCATGAATATGTAATAGGCGCTTGTGAATAGTCATGTCTTTGCACTATAACTATCTGCTTGTTAGACTGTATGGTGTGCGAGTTAGGAGGATTACCCCCTCACACCCACTGGTGAATAAACATATACCTGCTTTATAACCCTTAATGGAGTTATAGAGTTTGATTCCGCAAAACAAAACTATTAATTTACCATTAGAAAGGTAGATAGAGATCCTCATATTTGATCAGAATTGGACAGGCACAGTGATACCCACATTGGTGCCAGTCTGACTGTATTGTTCATATTCTTCTAAGTAAAAGCTAGTAAAGCAGATGAGTTAAATGTGATAGAAGCAGCCTTTGCCAGAAGCTGAGCTGAAACGTTTTGGTAGGGAGCTGATGGCATTGTTACATCTTTTAAATCTGTTGTCCCTTCTCCTCTTTGCAGGGTGCACACTGTGTGACAAGGCATATCCATCAGACTGCCCAGATCATGGGCCCGTCACCTTTATTCCTGACACCCCAATAGAGAGCCGAGCTAGGCTTTCTCTCCCTAAACAGCTTGTCCTCCGGCAGTCTATCATGGGAGCTGAAGCGGGTAAGAATCAGATTGCTATCTGTTTCTATAAAGCAGTTTAAAATACACTCATTTCCTGAAATAAAGAAGTGTAGGGAATTTAATGTGGGGAAAAAAGCACTTCAATAGACAGATGGTTCCCTTTTCTGCAATCACTCTGACTTGCATTGTGCAAGAGCTTCTTGCCCTCTGGTTACTGCTTAGACTTAAGCTAGACTCCAGGGGTGCTGCCACAGAGCATTACTGAAACACTTGATAAGGTCAAGCACAAGCAAGTTACAATGTTTATTTTTATTGTGTGCTTTTAGCCCCGGAAGAGCTTTCATACTTTATAGAAGCTGGAGTTCAGGAGAAGATAACAATTAGAAATGATGGAGAGTATTTCTGTCTGCTTGTTTGCTTGGTTTGCTACCTGTGGGTCTTCTGGATGCTGTCACTGGAGAACTGATCATGAATGCCTCTTTTTCCCCTCCCTTTCATTTACATTTGGCATGTAGACTGTGACCTTGTCACTGGATATGGACCTTGTTTCTGTACTTCACACCATTATCACATGGAACTTGAAGAGTACAGTACAATACCCTAAGGATCTGAAGGCTAGAGAAGAATGTGATTATTGACTTGCTTAGCAATGCTGCTTGTTGAGAGTAGATTACATCTGTTCTTTTCAAGCTGTGGTAGTTCCCAGTTTATTCCTAAAATCTATTCAGTGTATTCATGTAGATTTATATATATATATATGTTTAATAATAAATAATATACACGCAGGAATCCCTCTGCCCATGACAGAAATACAGCCGCCTCTGGGGAGAAATTCAGAAACTGCTTAACAATGCCCAGCAACAATTCTGGAAATTCCTGGGGATTAGGTAGGCAAAATGTAGTTACTGAAACTAGTATTTTCTGCTTCTGCAGAAAGTGCCATGAAAACTTTAATTGGTACGATTGGCTAGGATCTTAGTTTTATAGCTTACTAAGAATTAAGTTACTTCCATTTGACAAACAAAATAAATATTTGTAATTAAAACAAAGTGGCTCCCAATAGTGTCATGTGGTGGTGGTGGTTCTTGTCTCTGCCTTAGGTGTGTTTTACATGTGAAGTAGAAGCTTTGATGATCTTTTGCCTAGATATTACCCCCGGAGCATTACCTGATAAACCTCCCACCTCTTCGTTATGTGTGATTAGTTGTTTAAATAATTGATTTCTGCAGATTTTGGTCTTCTACTGATAGGTGTGTGGACACGAGAAACCATTCCTGTAAGGACTTGTTTTGGACCTTTGATTGGGCAGCAGAGCCATTCTCTGGAGGTGACTGACTGGACAGACAAAGTGGCTAGTCACATCTGGAAGGTCAGTGGATGTTACGGCTCACAGAGTCTGCAGGCATGCCTTTATCTGGTGGAAGCCACCATGTGAGACAGCAGCTTTAACATTGTTATCCTTGCCAAAAATCAAAAGTAATGCAGTTTGTTTAATATTTGATATCAGCATAGAAGAGCTGTATTCCATGAAGTATGCTGGTAATCAATCCTAAAGTACAATGAACTTGCTTAATGCCTTTCTTTTAAAGGGCTGTGTGTGGTTGCCAGTATCTGTGTGGAGTTGCTGCAGAGATAGTATATGAATTACTAGGTAGCACTTGTTTATTTGTTTTGTATTATTGTTTATTGAAAGTTCTGCCAGGTGAGGAATGATTTATTTTAGTAGAACTGCTTTAAAGCTTTCTTTTTCGCATCATTTCACTTTCATTGATCTATATAAATAAAACATGTACTCTTTGCCCAGATATTATTCTCAAGACTTGGCTTGTAAGGGAAGCAGCCAAATGCATTTCTGCTGGGAGCTAAAGGTGGTGTGTGGGAGCAATGCCGATAAACAGTTTTTCTAGCCTCATGGGTAGCAGAGAGGTCAAGATTCCTGTGTGAAGGGGAAAGTAAGGAGTAAGAACAGGGCTGCGGTCTTGTCAATGGCAGCAGAGACTTCCTGGCTTGTTCTAGGTAAACACATCCTCTCTTAAAGAAAGAAACTGGCTTTCTTCTCTGCATTCGTTGTTGTGGTTTGTCCTAAGATTGCATTAATTTTTCCTGGTAGATCTATCACAATGGTGTCCTGGAGTTCTGCATCATTACAGCTGATGAAAATGAATGTAACTGGATGATGTTTGTACGCAAAGCCAGGTGAGAACCACCTGTACTGTGCTAAGTAGCTTGGAGTCTGATCTGCAGGCTCATAGGAGGCTGTGCTGGAGAATGCACGTGCTGCACTGGCTGCACTGCTGGGTCATGAGCTTGGGATCAAAGGACCTTCAAGAACTATCTAGGCGTCTTGGACTGGTGAGGATGACCCAGTGGAGAATGTTATGGTGGAACCAGTATGCATGCTGTGTAGTAAAACAGCCCCAGAGCTGCCGATGTACTTTGTTTCCCTTGTTCTAAAGCTTTAAACTGAGTTCTTTTTATATTAGCTTACTGTGTATTAGCTTGTTATTGCCTTCCTTCTCCCACTGTTTTTGGATATGTCTGCAAAGATGACATTGATTATCTTTTTGATTTAGAACTTGACTAGCAAAGTATCCCTGGGTTCATTTGGCCAAGTTCCAAGCTATTGCAGCACACAAAAGCTGTCCTTTTCAGTCTTCTTTGGAGCCGGTGATGAAAACTATCCAGATTTGCTTCAGTATTGCTCTGTGACACAAATGAGGTTTCCCCTGCAATTCATTTCATTGCCCCCATATGCAGGAGTCAAGAAGTTAATGCTTGATCTCCCACTGCAGTGAGGTAGGGCTTTTGCTAGTTTCAGATGCTGGGAACAAATGCGTTCAAGATACAGCTTCAGAAGACAAATTATCACATCTTGCAAATGCTTTTCAAGGGTTATTTTTATATTGCTTTAAGTCTTAACTTTACTTTTTTTTTCTTCCTTGTGTATTCTCTGTTTCTTAAAGGGGTTAATATGAAAAATATATACATTTTTATAGTTTCTTAAGAGATCAGAAACTCTCTTCTTTCAGCCCACTACAATGTCTATTAATAATTTTCTCAGCAAGATATCACAGTGGTGTGAAAAACATATCATTTGGTGGAGCAGATTGGCTCTCTGTAATAAAGGAGGACATAAGTGACAGACAGGAAAGTTTTTATAATGTGCTGACAATTTTATATGTTCCCTCATTACCTCTTTATAGGAATTTCCTATAAATTTTCCTGTTTCTTTTTTTTTCTCTCAAGAAGACGTTTTTCTGGAGGGCTTTTTTTCATAGCTCTTGTTATTGCTGTAGGAACCAGGAAGAGCAGAATCTGGTAGCTTATCCTCACGATGGAAAAATTTACTTTTGCACCTCTCGGGACATCCCACCTGAACACGAGCTTCTCTTTTATTATAGTCGGGACTATGCACGACAGCTGGGTAAGTAAGTGCTCATCTTTGTTGGCTTCGCAGGGAGTACTCGGCTTGAATTCTCTTTTAGTGCTGTCTCTGGGCACTGTGACTTGGGAGTGCATTATGTTCCTTCTTCAGTTCCTGGAAGTGCATGTCATAGTTTCCTTTTACATTTCATGGCTACAGGATTACCATCCTTTAAAAGGAACTTTACACTGTCTAATTCTACTGATCAAGAGTAAAAGGTGGCATTTTAAAAGAAAACGAGTTGGTTTTCTTCTGTTCATACATCTAGTGCTAAAGGAATTTTGGTACCTGAAGACATACCCCATCCTCCCCCACCTTTGATTGTGATAATTTAGATTTGGTGGAGCTGTGCACAGAACCATTTCAGTTTGCCTCCCCTCCTGTCATTTGAAATGGCCTCCCTAGAAAAGCTGAAAAGCAAGCACTGGAGCTGAAAGGAGTGGGGGTGAAAATCTCTGCAGCTGGCTTTGCTCCCATAGACAAAGTGTTAACATAGATCATACTCACAGTGTTAGGCCTTGTTGTGCCTCATTAAAAGTGATGCTTTTGTGTCCAAAGGTGTTCCTGACCATCCAGATGTGCATATCTGCCACTGCGGAAAGGAATGCACTTCCTATGCAGACTTCAAGGCCCATTTGAGCAGCCATATTCACAACCACCTCCCCAGTCAGGGGCACAGCAGCAGCCACGGGGCAGGCCATGGCAGGGAAAGGAAATGGAAGTGCTCCGTGTGCCCGCAGGCTTTCATCTCCCCTTCCAAGCTCCACGTCCACTTCATGGGGCATATGGGCATGAAGCCACACAAGTGCGATTTCTGTAGCAAAGCTTTCAGTGATCCTAGCAACTTACGGACACACCTCAAGATACACACAGGTAAGGGCGAGTTGCCTGTGCTGGTAAAACATTGGGGCAGGACCTGTTCTCTCTGAGCCTTTGGCCAGTTAGTTGGGCATAGCTTGTGTCCATAAATCTAAGCTCTTGATAGAATTGTAGAATGTTTTGGGTTGGAAGGGACCTTTTAAAAATCATGTCGTCCAACTTCCATGATTTGGGTAGGCACGTCTTCCACTAGATCAGGTCACTCAAAGCTCTATCTCCAACCTGACTGTAAACACTTGCAACGTGGGCATTCACAGCTGCTCCAGGCAACCTGTTCAGTGTCCTACCAACCTCACAGTAAAAAATTTCTTATGTCCAACATAAATATATCCTCTTTCAGCTTGAAATCACTGCTCCTTGTCCTGCCACTACAGGCCCTGGTAAAAAGTCTCTCTCCATTTGTCTTGTAGGCCTCCTTTATATATTAAAAGGCTGCAATAATGTCTTCCTGGAGCCTTCTCTTCTGCAGGCTGAGCAACCCCAACTGCCTCAGCTTGTCTTCATAGGAAAGATGTTCCATCCCTTGTATAATTTCCATGGCCCTCCTCTGGACTCATTTGAACACGTCCATGTCCTTCCTGCACTAGGGGCCCTAGAACTGGATGTGCCACTCTGGGTGGGGTACAAGAGCAGAGTAAAGGGGGAGAATCGCCTCCCTCGACCTACCTTTCTAAGTATGGCAGCATCCTGACTCTTTATGGGAATGATATCCAGTCCATGCTGACCCCGGTTAAAGCAAGGAAACTGCCTGAGATAGTGCAAGTAGGCATGGGATAGGACTGCACTGGTTTCAGTGGTGTGGGTGCTTACAGAACAGGATGTAGGACTCGTGTTCTGGCTGGTTGTGCCGTGTCAAAAAGCATTGGATAAGTCTAACTTGACTACAGTTGGGAATAAGTGGTTGTCATCTGGGAGACAGAAACGTTCATTCCCACACAGCAGATCCAGTGCTGCCAGCTCTAATAAAACAACGGTTCCTTTCTGCTCATGAGGAAAAGCCAACTAGATTTGAGAGCTCGTAATGTAGTCCATTTAAATGCAGGGATGAGATCTTTTCATAGAATCATATTTTCTACTTAAATTAAAGAAATGGCTGAAATTGGTGACCGTGGAGTCAGAGTGATGTGGATAAGGCTCAGCACTATCCCTTATCAAAACTTAAATCTGAACGTGCTGTTGACCACTGTGGACATTTGGATATCACTAGAGGCTTTGGGAATAAGAGAATTGCCAGCAGATCAGTGAATGAAGGGCCAAAAGAGGAAAACAAAACAGTGAAAGATTTTTCAACTGTATAAGAAGAAAGGAAATGTGCTAAAACATGGATTTGACACAGTAAGGGTGAAGGTCAAGTGCAGGCCAGTGATAGACTGTGGCTATTTTTGCCTTTTGTTTTTCAGTAAGGTTGAAGTAACTTGGGAATCGCAGAATGCAAAGCACAAAGCTGGAAAGAGAGTAGAACTGGGAATATAGTGCACTTGAGTCAAGCATAGAAAGGTATGGGCTTAGTAGCGAGGCATTTTAATAAACTGCTTACGTACAAATGTGCCATGTACAACCAAAGAATACTCAGTGGGGTAGGGTGCATTCAGTCTGAATTCAGTGGTGTGCAGGGGTTTTGAACTATTTCTGGGAAAAAGTAATGGAAGAACTACAGATAAAGGGAAAAAGGGACAAAACATAGAAGCTAACAAAGAGCCAGTGAGCTTTGTACCTGTGTGTGTGTGTGTTAGATTAGAGAACTTGTTTTTCTAGACAAAGGCAATGTAGTACATCAGATGTGGTTGGGCTCCAGTAAGGCATCAGATATGGTTCCTGTGGGAAATTAGTGGAGAATGGGATGAAGTAATGTACAGTAATAAGATGGTTACCATGGTTACTATTTAATAAGGAGGCTCTTGTTATTTTTACTCAAGAATTCATCTTAGGTAACCATAGCTTTAAGTGTCTGAATCTCTTTGCTGGAAAATGTACCAAGTCTACTGGTGATGTTTTGATGCATGGAACAAAGAGGCACAGTTGATGCAGACAAGAAGCAAGCACTCTTCCTGCAGGAAAGGCTGACTTACCACAAGCACTGGAGGAAGCGGAATCAGTGGTGTTTAAGACAAAGCCCAGAACCATGCATCACATGAAAGATCAATGGTTTGAAACAGTAAACTGAAGTGGGTTTGTTTTGGCGTCAGATCATAGCGTGGGGGTTGAAAAGCATTGGGAATGATGAAATGAAGTCAGATGCCTCTTTTTTTATCTAGCTAAATCTAGACTGCAAGTAGGTAGGCCTTTATGCTGAGTCTGATGGAGCTGAAAGAGGAATCGGGTCCTGTTCACAAAGCATATACCTTTCTTTGGGCTAAAATTTTATTTTTGGGAAGTGGGCAGGTTTGTTTTCTTACTGTATTCCTTGGGACACTGACTGTCAATTTGTGGGCGTACGTACGTGTGTGATTGTAGGTCAGAAGAATTATCGCTGTACCCTCTGCGACAAATCATTCACCCAGAAGGCTCATCTGGAATCGCACATGGTCATCCACACGGGGGAGAAGAATCTGAAGTGTGATTACTGTGAAAAGCTGTTCATGCGGAGGCAGGACCTCAAGCACCACATACTCACTCACACACAGTAAGTAATGCCACAGGATGCATTGGACAGCCCTGTACAGTAAATAACAAACCTGAACAGCCAAAGAGTTAAGTCTCCAGCTGGCAGATAGTTTGGCTTAGGAAGTATAGGTTCATACTCGTAAGATGACAGAGAAGTCATTCTGGACAAATTTTTTGTTGCTGGCTGAAGTTGTCCTATTCCAGTATTTGCAATATCTTAAGGCACAGTAAATTCCATATGTGTACCTTGTGTTGTGAAATGGCATTCTGGAATGTTGACCATTTTGAAGAGAGAGTGGGTGAGTTGATTTACATTTAGTTCTTTGCTGAAAACTGTTTCTGTGTCCTGACATGACCAGGAAAAATCATAAACTCCTCAGTGCTATTCTCTTGGAGTAGCTTGTTTGTTAGTGAAGTCTCCTTCTCTGTTTGAACCAGGAATGGTGCAACCATTCCTGGTTGTTGCCTCCCCTTCAGGTTACATTGTGAACTTGCTCTCTTGCTTTCTCTGTCCAGTTATGGTAGATCCCCACTCATAGGTCCTCATTCAGGTTAGCTTCGGGTCTCTCACAGCACCTCAGCTCTCTGCTAGACCTTTCATATTGCCGTGAGAATCTCTCCATCCTGTTTAATTACTCACAATCAAAGGTCCTCCCTTAAAGGCTGCTTGCCCGAAGCTAGTCCCTCTGGTCATTTTGTTTTCAGCATCTGGTTCTTGTATTCCCTTGGAATTGATTTCCACTTTGGTCACGCTGCCTAGGAGATAATGCAGCTAGCGTGAGCAAGAGAGAGGCAGACAGACAGACTTGATTTGTTGCTTGTTCTTACGGCCAGAGCCAGAAGCATGTTTTGCATAGTCATCTACAGAATTTGACCGTTGCAGTCTGATAGCCTCTGCTTAACACTTACGTACACGCAACAGCTTTGTTTCGTTGTTGTTCTTTTTTACCCGTTTGTGCAGGGTGGGAAGGAGGGAGACTGACATCATTGCAGCATCTCTGCCATTTTCAGAACATGGGGCTTAACCAGAGTACAGTCTTACTCGAAAAATAAACAAAAAAGGCCTTATAGAATTCTTTCTTTAATTTATTATCAGGAAAGAAAACCAGCCTGACTTTTGCCAGTGATGTTGGGTGGGAAAGCAGAGAAGAGGGGCTTTGTGTACATACTGTATGAGAGAAAAACTGGGCAGTGTTTACACTTAGTGCTGCAGTAATCCTGTTATTTCTGGTCTGCTGCTTCTTCAAGTATAGTGGAAGCTAAGTTTTAGGAGCAAGACTGACCCCTTCACCTTTCCCGCACCACCCCCCTATTTGATATATTATCTTATTTAATGTGTTATCAGCAGCTTGGTGGCAGAAGCAAACTGGAACTTTTTCATGTCTTGCAGAGAACGGCAGATCAAGTGTCCCAAGTGTGACAAGCTGTTCTTGAGGACAAGTCATCTGAAGAAGCATCTCAATTCACATGAAGGAAGGAGGGACTATGTCTGTGAGAAATGCTCCAAGGCTTACCTAACCAAATATCACCTCACTCGCCACTTAAAAATATGTAAAGGTCCCACATCCAGCTTGTCAGCCCCAGAGGAGGAAGAGGAGGAGGATTCAGAGGAGGAATTAATAGACTCTATGAGGACTGAAGACTGTAGGATTAACAATGGAGTCTATTCAACAGGTGATGCCCTCTCTGGACAAAAATGAATAATGGAGAGAGGGAAATCTTGGATGTTAAAACTGGGGAAGGAAAAAACAACAACCCACCAACAACCTCTTCCTTGTTTCCCACATAAACACCGTATGTCAGATGAGGAGTTCTCCTTCTGTTTTGGTCTCTGCACTTACCACTGCTTAATAAACTCTGTAGCCAAAACAGAGATTGAGAACGGATCATGCATGTACAAGTGAAGAGTTGCTGAGAAGGAAACGTGTGGCAAGGAGATGTCTTTCCACACACACTGTGCATACTTCTTTTCCAAATCACTTAGCTTAATCCATCCAGTGCCAGCACACAACACATCTTGCACAGCCCTTTCAGTAAAAAGCCACAAACCAGAAATGGAGATGAGTGACTGCAGTGACCTGTAAGCCAACTGTCCTTAACTGCTAAAGCTGTGACAGTAAGTAAAACAAACGAAAGACATAGTGGTGGCAGTTGATGTATCTTACTTTTTAATACTTTTTAACTGAAGGATGTAGTTTGGCGCAAACGAGGACTTGTCAATGCTCAGGTTTCCTTCTTAAAAAAGGCAGACAAACAAAATAAAACACATCAGTTTTAAAAATCAGCATTTGCAGACAAAGCGATTACCCCACTACAGAAAAATCAAATGTTGGCTTTTGGAGAACAGTTATTGCCTCTTCTTCACTAGAATGCGCAAGCAGGTGAAAAGACTGTCAGACTCAGTAAGGAAGAGGCTTACACATGATCAGTGTTCACAGCATAGAGTACTTCTTGTGCTGTAAAGCTTTTACCACATAAAGTGATAGGAGGATTTGCAGCCAATATTTATGGAATTAATCACTTGGTTGTTTTCTTTTGAAAAAATTAAAATGTGGCTCTTTTCTAATGTTCTTTTTTTTTAATAATTACATTCTGGAAAAAAAAAAGTTCCGATCTGATAATGAAGCTGAGGAAAAGAACACTTTTTCATCACATGCCTCTCCCAAGCTCTCCTAGGACAAGGTGCAAACAAGCAGATTTAAGAACAGGTCTGTAAACCGTGCAGATTTGCTGTGTTGCTCCTCTAGCTGTGCTGTGAAAGAACAGCAAGGAGAGTTCTGTGCTCTGACAAGGTAGTTGGAGGTTGCCTTGTGAAAGAAGATGCTCCAGTTCATGCCCTAGATGTCCTAAGTTCAGCTGTACCTCTCCCTGTACACTGTTTCCTAGAAAGCACTTTGGATTCTTCAGATCTGAAAAGGCACAATGCTTGCATGCCCAGGAGGTGAATAAAAAAACTCCAGAAAAACAGGTTGAGGGATTTTGTTTAGTCAAGGGAGAGATGTGTTACTTGCAGTAACACATTTTCTTCCTTAAACAAAAAAACATCTTCTAATGCTACATGGCCAGTTGATACCAGAGATAACAGAAAATACTATAAAAGAGCTTAACGTGTTTATTTTATATGAAAGTTTTGAAAAACCTTGCAGCTTTTCAGTCAACAAGAGGTGATTCTTTCACCTTCCTAAGCTTGACAAAAGCAGTTGTTTGTTTGTTCCATACACGCAGTTTTCACTGTGGTGAACTACTACTACTACTACAGCTGAGAGAGCTTGGGGTTGTTTAGCCTGGAGGAGGCTGAGGGGAGACCTCATTGCTCTCTACAACTACCTGAAGGGAGGTTGCAGACAGGAGGGAGCTGGCCTCTTCTCCCAAGTGACAGGGGACAGGACAAGAGGGATTGGCCTCAAGCTCTGCCAAGTGGAGGTTTAGGCTGGACTTTAGGAAAAAATTTTTCACAGAAAGGGTCATTGGGCACTGGAACAGGCTGCCCAGGGAGGTGGTTGAGTCACCTTCCCTGGAGGTGTTTAAGGCACGGGTGGACACAGTGCTAAGGGGCATGGTTTAGTGATTGAATGATAGGAATGATTGGACTCAATGATCCAGTGGGTCTTTACCAACCTAGTGATTCTGTGATTCTGTAGTTTGGCAGAGAAAGGATGTAAGCAGGAACACATCCAAACTGTTCTTGGTTCCTGCAGTGCCATGGTAAACACCCATTACCAGACTAGAAACAGCTAAATTGGATTTGGAAGCAGCTACTTACTTCAAGGCACAGGAAAGAAACCTACAGCCTTGCTTTCTCCCCCTGTGCAGTGTGTACTGATACTGTTTACCTGCTTTACTTCACCAAGAGGTACAGTGAGCTAGGGCGGGAAGCAGGGCTGAGACCTTGTTAACTACCTGCACTGACACTCTGGCTGCTTTGATGCCTGGGGGGCATTTTTGCTGCGGCAACACTCTGACACCTCCCAGTAAGCAGAGGGGAAAGCATTTCACAAGACGGCATGAGTATCATTTAACTTCTGGCCTGTTCATTTTAAATGTGAGGGAACTGTTTGAGTCATGTTCCTTGAGTAGTTTCCTAAAGCTATAAACAAAGCGTCTTAAATCAGGGATTACCCTGATGCTCAGTATGTTCCTTTGCACCTTAAAGGTTTCAGGCAGAAATGCCTGGGAGGAGTTAAAGAACATGAATACATAAAATACACAGTTTTCACCAGTGACAGTGACCATGAGCTGCTTGCTTTGTGTCCTGACAGCCTTATTCTCTTCTGAGGTGTAGCTCTGTATTTCAGTTCAAACCTTCTTCACAGATAATTACAATTGGAGCCTGAAGAAACACCCAATACACAGGCAACATCAATAAGCTCCAGGTGCTGTGGAATCAGGGAAAAGAAACCCTTGATCTTGATGGGAAACAGCTGGGATATTTCTGGTTTGATAAAGCACTCGGAGGCATTAAAAATACATTTTAAGATTCTACTTGAAAACCCCAATTTATTGCCCAAGAAATACTCTTAAGACGTAAAAATTACATAGAAGAGCTTTTAAAATCTGTATTAAGAAATCTGTAAATCCAGCCTCAAACTAAGGATAAATTATCTATTTACACTTGTCATTTCATCATTTATTTCACAACTGCCGTCTTAAATATTGTTCCTTGAGCCCTCAGAAAATATTTACCCTCTCTGCAGTATTCAACAAACTATTGGGAGCAGCAGAAGGCTTTTCTAGTGTTCATTTCATTGTATAGACTTTACATACTGTAGCCCCTATTTCAGGGATCATAATCTGTGGCAAAAGGAACTGATCAAATCTTTTAAAGCTGGTAATAGAAACAGGAATCTAGGACCACTGAATTAGAGCTTAACCGCATCACGATGTTTCTTTGTCTGAGATGAAGAAGCTTGCAGATTGCAAGACATGTGAGTAATTTGTATGAACTCTCACCAAACAGAGCATTTGAAGAATGCACATTAGTGGTAGTCCCATTAATCAGTTTGATTTTGCAATGTTTGATCCATCACGACTCCATTGCTGTCTCCAAATCGTTGCTGCTACTGCCGGCTGTGGAGCTGCAAGCCGCAGCATCGGCATGAGCCAGAACAAGTCTCTCTCTGTTTCCAAAAACTTCATTCACTGCAACACAGAGAAGGGGTTGATTACACAAAAAACGCTACAGCAGGCACAGCACAGTGAACATCACAGACTGGAAATCATAGAATCACCAGGTTGGAAGAGATCCATCGGATCATCGAGTCCAACCCTTCCTATCAAACACTAAACCATGTCAAAATCCTCACCTGGTGCAGTTTTAAAGCTTTCCCCTTTACCCTGAGCAAGGAGATGAAGCTTACATGCCGCAACAATCTCCTGCAATATGCTACTTAAATTACAAGTCCTGTCATTTCTTCCCCAGAATATCTCTAGAGGTTTCCCTATGCATAATTCCTATACCTAAGTACTGTGAAATGGGTGTGTTTTGTAGAGCCAAACGTTAGGTTTAAATAATTCATTTCTAGTTTTAGTCTCTGGTTCCCACTAAACTCTTAAAAGCCTGCTGCAAAAAAAAAAAAAAAAAAAAATCATGCCATTTAGTTACACATAGCTAAGACAACCATTCAAAATCAGTCCTCACTTTCATTCCTACAAGTACTTAAGAATGTGATACTTGATTACACTAGGAACATCAAGAAAATGATGTAAAATATAAAAATATAGGTATTACAAGAAATCAGATATTAGACTTCGGCTACAAGAAAATAAATCATACGGCAAACAGTTCTCCAAGTTAGAAAAACCCCACATTTTTGAAGCTGAAAAAGTATACGCAAGTCTTGGGGTATTTATAAATATTAACCTACAGTTTCTCTGAGACATAATAAATTACTGAATATACAATATACCCTGGAGAGCCACAAGATTCAAAGAAATGAGAATGTTACCTGCAGAAATCTTGCTTATATCCCAAACACGCAGCCCTTGTCGCTCTCCTCCAAATGCAAAAACAAATGGGAAGTCAGGGCAGCAAGCTGCACAGAAGAGAACCCCCTGCAAGGGTGGGAAGAACGGATTCTTTTTTAAAACATACTTCCACCGAGCAAATTTTAACAAATTTAAGCTAAGTTTCCTGGAACTTCTTTTGTAAAGACACAAAGATAAAGCCTAGAACTGCTAATTACAAACAGCAAATCACATCTTTGTCTTATCTATACCTAGAAGGTAAATATGCCCTGCAGTACCTACAGTTCTAATTGGAACATTGTATCAGGGATACGAGTCTGAGGCTTTGAAGCAGTCTGCCAACCACATGTTGAACTAAATACTATACTGTAATCATAGAGTAGTTGGGGTTGGAAGGGACTTTAAAAATCATCTAGTTCCACCATATCAGGCTGCCCAAGGCCCCATCCGACCCGGCCTTGAACACCGCCAAGGATGCAAATGAGTGTGATATATCCAAAATACATAGATGTGTTTATACATTTTTCTCCAACAGATGTTATGTTATGTAAACCAAGATTCAAGTTAGACAAAAGAGAATAAGCAGGCATAATTTTTACATATAACTTCTTGGAATTAAGAAATTAATATTACTCTACCATTTTCATGTTCCTGGAATGGACTAAACTTGGTTTGTCTCCCAGGATATCCCAAATTTTCACAAATTTGTCAGCAGATGATGTTACAAGGCAACCTTTGATCTGACTGCTAAGTTGTAGACCTAGAAAATTAAGAATGCAGCAGCGTGAAAGCACCAGGTAACCACAATTTCAAAGAGATAAGGAAAATTTTTGAAGCAAAATCGTGAGAACAAACTTAATATTCTCCTTACGCTGAAATTAGCTCAAGCATAGGTGAGCAAAAAGTTAATGGAAGTTCCATGCTGCCACTGCTCCCTGTAGTAAGAGAAAACTGACTTCAGGTAAGCTTATTCTGTCTCTCAATTCAACAACAGCAACATCGTAAAGAAGCTATTGTTCTGCTTCTTGCTTCAAATAATCTGACTTCCCTAGGCGGTCGCCTTCATTCATTCACCAAAGATCATCTCCTTTGCTGTACAAGATTATGGGGCATATTTATATGATGTAATTTTAGACACCTAATCAGGTGCTTCCACTTGCTATTTAGAAGCAAATAAAGTAGCCCAAAGGAGTCAGTGTGAAAAAACCTTCCCATGTGCCATACCTAAATCATTTCCAGAGTGAACGCAAGTATAAAATGATTACAGCTAGAAGAGATAAACATTATAGTTTATATTCCTGAACAGATTGCACAGTTTTCTGTTCTTCCTCACCCAAAAAACACAGGGAGTGTCTCCCAAGTGAACAGATCTGCTTTTATAGAATCATAGAATGGTTTGAGTTGGAAAGGACCTTAAAGATTAGCTAATTTTAACTCCCCACGGTGGGCAGGGACACCTCCCAGAAGACTGGGCTGCCCAAGGCCCCATCCAACCTGGCCATGAACACCTCCAGGAATGAGGCAGCCACAGCTTCCATGTGCAACCTGTGCCACGGTAAAGAATTTCCTCACGTCTAGTCTAAATCTGCCCCTCTCCATTTTTGACATGCTTATTCATGATATTCATTGAGTTTGCAGTAAAATACTTCACTGACAATGGTTTCTCAGCAGAGGTCTGTTACATGTGCCAGGTAACCATGATTAATATGCATGACTCTTACTCGTTAAGCAAGGAATCACTACACCTCAGTCAAACTGGTTAAAGACATCTTCCAGATGTGCCTTGCCACTGGGGACAAACACAACATGTGCACAACTTACCTGACACCTCCTCATCATGAGCTTTCAGGGTAAACAGTGGCTTATCAGCACGAGCATCCAGACAGTACACAAAGCCATCTTCTGTGCTTGCCTAAGGAAACCACATTTTAAAAACAAGCAGCCACAGTCATTCATTTGGACAAAAGCTCCAATGAAATAGCACACAGCCTCTATTAAATCCCAGTGATTTGAGACAGACTTGCACTACTTCTCGGCAGGGCATATTACTCAACAAACACCATTCTGCTTCCCCAAAGCCAGACACCATCCAGCTGGTGCCTGAGTTATTCTATGTATCCAAACTATGCTGCCAGGACTTCTGTAAAAGTCTTAATCCCATACAAATTTCTTAAATTATGTTTTGAAGATGGTTGCACTACTAGGCTCTGTTTTCCTATTAGGTAATGAAATACCTAATGAATAGCCTTTAATCTCTCAACTAAGGCTTCACAATAGCCCTGTGCAAGGCTGAATATGACGATACCGAGAGACCTACATCATAAACCCAACAGAACAGAGCAACTGCTTTGGTTAGCTGGTTACACAAAGCCATGGAGAACTAGAGAGCCATTGAGATATTAAAAAAAACCCTTTTGTTTTTAAATTACGTTTAAGGGTTTTATTATAAAAATCTCAACAAAACCGAAGTAGTTTTACTCTAAAGCAGATAGGAGGACAGTGCCCTCTGGTGCTGGTCTGAAACACTGAATTAATATTCAGGAGTTTCCTTCTAATTAGCTTCTTCTCAGCTGCAATTGCCTCATTACATTAAACACAACAGCAGCTATACAAAGGAAAACACATCCCAGTCACTGAACACTATGACAACACAGCAAAGAAGCCACCACTGAACTGAAAACTCACCAGCATCAATCGTTTTTCTACTGTCACAATGTAGATACCAAATAAGTAGCTGGTCTCCGTACACTTGTTGGAAAAAAGCACGCAAAACCTCCTCCCACACACAGTGTTTTTTAAATAAGCAAAGCCAACAGTTAAACTATCAGGCCCATTATGAGATTCCGATACATTTTGAACACAAAAATACAGGTAAAATGAAATGGCAAGAGACCAAGAACAGAAGAGCATGTTGTACTCACTAAGAAATTACAAGGTGAAAAATGATTCCAGGTTACTCTTTCAACCTGACCACTAAACCGCCATATTCGATGGTTACCTTGTGGGTTTCTGCAATCATACAGCACAGCTGATCTGTAGGAAAAGGGGACAAGAAATTAAGGAAAAAAAACAACCCAAATCATGGCAGGATATTTTATGAAGTTTGTTTTACCGTTGGCATCTACAGAAAATCCATGTAAACATCAATTCAAAATTAAAATGAAAACAACTTCATTATTTAGTTTTTCAACTCAACAACAGATGAAACTTTCTTAGATAAGCACAAGCGTTTTCCACATGCTGCAAAGCTTCATCTTGGTTAAGACCAGCCATTCCATTTAAGCAAACAGAGCTCAGATTTGCTCCATACATAAGACGCTTATCATACAGAAGACCACAGTTATGCAAATATATTCACTTAGTTGCAAACAGACATTGGTGAAGTTGAAGAATGACTGTTCAAAACAATACACTCACAGGAACTATTTGCAATATGTATACAAACATTTTCAAATATGCTTAAGCAAAAAATACATCTTAAGTGATTAGGGAAACGCTATGCCCAAAATGAGAAAAAGCAGTGGGAATTACAGGGTCTTTTGGGACTCTTTACTGGCTTGTGATCAGCCCAGTGGCAGCAGAATCTGTCCCAACTCAAAAAGCTCCTGGACGCAAATGCAAGAAAGCAATGATGTCACTCTTGCAACGTCTCATCACGATTAAATCCCACAGTGTAACCCCCTCACACCGTATCCTATAATTAAAGCAAAAAAAAATCTAGATTTCTCAGCTCTCTTACCAGGCATTTTACAGCAGTTCTAGTACATATGCAATTTTTAACAGTCTGACGTTCAGGTCACAAAGGCATCTGCCAAATTTTATTGAACAGCTTGTGGTCCTGAGAAGCTTTAAGGGAAAAATCCACAAAGCAGTCCACTAGTTTATAGACAGTAGAATGGTTTTTAGGTGCCAACGAGATCAAAGGGCTAGCTAAAAGGGATTGAGAAGCTGCTCTCAGTGTTTGGACTTCATTCTTCTCTTTGCCAAAAGAAGTCAAGGGGGAGGAAAGTGGGCAGAAACAGGTTCCTAACAATAATAAAAAGGTTTTCTTCAATACTTCTACGTAAGCAGATGTAGCAAAAGCATAACAGAAGCCAGAGAACATAAAGTCTCGGCTAAAGACTGACAAGTCTTTAAATATTTTAACACAAGGACAAAGTCTTAAAAGCACAATAATATATATATATACACACACACAAATATAAGAAAAACATGATTATAGAACAAAGTTCTCCGTAGGAGATGGGAGAACAGAGGGGAAGTTTTTTGGCTGGCAGGACTTATGAAAACTAGCAGTTACAGAACTAGGCCAGCCATGCAGATCCAAACCACTTCACAGCATCTCCAAGCTGCAATCACAGGAGACAGCCCATTAAAGTCCACCTATGACTGTAGGGAGCGGACTGGGATTATAAAGTCCTTCATGCCCCCATACTGGCCTTACAGTCTGAAAAAACCTGGGCAAATTTTCACAGGAATGATCAGCGACACATTCCCAATGCAGAAAACACCATAAAGCCAAATCAAGAAATAAATTCAGTTTGGAACAGTCACCTGGCACAGAAAACGTCAGTCCAGATGGTTAAAGAATTTGTCTAGTCCTTAAAAAGAGCTAAGGAAAGCCACATTGTGGGCTCAGGCTGATCTGGCTACCTTACTGGAAAAGAAATAATATCATTACTCAAATTTGGCACAGTTATAAGCAAGTGAAAAATAAAGTCTTTGAGGTAACTTAACTGACTTAATTCAATACTAACCCTCCCTACACGTAACATTTGAAAAAAATTACCCTGACATACTTATCATAAGATCCAGAAACAAGGGTCTGAGTTTCAAATGGATGAAATTGCAACGTCTGGACCTAGATAAGAGAAGATGTTATTTTAAAAAATAAACACTGAGATGTAATGCACATTTACAGGAACTTTCTTTGAACGAGCAGAGTACAACCCCCTCCTCCTCAAAACCAGCACATTTCCATCCCCAAACCCTCTGATTAACCTTGTTGATACTCAGATTTCTCATAAAACAGCGCAAGAGATGCACATGATTTTTATTTCAAACACCCCCACCCAATGGAAACAAGATATTCGCCAATATAATTTAACTGAACAGAACCACATGCCCCCTTTCTGCTCTAGATATTAAAAAAATAAGCTGGAGGAAGTAAAATAATACTTGCTTCCAGTCTGAGGAAAAATGCAGATGTTAGCAAAAAATGAACATCAGGAGTTTGCCAAGGGCAGTGACTTTATTAACAGCAAAATAAGGTTATAGCTATTAATAACTAACCTTCACATTTTAATTACTGTGAGATGAATTCATTTCTGAAGTATCCATCACTATGGTATTTTAGTACCATTTATTTAAAACCTTTCTTACCTAGAACAAACTGTAACTGACACTCACTGTCGCCTTAAGAGAGGGCTACAGTTTGACCTATGCTCTGAGATCCATTTTTGCAGCTTATACCAGTACTATTAGATTCCCAGCCAATAGGGCTTTCTCACAAAGGGCATTATAAAGGCTGCTGTAAATCTCTGCAAACTTTCTAAAGCACAAGTTAAATAACACGTTAAAAAGCAAAAAGAGTGTTGTTCACAAAAGCAACTAATTCAGAAATTTAAACGATTCTGCATTGTTACTAGAAAAATCACAGAATCATTGTTCTATGGGTTCACTTCACAAGCAGCTAATGAAAACCTGTAGTTATTTTTTTCCTCTGTATTTTCCAGTGGAGGAAACACAGCAATTATTACATACCTTGTCTGTATGCTGCATCAGGCTGGCTGCTGGCTTACCCACAGCCATATCCCACAAAATCACAGCATTGTCAGCAGACGCACTTGCTAAAACATTCCTGATAACGGATCAAAAAAAAAAGTTTTAAAAATCTTTATAAAGATACAAATAATGGTCAAACCCCCAAAATACATACAGAGCCTGGCTCTGAGATCAAGCACACAGTGGTCTATAGATCATGTATCTCAAGCCTGAGGGATAACTCCCCAAAGGTACAAGTAAAGACCACAAACAGACCAAATCATACCATAACAACATTGACAGTTTTTGCTTGTATTTCCCACCCTAACAACTTAAAATATAATTTACTAGAAGACCTATTGAACAAAATAAAGCCAGAAAGGTTTTTAAGCACTTTCTTTCTTTTGACATTAAGACAGCACTTTTAAACATTACCGATGCAACTTGGCTGTATACATATGCAAATAAAGTAAAGAGTAGACAAACCTGTTCTTAAAATATTTTGCTCTCAGATATCAGATTGTTTATATAAACTTCTGAACTAACATTTTACTTTACAGACTCTATATTTCAACTTAAATTTCACCAAATGTTTTAAGAGCAATAAACACAATTTAGGAGTTTAATCAGAAAAAATAGAACATTCTCAAAGGTCTGTCCAATACATGGTACAATTCCTACTATTGCTTTTAAAAACAGATCTACTTCCTCAACGTGCTGTCTGTGATTTAAACTGTTCACTCTACGATTTTTTCCTTTTTTTTTTTTTTTTTTAACACCAAGCCAGTGTTTCTGACTGAAAGAGCTAACATCCTCCTGCAGACAATGTTCTTCCAAACAATGTTACACGGGAAAGTTATGAAAACACATAGTGAAGGCTATGAGAACACTTTACAGTAACACAAATGATCTCTGGACAGAAAGTTATTTATAGAGAGCTGTCACGGCATGTCTTGCTTAAAACAAACTAAATAGGCATTTAAATATAAGCTGCTCCAAGGAGTTCCTTGTTTTACCCATAAGCTTCCCACAGAATCATTTAGGTAGGAAAAGACCCTTAAGGTTATCAAGTGCAACCGTAAACCTAACAGTGCCAAGTCCATCCCCTAAACAACATCTCTAGACATATTCTAAATACCTCCCGGGATAGTGACTCAACCACTTCCCTGGGCAGCCAGTTCCAGTGCTCAATAACCCTTTCAGTGAAGTACTATCCCCCAGTATCTAGTTTAAACCTCCTCTGGAACAACTGGAGGCCATCTCCTCTTGTACTATCACTTGATAGTGAAAGATTAACCAGTAACAATGAATTCCTAACCTGGTACATTACAGAATTACACACTTCAGACACTTAACTACTGTAGCTCTAATATTTGTGATGCAGCTTTATATTATCACCAGATAACCATTTCTAGGTACAGGAAAACTACTCTTCTGTAAGGCTGGTGGAATAATCACTACCAGCGTGTGCATAGGAGCAATTTAAGAACAGACAATGTACTGTAAATTAAAAGTGCAATTTGTATACATTTACTGCATGTCTATGTGGGTATTTCATTCTTCAGTATCTAGATAATCAAGCATTATAAGTGAAGGCTTACACCAGCTCATCAGGTGTAGGTAGGGCTGATTGTGCAGCTTTAGAGGCATTTATGACAGCAGGGAAAAAAAAAAAAACACAAACAAAACCACAATCAGTATCTGACTGGAACAATTTCAATGCCCATGCTGAGGATCCTCTGACAGGTGAGCTGTTAAAAACCACCTAAGCAATAAAACCCAGCAACACCTTTATTTCAGTCAGCACACTGTCCTTGACCTCTCCCGCAAGATGGACCAGCTCTGTGCTGCTTCGATAGCAGCACTTCATTACCAGTTCATCCAGCCAACAGGGAATTCCCTCTGCCGAGGACAATCCAAAGGTCAGAGGTGTTTCTATAACTGTCACTAGGGCTTCTACACTCTCTTTTCTGTTCACAGCTCTGTGGAGAAAGCCAGAAAATAACTATCACAGCAAAGACTTTCTTCTGTAAGTCTACTCCTCTCTGTTGAAACGGTGTTTTAGGTCATTGGTAGACTAGCAAAGACAATGGTAGCCCCTGTGCTTCTCCAGTTTATGCATCTGACTTAAATGCAGCCACAGTTTGGCTTTGGTTTTTTTTTAAATAAAATAAGACCTCTAGTTTAAGGGGGGAAAAAAAGGAGCATGTCTTTCTGAAAACTGATTCCTTTCAGCACTGCTTTGAAGTTCAACATTATACTAGATAAGACTTTGGATTTGTGTGAAAAAAGGACACCTAATTAAGCATACAAATTTGTAATCACTCATTGTTATTCCAGTATTCTTTTACCTGCTTTGTTTATTCCATGAAAGATCAAGCACAGCATCTGCATGTCCTTTCAATGTCCCTTCTGAAGATAAACTCTGTATATGCAGATACAACATACTTTTGAAAATAACAGCTTTAACAAGAAATTGAGCATTACAACACATTAGCATGACCTCCTTAATGCCTTCACAAACATCATGTTTTAAATGATTTCCTCTTGCTGCAACAAGGATTTTGATAGCACAGCCTCTGCAGTACCTGTACCTCGTCTCAAACCCTAGATCTCAGATTCACAGATAGTGGGCTTACAGAATTAGTTGCTCCCTTAAGGCTAGTAGAATTTCACTGTCTCCAGCCACACTGCAGCTTCTTCAGCGTCTTTCTAAAATCTCCTGACAGATCCCTCTCTTTCCTCCCAATTAACTGAGCTTTAGGTCCTTGTAACTGCCAGCACCTACAAATTCTAATTTAAAATGGTTAAGCTTAAAAGTTTACTGGGACAGTAATTGGAAACAACCTATAAGCCACCCCACTCCTCTCCTGCTCTGAGCTCCAAGCTTTAATTATCCATACAGAGAACAAACAGCATTGCAAATTAAAGTAACCTTTATGAATGGTACCTTCAACAGCAATTCTGATAACTCAGTGACATTCGGAAGCAAGTTTCAAAGAACAAATTCCACTTCCAAGGATATTTTTTCTATTGTTTTTGAAAGTAGAAGGTCTGAGAGCTCAGAAAGTAAAACCACTTCACAAAGCACCTACTATAAACAAAATCTAGAAGATTTAAGTTATGTCATCTTTCACACTTTTTTTTAACATACCAAAGAATCTGAACAAATCACAACAACACATTCAGGCATACAGAGTCAGAGTCATCTGACATAACTTAACATCCAGTTTCAACCTCGGTCCTCCTCTTTGGTAGTGATGGTTTTCTCTACAGTCCACTAAAAGACAGTCAGCCATTCTCTGGATATGTCTCTATGCATTCACTTCAGACAGTTCACACAGACTAGCTTAAAATATGCTTAAATTTTAGCTAGATAAAGCTAGCAGAGGTGAATCTTAAGTAAATGTATTTTATCAGTGTGAGCCTTGTCCTTTATTGCTCAATGCCTTTTCAGCTTGAGTCATAGGAAAGTATAAATTTTAACCTATCACACAAAACCATGACATTATCTTCTGTAACCTGTCTAAACACCATCTTTCAACATGACAGAAGGACTTAAAACAGATTATCTATTATTTTCCCACTGCAGGAAAACAGTTAATCATGACATTGTCCTAAGTTTCCTCCATCCAACCAGATAAACCATTTTGCAATACTTACTCGCTTTCCTTTATTTTTCTTCTTTTTGTCTTTCTTGCTTCCAAGGGAAAACACTGGTTCTAAGGATTCTACTACATCAAGGTCCCAAATGTCAATAACTGGGGTCATATTACCCACTGCAACATAATTTCCTACAAGCAGAAACCCAAATGTAACCACATATATTCCGAGTTACAAAACAGCATATTTGGCAATCCAGCTGTTGCTTATTTCTTTGATTAAGTCAAACTTATATGCCAGAATCTTCTATTCAACAACTTTCGATGATTATAACTGACAAGAGGCAATTTAAAAATATCAACCGACAGCAGATGTTCCCAGAAAAAAAATTACTTGCTCTCTTAAGATATTTCCCCTTCAGTACAAATAACTGATTAAAGAAGCTGTATAAAGTTCCAGATATTCGCGGGGTTTTTTTAAGGAAAAAAAAAAGAAACAACAAAAACACGCTTCTTGTGCTATGGAAAGAAATAATCTATAAAACACAAGAAAAGGTTTACTAAATACATGTATATAAACCTTGCTGTGTTTTACAATTAAACAACTGCATTGGCCACTGTGTTCGTTTGCAAATGGAAAATAAAGTAGATTAAAGCTTGTTCTGGTCTGCTAATTGACTTAATTATTTGTAATAAAACCAATGTTTGGCAGTACCACTAAGATGACTGCGTCACCAGACCAAAAAACTGATATTCAGTTTTTCCATCTTAATATTGTGGGTTTGTTTCTATTTGCAACACTAGAGGAAATTATTTAGTGATGAAATTACATTTATATACTTTCCAAGTAAAAATTATTTAACCGAACATTTACAGTATCCTTTGTAATTTACCTGGTGATTCATCAGGATTAGGATCAAAATTCAACCACTCAAGACTTAGAGGGTAAGCAGGCAAGATAATATCATGATGTACATAAAATGAGTCCTCTTCGTGGTTATAAACTGAAAAAGAATCACAGATATAGAAGACATTAGTGAAGAAGAAAAGCAAGCAACTATAAACAGTTTACTTCCACAAAAGTCAGATGTGGAAAACACTAAATTGTGAAGGAGATCTAGAACATAAATTTGCAGTGTTCAGAGTTTTAGTGTAGAAGCCAGAGCCTCCAAGTACCAATGTTATACATCACAGAATCACACAAAACATTCTTGTGTGTTGCTTAGATAAAGAAGTGACAGTTCAGCAAAGCTCAGATACTCTATTCCTAGCATAATATGCTATTTTCTTCACAGAACTTCAAAAGGGATGCTACATAGCCACCACTTTGTACATCAGGATTTGTTACGGAAGGTTTAGATATTCATTTTACAATTATTCCAGATGAAACCAAACAGGAAATAAAAGACAAGGTTTTCAAATCAGTTGAAGAAGTCGAAGAAGTCAGATGAAGTTACTTTTAGCAGGTTGTAACTGAGATGCAGGAAGAGTTTTGGTAAAGCAACAGTAAGGAACAAACCCTATGCTACTTACCATGGACCTCCAAACTACAGTAGTCCTTATCAACTCTGCCACAAAGGACAAGATTGTCAGTGGGCTTAATCATAAAGTCCTCCTGTTCATATTGTTCCTGAACAGCAAAAATGAGAGGACAACAGACGTCAAGCAAAGTACAGAAAAGCACAAACCTACACATGTTCAGAAGGCTGAATCAGTAGTAACTTTTAGTCATAACTGAAAATACGCAGAAGTCAGCAACCCCGCTGCCCACTCAATTAAAACCATCTTATGGTGGTAAATAAAAAAAGACAGGAACTAAACTCATTCATGGGAGACTAATTAGTTATCGTATAGACTGAAGGACTGTTTATGTGGATCCTGGTGGATTTAGAAAGATGTTTAATTAGCAAGTATGAAACCACCTATTGAGGCTATTATAATGCAGCCCACTGCTGAAAAGAGAACCGCCACAGGGACCTACATACAGTTTATTTCCCTTGCGCTCTCTTCCTTTGGGTATTTATGTAGCATAACAACTTTTTACACAATAAGCATATTGTAACTGCTCCTCACATCCAGGAAGCAATTTCAAGAGTATTAAACCATTGTCTACTTTCTGGAAAATATTGTACTGCCTACAGCTATATTGGGCATTCAGCTGTACCAAAACAGATGTAACCTTTTATCTAATTTTCATTGTTACTGAGGAATGGAAGGCATTCAAAGAATATTTGTTAGTAGAAAACTAAGAACTGTACATAAAAGTCAATAGTCTTACACAAACATAGTACCATCCTTCAAATATACAACATATACATGACTTTCTGGATGACTTGTTGCGAGATTTTAATTTCTTTTTATTCACTTCAAGCATCTTTTCAGTATTTCAACTCCATCAAGCAGAACAATGCTTCAAATTAATCAACTTCATGTTACACAGTCTTCAATAGTATCAGTAGTAAATACCAAAAGGCAACATAAAATGCATGTTGAAGTACCAAACAGTACCTTGTTTCAGAATTTGAGGAAAGGACTTGATTATAAGAAGGAAGGCAGGAGAAAAAGGTGTTCACTTTTTCTATCTACCTGAGAAGAAAATTAGCTGTTCTGACACAGAATAAAAGCAGCTCATTGTGTGACTACCTCTTTGACCATAAAAATCACTTCTAATGCATTTCTTCCCACTACTAGTACACAGGAGTGAGAAAAATCATCAACCAATTGGTGAAACACAGAGAAAACACATAGTGCTCCAAAGTGCATTCAGCAAGCAAATGTTTTTAAAGACATATGCCTTCCTCCTTGAGCTTTGTTACAATATGTGAAGTCACCATAACAACTCCTTGTTTGAGAACAACTTTGACAAAATTCCCTGTCACAAAAACTAGACATGATAGGAGTCTACAGCTTCTCTTTTCCTTCAATCTCACTAGCTCTGTGAAGAATCCAAAATACTATTGAAAGGACAGCACCTAGAAAAATCTCACTATCTCTACGCTTAGATGAGGTCTCAAAAATTCACTGACTCCATCATCTTGCCCCAGGTGACCAGTCCCTTCTGGTTACTCCCTAGATTACATTGTCTCTTCTCACACAACCTCACCTTGTAACTGATCTTTCCATGGAAATTAAGCCACTCACAAGTTGCAACCTTTCCTGAACTAAACTGTAGGATATTGTCTGGAATCTATGCACATCTTTCTGAAGAAATTTCTGTATGTTCTAGCCAAGACAATACTAATATTAAGTAGAGTACAAAGATTACTTCACATTTTGGATGCTGCATCCCTGTTGACCAGAAAAAGACAGTACATATAACAGGACAGCACTGTTGACACAGTTAGCTTGTGTCAGACTGCAATCAGAGGCTTCTTAACCCTCTGCAGAGTTCCTACAAAGCCAGTTCCTGCAAAGATCTTCATGGAATCTTCATGGATCTTCATCTGATACTTCATGGAAACTAATATAGGCAGAAACAGTCAGCCACACAGTATGCTGTCCAAATACACTTAATAAATAGGGACATACTTCTTCATGCCATACCTGTAATTTGACATGTAGCCTAAGTCCACGTCACCTTGGTTTCTTCCACAAACTGGTGGATGGTGTAAGAGTCTTGTAATCTGAGAACCTTTCTAATCAGGCTCGTTAGTGCCCTGGGATGCTGAGATTTGTTACTTCTTGAAGCATTTTCTGGGACCCACCAGAAAGGCGACAAATCATCTCCACATACAGCAGATGGCCTAAGTAAATACTGAGCCAGTTCGCCTTAATATCCAACTTAAATATAAAAGCAAACATGGAGGGGACTGCACAAAGGAACTTCAAAAGAAAAGAGTGCCACCTGATCAAAAGTCTGACAGAACTTTAGAAAAAGACTGCAAGCGCTTACAAACACTAAGGCAGTGAGGAAAATTTAACTGTTTTTTAAGTGTATGCTGTTTATATTTAACATTTTCATAGTACTCACAGTGGTTTTTAGAGTGATGTAAGGATCATGCTCATTACTTCCATGTACTGTCAGAGTAGCCAAAGAGTCTCCAAGCTTTAGGTCATCTAAATGAGAATTTCAGAACATTTTTTTTATACATGTCAATGACAGATGAAGTTAGAAACCCCTGTACCAATCCCTGTACTACCTGTATTACAAATTATCAAGGGCAGGCTAAATGAACTTCCAAATTCCAAACTTATGAACCTCAGCAAGCAAAATTGCTTAATGCATTTAGGGTCCCTGCTGCTCTGCTCCAGCACTACAGCAGGGGGAGTGACAGTCTTTCCAACCCTGCTATGAGTTCTAGTGCCAGGGAGGGGGTTGCTGAACCGTTTCACACAACAAACAACTTGCAAAACTGGGACAAGAAAATAATTAAAAATGTGAATTTCCTGCATTTGAAACATAGCACGGTGTAGCGGTACTTATTAAATATTTCATTAGTAACCTTAAACAATAAGTGAAAAGGTTCTTCACTTTGACTGCATAGCTGACCTTTAAATTTTTCATACCTGTGCATTCTTCTTCATCATAATTTTCCAAATCATATTCACCCAGTTCATCATCAGAGAGGTCTTCATTTTTATGAGAAGATTCACCTCCACCAGGAACGGGTTCATTTGTGTCATTTGCCATCTGGCCTTCATCACTATCATCAGCGTCATCCCTGTTTAAAGACACAACAGCCCTGAGAAACTGTGACACTGCATCCAGGTAATTGCTATGGGGACTCCTAACATGATTTCAGCACACAATCCTGGTTGGTCATGTGGGTTTCAAGCCTTTGTGCCAATGATCTAGAAATCCATTTGCTCCTTTCCTGTCTTTTCTCAAAATACAAGGCAGTGCTTTTCTCAGACTTCCAGAGGAAGTTCTTCCTAGAAAATTTTCATGACAAAATGTGGTACAAATTTAGCTTAGCAGAGCTAAACTCACTGTCTAGATCCCCTTTTCTTACCCATTTATCTGTGGCTACAATATTCTCATCTTCACTTCTGTGTGTCTGCATGTACCCAATATATTCCTTTCTTTTTTCCCCCCACCTACAAGCCCTGTGATGTGTGAGGACCTTTGCACTTCTTCAAGATTTTTAAGATCTTATTTTCTTATGCTTCCCACACTTGCGTTAGAAGAAAATACAATACGAAATCCATTAGGTTGGGACTTACTGCAAATTACTTCTTACAGGCCAAACAAACAATGCAACATCTAGGTACCTCAAAACTTTCATGGCAACAATGTGCAAGGAATTCAGGAGGAGGAAGGGTACATTAAACACTGGCTTAAGACCTAATAGAAACAAACTCATAGAACCATAGAATAGTTTAGATTGGAAGGGACCTTAAAGATCATCTAGTTCCAACCTCCTGCCCATGGCAGGGACACCTCCCACTAGGATCAGGCTGCCCAAGAACCCATCCAACCTGGCCTTGAACACCTCCAGGGATGGGGCAGCCGCAGCTTCCCTGGGCAACTTTTGCCAGTGCCTCACCACCCGCATCATGAAGACATTCTACCTTATGTCTAGTCTAAATCTCCCCCTCTCCAGTTTATACCCACTGCCCCATGTCCTATCACAACAAGCCTTTGTGACCAGTCCTGCCCCAGCCTCCTCGTAGGCCCCAAGAATCATAGAATCATAGAACAACCAGGTTGGAAGAGACCCATTGGATCATCAAGTCCAACCATTCCTATCAAACACTAAACCATGTACCTCAGCACCTTGTCCACCCGTGCCTTAAACACCTCCAGGGAAGGTGAATCAACCACCTCCCTGGGCAGCCTGTTCCAATGCCCAATGACCCTTTCCGTGAAAAACCTCCTCCTAATCTCCAGCCTAAATCTCCCCTGGCGGAGCTTGAGGCCATTCCCTCTTGTCCTGTCCCCTGTCACTGGGCAGAAGAGCCCAGCTCCCTCCTCTCCACAACCTCCTTTCAGGTAGTTGTAGAGAGTAATGAGGTCTCCCCCCAGCCTCCTCTTCTCTAGGCTAAATAACCCCAGTTCTCTCAGCTGTTTCTCATAGGGCCTGTTCTCCAGCCCCTTCACCAGCTTTGTGGTTCTTCTCCTGACTCGCTCCAGAGCCTCAACATCCTTCATGTGGTGAGGGGCCCAGAACTGAACACAGGATTCAAGGAGTGGCCTCACCAGTGCTCAGTACAGAGGGAGAATAACCTCCCTGGACCTGCTGGTCACACCATTTCTGATACAAGCCAGGATGCCATTGGCCTTCTTGGCCACCTGGGCACACTGCTGGCTCATGAAGATGCAAAGGAGAGGAGACATGTCAGATGTCTCTATAATTTGCTCCAAAGAAATTCATCCCTGTTGAATACATCGCATTTCTGTCCTTCTGAGCACAAAATTCCCAGGCACTGATAAGTCAAGACAATTCCCAAAGATACGCTGTAAAGCAAATTCCCTCTAAAGCAAATTCCCTCCCCAGCGCTGTCAGCGGGGAGGCCCGGGGGGACTCCAACCCCTTCTCCAGCAGATCCCGGCCGACGCGCGCGTCCCGTCTCACCCCCGCCTCGCCTGGGCCTCCTCGACGAGACGGTTCAGCTCCTCCTCGCTGAGCTGCACCTGCGGGGCGGACACAGAGAGAGGTGGAAGGGAGGGCGAGGGGCGTCCCGCAGCCCCGGTCCCCAGGAAGACGGGGGGCCCGCAGCCCCATACCCATCCCGCTCCCTCTCCGCTCCCACCTTATCCGGCGTTTCCTTGGCGACGCCGCAGCGCACCCAGGCGGCGCACGTCACGGGGCAGCTCATGGCGGCGCGGAGCGACACGTGCGAGGGGCTGCGGCGCGCCCCGAGTGACGTCGACGACGGCGGCGGGAGGGGGAAAGGCCGGGGAGGAGGAGCGAGACCCGGAATGCAAAGGGTGGAGGCAAACGGGAGGGGGTGGAGACAGGGCGGCGTGACGCCATCTCCGAGCGCCGAGAAAGCCCGGAAAGAGGCGGGTACGGCTATCGGGGCAATCGGCTGCCGCGGGGGGCGTGGCCAGTGGGTGCGGGTGGCGGAGGGAGGGGCGTGGCCTGAGGGGGCGGGGGCGGAGAGGCGGTGCTGAGGGGGCGGGGCCAGACATGAGGGGAGGGGGTTGTGTGAGGGGGCGTGGCATGAGGGGCTAGGAAAAGACAGGGCCTGGGGGAGCGCTTGTCTCACGGAACTGTCATGGTAGAATTGTAGAGTTTACCAGGCTGGGAAAGACCCACCGGATCATCGAGTCCAACCATTCCTATCAAACACTAAACCATGTCCCTGAGCACCTTGTCTACCCATCTTTTAAACTCTTACAGGCAAGGTGCCTCAAACACCTCCCTGGGCAGCCTGGTCCAGTGCTCAGTGACCCTTTCTGTAAAAAATTTTTTTCCTAATGTCCAGTCTGCACCTCCCCTCGTGGAGCTTGAGGCCACTCCTCCTTGTCCTGTCCCCTGTCACTTGGGAGAAGTGTCCCGCTCCCTCCTCTCCACAACCTCCTTTCAGGCAGTTGTAGAGATCAGTAAGGTTTCCCCTCAGCCTCCTCTTGTCAAGGCTAAACAACCCCAGTTCCCTCAGCCGTACCTTATAAGACTTGTTCTTCAGCCACTTCATTGCTCTTCTCTGGACTCGCTCCAGAGCCTCAACATCCTTCTTGTGGTGAGGGGCCCAGAACTGAACACAGTATTTGAGGTGCGGTCTCACCAGTGCCAAGTACAGAGGCAGAATAACCTCCCTGGACCTCCTGGTGTTTCTGATACAAGCCAAGTTGCCATTGGCCTTCTTGGCCACCTGGGCACACTGCTGTCAATCAACACCCCAGGCTCTTTCTCCTCCAGGCAGCTTTCTAGACAGACTTCTCCCAGTCTGTAGCTCTGCACAGGGTTGTTATGCCCCAAGTGCAGGACCCAGCATTTGGCCTTGTTAAACCTCATGCCATTGATCTCATCCCATCTGTCCAGCCTATTCAGATCCCTTTGAAGAGCCTCTCTACCCTCCAGCAGATCGACACTTCCTCTCAACTTAGAATCATCCGCAAACTTGCACTCGATGCCTTCATCCAGATCATTGATAAAGACATTAAACAGGACTCATCACTGAACCCTGGGGAACCCTGCTTGTGACTGGCCTCCAGCTGGAGTTAACTCCATTTACCATAGCTCTTCTTGCTGCCCCCCTGCACCTGGGCCAAGGGATGGCAAATGCTTGGCTTTTTACTCAACCTTCTGGGAGACCCAGTTGCCTTCAGCAGTGGTTGTTCCTGTTTTCATAAAATTAATTGCAGAAGAGAGCTTAGTTTCTTCACTTAATTAGCCTAGGCTGTCCCATTTAGCACCACTGCTGTCTTTACCCGGGGCTGGGACCAGCTGGAGCCCCAAGGTTCCTTTAGTAACAGAAATTAAGGCTTTGCCATGTAATAAGTGCCTGTACAACTGCTGCTCTGTGTATTCAGCTGAAGAAAAGTGCTGCCATATTTCTAAGGTCTTCAAGTCCTTTGTTTCCAACACTGGACCTTGGCTTGTGGGGAGAGTTGCAATTCTGCCCCTCTGTTTCTCTCTTGTGAGACCTCATCTGGAGTATTTTGTCTGGTTCTGGAATCCTAAACATAAGAAGGATATGGAGCTATTGGGATGGGTCCAGAGGAGGGCTACAAGGATGATCAGAGGGCTGGAGCACCTCCCACACTCGGATAGGCTGAGAGACTTGGGGTTGTTCAACCTGGTGAAGAGAAGGCTCCAAGGAGATCTTTTAGTGACCTTCTAGTACCTGAATGGGCTACAAGAAAGCTGAGGAGGGCCTGTTCATAAAGGCTTGTTATGATAGGACAAGGGACAATGGGTATAAACTGAAGGGGGAAGACTTAGACTAGACGTTTCTTCACCATGAGAGCTGCAAGACACTGACACAGGTTGCCCAGGGAAGCTGTGAATACCCCGTCCCCGTTCAAGGCCTGGTTGGATGGGGCTTTGGGCAGCCTGATCTACTGGGATTTCCTTGCCCACTGCAGGCACTTGGAACTAGACGATCTCTAAAGTTCCTTTGAAACCCAAACTGCCAAAATTAAAGATTTGGGAAAAACCTTTTTGTTACCCATCTCTAAAATTCACCCAAGCAGAAGAAACCAATGCACAGAGTCAATGGTGAGAGGGAGCTGCAGGAAGTGGTGAGGGCATCTTCAGAGAAGGTGCTACTTTTTGCCCTCCCAAATGTCAGCATTCTATACCAACCGACTCATTAAATTAGAGTAAATGGATAAAATTTCAGCTGCAATATATGGGAAGGTAGTCTCTTACTGACACACAACAATTGCTGCTGTTTCCGTCACTGAAATCTTAATTCAGGGGATAACTGCAAGTTACATTAATGGGAAGCTGAGGTTAGGGGAAGGAGCATTTCTCATGGTAAATCTCAAGGACTTGGCAACTGAACTTCAGCTTGGCAGATGGAATGGATACATTATTTCATCCATGTGTCACTAGACAGCATCACTGTAGTAGTTTAATTATTTTATCCTGATTCTTCATTGGTTCTGGCATAAGAAAGAAATAAATTTCTATCAAAATGCTACTACCTCTTATTTTCTCCTCCCCCCCATCCTGCTTCATTTTGCCAATTTGATGTATTTTTTTGTAGAAACAAACATACCAAGGCAAAAGCTGCATCATTCTAGCTATTCCCTGTAGAATCCTGTAGCATGGGTATCCTAGTTCTACTGATTTGCTGAGCTGTTTATTAACAGCTCTGGTCACCTTCTCTTACAGTGTTCAAGCAATCCTTCTTGTTTACCCACACAAGAGCTGGCTATGGTTTGACTGTCAGTCTTCCTCCAGACTCTGAGGGAAGTTTTGTGTGAGCAGATGCTATTCCCAAGGAGAAGCAGAGGGAAATATTATGTAGCCAAGAGGAGGAAAGCACGGTTACTTACCAGTGGCTGTGGTTCCTAAATATTTTTTTTTTAAGATATACGGATTTATGGTGTGGAGGTTTGCACAACACACTCTTGAGCCACAGCTGATTTTAGCAAAGCAATACCCAAAGGGGGCACACATGCTCTACTTTCCCTCCAATATAGCACTGTACTGTGGTAAATTTCAATAACAGACTTGGAAAAGGAGAAAGGAAGAAAAATCGATAGAAACTGTGCATATGGCTATGACAGCTTACAGAACTCGAGTTAGTCATAATAATTTTTTCTTCTCTTTCGAGACTCAGTCCATAAATGCTGGATGGTTCCACTACTTCCTTCCATCCTACACTTGCCAGGGATGTAGAGCTGGGCTTTAGGGTCTTCTTGAGAAAATAAAGACCATTCTATTAAATATATTATTGTTCCACAGTGCCTTGGCAATCACAGAGATATGGAATTGAGACAGTGGTGACCCAGGCAGAACAGTTCTAACAGACACCTGAGGGTAACTGACAGTAACAGAGTTCTAGTGCAGTACAGCCCACTCACCCCAAGGAACCAGCCAGGGCGGCTCACAGGTCATAACACATCAGTGAAAAAATGGTCTTCTTTGTATTTAGTGTCCAAAGATGAGTCAGCCACAGAAGTGTGAGGGTTGGGAAATAAAGCAGATGTTCATTTCTTAGTTTGGATGGAATTGTGGCATAACCATTGGAGGAGTTTTTGGATGAACCCAAAGACCCGTCCTAATCAGGAACAACTCCAGAGAGCTGACAGAAGCCTCTGAATTCCCTGCCCATCGCAGCAGGTTGGAACTATATGATCTTTAAGGTCCCTTCCAACCCAAACTATTCTATGAATCACTGCCAGGTGTAAGAAATGGCCAAGATGAATGATATGTGCAACAGGAGATAAGAACTCAAAGGGCTGTTCCAGCACAGGTTCAAGGACCAAGTTCAGATGCTGTGGAAATAAAAGGTCTCTGACCAAAAGAATTGTCATCAAACATTCTCAATGCCACAGCCTGTTCTGGACTGGCCTTGAGCCTTTTCTGAAAAGGAGCTTCTAAAACTTAAAGGCTTCTCCCCCTGCCCCCAGTCTCATCCTCAGAAATTGATCAGACACAGCAGTGTTTCTTACCCAGAGCTGACTTGTACCTGGAATCTCTCTTATCCTCTGATGAGCAGAGCTGAGTTTCTTTTGATACTGACTGACCTTCACAAAGTTAGGTAAGACTTGATGGTAGTGATTTTAAATTTTTCAGTTTAACCACCGATTAATGTCAGAAAACATTGCCCCAGTTTCTGGATCTACATTTGACCTATCCCAAACTACTGCTTTTCCTCTGAAGATGCAAGTGCCAGATAGTTCTCATCAGCAGGAATTGTATGCCTGTCTTTTCTTCAAGGTCATAAACATTAAGACAGGTTCAGCTGGATTAAGTTCCCTAGCTAAGCAGAGCAAACTTTTGTTCTGATGTGGATTTACCAGGTCAACAGAAGCAAGGACAGTGGGAAAAGCCAATGGCTCCTCAAAACAGAAAGTCTAGCTTCTTTCTTAAGGAATGTACCAAGATGTCTGGAAAGCTACAGAATTCCTCTTGACACTAAGAAAAGATGGAAGTGAGGAGAGAGATCACTGATGAAGAGGTGGCATTGAAGCAACTGGTACCAGAATTCTCTCCCATAACTATTTCCAAGGTCCAGGGCTCTGCAGGGGCCTTGGTATACCTTGAATCCTGAAACTGTCAGAGACGTTGTAAACATTTCTAATATGACAGCTGGAAGGTGCTGCAAGGCCCATGTAAAGGTTCATAGTGTAAATCATACAAGCTGTAAGCAAGGAAATGAAGGGAATTTTATCTGTTTTGAGAGAAGTTATTCTATTGTGCAGCTGACCTCTCCAGATGAGAATAGGGCAAAAGGCACCAGTATGGCACCTCACTCAAAAAGAAATTTCTGTTTTCTCAAATGAGCTGCTAGATATTAGTGTTGCAGTCCCAGAGATGCAAAATAGCTAAAAGTAAAGTCACAACATCAAGAAATCCTCTAACTTTGGAAAGAAAGGAGTACTTAAGAGTGGCTTTGAACCACGAAGGGCATCCATAGAAGTCCTCAAGGTTACCTTTTGATTCTCTGTTTGCATTCCCTGTATGTTTCTGCAAAACAGAGAGCATGAATAGTGGAAGGAAACCAAAGCAAGATCAGATCTCAGTAGGGCAGTATCTTGTCAAGGGAGACCATATACCCTGTTTACACACTGCAGCATAGCCTAAGGGGAAGAACTTGAAGTGATAGCTAGGCATAAAGTTAAGTTTTCATTTAGTTGAAACAAGGCTGCTTTGGTATTCTTTCATCCGTGATCTCCTTAAGGAGTTCCGTGGGAGAGCACCAACCTCCTCACTTTATAAGTTAAAACACCCTTGTGCTAAGGCTTATTCTCCCAGGTCCTATGTATTGCTTTTGATGCTCTTTGCTTAACTTTATCTAATAAACTAGGTCTGTCACTTATCTTTTAACTATGTCTAGTAATAAGTGTGATATCAATGTGAACCAGAAGCATACTAAAGGCATTAAATCTTTATTGGGATACAGTGAATGTACTATCAGGGCAGAGGCATGCTTATCGAGCATCTGCTTCCCCAAAATGTGTGCTGAGAGCTCGGGAATGAAAATCCCAGCATTACTGTGATGACTGCTGTCAGATAGTGCTGGAACCAACATGGATGGAAAAGAAATATTGTCAGTGCCCTCCCAGCATGAAGGAGAAAGGATGGCTGGAGATGGAGAATAGTCATGTTCACCACATACAGCAAATACAGAAAAATAACTTTAAATGCATTGGTAGAAATCCAGGAGTAGACAGTTGAGAGGAAAAGACTCATGTGGGAGAGGAAGAATAAAGATGCACATGAAGGCAGAACACAGACAAAGAGCCACCAAGCTGTTTGTGGCCAGCTGACATAGACAAAATGAAGGAAATTGGAAAGAAGCATAGAACAATACAACATGCCAAGGATTTACTAGTGAAGGAAAATCAGAAAACATATGGATATGGGGAAAAAAGCCAACGACTGACAGCACTCCATGTGCTGGGACTCAGCCAAGTTAAGTGAGTTCTGCCCCGTCATGCTTGTTCTCATAGCAGGTAGGAAGCAGGGTCTGCGTGCATTTCTCAGCCACCACTCTGTACTCCAGCTCCAGGCTTTGCCAACCAGAGGTCTACAGTGTCAGCATACACTCAGGTGAGCACCAGCAGAAGTGGCACATGCATATGTGGCAGGGCTGAATCATGCATCTAGGGGCAGATGGACACATCAGAACACTTGAGGACTCTGGTGCACCATGGGAGCAATGTGAGAAAATAGGGCCAGTATATGTCTCAATGCTGGCACATCTTTAATTCCTCCATGTCTAAAGTACTTGTTGCTTCAAATATTCATTATTCCAGAAGGAAACTCCAACTTTTTACACAAGCCCCTGGGCTTGAAGAGCAGGGGGGCTGACATGCTCTAGGAATACCAGGCAGTAGGGTTGTGCTGGCTATGACAGCATTCCAGCCTGCAAAGATTTGTGCACAGGTTCTCAGACATCATTGACCTTGTAGTCTTACCTCTTCATAGCAAAGATTAGAGACTGCCAGCCCACATGCCTAATCCAGAACAACATTTAACTTGAAACGGTCATTAGACAAAATGAAAGCTGCTTCAGAAATGTTTACTAAGATATAAGGCTCTGCTGACATGAAAAAAATTAGCCAATACTGCTAAAGACCTAGAAATATGCCTGTATAAGCCACTATGCAGATTTTTTTTTTTAAATAGCATTTATGAGTGGTTTAAATGATACTATTACTTTCAAAGTAGTCAGAAAGAGACATGCAATTTTCTTTTTTATGTTACACTGATGCCTCTGCTACTGATGCCATCAGTAGACCTACGTGAAACACTTCTGACAGTGCTTTTGCCTGAGGCCAAAACCTTATGCTCCTCTGGGTGAGCCCCAGTATGCACGAGAGATGGTTTAGACATTACTGCCCATTTCCGTCCTGTAGAGGAGAAAACACAGCAGTGGGCAAGACTGGCCTAAAGCTTAATCAGCTCAGTAAACGTGTGCCATGGCCCTGGGTCTCTACATGTTAAGACTGCCCAGAAGAACCTCAAAAAATGTGGACTGAGTGTAGCAAAAGCGTAAATGGGTTCACAGAGCCCAGAGGAACGGTGCTAGCAATTGTATCTGAACTTCCCTGTTTTTCTCAGTTAAGAGTTAACTCTGATGCTCAGAAGTAATGTTTTTAAATTGTTCTGGTATCACTGGTTGGGAAAGGAGTCAGATCATAGCAGTTTGCTACTAGTGAACACTTCTCTGTGTTTTTCCATATAACAGGAGGCAAGCAAGGGGGCCTATGTCTCTTACAAAATTTTGAGACCTGTAGGGTTCCCTACAAGTTGTTTTTCAACCTCTGTTCCTGGACAGGCGAGCCTGCAAAGCCCAGAGGCACCTGACAGAGCCATAATCCTGGTCTGGCCAGTCACTCAGTCTGGTCTGAGCAGTGTTTCACTCCCACGACTCACATACAGACCATACTTGAAAGGATATTACTACCTTTTGCCTCCTGGACCAACCCGTTTCTTAATAATCTGGTACGTTATGAAAAAAGGATTTGACTCTAAATCTAATAAAACATATAAGACAGAAAATATCATAAATTAATTTAAAAAGATAAAAGTAAAAAATATGCTAAAATAAAAAAATATTTCCCAAAGCCCGATTTTTATGCTTATGTCAAAGTTAATCAGTGACTTCTATTTACTTCTGACCCCTCCTTGCAATATCCATTTGCACCTTATGTGTATGCACTTGCAGCAATGTTGTGTAATGAAGCAAGCTTCCAGCCTTTGGGGTCTTTGTGCATCCAAACTGGCTATGATGCATTTGGAGATGCTTAATTTGAAGCACCACAGAACTCCATTCCCATGCCTCACATCCCCATTTCTCGCCAGAGGTCAGAGAAAAGTTTTAGGGAACAGCCTCCAAGTCACTTCTTCGCATGCACAGCAACCGTAGAGAAAGCAGTGTATGGGGGGAAACAGCACTGGGACTTCCAGATGTAATATCCTGAGTGCGTGTTTCTGGAAGATGATTCTTGGGTGAACCCCAGTCCTGCTGCAGTCTGAAGTACATTGAGAAACACCTGAAGAGAAGAAACAACAAAACCACTCACAACAGCCATTTCCTAGACTAGAAAACAATGAAATTTTTATTGAACAGAGATGGCTCATAAACACGCTCAAAGGAGTTCCACCTGCTGTTCAGCAATATTCATTGCCATCTGATAATAACCTATAGGAGTAGCTGTATAAAATAGGAATAAAATACCAAATTGCTATATTAATTAATAACTTTGCCTTTCAAATACAGAACCGTATGTTATTTAAAGTCTGAAAATAGACCACAATTGTTAGCATTTAAATCAAACCTTTATGATAACAAATATACAAAAAAAAAGGCTGTCAATATATTAAACATTTAAATCAATAGCATACATTTCTTGGAGGTAAACATTGAGCAAACAAAGCCACCAATGATGTTCAGAAATTGGGTAAAAGTTTCAAGGTCAAGCTCCAAACACTGTAGCTTTCCTAAAGCCATAGGTATTACATTTTTATCTAGCCCCTAAATTGAAAACTATGTAGCATGAACAACTGAAAATATAACTATTGGCTATCTGGCAGGAAATTGGAAGTTTCTTAAGTCCTCATTGCATTTATACTTAAGCACCTGCAGAGACAGAGGGCAGGAGGAGTTAAGCACTTTATTTTGCAAGGCTGGGGGTTTAATACTGTTATAGATGAGGGTAACAGCACCCTCATATCAAACAAGAATTCCAGCACTGACAAAAAGAGAAGTATTGACCTGGCAAACTGACTTAAGAATCAGCCTTGCAACTTGCTTTAAAACAGAATGGGACTTGCATACCTGCCTATTTACTGAAAGCCTGTGCTACTTCTTCTGCACAGAAAAAGCCTCCTTCAGTAGTTGATCTAATGCCTGAGTTTGAAAGCTGGGATACATACATATGCTCAAAAATAATGTGACAAATTTACTATCAATAAAAAGATGTTTTAATGCCAACAACTAATAGAAGTTCATATCGCAATATTGCTCACAACATAAATGTACAATTTGCACAAAACATAGCTCTTCAACATGAATATTTTGCAAGCTACAATATATATATATAATATGTATAATTTCTTTCCTTAAAGAATTATGTGCCAGAGTGCATGCAAAGAATTTCAAAGCAGTAACACAACAGGAGCAATCACTTGTTTACAGGTTATTGAAACCATTCAATACAGAAACACTGGGATATTAGATAACAGACAGATAGGTAGGTGTATATACACACTGCTTTTTCATGGACCTTCCCATGTTACACCCAAAATGTGGGTTCCTTATAAGCTCAGACCCCTATGACAGACTGATCCAAATAGGGTTCTGAATGTTCTCCACGTTCTTTGACCATAAATCACTTCTTTTGGAGATGATGGCGAAGGAGGCACTTGTCCTCTAGCCAGGAGCAGAGGCAAGTGATCTTCTCCATAGCCAAAATCTGTTCCAATGCCTGCTCCTTCATTTTGAAGCAGTGGGTGGTAAGAATCTATCCGTCCTGTTCTGGTGGATCCCAAGCAGTCATCGGCAGCCTTTACACTTGCACGTGCAAGACTGGAGAACCTGGATCTCCTCAACAGTGCACAGCACTGCCACCATTCTAGTCAGATATGTACAAAGAATGACACGTATCCTCTGGATTAAAATATACATAGCGTATATACAAATAAAGCTATTCTATCAAGGTGCAAGTTTACTATTTTCTGGTGTGTTCCAATGAAGATTTCTTAAAAAACCTGTGTATAGACCTACCAAGAGAGTTTACATAAAGTTAACATTTTGTCATAGTTCATTAAGTAGGCTTCGTTCTGCAAGCTCTTTAACAGAAACTCCCGCTACTTTCCCTTGGAGTTCTGTCTATGCACAGGACTGGATTTTGTAGGCCACAGTCATGTCTAATATAATTTCCTTGACTTCAATACATTCTTAACTGGGGTGACTTGGCACCATGTGTTGGGTTTTATTTCCAGGAAGTCATCAATCCCCACAAACTGAGGCAGGACATGAAACCAGCCATCAGGAGGTTTGTAGTTCATGTGGTCAGTCCTGCTTTCCTTGCTTTTGATGGGACTATGGTATATGGAGCAAGCACAGTTTGTCCCTAAGGGTAAGTCTGGAAGTCCTTGGCACTATTTTACACTAGATGACAGCAGGCAATGCCCTCAAGGAAACTTAAAGAAAAGACCAAATGTAATTTACTAAACAGTAAACATCAGACTGATCCACTAAGCAGATGGATATGATATGCAACTTGTCTAAAATTAGAATAGTTGATGTTTTCTTAAGCAGACTTAAATTCATAAAAATCTTCCTGACCCCACATAGACCTCATTCTAAAGCATGTAAATATATGATGCTTCTAATAATGTCATTGGAAATGCAACAGCTGTGATCAACAAGCAGAAGGAAAGCCCATCCTCTCCCATTTCTCTTCAGCAAAAAAACCCTCTCAACATTGTGCAACTAACTCATGCAACATAAGCACATGTTTATGATCCCTGCTGAAGCTGGGCTGGTGTGGGCAATAACAGCAGGATTTGGCCTTCAGCCTTTATGGTGTAGCAACCACAACTGCATGATGACTGAATGGGAAATTACATCTGCTAGTGCATTAAAAAAACATACGGCCTTGTAGTAACTCCCATTAAAGATTCCCACTGACTTAAAGAGAGAGAGCGAGCAGACTTTAGCAGTGCATGTTCTGCACCACTGGAGTTAAGTTTCTCAAAAATCTTTCTCTTATACCATTTTCCTCCATTCTGTAACTTGATTCTAAGGAGGCATTTGAGCAGACTTGCACATGTCCTCTCAGGCTAAGGTGAGTATTTCACAGTAGAAACAATGATCTGGTTAGTTTTTCTCTTTTTCAGAGGAATACAATAATTAAAACCCAACTTACTGGTTTCACATTCTGCCCTGCCTTTGCACACTGTTAACAAAATGACATATAGGAACAATAAATGAATTGTACGCTCACTGGAAATTTTAAAAGGATCAGCATCAGACAGAATAGAGTTAAAGATAACCTAAGGTGCGCTCAGAGAAGATGCATTCAGAGTTTTCCCAAATATTTATGGTAAAGACCTGGTTACATGATAGAACATGTAAATCTTTCTAGTTTCCCTTACCGAATACTGAATTATACGAAAGGGAAAATTACATTCATTTAAAAAAACCCCAATAATTAAAATAATTAAATAAAACCATACATTTTAAAATAAAGTTTTAGTTGTGGGCACAGTGAACAAAACCTACTTCTTCAAATTATAGCTCAGCGTCTCTATTTTTAATACATTCCCTTCTGCCTTGTTTCAGAGTGCCCTGAGTTAGTGTTTTCAGTGGAACGGTTTGCTTTGGAACACTAACAGCTCCAAAGAGGCAATTTTCAAGAGCGCCTGACAGTCTTGAGAGACTGACAACTTCAAATGAGCAATGGATGTCTATCTTGTCTATTTAAGGATAAATAGTTGGTTCCAGAAACATTTGTTTTCTTAGCTATGCTCTTTCTCTGTTGAAAAACATCTGCCATCCTATTGGTCATACTTTGATTTTTTGCTATTTTAGAGGCTGAACAATTATAAATGGATAAACAAATCAAAAGAACATTTCACCTGTGTTGTCAATTGTACATGACCTCAAACATGCCTGTGAAGCCACAAACCAGTACTTAAGCTACATCTGTGGGATGGAGGACAATATCTCTGTGTTTGGTGATGATTACTGTTGGGTTGTGTGATCATTTGTTTCTCAGTAAGAAATGAAGTGAAACCTTCACATAAAACCCCAACAATGAACAGCAACAAACAAAACTGCTACAAAAAACCCCAACAAACTCATAACAATTGTAACAAATGCAAACTAATCATAACCATTCCTGCACTTATGTTACAAATCAGGAGACTGCCTAAAACTGCAAAAAAAAATCAAGATTAGCTCTATGGTTCTGCACCATTCTAGTAAGCATCTTATTTCTAGCACAACCTTTCTTGTTTTCATTTTTCTCTTCTAACTTTAACTTCAGAGACAAGTGGGAGGAAATGTGAAGAGGAAAGAAGGGAATTGGTTGTCCCACAGACAGTGCTAGCTTTTCTGTGTTTTCAGGATGCTTGCACTGGGATTTCTCCATTCAGCTGTTGTTCTCAATGGTAAACCCAAAGATACAAGCTCAGCCCTTCAGAATTGGATGACAGAGAAAGGGTCTCTTCCTGGTTTAAGGATCAAGAATGTGCTTTCTAATTATATATATGCATTTAGCCTGGAAAGTGAGATGAGCAAAGACTTCAAAGGTGACGTAAAAAGGAAAGAGAGATGGAAAACAGACCTAATCCACGGACAAGAAAAATCAATTAAAAGGCTTCCAACAATTTTAATGGGGCAAATTTCACCATGCTTTTATGTTTGGTTTGTAAATGATGTTATAGTACAATCTTGTATTTTTCCTAGAACGTTCATGTATCCTTCATTTCACATGTAAATAAATTCTTGAACCTTGTATCAAATATTTATAAATACTAAACTAGGTACAAAGTGAAACCCATTTGGGAAAGTGGAGCAGAGGGAGGTTCAGCTGCACTAATGGATATTGCATTAATGCTTAGCATCAAGGAAGGCTGGCTGCCATTAACAAGAAATCTCATTACCAACATGATTTCACGCCTCATAACATATCCTGCAGACCTATTTACTGTCCATCTCTCTCTTAAACATACAAACACACAAAGATAACTATGGATAGAAAACCCAGTGCATTTCATATGCTTAACCTTGTCTTCCCAATAAAAATCCAATAGAAAACAAAAAATCAGAGAGTGACTCAAGACGCTTTCCAGACTTCAGCCTAATCAACAGCTTGTTCTGAGGATAACTAATGGACAAATGGCATCACAACCACCTTTCAGATAAGTGGGACTGAAGGACACTGTAGCAGCCCACCTGTCACTTGGGGAGAACATTACCTTTCCTGTCTTTTTTTTTTCTGCTGCTCTTCATTACAATTCAAAAGAACCCACAGGATCCAGATTCCTCTGCTGTGTGGTAGTGGGCAGAGTGAAGAGAGAGTGGGGAAAAACTGTGCTGACCTTATCTTGGGGTTGTAAACAGCAGAGATGCATTATCCAACCTTCCACATAACGCCAAAGAGATCAGTAGAAGGAGTGTCCTGCACTGCAGAGAATGGTATTTACTTACTTATTGTTTGCATAATCCTCAGGTACCTCTGTTTTCCCCATTGGTTCAGCACATATGGCTGTACAGCAGCCTCAACGTTCACAGAAACGCTGACAGGAAGCAACATACTGTACTGATGAGGCTTAAATACATCAACTTTTTCAAGTATTCATTGGAATTTAGCCAGGAATAAAAAGCCAAAAGGCTCTCTAATGGTTTCCTTTAGTCCTTGTATTCTTCAATTGATAAACATAAATTCACAACTCAAGGAAGATTGCACATTTTACCATTTCCCAAATAGCACAATTAGTTACTGGCTCGATAACTGCAAGGTAAAAATCAGTTCCCAAGCTAATGAACAAACTGTCCCAAATTTACCTGTCAATGGTCTACCCAGGCTTGAGCAGGTTAAGCCAGATATTTCATCAAGTGAATGCTTTGATGCTGGGGAAGCAGCTTTTACATTTGATGAGACTCCAAGGTCTTCATGCGCTCCTTTCTACCCAGTACAGATGTGCCATAAGCTATTGTAAAGCTACATAGAATAGAAAGAACCAGACTTGGGAAAGGCTCATTTGAAAGCCTCTCATGCAGTAAGTTACAGGATAGTTAATTTATCCACTGCTGGGAAGGGGAAAGGCTAAGGCTGGACTCTCTTGAATCTGTGGCTTGAACAAGTCCAGATGTTTTGAATCATGTTAATCCATTCCTGCCAGAACATATGAGGTGTTAAGGCTCTGACCTCAATTAATTAAAATGACCTCCTAACACAATGGCTTTCTCTAAAGTGACTCTTTTTTTGTGTGTCTGAGCATCTCCATTTTCTAATGTGGCTTATTTTAGACCATGGATGATTTCTGATTGGATATTTCAGAGAGGTTTTTTTCCCTGTCTTTGTTTGCTTTAGAAAGGCAGTAAGAAACAAGATTGCCTCTCACTGTGCTGGGCAAAGCCAAGTAATGGAAGTTTTAATGAAAACACAGCAGCAGAGGTGAGGGAATGTGAAAAGACCAAAGTTAAGCATATACAAAGGGGTTGAGACAAATTTGCTCTTGCAGCTGCAGTAGTGGAGATATTTATAAGGACAAAGAAAAGCTACCAAATGCTAGAGGTCCATGGCCATATCTGAGCAATAGGACTGTGTGAGGTTGGTTGGGGATGCTGAGCAAGGCATGAGAGACGGAGCTGCTTCCTCCTCTCCTTCTGCCCTGTCTTCTGCTCTGCCCTCCCCTTTGATTTCATGGATACTCCAAGCTGGAGAACAAATGAAGCAGAAAATAGCGAACATGCTACCTGTAGAACCCAAGGCAAAGATCTGGGGTTAGACATTCAAATTCTTGTACTTCATCCTCTTCCCTTACCAATACCTCTTCAACAGTGTGCTGAACAACATGGACAGAAACCTGTGCCTAATCTAAGCACGCTTGTTTACACAGTGCCATCACCTTCACAGGATGAAAGAAGAGAACTGTAAGCCCAAAGAAGAATCTAAAATGCCTCTCCAATGGAAAGCAGACACCAAAACTGCTGTTCTGGTACATTATGTACAATCAGGTGGACAGATTTAGCCATCTAAACAGCACAGCTTGCAAAGCACAAGGTGCTTGTAGAATTAATCTGCCCAGCCAAAGCAACCTCTCTTGTAAGTTGCTGACATGAATCCTGGCTGATTTAGTGACAACCAGTCCAAGCAAAGCACAAAAAGCATTTGTATACCAAGATTACCATCTTGAGAACACAGAGATACCACATTTTGAACCCTCCGCATGTACCTAAGATAAACACACACTATGCCACCCATGGCTCTTCCATGCAAGAAGCCTTGAACCAAGCTGAAAGAACGACAGTTTCACTGCAACAAAAAGAAATTTAATATTGTCCTCCTATCCACACTGAGCCTGCTTCCCTAGTTCTTAGGCTCAGTGAAGGCTGATGACAAATGCCCATTAGCTTCTGTGAGTTTCCAGGTTTTCCTTCTGCTTTGAACACTACATTCGTAATGTTTTCAGCAACAGTCTCATTGAACTCATGGATCATTGACTCACAGCAGAAGACTCAGCCTCACTATTTTTTACCCTCGGAGGCCAGTTACAAATGGTAGATCAGGTGCAATTCTGCTGAAATGTGGTAATCTGGTCACAGCGAGTAGCCTCAGTTTTCACTCACAGAAGATAACAGGCCTTACCTTGAAATAAATAACAAGTTAAAAATAACAAAACATTAATTTTGCTATAAATGTAGGAAGATGTGTTTGGAAGGGCTGCAATTTAAGAATTATAAATGTTGTGGTAATAGGCACACATCTAAAATTATTGGTGTTTTCATCTATGGGATTTCAAATATCATTTGAGTGCTGTTTCAAGGCTAACTTTCTGCAAGCTACTTTATTAAATATTAGGACAAATCATAAGCAGTTTTTTAATGCTGATATATTTCAGCATCTCTGGGCCAGAAGATGAAAGCAACATCAGGCCCTTCATTTCTGTAAAGCACTTACAGCACCTCACATGAAAGACACTTTGTCAAACAAACTAACCTGAAGTATTTGACTTAGAGTAACTCTAGTTCATTAAGAAAAAAGCATCCACTGACTTCAGAGGTAGCTTTAGTGAATGCAGGGTTCAGGATGTCATCTTTCAGCAATAATTTTAACAGAGCCAGCTCCTGAGGGACACTGAATACCTGCAACTGACTTCAACAAGTTCTGCAGGTTCTCAGCTTGTCCTAGGATATAACCCTTTGACAAGAGTACAAGAGTAGTAGGAAGGCTTTTTCTCTAGATGATCTGAGCCTTGCCTTGAGTGTGTGGATGTGTGAAACTTAACACTATTTGTATTTTTCTTGAACATATTAAAACACTCTTAAACAGACCCTGTATGACTGAGTCCCCACAGACCTAGTAGCACTGCATGCTGTAACAGATCTCTCATCTGATTTTAAAAGGTACAGGGGGGAAGCAAGAGATGCCCTTTCTTTTTTTTTCTCACTGTGCTACCTCAGAACAGTTTATTTCAGTACAAACTGAGGATTCCCCTTTTTCTTGTAATCTTCAAAGAGCAGCACATCATTTTGAAATAAAACTAGAATTTCTGAAAGCCCCCAGCACACCACACACTGCAGCCCATCCAGGACTCGTGCAATGGTTGGTACAAAGCCAGTGGATATTCCACACAAAAAGGCTCAAGGTCAAAAGCAGCATGTGGAGGATTCAGCAAGCAGCCTTCATTAATACCAACAGAAGCCTGGCTACTAAGCCTTCACACCTCTTTAAGGATGTTTCCTCAGTCTTTAACAGACATTTGCTCAAATCTACTCTGAAGCCGAGACCAAACAGACAAAATTTTTAGCTGGGGGAAAAGAAATATTAGCCATTACAAAGCTGGCCCTTTTCCAGAGTGGAGAGCATCTGGCCACCAGCTGTGTTTAGAAGACAGCAAGCGTAAGGAATACATCAGGGGAACATCTGAGAAACAAGTAGACAGTGCTGAAATTTGTTGTGAAAAGAATGCCAGCCTTCCTCTGTGATGTCCAAAACCTTTGCCCTCCTACATTCCCCATCCTTTTGTCTGTTCAGATCTCAAACCCCTTATTGGAAAATCACCCATTCAGGAGAACACAGATACCCTCTCTGGGCTTGGGAAGGGATACAGCAGGGCTCTGGAGTGAAAAAACTGGGAAGTGTGGAAACTGGATGTATATGAGGCAAAGTGAAAATGTGAGCAAATTCTGGACACCAAGGGAGGACCTTGAACAGAGGCAGAAGAAAAGATGCAGGGGGATGCCTGTGAGTCCTCACATACTGAAGAAGTAGGTTAGTTTAAAAGACAAATGGAAAGGAACCAGAAGAGCCCTTCACTCATTACAGGTTGCAAAGTTATGCTTTAATAAAACAAAAGAAAAACCAGCAAGTTATTGTAAGGATCTTGTATTTTTTTTCCCATTTCCCCTGGAATGGCTGGAGAAGACTGGAGGCAGTATTTTCCCTCAAAGTTTGCAAGTTATTGCAAGTCATACAAAGACTAAAGAAGCAGAAGGCTTTTTATTTCCTAAACTGATAATGCCATCTCTCAAAAAAGTGCTAATAAAATGCTCTGCTGGAAAGAGCCTTATCTGATAGGGATGGTATTCACGGGCACCCACTGAACCTCACACTGCTTTTTAGATTAAATTGACAACAGAGCCCTCCCCACTCAGCTCCAGATTAATGGAATGAAGAATCCATGCATGAAGCCACATATAATAAAGCCTGGAGATTATGAAACAGGCTAGAAGGCAGGATCAGAATTGCAATTGATCTTGATGAAGTGGGGAAATTGTCCCAATTAAAGCAGTTCAAATTTAATAACAGCAAGTTGAAAATGTTATGCTTTGGTAGGTGTAGGAGAGAACTGCACAAATGAAAATAGGAACTTCTGGTAAAGCAGCAGCTAATCACCCGGGAATTGTTATAGAAGACAGGCTAGATCAAAGTCAGTCATGGGATGTTCTTGTAGAAAATATTCCAGCATATATTTTCTGATATGCTGTACATAAACCTCAGGAGACAGTTACTCTGCTTTGCTTGTCACTGCATAAAACCCCTGCCGGAGTACAGCAATCTGGGGAAATTGGGGACTCGTAAGTGGAATGGCAGAAAAAATCAGGCACCTAGAAAACATTAGCAGAGGAACTAGGAAAGATTTATACTAGTGAGGAAAGTAGGATAGTTCCTCTTATACACATAATAATCTTCTAAGAGGATCTTGTAAGATCATCTATTCTTCCTGTCAATCAATGCTTAAAGGAAAAGCATCTCAATCTGCAGTAAAGAAATTCCAAACAGTCTCTTACAAAAACCTTCCAGTAAATGAGGATAGTGAAGATCATGGACCCCTGTTGCTGGATGTTTCACAAGACTGCAAGCTGCACATTTTCTGGTATAGTTCAGCTAGATCTCACCCAGCCTCACAGCAGGACAGATGGACTAAAACTGCTGTTTTTAAAATCAGGTCTGCGGACCACGAAGGTCTACTGACTATACTGATTACTTCCAGGAGAAATGAATGCCAAGGTTAAACAGGGGCTGGCTCTTCTGCAGGCAAAAGTGATGGGGTCACAGGTCTTTTGTTTGCTTGTTTGTTTTTAATGGTTCATTGCAGCTATACATTGGAATTTGGGATTACCAGTCTTTTGAAGGCCAACAGTTATTCCTTTATAAGTCACAATCCTTTCCTGTAACACCTTTGAATAATAGCTTCTTGAGGCTTGTTCTCCCCTACCAGTTGCCACCAGCAAAGCAGATCTCACAGCAGAAGTGGGTGCCACACTTTCTGTTGTGCTCAGCCATGCAGATGCACAAGCCCTCAAAGGAGCAAGGGGACATAGAAACACATGGGCCAATGCAGCTCTGCTGTCAGACCTGCACAAAGTGTGTTTGGAGGCACCTGCCCTCCGTTGCTAGAGCCTTTGGCTTGCATTTGCCCTTGAATGCCCAAACACATTAAGCACTCTGTTCACGTACAGCCACCAAATGACACATTAAGCTCTCTGTCTCTGAAAGAAACCCAGTAAACATTATCAAAGATACTCACGATTCATCAGAAGAACTACTAGCACGGTTAGTAGCATTTCTTTCCTAATGAGTCCCAGGCAGGTTCCTACAAATGCTCAAAAAGCATCACTTTGCAGGGGCAGCCTGTGCGCAGGACTCTACCTCCTCTTACCAAAACACAATTAGTATTTAAGCTACAAATAGGAGCACAACGCTTGCGGTTATCATTAGAGCATTAAACACCAGACTGCCAATCCACAGATGGGCATGTTTCCCAGAAAATGCTATTTTGCCTATGGATGTATGCATATGCAGCTCATGACTTCATTGGGCACTATGCATGCACCCAAAGGAAGAGTTTTAGTATCATGATTATTGTCTGAAAAATTTCACTGTTTCAAACCATAAGGCTGCAGGATGAAGCCTGCTCCTATCTAGTTATTGTTGGCATGGAAGGATGGGTTTCCATGGATGACGAGGCACACCAAACAACAATAAGCACCCCTGTGTGTTGCTGTTACATCAACCATGGTCTCACTTCTTTAAGAACATTCACACAGAAGTTGCCATGACCTAAATGTTCAAGACAACATCTTGTATGAACACCTATTATGCAGAAAAAAAAAAAAAAAAGTCTGATTGACTGACCTGCTGTGTCTCCGTGACATTAGTGGCAGTTCTGACATTTTTATAACTTGTGGCAGAAACTGTAAAGGCTTTAAAAAAACAAGCACACAGGAGGATTTACACCTCAGAGTCATAAACCAGCTTCCCACCGTGTTGATAACTAGAGCCAAAACTACGCCAAAAGCTATCTCTAAGTATACCAAAAGCTATCAAAATGGAAGAGCACCCCCATGTCGATACTTCAACAAAAGAACAAGAGGTTATCATGCACTGTCAAAATAAACTTTTTAAAGTCTATGAACTGGGCACAGTTTCTGAATGGCAAGTTAGAAAAGAAATATATTAATGTCACTTTGCCATGGAGAAGGCAATAGCTTTGCAACGCTTCTTACTGTGGTTTTCAGAAACAGAGCATCAAGAATGTTGAGGTATGTAGCAGATTTGTCTTGCTAACAATGTGCTGCAAAATAAACAGAGCTTTGACATTAAAACACAGCCCCCATCCCACCCCACCCAAACCCTGCATTGTATATAACCTATACATTTTCAGGATACAGTGAGAATCATTATACAGTACATTTTTAATTATAATTTTAAAAAGTCTAACTTGGACACAATCTCTGGCCAGTAGCAAAATATTGACACATGACGGAAGTAAATTGTTATTAACCTTTCACTGTAACAAACAGTAATCAGCATTTCGAGAAGGGTCTCCAGGGGTATCATATCACATCCAATCGCACCAAATAAAAATTATGCTAATTTCACAAATAAAGTTTGACAAGAAGTAACATTGCATTTGTCTTGGCAAAATGAAGCACAAATGTAACATTTCACAGGTACAGTTACCATGCAAATGCATGTTGAGTTTGTCATTGTTTTTAACCCCAAATCACGAGTAGCATGCAGTTCTCCTGCCTCCCCTGCCCCAACTACTGTATTAGAGATGGTCTGGGTAATATACGTCTTTGGTGTAACCATAGCCTGTTAGGCAAGATTATACCATCCTAGGAAAGAATATGAGCAAAACTTGATCATATGTATGTTTGCACAATGTACATTTTACCATTTATAAAACCAAAACATGTTACATAGATTCTCAAACACAGCTCTGTCAAAAATGGAATTTTAAGCTTAAGAAATATTTTTTACACTACAAGGCCACCCCATTATTTTTTTATGAACAATTTAAAAAGTTCCCACCCCTAAAAATCTGCCAGTATGTTTCCTCAGTTGTAATAGCCTTACCCACTCTCTAATACAGCCGATCTTTGCTCGACAGCAATAACAGTTCTTACATTTCCTAAATGCATGAGGATAATGGACTCTGCGATAGATATAGTTCTTATATATGTAACACTGGAACACAACCGCTTGAGTGATTAATGGTTCAATTCAGGTGTTCCCCGGCACCACCGCTCAGGCAGGGGCTTCTGCTGTTCACTGACGTGAGTTCTGGCTTTTGTTGGCAATCAAGGTCCACAATCGCATGTGTGTGTATGTATGTTCAGAATATGAGTACAACAATGATTCACTGGATACTCTTGCACCACGTCTGCTCAAAAACACGGAGGAGCTTTGTTTTCTGTATTCCCTCATCCAAATGGGGCTGCAGCCCCAGTGCAGGACTTCTGGCCAATACAGAAGTATTTGGATGCAAAGTAGAATTTTTTAATTATCTTTTTTGTAGTCGTTTAAGCAACTGGAACAGGTTTAAGCAACTTCAACAGCAGACTCAACTTGCAGGGTCTTTATTAGCAGGTTACTGTCTTCCACAGCTTTATACAATGGAGCCCTTTGAAGAAGACAAATGAATTGACTGAATCCTTGTGGCCAACGTCCTCTGTAAGTCCTGTAGTACATTTTGACCAGATGCTTCTCCATTCTTGTCATACAACAGCTGTTTGAAAGCTTCATTTTCAATGAGGACCATCATATTTTTTAGAAAGTAGCCTTCACAATAGGAAGCTAGTTCTGTGACTCCGAGAAACTACAAGAAGTGAAATTAGAGAAAGATAACCATTCTAATAAAACCCGCTCAACAAATACAGTGTGTAAGAGCTACACAGAAACAACTACACAAACCAAACCTTTCAGACAGGCACAGTAACAGCTAAAGATATATGCATAGAGGGGAAACAGTCAAGCAGTGTTCTAAACTGAAGATTCTGATCACAATTCCATGTTATAAGGCCATGGCATTTAAGGAAATGAACTGAAGGGCTGAAGCTTTGCTCCCTTGGAACTTAGTGGAAGTTTTACCACAGAGTTCACTGGACCCATGACTTCCAGCTAGAAGGAAAATTGTATATAGATTTGGGAAAACTTACTACAGACTAAGATTAATGAATGCCATTCTTAGCAAGGATGAGTAACATGACCTGTCATGCAAAATTTCATGCTTCAAGGAATCTTTGGAGGAGAGATGGAGGTTTGTAGAGCATGTTTGGTTTGGGGCTGTTGGTATCCCCTTATGCTGAGCCATGTTTGCAGGGATACTGTAATGTGCAAGGAAATCTTAACTGTGTGAGCAAACCTGAAAGGACCCATACTGAACATTTAATGTGTGAGCCATACTGATCATCGCCCACTGGCTAAATCCTGTGGTCATACAAGGAAAGGAGTATAACGATGATATCCCACTATAGTTGTCATTATAAGCCATGCAGGTGTGAGAGTATTACTCAGTCCTGCTCAGGCAAGCTCCTGCTAGGTCCAAGCTCTGAGTAAAGCAGGAACCTCTGGCCATGAGGTGCACCCCGAAGGGCCAGAACTGCTGGGGCACTGCATAGCTTCAGGTCCAGACTGGAATAATTCCATGACTATTGCCTACCACTACTTTAAGATCATGTTTGAAACTCGGAATGGAAATTACTAAATAAATGAATAGGCAAAACCCAAACCACATTAGGATTAGATCTGTCTTCCCAAGGAAAATTAATGATTTTAACTTGATTTCAAACCGTGTAAGTTTTCATCAAAGTATGAGCGTATAATTTTGCACCATCTGAAACCCTATGTATGAATCTGCACTCTTCTCTGAAACACCATCCCTATTTATTATTTCTATATATTCATTCATGACATTAAAGAAATCATGTACTTCACTTTTCTTTTCAGGTTTGCTCTGAGGCCCAGACTGTAATCTCTGCAACTGCTGAGTGTTTTAGACATGTATGATTTTGTTGGGAGTCTGGAGGCATTCATGCAAAACACAACCGGTATCTAGTAGTAAATAATCAATCACCATTACAAATCCCATTTGCTCAGTCACTTAATTTCCTTCAGGAAGTAAAGAACAGTGACAAAGGTTTTGAATCATGAAACCCTTAAAGTGACACTACTCTCATGACTCCCTTTGCAGATGCTGCACTTTCACATATGGAAAGCCCATAGGGATAGTACAGATGATGACTTTCAACTCAGCTTTAAAATTGTAAACCTTACCAAATTCACATTCTCTCACCCTCCTACCAGTATTTAACACAGAGCCTCAGCCTCTTGTTTCTACAGCTCCTTTTACACAGTTCCCCACCTGCTAAACACAGCTCTAGAACCTAGGCCTCCATTAGAGAAAACTTCCCAAATCTGTGCTCACTTGATGCTATGCTTCCACCAAACCATCTTTCTCTCAGTCATGATGACAAAGACTGTGATCCATGTGTCTCTGGGCCAACCTGCTCACACATCCCCATCTGGAAAAGCAGGTATCAGCATCACCTGAATTCCTGCAGGTGCAGCTGAGCTTGCAAAGTAGCAAGGACCTTCACCTTCCCTGGAGGTGTTTAAGGCACTGGTGGGCGAGGTGCTAAGGGGCATGGTTTAGCATTTGATAGGAATGGTTGGACTTGATGATCCGATGGGTCTCTTCCAACCTGGTTGTTCTATGATTCTATGGTTCTAAGGACTAGAAACAGTACCTACAGCAGGAACAAGCTACTCAGAACCTACTCCTGGTTGACATGGAGGTTCCTGGCTTCAGTGCCTGCTCACCTTATTTCCCCCATTCTTGCTGTGGTCTAATATGAGCTGCTTCTACACTTGAAAGTTCAACATGGAAGGACAGATGGTTGGCTGGGAAGCAGTGCCTGAACTGCCTGTGAGCTCCCCTGGTTCATCAGGACCACCTGGCCTCTTCCACCATATACCATTATTTGTATTAACATAATAAACAAATGAAGCTACTGTGTGACGGAAGCACTCTGGGCAGAATGATTTGTGCTCAGATTAATCACCTGCGCATCACACAGACTGGTAGCAAAAAGATGTGAGCATCTTCTTTGCTCTGCAAACAGTGTCATAGAGAGGTATCTGAACTAGCTTTACACGCACTAGTTCAGGTCCTGGAAACCTAGCAGTAACAGTGTGAAACTTAGCCCTGGTAATTTACTGGAAGCAGGGTAAATTAGTGCATGCAGAGCTTTGGTGTGACGTGGCTTAACTAATTTCTGAAGTCAAGCCTTCATTCACAGCTAGCTTGGTCGTCTCTGTAATGCACTACCCACATCAATGCAAATGTGACCCTGGCTGTAAAAGCCTCTCGAGTACACTGTTTCCACTGACTCCACTGGGAGATGCAGGCATAGAGTAGTTGGAGGCTGGGGCCCTTGCAGGCAAACAAAAAGCTGGATTTAGCCATTAGGTTTGTTCAGTCCCAACATCGGCAGTGTACAGGTTCCTAAGACAGGTCTAAACCTCAGTGTGAGAATGTTCTTCAATCAGTATGTCGAGAACAGCCACACTTCATGATTCAAAGGAAACATGTGATGTAAAAACAAAACTATTCATTTTACTTTTAGTAACATAATACAAATCGAGAAGTTCCCACAAGAACTAGAAAATAAATCAGATATTTTTCAAAAGATTCCTGCACTGCTGATTTTATTTCCTATTACAATAAATAGACCTGCAGATATACCTCATTTCTCATTCATTTTATAGGTAGAACTTTATGCTATTTCAAACACTGATTGCACATTATCTGTACATCAAGACCAAACATTACTACTCTCTGTAGGAAATAACTGGTGATGGGAATAGAGGTCAGACCTGCAGGGGTTTGGTGCAATCTGCAAGATTACTCTGTTCAATCAAACCTCCATGTCACACTGCATCATTTTATCTTTTGTACAGACCATGTGAGTTACTGAAAAAAAATCACCTAACCAATGCTTTAATAAAAATATTTCATTGCAACTATTTGTGTATCATTTCCTAGTGACTATATAACAACTAAGCACACAAGAGGAGGAGAAAAATAATGAAACTCATCAATGTGGCAACCACCTTCATCAATGAGTGAAACGAGATTTTCTAGGTCACAAAATGCCATGCTTTTATGCCTAATGACTTAGGCCCCCTCACCAGCTAAGTAAATAATCTGATTCCAATAAGAAGCTGCAAATCTCCCCTCTTCAAGACATAGAATTCTAATTACCATCCTTGCACGGCACAGAGATGTTCTGCTTTGACAACCTGGCATTTTTGTATATTGACAAGCTGTCACCAACTTTAAGTGTATCACCCCAGTGGACTTCAGGCAGGAAGAAACATGAAATTGTAAAGGGAAAGTGCAGCTTGGAAGGTGCAAGAGAGGTGTCTTATTTGGTTACGTGATTCCTTTTGAATTAACTCAGCAGTTTGGCTTGCTATGATAAAGGATTGGTCTGCCCCCATGGTGGTACATTCAAATCGAATTTGAAGCACTTAAGAGAAGGGGGGGGGTAGTTGCCACAGAGGCTCTGACATTACATGACTTAGGACTGTCACTATATGAGGTGCCTATTAGCCACTCACATAACAAATCTTAAATAAAGAACAAACTATCACTACTTATCATAAAACTGACCTACAAGTAGGATGACAGATAGATAACATGCAAGCGTACGCAGTTATTTTTACCTTGGCATGGTTATAAATATCCACGCAGTTTTCTGTATTAATGCTTTTTGCGCAAATGATCTCACAGTGTCGTTGTAAAGCTTCAAGCTGGAAAAATTTAGCAGCAGAGAGAAGCTAAAAAAAAAAGGCAACAAAAAAAAAAGTCAAAACTGCTGAATGATACAGAATCAAAGCTTCCTTCTTTACTGTTTCAACATATCTTTTTTTCTGCCCCTGCTTCAGTTAGCATGAAAGTACTGACAAACAGCCACAATGAGAAGGTTGCTTGGTTGCTTCAAACCTTTGCAGTCCCCTCTAGATCACACTGTGGGAAGCTATGCACAAAGAGATCACCATAGGCTTCTTAGGTCCATATGCTGGCTTTGAGATGGGGTGGGAAGTGGGGACAGTGAGAGAGAAAAACGAAATGGCAGCTTGGAGAGTCTCTGGTCACTTTGCAAATGTGACTCTGCAAGGAGGGATCTGCAATTACATTCCAAGAGAAAACATTTCTAGTTCAACTGTTCCCCAAGCTCTGGTTAAAACAGAGCACCTGGGCTGGATGTGGGGATGTCAGCAGAAGGGCCAAGATGAAGAGTACAGAGGAATTCAAACCAGATGATGATAACCACCCTGGGCAGTCTTAAAAACCTAGAGAGGCAGTAAACCTCAAATCTATCACCTCAGCAGGCTCAAGGGAATGGAGTCAGATGTCACATACTCCTTACTCTAGCTTGTGAACAGCAGCGAGGTCATGTCTAGGCCACGGGCATTGAAATATTGTCTGGCTCCATGTTACTCCAAGGAGCAGGTGTACAGCAGGATACGATGCAAAGGTGGGAACCAGCTTGGTGCAAGTCACTGTCCAGTAACACTCATGTCAGTGTCACATGTCTGTATCACTGCACCACCACAGCTCTCATCAGGACTCAAGCTGATCTCCCTCCTTGGCTCTGCATCCATCCTATGGATATACTAACTGGACTGGCACTGCCTTGGGTTCTCGGTATGCTGTGGGCATGACCTGAAGCCTGTAAAGTGAGAGTGGCTTAAACTTTGAGTTCCCCAACTGATTTTAGTAGTGGTAGGATTTCCTCTATTGCCCCCTTCCTCTCCATTTACACTTGCGAAAAAGAATTTCAATTTCTGTCTTTCCATGGTAGGTCATTGACTCTGGCTCACTGCTCTGTCTTAGGAAGCATGTCGGGGTTCTTCACTGCTTTTGACACCTTCCTCTAACCCAGCCAGGTCTCTTAGGCCAAGCTGTTCAGGTGTTTAGGCATTTATACAGCCCTTGTCATTTAGAACTGTGTGACAAAAATCTATCCTGTGAGTCCCAAAAGGCCTCTCATGCTGCAAGGTAGGAGTGCTGGGGAACAAAAAAGCCTTAAACTTCCATGACATTATTCTGACTTCTTCTATGCAGTCTGCTCAAGCTCTGCTTTAATCCCATAAATAAATCCGAGTGCTGGAAATCTGCAGTGCTGATTTGATAGCAGCCAGCTGGCCCCAATTATGAATTGCAGCAAAGATTTCTGTGGAGTATTTCTGGTGCTTCTTGTTATCATATTTGTAATAAGGCAAGTTGCTAAATGCAGTTTTGAAAGATAAAGCCAAATCCTATTCCAGCTGCCTCTGTGGCTCAAGCGGTCACGTGCTGGTTTGTAATTACTTTAAACTGTGAGGAACCATGGCCAGATCTGTTATCAACAGATCAATCAATGAGTCGTACATTCTTGAGTCACAGAAGTTTTTAAGATGTCACAAAAGTAGAGCAAGCAGCCAGCTGAACTGCAGCACAAGCTTTTTAGCAGCCAACATAATGACACATGCATGTCTATAAAGCTGTTACACCACATAGTCTGAGACTCCTTATTTCTGAAAGGGGTAGAAATTCAGGGGTTTCTTTCAAAACTACAAGTGAAATAAAGAATCGGTGACCTTTTCCTATACAGGTCAGAAAGTTAGTGTGGGTATGCTTAGTTACAAATCCACTGCCTGCACTGGAGAGGAATAATTTCAGTCCTAACTAGTTCCATCTTCTGGCTCCCAGTAGGATTGCTACAGCTGTTCCTATACCCATGAGAATTGATTCATTCTGGCCACTCATATCCTAAAGAAGTGTCACTCCCAGTTTCTGGTTAGCAGTAGTTCAGTAAAAGCCAAGCCTCACATGGACACCCCAGGCATTAGTTGTCATGGGGACAGACTTAACTAATGCAAGCAACAATAAAACATCATAGTGGCAAACCATAATGTGCACATTGACGATTACCAGCTGCTTAAGTAGCTCTGATTTTAATATTCCTGTCCTGTGTTCTTTTTGGCTGCCATGATTTGGTCATTGTCAACAGGAAAGCTCCCTGAGTAACTATCAAGAATAAGCTCAAATACCTCTTAGTTCTGCTTAGCAGGAGTCACTAAAATGACAATGACAGCACACTGTATTGGGAAGAGGATGACTTAATATCCACACAGGTTATGGATGTGTGGCTACGCTTGAAGGTTCAGTCAGTTCCACTTGGTGTGGTTTGGCTTTCACAAACGGGCACAGTGGCCCTGGATGTTTTACACCCAGTGAGAAAGAGGCAAAGAATTCTCTGCATCTCAGGGAGCAGTTTAAGGTTTTATTCAGAAAATTTGACAGTCACATGCTTGAATGTGAACTGAACTATGACTCCAGTGGGATTTCTCCCATGGTTAAAGCCTAGGAACCAAACTTGATGTTTTTATGCTGCTGAATTAGGTCTGGACAAGTAAGCCTGAACTAATAAACCAAAAGTAAGGGCATGGCACAGAGAAGCTGAATGACCCAGAGGGAAAGAGGATGGTATATTATACTGCTGGGAGTTGCTTCCAAATTTTGTTAACATCAGCTTTGCCCTTTCTTGAAAGAAGTATTCTAACTAGGTATTTTTATTTAAGATAATTTTTTTTTGCTGGATGATTATGATTTTTTTACTCTTTCTTCTCTGAGAAGTCAACTTCGTACTGGCAAAAGTAACCATAATGGATGACTGGCAGAGAAGGAGACTAAATGTCTCCCACAGACTGCAGACAGCCAGGGCACTCTAGGTAAGGCAGTGCTGGCTCTTACAGGAGTGCTTAGGTTTTGTCCAATGGCCATATCCCTTTGGGCGAACGACACACAGATCGCTTAGCATTGCTCCTACTGTAATTAAGATAAATGTCTCTTACCTCCATAATTTCATTATTTTTAATCAGGAGTGACTCTGCACCTCCATAATAAAGATACTGCATGACCAGCTGCAATAAAACAAAGTGAGTGTTTATAAAAAGCAATCCAAAACATCAGGGAACAGCGGGTGATTTAAAGACTGCAGGCATTACCCAAGGCTCTTTAACACCACCTAGGATTTTTAGATAAAACTGGCCCCAAACTCCTGATTTCAAGACATATGTAGTTATTCTGCATAGTTTAACGTTTCTTTCTTAAAGACAGTCTAACTTCTCAACCCTCACCAGCCGCATTGTCTGGACATTCTGGTGAGCTCCGAACAGCTCACAGGAACCCAACTAATTAATTCTGAATTTTCAATGTACTTCCCAGTATGTTAAATACATCATCGATTCAGGAAAATACAGCATATATAATGGTTATTCCCTTACTCCTTCCCTGACAATGGCACCCCCTACCTTCACTCAGTGGTGTGTGGGCATGCACAGATGATGAGTTGGGGAGGCTTTGAATTGTAATACAAGCCAGCCAAGATCCCTCTGCAGTGAGCTTTCAGCAAGCCTAAAGTTATTGTAGGCAGCTGGGAATTATCTGAAGCAGTATCGATAGATACATGGAGCTCTGACTCAAATGAAGAGAAGCATATACTTGTCTACACTACAGATACAGAAAGCAAGCTCTTTATTTTCATAGCAAAAATTTGATTGAACAATACTGCTAAGGAAAGGGATTAACTGTGTCTCTTCCAAGCCTGTCCATTAAATACAGAAAGAACCAAAAAGAAAAAAAAGAATCTAGTGCTTTACCTTGTCATGCACCACGCTATCTGCACAGCCCATAAGTGAAATGCATGCTGTTGTTATCTGGTTGAGATGATATTTCCAATCAATAGCTCTCTGCAGCTTAATGTATGAACGGATATGAAGCTTGTGCTCATGAAACTACTACTCGGAGCTGTGTGTTTAGCAAATACATACGTACTCATTTGGAAAGGGCATTTACAATGTTCCTATTACATGTTCAATTCAATATGAGAACTGACTTTACCTGAAAGATGGGGTACTTCACATAGTTGATCTCAATGCAAGTGCTATCAGATGAGGGCTTGCTAGACAGCAATGCTTTAAACCTAAATATAAAGGAGTGAGATTCAAATACCAGTCCAATTATCTCTGTGAAAAAGTACATTGAAGTGGAAGAACATCATCACCTCTTGCAAAAACAGTACACTGAAATGAAGGGATTTGTCACTGAAAGCCATCAAGATTTAGACACTGACATAAAATAAAGTTGAAATCTAAAGGAAGAAGCCTTTCTTTCAGGAGATTTCAATTTGAAATTTCTGAAAAACGCACCTAATATCACAATAGAATAAAATGTATATGGGAAATTTGGATAATGTAATGACAAATATTGTAAAACCAAAACATTTTTTTCCTCTTTTTTATTTCCTTGGAGACGACATGATATTTTAGGAAGACTTGCAGCATTTGAAAACTGCGCACCTCATTTTTTGAAGGAGATAAATTCTGGCCTATGTCCATTATGCTGCTTTAAGAAAACATTTTGGAACAAAATATTAAAACCAAGTACACCAAGACTTCTAAAGTAGGCTCTGTACAGTTGTGCATGAAGAGGCAGGAGAGAAAGCTGGATAGGGTTCCTCTTCTTTGGTTATCAAAACCTCAAATTCAGACAAAAGTTTCAGGAAAAGAATATAATTTTAAGTTAATAATTGCAGATTTCTGTGAGACATATATATATGTAGCAATCTATTTCTCAAAACTAGATATTCCTATTTGATTAGACACAGAAGATGAGAAATGCAGTGTCAGAAACAACTGCTCTTATACTACTTTTTTGATAATTCATCTGACCTTCTAGCAGTAGTGCAAAGCTTAGCTTATCTGTCAAGACCAGCATTTGCTGGATGGTAACCTTTGCCATATCATAACTGCATCTTGTTAAATAAAATACAGAGAATGATTGATTTGCTTTTACCCGAACTTTACTATGAACACAATTTATTAAGTTTAAAGCTGGAGTTTGGAATGTGTTTGTACCTCTACCAATACTCTGTAAACAGAAATACTCATTTCTTAATTGAGGATAGGGTCAGATATTGCAGTCGCTTTTTCAAATTTCTTTAATCTTGTGTTGTGGGTTGGTAGCATCCTTAGCAATAATTCCCACATTGCTCAAACTACCCAAACACAGTGGGTTGTCCTTGCCATATCTTGAAATAAGCCCTTATAGGGCACCATAAAAATTCATTTACAAGGACACCTTTCATTATAAAGCTGCATACAAGGTTTATGAGTGACTGTACAGCAGGATTGAGCACAGTAACCTACATTCAGCCTTCTTAGCACAAGGAACAGACCATAAATACTGCCTTTAGATACAGTACGATGTGTTTTGTACTTATTTAATTTTATTTAAAAAATATTAAGACTCCTCTACGATTAAGAGCTGGATGCAATGGAAAGCTCCATGCAAATTGTCTCACTAGTCAGTTGCATGGCCAGAAGCATGGATCACTTACTGGGCAGGAATACAGTGATGGAAGCACTTATTAAATACCCTGTAGACTGACTAGAAACAAGGTGTTGAGATTTTCTCCTCATGAAAAATTTGGACTGAGCTACTTGTCCTCAAAGAATCTCAGCAGCAACAAAAGCAAAAATGAAAAATCAAATTCTACTTTTGTTAAAAAACTTAAATGTCTCTATATTTTACCTTGGCGATGCAGTAAATAGCAATACTCTGTGTGCATAAAAGGGTCTTCCTTCCACCAGAAATGTAACATCTGACATCTCTTTATTGTTAAGAAAGTGGGGATCTAGAATGACAAAAAGGAGTTCAATAAAAAAAGTCATTGACTTTAGTTTGGAAGAGTTATGAACAAAAATATTTTCCTGTTTTGACAAAACAAGACAATATTGTAAAAGGATATTGTTTTTAATGAGCAAAGCCCATAAAGCTCTTTTGGAGAGCTTGAGACAGACTACCCCTAGAGAGCCACGTGGAGTTCAGATGAAGGGAATTCAAAGCTTTGAAGCCCATGAAGACCTTTGCTGAAATGACAGCCATCCATCCCTGCCCTACCTTCCACTACCCAAAGCAAACTGCAGTTGATAGGATGCTGGAGAGCCCTGTGCTCATTTGTACCTTATTATGTATGTCCCTTCCCTTGTGCAGGGAAAGGAGAAGAGGGTCCTGGAAAATTGCTCAGGTCTTCTCAGTGACATTAAAACAACCCAAGCTCTGTCAGCAGGGCTGGGAGGGCTGTTTCGCCGCAGCATCACCCGCAGCCAGCCACGGTGGTTTGAGATGCGGACAGACGTTTGGCTCTGGGCCCAGGGCTCAGATCCCAGCCTAATTAGCAACACAGACAAATCTCTGCAGATTTATGGTCCCACTCGAACGCACCTGGTGACCCTCTTGATTTCAGTTGGAGTTTCAGGTCAGGCTAAGCTTGGGGCCCTTCCCCTTTCTAGTTCTGACTTTCCAATTCAGATTTTTCTCCAATTCGTGACCCCCAAGCACCCAGCCTGTCATACAGACTTCCTACAGCTCTCCTTGGAGAACTCTTGGGTATCCTTAAGTCATGCTTACCTAGGCGAGAGGTCTGCTTGCGCTTAATTTCAACGAGTTTTGGAATAGGGTAGGGTCCATAGCAATGAGTGAAAATGACAGACAGCTGCTGGCTGATCACTTCATTCTAAGCAAAAGAATACAAATATATGCAATGTAAGCTTAGTATGCAACATAAGATCAGTATGCAAAGGAGATGCTACATTGTTCTCAAGAGTTGCCTGTTTTGAAGCAGAACAATGTGACTGCTGAAGCTTCATTAAAAATCAGAGCTGAGGATTATCAGTATTTGTTGGAAACTGCAGATCTCATTTTCTTGATTGCTATGTCTCCTTGGACCAGAGGACCTCTTCTCCTAACAAACTCCATAGAACCTGTCCCCTCCACAGAAGCAAAGCTCCTTTACAACAGTCATTTCATTTCATTTGCAAACTTACTGTGCTGGAAAATGACTTTTTGTTGCTCTTTAGAAAATGGTCATTGGTCACTTTTCAGAAACCCAGAGCTACTAATCAGATACAGCTACATAGCCTGTGTACATTTCTAAGCATACCAGTCTCCCAAACCCCCTCCTTTGCAGAGTGACAGAAGGATCACAACTGTCACCGAAACTCCTCATTCAATCCCAAATGTTTCATTAATGTCCTCCTACGCTGCTAGCAATGGCCTGGGCACCACTGATCTTCGTAGAACCAGGTTCAGACCCTGGTTTTACCGATTTCAGCCCAGTCTCTGGCAGCAAGGCACCCACAGAACCATAGAATCACCAGGTTGGAAGAGACCCACCAGATCATTGAGTCCAATCATTCCTATCAGTCACTAAACCATGTCCCTCACCACTTCGTCCACCCATGCCTTAAACACCTCCAGGGAAGGTGACTCAACCACCTCCCTGGGCAGCCTGTTCCAGTGCCCAATGACCCTTTCTGTGAAAATTTTTTTCCTAATGTTCAGCCTCAGGACACTTTTGCAAGCACCTAAGCAACCTGTATATTCGTACACCTTATCTGCAAGGATAGTGAAATGGATTTAGTGCCTAACTACCTAAGACTCAGCTGAAAGCGGGACTTAAAAGCTTTTCAAGTTTTATCCTACTCTTTGCTGGTAACCAGAGCAGGTCTAGCAAGTTCACTTGCTAGCTGTCACACGGCTAATTCATGACAAATGTCTTTTAACTATCCTGTTGGCTGGTGATCCCTTCCACACTAGGAAGCTGGTAAAAGGTGAGGCAGTTGAATATGAGAGGCTCCAAGGCTGAGGAAATAAGCATATAGGGGAGAAAAATAATCTCAATATAAAAATTTTAAGAGTGTAGATGTTATACTAAAAATATCTCTAGTCTTACAGAGCAGAAATTGAAGCTTCCTCTGAGCGCATTTCAGCTCAGTTCTAACAGCAGTGCTCCTTAAATCCCACGAGGGACGAGAAGGAGTGGCAGAGATCCTGTAATGATTCCCTTACTGCATCTAATCAAATGGGGTGGGAATGGGTAGAGTTGAGCCCTCAGAGGCACGCACTGATGTCAAAGGAAATTACACATACTTGTCTGCAGGCAGGAGTTGGCTCCTATTACTACATCAGATGTAGCAGTAAAAGAAATGCTAAGATAAGAGAAATACTGATACTAAGAGCAACCATTTAGCATGTGCAAGGACCAGCCCTTGGAGAGGGGCTCACTGCTGGGGCTCTGAAACAAGGAGAACATCCTGCACTGGGAGCATCGCTGTTCAGGATCTTCCAGACCCAGCTTCGCAAAATGCTTCACAAAGGGAGTGAATCACAGGGCAAAGAGAAAAGGAAGATTTAAGGCCAGATTTAAAGAAGGAAGTGACTCAGCCGCCGGGAGGGCTTGCAGGAGAGTTGTAGACAGACAGGGCAAAAAGAGCAATTGCTTCTCTGCTCGGACGGGCTGTGCCGAAGCACTGCAGCCGACTGACTCAGCCAGGGAGGAGTGCATCCGGAGGGATGCTGATTACCAGCAGGGCAGCTCCCAGTTGGATCTGGCAGATGCTAAGAAGTCAGTAAATACAATGGAGGATGGGGATAATTCTGTGGTTCAGAGCAGACGCAAGATTCTGGAGAGAAGAAGTATAATGAGAACAGCAATGCTTACCTTTACCTGCGCTGAATAAAAGACAAGTAATGACACTAAAGCAGATAACTACTGGCAGTTCCCTCTCAAACCTGCCAAGATGCACAGGTCCTGTCTATGCTGTTGTGTCTTTAGTGAGTCCATGAACTTAACAGTTCCAGCCACAGCTGTGCCCAGGGAATAGCTTCATAAAAGCACGCATATACGTAAATGAAGACAACACATCTACTCCTTCCAGAGGTGCCCATGGGAAGGTGCTAATGGAAATTCTAAACATCTCATTAGGAGCTGGAGATCTCACTCACCAGTCCTAGCCATGGCACTGTGTACTGGGATGTCCAGGTGCAACAAGACCCAGGAAGAATGCACCAATCCCAGTCACATAGGTGCAAGAAAGGGATCCCTGCTTATAATTTCCACCAGTATGATGGACAACCCCAGGGGAGCCTGTCCACGCAGATGAGGTGCTGCCAGCTCTCTGGGCCACCAAGAGAGCATGAACCAATTGGTGTGCAGATACAAGCCCATTATAAAGCCACGTTGCTGCTGACTGCACACAGCCTGTGAAAAACCTCGTGTAAACGAAGCTGTAATTAGCTCAAGATGCTTAAAGATCCCGAGACACAGAATAAAGGTGGCACAAAGAGAAAAGAGACCTCAGGATCAGCTCATCAAAGAAAGCAGGGCCATCAGACAGACAGTAGCTCAATGCATTGTGGAGTTTCAGACCTCCAACGCAGGACACTGTTCTCATTTGGCAGACAGGAGGTTGGAGACCTTTGGCTTCTGTCAGTAACATTAAATACTTACAATGCATGCCACTGAAAGGCCAAAATATGTGCTCAGCTAGAAAGCTGAAGCATGTGCTCATTTAAAGTCATTGCTAGCAGACAGCAGCAAGTTTTCTTCCCAAAATACAGGGAGGGTAGCAGTGAGCTATTGCAGCAGAGCAAACCTGCACCACCCTGCATGCAGTCAAGCTCACAGGGCTGTGGCCCTGGGTCTGTTCCCTGCAAAACCTCTGCCGGCTTTTACCAATAAACCAAGCAGAAAGATGCAGCAAAGAGAGAGAAAAGGGAGTCTTGTCAAAGGTACAATCTATGACTGGATGGCTAGGGAAAAAAATGGCTTTTTAAAGTCAAGTCCTGCTCTTGCAGAAGGCTGAGCTGGACTCCCTATGAAGTAACTGAGAACAACTGCATGAGTCCACAACCTGGAGCATGAGCACTGCTCCAGCAGAGAGGAGGATATGCCCAGACTATTCAGCCTTCCCTTCACACAGTGCCCATGCCAGGAATCTCAGAAGCCACTCTGGTTACCACATCCATCCCATCTAAAGCACCAAGCTGGATGATTTTAACTTGTTTATCCTACCACCCTACTAACTGACAGTGAAAGAACAGCTGTAAGAGCTCACTGCAGCAGTTGTGGGTAGCAATATTTACACTGGAGAAGCAAATCAAAGTTTGTTTTCTTGCTACGCTTTCATGTTGGAAAACACTGTGCCAGGATGTGTGAGGCTGAGATCTGGAGCAAGGCCAGTTTCCTTTCAGACTTGAGTGTTCATTCACAGTCAAAGGGAGCTGGTGTGCATCTTCTGCTGTGAGAGGGAGAGGAAAGCTTGGCATAGAATATAATAAAAATATTTACCTAGCCATGGGGTAGTTTACAGATAGGCAAGAGGGAACAGGGAACAACAGTGAATCTTCTAAGGGAGATGGTGCTTCCAGCAGAGAGTTGGTCGGTGAGCAAGTAACTTTGCTTTGTAGATGCAAGTGCTCTCCTGACTTAAAAGCATTCTTCAGAAGAGATCTAAAGGAATTTCCCACTCCTGCTGAATGGACTTGAACTGTGAGGGGAATTCATAAATTCTTTTGAAGCAAAGCTGAAAGTTTTCAAGATACTGGAGCAGAGATGACTAGTTGACCGATCTGAAAAGAAGTGAAGACCTAGGTGGGGAGTGTAGGGATACTTTTTCCTGCATGTCCATCTGACTGAGGTCTGGGGCCAGACTCAGGAAAGGCTCCTCCAGCCTTTGGCACATACCCTGGGAGAGCTTGCTCCATTCCAGCTTACTCTTTTCAACCCAGCCTAGTCATTCTGGAATGTGGTCCTACAAGGTACTGGACACAGCTGGGAAAGACATAGCCAGTTTTCTCCACTACCTAAGGAAGATACATGTCATCTTGGTGCCTATACTGGGCGAAACTCAGGTCGTATTCAGGAGTTCAGCTAAGGCTTTGTACTTATCTGACCGCTCTTTGCTTAAGCTGCCTCTTCTTCATAGACCACCCCTTTCCCCCAATTCCTACACCACACCTCTCTGAACTGCTCAAAACCTACTGCTTATTTCTCCTTACTAGACTACAGATAGCCCACTACACTCATGTGACTGCCCTCTACAGTGGTAACAAGCTAGGCTGCTTCTCTTTGCCTCTAAAATCCCAAGCAGTCCTTTGGGGTTTTCTGCCTATTAATGTGCCCTTCACCAGCTCAGCCCCATTAAAGCCATTTAATGTGTGCCAAGGCCTCAAATTCCTCTAACACAAAGCCCCAAACCCCAAAGTTTACCATATTAGGCAGAAAAGTAACACACTTATTGTTCTCAGGTTGTTGTCTGCCTGTTAATACAAATCTCCCCAGCAAAAAGAGCAACCATGCTGCTCAGGGAACAGAGGCACTGGCAAAGGTATCTTTTCTCTTCCTGGTCCTGAGGATGCTGCTGGGACCCAGCTCTCTGCTAAACACAGAGCAGTAGAAGAGCTGCTTCCAGTGACCCATTTCACGTGTAGTCCTTGGCAGCTGTTCCAGCAGTGGCAGAGCTTCAGGATACCTTCAGTCCACTGAGGGTTCATCCATGAACTTACTTCCAGGACATGCTGAGATGCCCTTGAATTATTGCTCTATTTATGCTCCCTCCTTCCCAGAAAGGGCCAATAAAGAGTGAAGCAACAAAGAAGGCTTTTTGCTGACCCCTAGCCCTGAGCTCTCAAACTTTATGAGACTTTCTTCACCATCTCTCTGAACCTTTTCCATCCTTGCCTTGGTGTTTCCACTACAGTCCTCTAGCATAACTCACTCCTGTCAGCTGCCTCAAAACTGATTAAATGCCACTTTAGAGGGTCACTCCTAAACGATTAAGCAGCACACCCATAATTAATATTAGTCAACAGTTGCAAAGGTAGGGAAGCCCCAGAGGCTAGAGATACAGTTAGAGGCACTGAACTGAGTAACAAAATGGGTTTTGTTAGTGCCGGGCTCAAGTCCTTCCACTCCAAATACAAACGGAAAAGAATTAATCACAGGTAAGGCACAAATGGACCCTTCAGTTAGCTTCTGGGAAAGCTGCCAAGCCTCCCTTTCAAAAGGCTCTTTATATCACAGCTGTGCATTGTATGTAAAAAGCTCAGATGCCTGGGCACAGTCTAATCCCTGGGTGAGAGCCCAGAAAAGGGCAGGTGTCACATTCATGGCATTTATTTATTGCAAATGAAGAATCGGCTCCTCTCTCTGGCAGGGAAACACTTTAGAAAGCAGACAAGAGGTAGAAAAAAACCCCCATCAAACCTGTGTTAGTACAAGGCTGAATCTGTGTTATGAAAACATGAGACAGGGTTAAGTCTGTTATTAACATGCCACTCAGTACCTGGCGTTCACATCTCACATGGAGAATGCACGATGTACATGTGTGGATAACTTGCCTCCTGGTTACTCTGAACTGTTTAGACACACAGAAGTACTACAAATGACAACAGGCAACATTACAGATGACTGCAATTACTTGAAAACAGTGAAATCTGTCTTAAGAAATCACTAAGTCCCAGCCAAAAGATCAGTCACCGAGTGCAGGCTGGGCACTAGCTGACACAAAGAAGGGCATTAGCCACTCCATGAAACCCACAAGCAGGCACTTTAGCATCCTGGAATGTCTTCAGGGTTACTTCTAGTGCAGGTTCTGGTGTGCCTGTTTCCTCTGCAGAAAGCCCACATTTTTCTTTAGTTAAAGTATTTCAGTAATCAGCCCAAATACTCCATTTTCAAGTGTCAATTTTTTTCAAGAAAGGTTAAGTATAATGTAGAGAACAAATAGTTTACTGAAACCTGTCATTAGAGTAAACTCAATTTTCTGTTCAAAAGCAGTTTAACAAGGAAGTAAAAATTCACGCAGAATACAGGGGTCTTTCCTAATCCATCTCCAGGCAAAAGACATATGCACAGCACTCTCCCCGGGGAGGATTTTCTCCTAGGAGTTGAGCAAGACCCAGCGCCTGCCTGTGCACCACACAAGTTCACCTCTCTCTTCTACCCTAAGCCATTCCTGCAGAACAGGGTACTCTGGCTTCATACAGCAAAACAGAGCTTCACTCAAGCCCATCTTAAATATTCGTTTCAACCCTTCATGAATCAAAAGGAAAAAGGGTGAGATTTCTAACTCCTTCATCTTCCAGCATCATTTTCTAGGTCACATGCAGACCTAGGCAGAAAGCTGATGTTTGCTGATCACCATGCCTGGACTTTGTATAGCAGATGCACCAGGTGAGTCTGTTGACATCTCTGAGGAATGTCTACCAACATTTGTATTAGAGGAATTAAATCCAGAAATTCCATAGTAATAAAGAAATAGGATGCTCATCCCAAGCTTCATCCTCCTCTGAATATTCTGCTGCAACAAAGCAGGCAGGTGTTTCAGCCTTTCCTTCTGCTTTCTATTTGTTGGAGATGTAAAGATTTTTCTTTCAGTAGCTACTACACATGTGACAAAGGGTAGATGCTGCTATTTCTGAAAAGATATATTAAAAAAAATACCCCAAACTTTACTTTCTAAGAGATTCTGGATTGTAAGCGGCTGAGTTGCAGTTCAATAACTACTTTATCTTTTGAATTTTATAGGCCAGGTTTCTTAAGATACCCAGATGTCTGAATCCTCTTGGAGTTTTAAAATCTAGTTATTGTTTTGAATTGTTACTTGTTCTCAATGACTGTCAACTCCAGACTGATGAGTGTTATTCAAACAGCTCAGCCTTCCATGAGAGCTTTTGCACCCTGCAGTTTTCTTCAGCTGTTTATAAGCAGCAATGCCATTTATAGAATTTGTGAAAATCTACAAGACTTTTCAATTCCAGGGAAATATCAAGATATTTCCTGCATCTTTCAACAAGCCTGGCTGCACTGTGTGATCAATATCTTGTTAATGGGCTAAATTTTAAAATAAACCACGTTGTTACTGTTGGAAAGCATTGAAGAGAAAGCTGCAGAACCCAACTGAGGAAGGGCAATGAAGGACCCCTCCCTGGACTTTTCAAGCTGATTTTGACTTGGACAATATGCTGTCTGGAATATTCATAGTCCTAAGCCAAGTTTTTCTGGTGTGAAGCACCTCCAGTGCCAGGCAGAGCTTCAGACAATGCTTCAGCATGTGCGCTCCATGCACATGTGGACTAACACACATACTGCAGCAATGCATGACCACAAAGGATCCAAATAATGGTAAACGGCAGCTCCTTGCCCATACTACAGGGAGGAAAGGAGAAGGTTGTAAGAGATAATTTGGAATTAAAAGACTGTATTTTTTCTCAAAAGATCCGGGCCAAGGACAACCTGATCTAAACTGCGTTGCACAGAAAATGCAGTGGATGAAACTGGCTCATATAACCAGCAATGGTGCTGGCTCATCTTCATGAATGGAGCTGGGTGATTTTATTGGCAATTCAAGCTCACGCTGAGTTCTGCAGTGGAAATCTAAAACAAATCTCTTCCAAAGGCCAGATGTGTTTACCTTCCAAGATTTGGGGTTTGAGTCTCTCTTTTCATGTTGTGGAAATGTCAAGATCAAACTGAAACAGCTCCAGGACTTCCATGGACAAGAGGACACAGAAATATCCTGCACATTCATTACATTATCCTCACAAGAACCTCCCTGCAAAACTAGAAAAGCTGAAATACGAGTCAGGCACTACAAGACCACAGATCGGGGTGTAGCCTTCATACAGCCCTTTTAAAAGTCTTTATTTGGGGGTGCTCAGTCTCTAAATTGTGGCTAGTCCTCAAATATATCCACTCCTCAGGGAAATACCATCTCCCAGTGTGGAGCAGGAGGGCAATTCAGCTCAGAGCCAAGTCTGAGCAAAGCAAACATCAACCTTGTCTGGGGGCAAAGGAGAGCTTCCCGTGAGAAATTCAGTGGTTTCCTCAGGCCACAAAGAGCACAACAAAGATTTTGATAGGCAGAAATTCAGCTACATCTTCCTGTCCTTCTTCTGTAACAAGATCTCCAGTGTCATCTTAGCTTTGAGGGACTCAGCTCTCTTCTAAGCAGCAGCTAAAGTTTAGCTCTGGGCTACTTGCTCCAAGAAGTGACTCTTCAGCTTTTGTCTCATGTAGCCCTGTCCAAAGCATTTCTAGCAAGTTATATTTGTGTTCTTGTCTGCCACAAAGACTCAACCCATCCTGAAATGGGAATGCCTTTCCTCCTTATCTGGTGGCCCAAGTCCATCATCAATGAAATCTTTAGTGCCAGAACTTTCCCATTTGGGAGTTCTACTTGCTCTTCGGAAAATGCCTTTAACTGAGCTCTCCATGTCCTTTTCACTGATGCTGTTTTCTCTGGAGTATCTTGTCTCTGGTCTTTGGTTTGCTAATGACCTAGGTTCGCTGCACGACAGCAGGAACCATGGGGGGAGTATGTGCAAAGCAATTCTCTGCCTGTTCTTGCAGCTTTGCCTTGCTGGCATGGAAATACTGCCACTTCTCAGCTTTCCATCCAATTCTCAATGGCTCAGCTGATAAAGAGTTTTAAAGAGATGAAAGGAAATGAAAGTGCTCTGTCCCACTGGAAACCACCAGGAGCTGGGTACTGAACCCTTATTTGTGCTTTTGGAAGTCCTCCTCCAGGGCTTTAGTGCAGCAGCGAACAACCAATGTGCAATCTATTCACTGTTCTTCCTCACTTATTTCACAGCTTGAAGAGAGGCAATAAAACTAGGGACTTCAGCTCAGCCAGTTTTGCCTGATTTGCCAGTTGTTTTTTTTTTTTTTTTGCCATTCTGTGTTCCAGTGTCAGCACTTCTGCAAATTTTATTTTTATTTCTATTTTCAGCATCCTGGCACATAACTGGGAGTGGAGTGCCACCCTGCAGGACACCAGCATCAGTGCTGGTTGGTGGCAGAGCTCACGCATAAACCCTCACATCTGGACACTCTAGGAAGAGACATTTTAAAAAAACATCTATAAGACAAAAGAGATTCCATACATCTGATGGTGCTCTTGTAGGTACTGGCTATATTTTCTTTAACATTTTCATTTTTGTATTAATTGGCCTTTTTGCACAGCCTGGGGACCTGCAAGAACATTTTGTCCAACAGTGCAAAGTGAGGGCAGAAGGCATGCTTCCTACTCGAAGACCTGCCCTATGTTTCTGTGCAATTTCTGGAGAGTCTCTCTGGACAAATTACCCAAATTAGAAATTGCTGTCTAGATTATCCAGGTTGTTACAGCTTCTGAAGCCAAGACTGCCCCTCTACGAGGTGCTGAAAATCTGCCTATTTAATTACCTCAGTTTCCCTGTTTGTACAGGGAGGATAAGATCTTCTTCTGTGTTTCAACTCATTAATATTTGTAAATTGTTCTGAGATTACAGGATAGCTGGAACTATTTATAGGAATGCAAGATGCCATTTCCATTAGGTGCAAGTTGCCATGCAATTAAAATATACTAAACATCACAATATGTAGCAAATGGGACATCTTGTTTCACATCAGCCAAGAATTGCTAAGTAGCTCTGTGCTTGCTAGTTGCTTGTTTTATTCTTTTTGCCCTGAAAAACTCATTAAAGAAATGTACTGGGCCATACTGTGATGTTTAGCAAGAGTTGTAATCTCCCTCAAAGTTCCCAGCCCACAGGGAAAAGGATGTCCATGTGGGCAAATCAAACTCCTCTCCCAACAGCTCTACAAAATGCAGCTTTACAATCTGCTGTCGAAAGAAAGGGATGTGAACCACAGTTATGGCCCTTCTGCACCTCTTAAAGGAGATTTCCATTCTGTGGGTATATGTAAAGAACCGTTCCTGCTCTCAGCCCTTCAGAGAAAGAGAACAGAAGATCCTTTGAATCTCAATTTTCCTCAGCTGCCTTCTCCAGCGTGACCAGGGAGAACTTTTATTGGCTCAGTCTCCTACAAATAAATTTATTTTGATTCTTTCCAAAGGGTTGCATAGAGTCTATCCTCATTTCTCTCTGGGAGAGCTTTGTGAGAGGCCGTTTGGACAAGACTGCTGCAATAATTCATGCCATTTGCAGACAATTTGTAAACCCTTACAGTGTCCCAGAATGATTCATTATTTTTCTAAGAATATGAAGCAGAGTGTGTGTGTGCGCGTGTGTGTGTGTCTGAATATGCATGCTCATGAAGAGTGAAGACAGACAGCTCCCCCAGGCCCAGAGGCAGGAATAATGATCGGCACAGATTTCTTTTTTGGCATTTAAGGTTTAGTTGCGGCATTTCAGTTGTTTTGCACCTCCACATTTTAGGTTTTAAATGCACCCAAAGTAGAAGGTAGCAGGTTTTTTTGTTGACTACTACAAGGGACTCTGTAAGATCCAGTGTACCATGTGCCAAAGGTAAAAAACCAACTTATTCAAATAATGATCACTGGCTTTGTCTTCAGCCACCCAGGAGAAGATCAATTAAAGCCATACCTCATCCTAGATTACAAGGCCTAAACTTAATCTCCGTTAAGTTTTCAATACAATTAGTTTTATATCAGATTTCAAACCAAACAGCACCTTGCTGGTAAGTTTCTGGATGAACACACATTAACCCAAATGTGTTTAGAACATGTAGTCTACAAATCCCAGGATCTGTAATAATGTCCTAAAAGCTATGTTAAATATTCTCCATAAATATCCATCTGATACAAACTAATCCCAAAGGGAAGACTGTTGGAAGCAAAAATCAGAACAATTGCTGGAACAAATAGGCTTTCCCTAGCTGTACTAAGACCAGAACCCTTTAGTATTTAGCACCAGAATGCCTTCCCTTTTCACTTTATTTAGGTTATTGCTGCAGGTTCTAGGAATTACATGTAGAGTCAGGTGAGAAACTTTACTTACTTCCCAATTAAACAATTAAGAGACCACAACAACATATATTGTGGCACGTGAGAAAATGAACAGCAATCAAATTCTTTTGATGCTTTTCATCATTAAAATAGTTTTCTAGTATTGGTGAAAATGATTGGGCATTCCTTGGGAGTGACTGTCAGAGGGACCAGCGGAGAAGAGACTGTTGGTTATAACAAGTTTTAAAAAGAAACAGCCTTTGCTAGGTAAGACATTTTCCTTTCCTTGCCAGCCTCATGAACATCACCTTTGCTATTTTACTTGCATAACCAATGGTACCTCCCTCAAAAGGTTTTGTTAGTGTGATTTGTCTGGCTAAGAAAATGTCAGCTGAAAGAATAAATCTAGCAAGGCTGCAGGTACCAACACTCACACAGAAGATAAAAAAAAAATTATCCTGTTGTCTGCTTGTAGAAACCAGTTCACCCACAAGTTTCATAGTCCAAATCCCACATGAAGGGAAAAGAAAGTCATGTGAGAAGCTAAAGAAATCCAAACTAAACACGAATATTAGCTTTGTTGTACAGTCCTGTAAAACAAGTTGGGTAAAATTACACCTTGGGTTGGTTTGGTTATCAAACATCATTTGCCATACTGCAGTGACTCTTTTGACTTTAATTTCAGAAGTCTGCATCAGCTTCTGTTATCTCTCCAGCTTATTGTTAGCATCAGTATTAAGCTGTTCTAGTGGGAGATGCAATTAGCTTCTGTGTTTTTAACCCATGCTCTCACACTGAAAAACCCTGAGATACATAACACAAATATAATAATCTCACACAGTCTAAACTAGATTTGGGACATTTGTGCAAAAACAATACTGCAAGCTTTGTGTCTCATGGGGTTGGAATGAGTCTGATTCCTTTAGAATGTGTGATTTATCCTACCTTACTGGCTTTCAGTATCTCAAACATCAGAGGCAACCCTTGTGTGATGAGCTCCTCTGTGTACTCCTCTTCCTGAATAGACTTGAATTCCTTCAGCAAGCACTGGATGAGAGGCCGTCGGTGCTGCTGGAAGGATGTGCGCAAGGATTCCAGCCACGTGTGCAGTGTCCAGGGAACACCTACAGATGGAAAAGTACATTCCCAGCTTCAGAAGATGATATGCCCTTCTGCTTTTTTACTTTTAGTTATGTTTAATCTTAGGATTTTAAGGAAAAGCTGCCAAATAACCCCCAAGAAATCAAATTCTTAAATATCCCTGACTGAGAAGGTTGGTGGTTATCAGGACATCCCAAACCTAATACACAAGGCTCTCCTCCAAGCACTGAAAGCTCGGAGCACTAAAAGAGGACTGTGGTCTCTCTGCTCATCTAGCCCTCAGTTTCTCTGCTGAGACTGCCAATTTGTGGTAATTGCTGTGGTGCTCTGTGATGCAAAAGCCTTTTGGAAACTAGATTTACACTAGCTCATTTATTTGAATGCAGCCCTGGAGAGCCATTAAACAGTAAAAAAAAAAAAAAATTTTGGTCACTACCCATCTGGATACAAACTGGTGGTCTTCAGATTAAAACTTTCTTTAAGCATTACTCCATGTCCTCTCCTGATCACTACCATTTTCCCTAAACAGCACCGGGCAAGTTAAGCAGATCAGCCTTTTCAAGTACTTTGTTGTGGGAGAACCACTCTCCAGGAACTTAAAGGGAACGTCTCAGATGCACTGAGCGAAAAAGCACACAGAGCTAATGTACCTCTGCAGGCACTAGGCTGGAGGTGACCTAGTTTCTGCTTTTGCAGAATGGAGTGGGAGGAACCACAAGCCCGATGTTTGGCTACAAATTATTTTTCCTTCCACTTCAGAAAACGTCCAGTGCCTGGAGAGCAGCCTTGTTGTTGTCCTCTCCCTCATCGCCTGATGCTTCGCCTGCTCAGCCCACCCTGTGAGTCACCACCTAGACCACCACATGCCCCAACCCATGTCAGATGTCTCCAGGGCTGAAGAGGTGCACCAGGCAGAGGCACACAAAGCACCTCATTTCCCTCTGAATGCAGATTAGCAGGGATGGTAAATGCACAGTCCATAATGATTTCCCTTTACGATACCCAATCGACCTCCACACAGGCAGAAGCGACTTCCCAGCAGTCTGGTATGATGTTCAAGCCTTGTGCTTGCACAGCTAGCACACCAATAAGCAAGCCCTGAGAGGCTCACACACTTCAGAAAATGTCTTTAATGGTGAGCTGCTCTATGGCGAAGTGCAAAAGAAAAGTTGCTGGACGAGCCCCATGGCTGGCCAACACTGCACCCCAGAGCCTTAGCTTATGTTCTGACAAGCAGCAGTGAAGAATACTGGTGGTGGAAACCACCCTATCGTACAGAAAAGCACCAGAGGCCTCCGAGCCAGGTACACTGTGGTGCCAAAAAGGGTCAGGAACCTGCTGGATCCCCCATCACCTTCTGCTTCCACAAGACTTGAGAAAGATGCAGCCGTGGTCAGTTTAAGCAACAGCCTGTCAAGAGAGAAGTGTTTCTTACAGCAGTCTCTCTGTGGACGAAAAGGTGAGAGAGGGTGCTGGGACTGACCTATGCTCCGTATGTCAATGGTCACATCCACATAGCCGTGCTCGGCGCTGTGGTACATGGCCTCCTTCAGGGCTTTCATCTTGGCCTTGCTGTTGCGGCTGGCACAGAGTGGAGCTGCCGCCGAGTCAGGCAAGTCCGTCCCCTCAGCCAGGATCTCCTCCAGTGAGAGAATATCGCTCTTGTCCTTCTCCGGCTGAGCAAGCAGCTTACGAAAAACATTCCTGTCAATCACAGCATGATAGAGAGAGGGAGAGAGTGAAAAAAGGGTGGGAGAGCAGAGTCAGTGTCTAGGCTTTCATTGTGCCCAGGATACTTGCTGCAACATGGCAAGTTAGGACATCTGTCCAGGAAATTACTCCAGTCAATGGCAGGACCAATTGAAGGCAGACCTGAGGGCAAGCAGTGCTCCTGTGAGCCCACCTGCATTGCCTGGACCACGTCTGCAAGATGCTGCTGTCCTGACAGGAACCATACACAGATGTTACACAAGTGACAGCATCTCGTGGGAACAGAGACCCATAAGCTTAATGTTATTTAAGGCTTCCTCCCAAAATCAGGGAAGAGTAGGGTGCCTTTGAACAAGCTTTCAGGATTTTCACCATGGAGGCCACTTGAGAAGAGAGCTGCCTGGAGTTACCAAAAGCACCATCACTGGATTAACACTCAAAGCAGTCTGGGAAAGCTGGAGCAGCTAGACATTCAGCAAGGTCAGTCAGGGCAGGTTCAAGCACATCTGGGACTACTCTGCAAAGCTGTTGATCTGACTGGGCTCTCAAATAGCAAAGTTGAGACTTGGTGCCCTCAGATTTGAACCAGCATTACCTCATGTATCTCAACGAAGTTGCTCTTGGTTTCTGCAGCTGTGATAAGAGAAACCAGGCTAGCTCTCATCACACCTCTCTTACACTCTGACATCCTGCCCACCCCTACTCAGACCCCAGCATGGGGTGGCAGCGGGGCTTGGTGTCCCCCAAACAAATCTGGGGAAGAAAGAAGGAGGAGGGTATGTGTGTGTGTGAGGTGTATGCATGGAACTGTAAGAGCCAGGGCCTGTGACATGCATAGCCAGCAGCCAAGCCAAGGAGAGCCCCACGTTCTCCTTGGGCATGTGGTTCCCATTCACACCAGCTGTCGGTGAAGCTGGAGCAGTGAACATTGGACTCCAATAACCAAATTGCCTTCTCTGTCCCAGGGATCCCTCACAGGCTCCAGATGGGCAGCATTGTGCGAACCTGCCCTGACATGCCATTAGCGTGTTGTTAGACTGGCAGCTCATCTCTAAGCAAACGGACGGTAGGTACTGTCTCTAACCTGTATCTATGTTCCTCTGGATGGCTATAATCAGAAAAGTAGGAATGTGAAGATCATAATACTACTAATCCATTACACTGCAGTCAGCTCCTCAGCATTGCAAGATCATGCATGCCTGGTGCTCATTTCATTATTTTTTGTTTTCCCACAAATTTGCAGCATACATACAACACTAAGGCACACAGGACTGTACAGTAAACACAGACGAAGAAACTCTGTCCAACGACAATTAAGGGTGCAGCAATACATATGCAATCCGCCCCAAACATGAGAAATACATCAATAAGAAATTCAGAAGGAATGTCTTTGGCATTCCTTTCTGCTGTCACATCAGCTACTATATAACAACCGCTGCATTGCAACACCACGAAGAGTCCCCTTCTTTATTTTTTATCATCAGCTATCAAAAAGCAGCTTGTACCACCAATTGGTTAAATTCACATGCTAGCAAAAAGTCTTACATGCCTGCTCAGTTAGCAGCATGTTCGATTGCTCGTGCAGAACTTTCACCATCTGCTCAAACTGGGTGCCCAGTCAAAAAACAAGCACTTGAAGGATGCCACCAGACTTGTTCCCACTCTACCTGTGTCCATGCGCAGCAGCCTGACTGAAAGAGTTCATGTCACCTTGTGGAGTCATGGAAATGCCGTTCCTGTACATTGTTCCTATCATGGGGTCAGCTCCTCGCTCCAACAGCAAACTGACCAGTTCAAAATTTCCTGCAAGTCAAGAGATGCATTTTTACTTCTTTTAAAATCCAGTATTTGCTCACCTAAACCACAGTCCCTTATGGAAAATTTTATTACGGTGGGAGGAGAAAGTCCTTACCAGCAGCTGCTGCCAACTGTAGAGGCGTTTCAGAGTAATTTTCCTCTCCATGCTCCAAGGAACCTTCTACCTTTGCTCCAGCATCCAGCAACAGCTAGAAAGAAAATTCACCATTTAGAGCAACTGGGGGTATCACAGTATTCAGAGTTCATGAACAGTGACCAATGAGAGTCTAATGTTTCCTGTTATCTGCAAACCAGATACAATGGAGACAAGTGACATGCGAATTCTGTCCATTTTTTCATAGAGGCAAATTGATTCCTTTTTTCGCTCATCTTACACTGCCAAACACTAGGAGTGCTAGTGTCCGACTTCAGAGCCAAAAAAGTGTCACAGTGTTTCTGAATGGGAAATGGGGAAAGGTCAGTGTTAAGAAGTAATGTGCTGAAGATGGTGTACTGAAAATTAGTGCGACAAGCATCCTTCCTTCACGATCTTCTACAAGTCCAGCACCATCCTAAAATGGATCAGATTTTAATTGCCTCTATCTTTTATATAAAGTCATGGCAAAAAGAAAGGCAACATTAAGAATCATTTGCAGCAAAGAGTCCAAAAGCTGTGATCTCCGCTGGGGACAATTCCACATAAATAACAACAATGCTGAAAACAAAAGCAGCCAAGGAGAGCAGGATGGAGACTGTGCTCCTGCCCTCTCTTGGCCATTTCTGTCTTGAGGCCTTCATAGTTTTGGTATTTCATTAAATATGCCATAGATGCAGCTGTTTTGAAGGGTAAACTTCGACTTTTGAGATACCAAAGCACAGAACCAATGTATCCCACACGATGCCTCACTGGGGTAAGGTGAGTGAGCAGCAAGGGCTGCTGTCCACCTCACCCACACCAGGGCCACAGTTTTGTGTTTGCTAGAAGATTATAGCCTATGAAAGTGTAATGAATGAACAAACAAACACATAAAACAAGTGGTCAGGAAGGAGCACAAGGAGTTGTCAGACTTTCTTTGGTGCAACTTTGCTTCAAAAATTGTCCTATTTAAACCTCATATTGGTTAAGGTTTGAACATCGTATTCATTATATAATAGGTCTATTATATATCAGTACACTCTAGAAGAAGCAGAAGTAACCAATATGAGTATGACAAAAGGATACTGGTTTGAGATGGATGTAAGTAGAACTGAAGAGGAGAAACAAAAGAATGAGATGCAGGTAGGGAAATACAATAATACCTGAACTACAGGAATATGTCCATGCAACACAGCAAATGTCAGAGCTGTCCAATGGCGGGTCTCAGGGTGGACGGATGGGTATTTATGAGCAGTACTGACAACCTACAAACAAATTAAAGTTATTTTTTTAAAGAGCTATAAGTAATAAAATTCAACCTGCCTGAAAGCCAGGCATGTGAGGGAGTAAGTGAAAGAGAAAACCTGGGAAATGTGCTTTATAAAATGTTTGGCTTCATTTTTTTTCCTGCAAAAATTTTCTCAATATTAAACATGTTCATGCCGATTTGACAGCTTGAATAGAGTTCATACCAAATGAAGTCTTTTTACCAACTACTGTAGCTCCATCTAAACCACTGGCCACGAGATACTTTTGCACAAGGTCAAAACATCCACAGCCGGTTACAGCAGCACACACTGGGGAGGTAGGGACAGATCAGGATGCTTACAGCTAAAGAATTCTCCCACTGACTTTTCCAGACCATCTATCAACAGCCCCAGGTCTTGGGATTGCTCCAGGTCCAAAGAAATTCTTTCCACATAAATCAATATGACTTTTGTCACTGCCATCATGAAAGACACATCACAAGCCCTGTGCTAGAGTTCACAAGCATGCTTCCAGGGTCCTCCTCTCCCACTGGAGTTAAAAATACAGGCGAGAAGAGATGGGGTAGACTGGCACTTCTGAAATATTTTAAGAAATCTCCTTTTTACTGCCTTCTCCTGGTTGAGTTGAGTTAAAAGAGCAGGGTGGTGACAGTTAAAAAAGAGAGGCAAACTGTATCCTTAGAAAACAAAATGGTATTTTTCACATTGCTCCTTCCATTTTCTACGCCTTAGTGCTTTGATGCCTCTAATGTAGACACAGTAGAAGATGAATAACCACTCTGCTTCAGTTTCCTTGTCTTAAAGATGGGATTATTAATATTGATGAGGTTCACAAAGATGGTAAAATCTAATGAACAGTTGCAATCCAAGACTGCACACTCAGATGGAGTGTGACACTAAAATTCAAAATCTTATTATTGATCTTCAGAGGATGACTAAAATCAGAGGAAAAGATGCACCACCACTCTGTATCATCAGCCAGGTATGCTTTCAGTATCTTGTCTGAAGTACTTTTACCCATGTAGGGGATTAGGGTCAGTTATTAAATTGTCGGTTGCATTAGCAGCTCGCATTTCCAAGCGCCACATGCAGCATTTTGCTAGAAGCAAAGGACAAAGCCCTCAGTCCCAAGGACAGGGATGAGGACAAAATCTGAAGAGCCCATGCAGATCCCACAGCTTGTGAGAGGGGCAGATCTGCACCTGGCTGTTATCACCCAGATTTGCCAAAGAGAGAGCCTGTAGTGCAAAAGAACTGTGGGGCTTCGAAGCATGGGGCTTCGTTGGGTTTGGGTTTGATTAGAAGGAAGGGGATTGAACAGCTCGAGCCTTGGAGTTTAGGCTAGGGAGCAAGAGCAGCAGAGGGTGAGGATGGGTAGGGTCACAGTTCAGTGAACATATCCAGCTCCTCCTCAGAACCAGATTCCCACTGCTGTTCAACCCATGGCAAGCAGCAAAGAAAATAAAGTCATTTTAACTCCTTTGCTCCTTATTTTTTTTTTTTTTTTTAAAATTTAGTATTTGCAAAAGCCCTGTGATTCACTGGACTCTTAAGGTCTCAGCTGAGATTTGCTGAGCAGCTTCAGGTCCTACTGACTGTAAAGCGAATTGCAGTTTCTCAGCACATCTGGAAATTAGTCTATTTTCACTAAAGATGGGCAGCATTTGAAGCTACTTTTGGAAACATACATATATATATATATATATATAACTGATTTGCAAAGTGAAAGGAGGAAAATGATGCAGGCACCTGACAGAGTATTTATTTTTGTTCATGGTTGATTTGCCTTTTTCTTGGTGTAATTGCACAGTTGGTTGTGGTGTGCACAAATCATCTTATAATTGCACACCATAATTATTCACAGTCCTTGTCCCAAAGTGTTTTCATTTGATTTCAGAGCAAACACTCTACAGAAATGAATCAGGGAGGTCCACGCTCCTCACTGGAGCTGTTGTCTCAAATGTCAGCAGTTGCAGAAAGACAAAACTGTTTAAATTTGCATTTGGTTCAAGGCTGGAAGATTACTGGAGCAACTGGGAGTACTGCTCCTAATGAAAACTTCTCCTAGGAACGAAATAAAGTCATCTCACCTCCGAGCCACAGGCAAGGTTTAAAGGAGAGATCAGTCTCCATGCCCCTCCAGTCTTTGGTGCGCCTATCGAGAGTGCTAAGAAGGGTTCAAGTATTCAATTATTGCTGGCTCTTGAGGGTGATGTGCTTGAATTTGAGGAACTGAAATCATCAGCTGATTTCACATGAGCCCACCAAACAGCAATCAGATAGTAATGACTATCAGTCTCTTACAGGTGACATCCATTTCTACTTTTAAATTAGATTTTTTAGAAGTGCAAAATGTCTGGCTGAAAGCAGTGACTACAATTTATCAGCTCACTCAAGTCCAAACAGAACAGATGGAACACAGATAAGTGAAGCAGACAGCTTAATTTACTCATGACCTCAACAAATTGAAGCTGGAATCATTAACAAACAATTCATTCTCAGATTTTCAAATGGCTCTTTAAAAATGTACATACCTGCATTGCACAGATTTGGATCACAATCTGTTTAGTGGATAGATTGTGTAAGATGTGATGTGCATTCATCAAAGAGATGTGTATATTCTGGAAGCTTCAAGCCCTTCATCCAAAAGTTTTTAGCCCAAGGCACTTTGTAAAACAAAACAGTGGAACCTACATTGCACTTATGAGGGAGGAATGCTTAGTTGGAACATACCAGTGCACAGAAATGCTTGAGCTTTGGCAGGTTATCAGACGGGTATTTCTTTCACCCTTTTCATTTTAACTCAGGTGAGATTCAGGGAATCCTTCCAATACCTTTAGAGCATTTCTCCATGCTAGTGCCAATGCCTGTATTCATTTGCAGTGTGCAAACACAACTAAATCAATATTACCTTTGGAGTAAGTCCGATGACTTGACTCTTTCTGTGCAGTGAATCCCAATGTTAACCTAATGCAGTTTGACGTCACTATTCATTTCAAGTGGGGTCATCCAGGCCAAGGCAAATTTATTTTCTTTTAATTCTTGGCATTTTATCTTGGCTACAGTTTGAGAGAGTAGTTTATGATGTAAACAAATAACAGAACAAAGATATAACCAACAAAAAGTCCTCACCTCAGCATTCAGATCTGCTCCAGCATCTAGCAGCATCTGCACCATAGCCTCATCACCCCTGACACAAGCATACATCAGTGGAGTCATGCCCTAGTCATTTTTTGGAGTTAAAAAACAAAGGAATTCACAAATTTAACACATAACTCTCTTTGATGTTTTTAAACAATTATTTAAGTACATATCATCAAGACTAACAGTATGTATTTAATGAAAGCCATTACCTCTGTAACAGACATGACCCTTGGAGTACCAAAAACCAACCATTTTTGTCAAATGTCTATTTTTGTTGCAACATGTGTTGACTTTTTTTTTTTCTTCAAGTTATTCTCAGCATCCTCAGCATGGTGAGTGAAACCAGGCTTGCCAGCCTCATCTCCATCTTCATAAACTAAACTGAGCATCTTTGTCTTTGGGGCCTCACCAAAGAAATATCTTTATCAAAGCAATCATAATTCCACTGATATTTTAAAAAGATAGTAACTCTATGCAGTTTTCTATGATCACACTTTCATAATATCTAACTTTTTAACCACTGAAAGAGCCTTTAAAAACATCCCGGACTCTTCTTAAGATCAGTTAGATTCAGGCACAACTTTTTCAACACAGCTATCGTAAGGGGCTGGAAATGCAAAGTGTTTGTATAGAGCTGCCTAGACAACAAGGACTTAATTTTAAATGAAATGCCAGACGTTGTGCAAATTGATGGCTCTAGGAAAACGTGGCCTTGTTTGGAGGAAAAGTAGATTAAGTGACCCTTCACTACAAAATCAACACAATGCAATTTGTATTAATCTGAAATACCTCCTGTGGCTGATCACTATTTCCCTTAAGATAAGTGTTACTGTGGCCGTGGTAATGAGTCCAGAAAAAACATGAAAAAAAAATCATTAAATGTACCGTAAATTATAACAGAAAAACTGCTTATTAAATACAGTAGGGGGTGTTGATCAACAGCTACCAGTTGTTTTGCAGTAAATCTACTGCAGCTACCTCTGCTGCATGTTTATAGCCTACTGTCGACATCCCCCAGTAAATTTGCTGTCAGACAATACCCTGTTTGCTGTTTAACCTGAGTGCTGCTTCAAAGTGAAATTATTTTCAGAGAAACCAGAGTTTCCCAGCATGGCCAGACACTTAGCTGTGACACTGCTCTTCCTAGCAAGAACCCAGCACTAATATTTTTTCTTAACTATCCCATTTTTCCTGTTTGCATGCAGGGCTTAAGAAAGTCAGTGCCTACGTATGGAAGGGCTGCCCTTGTAGAGAAAATATAAATTAAGGTTTGCTCCTGCAAGTTACTTGGAGCCCATCTGAAACACTTCGAGCATTTCATGGGATCAAGTCCACAGTGTATTTCTGGAGACAAGGAGAAAGGGGAAAGGCATTTGAGGTCTCATGCCATTAGTAAGAAAAAACAGGTTCACACAGGCTAAGGAGAATTCTTGGGTGACTTGAAGTTACTTGCAAAGAGAATTTGAAACTACTTCAGCCACAGTCAGGGGCAAAATATTTCCTTTGTCAGTCAATAAACACTACAGGAACAAACAGGAACATAAGAATGACAAAAAAAATGGGTTTGGACCTTGAAACATGGGGATAGGATAGCAGCTTAGAATTAAATACATGTTCCTGCAAACTGTTATTTCAATTTCTGTAAGTGCTGTCATTTGACAATTAAATCAAGTGTTTACCATAGGGGGTCTAATCAGATCTGAAGAAAAGAACTAGAAAACTTATGCCAGGCTCCCCCTTGCAAGAGGCAGCATGGGGGCAGCTGCAGCAAAGAACTTTGCGGCAAAGCCTGGAGCAAAGGGCCTACCTGAGGACCACACAGGATATTTCTGAAGCTGAAGGACTTACCACTGACTAAATAGTAGCCCAGAATGTCATGGTGCAGTATCAGGGCTCAAAAGAGTTAATGAGGTTTCTAACCTCCTCTCTTTTTGCACTGCTGTCCCTGCTGCTTTTGCCTCTGCTGGCCCTCCTGGCTTGCTCTGCAGCTCAGCTTTGTGCAGCAGCATCACTTGGCCCCATCTCTTTGTACATGGGAAGAATGGATTTTTAATAAGCTCATCATTAGTGTTCAACACACACACAGAGGAATACAGTAACAATGTGCAGAATCAATGCAAAGGGCATTTAGCTCTTGGCAAAATAAAAAATTACTTTTTCTTTCAGCCTTGCATCACTTAGGGCTCTGTCCTGCAAAATGTGGGATCTTACAAGATGTAGGATGTTTGATCCAGTGAAGCATTTAAGCATAGGCATAACTTTTACTCAGATAGGATGTAAGCATATGTTCAGAGTTAAGCATATGATTAGGTACTTGGATGAATAAAGCTAGAGTGTTCCCAGGTTTCAGCCTGGAAAACTGTCTGTGGACATATGCTGTGAAACATGCAGGAAATATGCTGTGAAAAATCTCCAGGTTCAGACTAACTCAAAATAATACTAATTTAGAAAAGTATAATATATGAATCTTGGAACAAGCAGTCTGGTACTATTTTTGTTCTGGGAGTACTGCCCTCTTCTAAATCTTTTCTCAAACAAATCCACAATATTGACTCAGACTGAAGCTACTAAACAACAACAACACTCAAATTCCTGGAGCAGCTTTCATCTCAGAAGACACAAATCCACTAACAGTGTAGCTCCTGTTGCAAGTGACCACCTCAGGGGTGGGAGCCACCTGCCTACTTCCAAAAAGGATGCCACAGCTCAGGGAACATGCAGTGGCACATTCATCAGGGGCATCAAAAAATCCAGGGGACTTGTTTCGAAAGAGAACAGTAGTGTCCATGGCCACTGCTTCCCTCAGGGAAGGGAAAACAACTTGGTGAGCATCACAGTTCAACAGACTGCTGCCAGTAGGTAGCTGCAGAGGCAGGTTTATCTTTGGACACAATCCCATGGAAGTGTAAATCCAGGCAAATTTAGTCTCCTCAATTGGTAGATGTTGGCCATACAGCCAACAGTGGGGTAACACTGCAGAGATACTTTCACATCTAGAAAGTAAATTCAAACTGGGATGAACTCAATTAAGCAGTGCCAGTGATAAACTGTTTCCTGCCACGGGTTTGGTGGTGCACATGAAATACACTGCAGACACCAGGGCAGTGTTCAGTGGAGGCATGTTTACCTCACAAAAACCTGCCCCACACCACTATTTATGGCTTTGAAACAGTATTAAGTACTCAGATCAATGCTAAAACTCTCTTGGAATCTCATTTTGACTTCACAAGACTCAGTTCACTGTTAAGATTTTAGGGGATGCATTCACCCTCATGAGTTACCTCAGTACCAATGAATCAATATGACTCAAAGAGACCAAACTTAAAGTAGATGTTCACCTGACAGTGCTTTAACTCAATGCAGGGAAAACATTAAGGCTCTGTCTAAGTTTAACTGAAAGCCAGGGCTCATTTTTTGTGATAAGCAGACAAAACTCTCACATTTCACAGTTGCTTCTTTACATTTCTGTCTTGTTACCTGTTCACTCATGCTGTTAATCCCATCCGGCCCCAGCAAGGATATGGCTTGTTTAACCAGATCCGTTCGGCCACAGTTGAGCATCCGGAAACCCAGGTCCTGCTTGAACTTTGCTTCAGTGGCAACTGCATCCAGTTTCCGAGATGCACAAAAACAGTCGTCGATTCTGTGGACAGGAGAAATAAACTCCCTCAGAGGACAAATGGAGGACAGACTTTGTTGTCCCTAGGAAAATAATACTTTGGTCTGTCTTTGAAGTGTGTAGGTCATGCACATATCCATTGGTCTATTTTGAATGGGACAAGTTATACATTATATAAAGACATGGCGAAAAAAGGCACAGCTTTCACTTGATTTTGTTCCCCCATTTAATAAATGCACAACACTTTCTCACTGCAAGCTGTCTCTCTGTGTGGCAAGGTTATCTGGTCCACCCTGATCTCTGAGAAGTTTCAATGGCTTTAGTAAGCTTTGAACTTACATCAAGTGGATGTGTAATCATTAACAACACAACAAAGTGAAAATAATGTCACTTGAAATGCCTTAAAGGATCTTATCAGCTCAGCCCTAGTAAGAGGGAAGCCTTTTTGGAGCATAAAGTGCAAGTCATAGAACCCCAGACTGGCTGAGGTTGGGAGGGACCTCTGGAGGTCATCTGGTCCAACCACCCCTGCTCAAGCAGGGCTACCTGCAGACAAGCAGGGCAATGTGCAACCAGGAGGAGAATCTTGCCAGGTAAACACCACAAATTCTTGCTGGCTGAGCATACCAGATGGGTTGTCATTCTTTTACGGTCTTATTCCAAAGATCCCTAAACTGCAAACCGCTCAAGATATCAATTTCAAATGGAAGAAGGGCTAGGAGTTACTCAGCCAAGATGTGAATCTACAGCTCCAGAAAGAGCCAGGCAATTCCAGTCTGATGTTTATCTGACTTGGTTTCATCGTATTAAAATACAGCTTTGCTTTTTTTTTTTTTTCATGCTGAGGAGTGTCTGGGGCAGAGGGTGGAGTCCAAATCCCCAGTGCTTTTGGTGTGAACTGAGATAAAGGACTGTTTGGAAAAACATCACTTTCATTCTCCAAGAATGCTAGGTCAGAGAATGAGGGGATACTTATGAGGGAAAAAATAAAACAAAGATCAAAAGTGAAAAAGTCAAACATACATCAAATATTTGTGTTCTATTTCATATGTAAAAGAATGCAGCAAACCAAAAGAAAAATAGAAACAGCATATCATTATCATTTAAATTTATTCTTCAAAGTGCTTTATCAGAGCTTTATAAAGTATATAACACTGCTTAATATTTAACAGCAATATGCAATGAATACACTGTTTAGATAGAAGCAGTGGTATGTAGTAATAGCTACCGCTCTTCCTCTTTCCACAGAGAAAAGAAAGCAATGCAGAAAATATGAAGTATTTTCATCAAAGCTTCTGCAGGACTTAGTACAGAAACCTTGCACTTGAGCTCAAGCTTGCTCCCTGCCATGCTGGGCCTGAAAACTAGCCTGAAAAACAACAGATATTTTTGTGATGTTTACTCCATATGATCAGTTTAGCTTTTGACTGCTAAAAAGTTGATGTTCTATGAACGTGAGCAAAGTATGCTTGAGTATCATTACTCAGAGGAACAAGGATGATGCTTCATCACAGCACTATACTGCAAGATTAATGCATAACACTCGATCACAATAAATACACCCTAACAGCAATAACTTCCTGCACAAGTAATATGTCTCCAACAGAGAGTAAGAAAGCAACACAAAGCAAAGCTGGGTTTTCTGCAGTACTTACTTTGAGTAAGTTCAAGGAAAAAGCAAAATCGGCACAGATATGCAGGGCTGAGCTCAATGACACCAAGATCCACAGGAGTGACTGTGGCTTTAACACATTCACACCATACATAACATTTGTGACACGAGCTACAACAACATTTGGTACCTGTTAACCTCATAGCAAGAGAAGCTAGTGATCATCTGTGCCCTCCTTTAATGTATGGCAAAGATAAAGTATGCTCAGAAGTTAGATGCTGGGTGTTTGGTGCACAGATATAAGAGTCTGGACCTCCCAACTGCAGCTGGTTATTTCCAGATGACTCTGAGCTGAAAACAAGGTGGTTCCTCAGCAAAGTGCAGCTATGGAAAGATCTAGACATCCTCCAAGGACTGCAGAGATATCAGCTAGTATGAATCACTGCCTGTGTTAAGCCACTGCTTCATCATTTGTACTGAGGTATATAACATACACTGAATAAAACAGGTCAAATTCAGTGCAAGTAGAAAGGCAGAGCTGCACTGACGTCAGCCCAGCTTGGTGCAAGCAAAACACTAGTCAACGTTCTCCTCTTTAAAAAAAGCCAGGTTTTAAATTGGGTTGCACACCCACACATGGGAGGAAGGAGGAACAAGGGTCTACGTTACCTATTCTGCATGGGCTGCCCGGATCTCTACTCTAGCTTAAATTTAGAAATTGCTTCTCCATAAGTAACTCCTGAGCGAGCTCTAGTATCCAAAAAGCACCTCGGAAAGGGTTTTTCACAGAAAGGGTCATTGGGCACTAGAACAGGCTGCCCAGGGAGGTGGTTGATACACCTTCCCTGGAGGTGTTTAAGGCATGGGTGAACGAGGTGCTAAGTGTCATGGTTTAGTGTTTGACAGGAATGGTTGGACTCGATGATCCAGTGGGTCTCTTCCAACCTGGTTATTCTATGATTCAGTTCATCTGCTTATAGCCAAGGAAGGGGACTCATTAATTACTGATGATATTTGCTATGAATAAATTACTCCTCAGTCAACTGAGGGGATAAGGGTCTTGGTCCAAGGGCTTTGGGATGCTGTAGCTGTACAAACACTGCAACAATAACACAGATGCAGAGGATTGTATGAGCTGCACAGCTGCTGGGCAGCCAAAATGTGATGTAGACCAAGAACCACAAAACAAGAAATCACAACTTAGTGCTATTGCCAGTGGCCCACTTTTTATACCCCCAAAAGTACCCACTGTACTGAGTTACAACCTTGATTTATGGAACATAGTGAAGGAAACTATATGACAAAATTTGACACAGATCACTGCCGGTGCCACCATTGTCATATGTTGACTAATAAAATGGATAATGATCAAGCCAGGGAATTTAATAAAACAGGAGCATGACACAAGGGAAAGGAACGGAGGGTGCTTCAGAAGAGAAAGCGTAGCATTGTCTCAAAAAGCCAAAGAGATGAATGAGTTAAGGCAAAGGAGATTTAGCAAGTACAGATAAAAAGCAGTGAAGAGACAGATCAAAAATTATCAGGAGCTACAAATACAGAGCAGGAGAACACAGCATCGCTTTTAAAACTGGAGAAAGCCAACTGGGAAGATGGCACAGCAGAAAAACTAAGCAGTCACATTTCAAAATGAAAACTGAAAAATAAAAAAAACTCCAAATCCATCAAAAATCAACACTAAGCCAACATAGCACTGCATTTACTCCCAAATTCACATTCATATCAACAACTGCATAATGTTGACTCCAAGAGGAAAAGAGGGTCTCTGCTCCATATTACACTGTCTAAGAGGATTCTGCTTCAACAAAGATACCATCCAGAATAGCAAGCATTAAAGGACACAATATAAAAAAGGAGGAAGGGAACAGGCACCAGGCTTGACTCACAAGACTTCTTAACATTGTACTGCAATACATAAACCAACAAGCTATGAGAAGGTGGGAAAAGGATAAGACGCTTGATAAGCAAGGTTGACAAGTAACTGTTAAGTCAGTTTAATATATAGGGTCACTTTTTAGAGTTGTGACACTGTGCCTCCAAAGCCAGGAAAGACAGCGTAACAGTAAACAGGGTTGGAAATCTCCCAGCTGCACAGTCAGTTCACAGCCCTCTTGCCAAAAAGTCTTTGTGATCTTTCCAGCTGGACAGGATGCTGACACCAACACAACAGCGGGACGTCCCCTCTAAGGTCACCTTGGTTTGCTGCCATATTCTGCAGGCTACCAGAGCCCACATGGGTCATCCTTTCCCCAAGATCTCACCCTGCAGAAAAGGTGCTTTTTCACTGAAGGGTCATGGAAGGCTGATGGGAGTAATTGAAGACCACAGAGGACCAATGCTCTTCTCCCCTCCCCTCCTCTTTCTGGGGATAGTTTCAGGATGGCTTGACATCACCATCCCACGTGATAGCTGGGTCAGGCGAACTTTGAGGTTGCCAAGATGTGGCATGGTGGTAAATGTAGGACTGGACAGCATCCTTCAAGGGTAACATCCTCCTTCAATAGATGAAGCCCATTCTGGATGCCCTTATAAAGCAGTCTGTAGGGCCGGGTATGCTCCTTGGTACTATCACTGCCACCGTACACATGCTCCCACTTCCAGAATTCAGAAGTAATAAGCCTGAATTAATAACACAGACTGATCACAGTCCTCATACTCAACAGCAAATCCAGCCCTCTGATTCAGGGGTTCAATCATACAGCCTGTAAACTCACCAACTGATCCCTGGGTACCTTGAATCAAGTGATAAATTGCATTTGTGTGCAAAATAAAAATTAGAAACAGGTGAAGTCTTCTTTATTTTATATTTGAAGCAAAGCCATGATCATATTTTTTTAACTTAAGATGCAATACAATTTTCTCAAAGTCCTCTTTTAATTCTTCACAGATATTGCTTCTACAGCAGTTATCTTCAAGATCATTATAGAGTTGCCACTGCACATAATTAACTTTACTGTGGCTTTATGTGGGAACTGCCATGGTAACATTAATTATTTGCAAATGGTCACTGTCAAACGCTGCATGGTGACCATGACACATTATCATATTCAGAAATACTCAAACCTCTGAAAAGAGTCAAAGATAATCTTCATTTATAACAGGTCCTAGCAATACAGCAAATTATGTTTATCTTTTCTCAGACTCACATCATGAAAACACAAGGCAGCACTTCCACAGCAACAGTTTAAACATAAGGGGCTTTTCGTCATTTTCACTTGGACTGACTATATAAGGTCTGTGAGGATCTTTAACAAAGTTACTCATGGACTGAATACATTTGGGAAAATGGATGATTCAAAGGCTAAGGTTTTCCATCGTAACTGGCAGAGGCAGCAGATCTCTTACTACGTAGCTATTTAGTTATTTGTTCTTTGGGAGGGGATTGCTATAGTCAGTAGTGGACAACTGAAAAGGGGAAAAAAAACCCCAAAACAAAAATGCTTTGTAATAGTTACCAAAAAAAAAAAAGAAGTAACAACATCCTAATCATGTTCTAAGCTCTATGTATCAACATATCATGCTAATAGCTGATTTAAAAGAAACAAAGAGCAGACTAGGATGAGCAGATGCTGAAAAGAACAGATCGTCATCCTGATAGCCAAGCACCAAGACCTTGTTTGTCCACCTGGGACTCAATCACCAGCCCTTTCAAGTAAAAGAATGATAATCTATTAATTTAAGCCCATCTCTTTAGCTCTGTGGATTTTATTCAGTCTGTCTCTGTCCTAAAAAGGAACAAGGTTTCAAGTCATAAATTATAGTTCAGCTGGTTGGAAATCTGGAAGGAGTCATATTTTAGCCAGCAATATACATGAATTTGCAAGTTTGAATTTCTTGGGGTCAGGGATCACAGTTTTGATCTGGACATGCACAGTTCATAACACAGAAGGGTCCCTTTCTCTGCCTGGGGCTCTTCAGTGAGATAACAGATACAAGCAGCAATAGCAGGAGCTGCAGATGATTTAATTCAAGTTTGTGAGAACTCTTTTTTTCCAGTGTGGTGCTTTAAAAGGGACTATAATGCTGATATTAATAGGACTGCAATATAAATAATATATTGAGACGATTGTTTGCATTTTCAGTTTTAGAGAAAGGGAAACTTAAAAACAGGCTGATCAAAGTGACAAAGAGCACTACTTTTTAACGCAGACATAAAATACCTTCATTTACTTTAATCAGGAGCCAAATGAAGAGAAGAAAATAAAAACACTTCAGATATTTATTAGCCATTCTCTTCATCTCATCAAAGGTCTGCGAACACATTAGTTACAGATACTGGAAAATACATTTAAAAAATGGCGTGGCTATCAAATCAAGACCCAAATCTATAATTCAAAATACTCTTAATATTACAGTCTTATGTACATAAGCCAGGAACCATGTTCAAAATTGAATCTGACTTATGATTTTGAACAAGGTTGACACGTAATAGGAAAATCTGGGTATAGTTTCATCTATCATAATAGACAACACAAGTTTTCACTAATGAGTTGAAGACAACATGTTATCTGTATCTTCATTACTGTATTCAGGAATGTATACTAATGAATTTCTTGCAATGGGAAAAACACCCCAAGAAGGATGGATCCTAAAGCCCATAAAAGTGCAAGTGTGTTCTGCCCTGAAAGTGAAGGAGAACATGAGGACAAGGTCCTCCCTTTCAATAAGTCATTTATTATTATTGTCTTCAAGCAGCCAGTTGGCAGGAGACATTGAGATTCACCTCAGAAAACCCATGCTCCACCTTTTAAATAATAAAATTTCCTTCATCCACTGGCACCATTTGCCCCAAGGGACTGCTGGAATTCGTCAAGTAGCTTGTTTGCTAATGCTTGCTGGTTTGGCATTTTTGTGTCTAATTACAGCAATAGCCACGGCTGGTGTTAAAGGATTAGTGAAAAATTGTGGGCAGGACAAGGACTTTCAAGTATCTGGGCAAACACCAACCAACCTTACTTAAAAGTGCCTGTATCTAATTAAATAGCAGAATATCTTAGCAATTTTCTACTCTCTTCCTTTACAAAAACTCAGCCCCTTATCCAGCACATCTTAAGAGAGAGCAAAGAGCAGTGGAAATATTTTTCTGCCTTCAAATCTCTATTTATTCAAGCTATTTATATTTTCATGCTCTGGTACAAGCACAGGATTTCCATAAATAAAACATTAAATGCAACTCTTCCTCTTTCACTTTCAAGTTAGAATTGCATATGTGTGTATAGTATTAAGATGACACAGCAAATGGTACAGATTGCTCTGAAAGAATGAAATAGCACATCTTCCCTTTATGCTGCTGTATTTTTCCCTTTCCACAGTCTTAAGAACACTCTCTAGAATGAGCCAAGGATGCACCCATGTTAAATAAGCCTCACTTTAGTGGTCAATAATCCTATTTTCCTAGAGAGCCTTCATTAAGAGGGATGGACCCAGACAGAAAAGCAGACTTAGATATTCTCAGACCAAGTTGAAATGGAAATAAGGGCTGAGTTTCAATTAAAGACAGGTTTCAAAGGCACTCAGACACTGCATTTTCCCAGAGAACTTTCTGCATCAGAGCTGTAAATGTAACTTGGAGCCACATGTGAGGCTGTGATGGGGCAGTGGAGGGTTAAAACCCAATTCTATACTACAGTAAGGCTTGCATCCATCCATACTTCAGTCTAAACTTACTCGTGACCTGTTAATATCCACATATTCCTGTGACCATGCTGCCTTTTAAACAGAGTATATTTTTCCTTCCATGGAGTTTATGCTTTTGATGTATTTCTGGAGAAGAGTCACATACTCCTTCAGCACCCACTTCACTCAGCTGAATACGCCCCTTTCTTCTAGTCTTTCTCCTTGAGAATATTTTGTTAAAACTCCAATCACCCCAGACTGCTTCTCTCTACTTGGTCCAATGCGAATATTTTCTTGACCTGGACACAGTATTTGTAATTCCACATCATTGCTTACTACTTACTTACTACCACTACAGAGGCACCAATATTTTCCTGCTTCTACTGGAAATACCTCTCCTGATGCATACTCAATATGCATTTGCTCTTTTCATAGCAAAGGAAAAAGCCTCCTTTGTGGTTCAAAATCATTCTGAGATTAAATATTGCACTATAGTCTTTACCACCACTTTTCTAATACTCAGTTCCCAGTATACTATATATTATTCTGTACATACACCATATGTGTCAGATATGCACAGCAGTATGTGTTTAAGTAATCAATCTCCACATGTTTCCATTTGTGGAAAACTGCATTTCATCCCTCTTCTTTTGTCCCAGTTTTCAAGGTCATCCACTTTTTCCTGGATAATTTCCCAAACCTCCTCTGTCAGGACAATGCCTCTCAGCATCGTAGCATCAGTGAATTTTAACTTCATGAGCACGTTGCTCAAATTCGTGCCAAAGCCCTTTCTGAAAATTAAAAAGGACCAGTTTTTAAGATGAAAGCAGAAGATCTCTGCTTGTAACACCACTGCAGCCAAACTAGCCCTTGCGACCCACTTCCCTGGAAGCCAGCCCCTGCTCACTTTCCAGTTCCTTTACTTATTTCCTTCTTTTCCATCTTAACTAATAGCTCCCTGCACAGACTGCATCAAATCATTCACTCAAGTCCAAATAGATGAAATCTACTGAATTTCCTTGGGGTAGAAAATCAGTTATCTTATCAAAAAGTTATTAGATTAGTCTGGCAAGATCTATCTTTAGAAAATCTGTGTCACATTTTATCTCATTTTTCCCTCAACAACATGTCTTTAATCAGTCATTGCTTGAAAAAACATTCTAAGGCCTTGCACTAACAGCCTGGAATTTTCCTCGGATGTTTTTCATCTTTTTCAAACACTGGCCATTACTATTATTAATCCTTAGAGTTATGGTATCATGCTGGGGTTTGTTAAAAATATTTTCCTCTGACCCTCTGATTTTGTGAGGCAGCTATTTCTCATTGCCGGCATAGAAGTTATCTGGTCTCCTCCATTTGAGTGCATTAAGCTGCATATTTTGCCCTCCTTTTGACTACAATTTATTCCATTTTCATATCCTTCGTGGTTTAATTTATTTTTCCTTTTCCCGCAAGGATTTTCTTGCTGAAAACAGAGGCAATGTATTCACTTAAGTTCTTGGGTGATGGCCTCCACTGGCACTGATGTACACCCCTCAGGTGCCTTCTGAAGGCCAGCACTTATAGATATAAATTTCACCTATGTACCCCTGGAAAAGTGGAGAAAAATGTGCCATGTCTATGGTCAGGAGCAAAGATAGGACCCAGTCTCACAGCCAGTCAAAGAAGAAAATGGATATTTGCTGCGTTCGCTACATGTGAACCCAACATCCTCAGGGAACTCAGCCATGCCGCTGAAGTGTAAAAGCGAGCAGTTAAAAGGGATTATGTTATCATGGCCCCCTGTCTGTGAACAAGTCCTGTAACCCCAGCTCCTGCACTCTCCAGCTCTGCCTCGACTGGTAGCAGTGCTGCCACCTCCAACTAAATTTGTCTGGAATGTAACGGGGCCTCTGACCACACCAGTGGGGTCAGCATGCAAATCTCACTATCTAGCTCTATCCTCTTGAGTTCAACCCCAACCTGGAAAAAAGGGACCATGATGCTTCTTGTTGGCATCCTGGTACCAAAGCCTGAGGGTTCTCCTCATGCTTCACATCAATATGGGATGGAGCAAGAAGAAAACAGACCCCTGTGAGACTCCAGCTGTGAGGCATCTAATGGTGAAATGTTATTTCCCTTTGCTGCTCTTTGGGTACAACTGCTAAAAAAGACATTAAACCTCCTTACAGGAGGCCTGGCCTCCTTCTGCCAACACCTGCCTTCAGTAAAACAGCTGTGGCCACTGGTGGATGGTAATGAACAACACAAGGATCAACCTTGCATCTTGAGCATTCAAGAGAAAGACATGAGACTCTTCATTTACGGACAAGAAAATGTTCCCCAAGATGAGTAAACTCTGCTTCTCCTCCAAATCTCAGCGAGGATATTTGCTTGCTAGACAAGGGGACTAACAATCATGAGAGGTCTTCCAGACAACCCAGTGGCTGCAGAGAAACGCACAGTCAACCTGGAGGATATCAGTACCATGGGGCTACATTAAACAGTCCTCTTCATTCAGAAGCCAAGAAGAATCTCATGGATGTCTCATGGGCTAGGGGAGACAGCTGCACTGGCCCTTACTTCTACAGTCAAACTGGAGGTCAAAGACACTGCCTGCCTGATTCCTTTCAGCAGAGCATAAAGCCCTTCTCTGGGACACAGGGGATGCTTGCCAGGCCCGTAAACATCTGAGCATAAAGGTAGTTCTCCCCATAGAAGCCAGAAAGGGGATGACTTGGAAGCAAAGAGATCCGAGGCATTGCTGAGAGTGAAAGAAAATATTTCAAACGACACATGGGGATTGCTCTTTATGGAGGAGAACTGTACTCGGGTCTCCAAGACTGTGGATTTTTCCTCCATTTTTTGTTGTTTCTGGTATTAGAATGAACATGTGTGTCTGCAGGCATACTTGCACTCCAGACTATATCTTTCTTTTAATCTCTGACTGGCCAGAAAATAGATTTTTATCCAGTCAGGTGCAGAAGTGACCAAGTAACTGTCCACAGCTAGACATCACCACCTCCCTCTAGTCAGTTTGTTCCAGCATCTTTAAATCCTCCAAGACTGCCATGATACCTTGCAACCAGAAACGAAGTCACTGACTCTGGCAAAATGCACAGCAGTTTTTGTGCAGAGCAATACAGGATGCACCTTCCTTGCTCTGTTTCTCTGCCATCAGCTTCCAGTCCCCAGATGTAGTCATCTGTTAGCAATACTTCTCAGCATGTCTAACGCATTGGCTTGATTTTTCATTAAATAAATGTTCCACAGAATAGGGGAAAGACAGGCATGCAAAGGGCTTCTTGTATTTAGGTGGAGCAAGCAGAAGGGTACCCCAGATACAGTGCAGACTGAGAAGCGATGCTACCTTCCTGCAGCAGAAAGGCAGGTGAACAGTTTTTACCATCATGGCTCTTTTTTGCAACAGATTAGCTTCTTCCCTGATGCCTTCATTAATAAAAAGTCTAGAGCAGAGAGCAGAGCACCTACCTTCACCAGATTTATGCAGAGAGCTACTTTGCACAAGGTTCTCTACTGATCACATCCAACTGCCTCAGGTGGCCTAACAACATCTGTGTACAGCAAGGCTTTATTTAAGTCTAGTCTCCCACTATGACAAAGAATATTTTGGACACAGCTCAGGCTTGCATCTCAGGTAGCTGTTGTGCATCCAGCAATCAGTCCATTTGTGAAACCTACCTCTTTGCAAAAGGTGGAAACAACTGCTTTATCTAAAACTTCAGCTTCTGGGGGAAGGTGAACATTTATATCCCTGGTTCATCTTCCAAAGCTAGGGAAAGGAAAGAATTTTTTTGGCATATCTGCTGCTGTAAAGTGAAAAGAGATCAGAAGGGAGACAGGCAGCTCCTGTCTGATTCCAGCTTCCCTACCTCCTCCAACCAGAGCAAGAGTAGCTCCTCTTTCAGGAGATGAAAAAGTTATGAAATTAGGGAGATGGATTTTTAAAAAAGGATCAGAGAAAGAGAGGAAGTATTGGAATGAAAGGCAGGAAGAAAGCAGAGATGATTTACAAAGCCACATATCAGGAACCTCACTGCTGGGGTGTGTGATTGTGCTGGGAAGTGTCACACCAAGCTGCTGAGACCTCCATGCCGTACTTCAGATAAGAAACTGAACATTTGGGTTTTATCTGAACTTATCCTGAACTTCATAGCCTTTGAGATCATGCCAATCTCTTTCTCTCCCTCTCCCTCATATGCATATTATTCCAGTGTGGAAGCTGATGCATTTGCAATGAAAAGTTGTGAATCAACACCATGGAATGACACAATATTACATGGGACCATGGGTACTTTTGGGATCAGGTTTCTATATTTTAGAGAGAAGACTGCTAAGAAAAGCCTAGAAACTGAACCAGTTTCAAGGTCTACTTACTAACCCATTTCTATAAAAGCCACAAAACATATCAAGCTAACTGCATTTAAAATCCTCCAGCTGTCACTCGTCACATTGATTATTTTAAAAGCCATCTTCTGTAAAGTTGTTGTATTTTTGTCCCCCTTCCAGTGTTTGCATTTATGGAACTGATGCTTGCTGAGGAGCTGATAGTTGGAAACCCACCCCCCTTTCCTAACAGGGAGGCATGAAAGCTGGGAAATTACAAGTACTGAGGGTCAAATACAAATAAAAAAATACAAGCTGCAAGGTTTCAAATTAACATTCTGACACTTCACATTATTCCTCAGAAAAGCTTGGTCCTTCCTTTGATCTCAGGATTACAGGCAGCCAGGGACCGATTCACAGCTACGCAAAGAACCTGCTGCATTACGCTGGCAGGAGGCACAGACCTTAAAATAAAACACGACATGCATGAACACTCATTTGCAGGCCTCTGTCAGCATAGTAGAGTGAGATCTTAATTTTGGGACACCAGAGGGTGAATTGGGCCCCTGCAGTCAAATACGGGCACAAAGACTGGTCTCTCTAAAATCCAGAATTTGTCACAGGAATGTTTCCTCTTTTCATTTTTCCCACCTGAAAGATCAATCCCAGGCTGCACTCTTCAGGCTCTCTCTCCCTTGCAAGAGCGGTAGGACAACAGCTACCACATACATTCTTTATGAAATGAATTCTTGATGGCAACTTTAAACGAAATGCTAATTTGTTCCTCATAATTAATACATTTTTATGAAGAACAATACTACTCACCCCAACTTAAAATGATTTTGAAAATCCTGCAAAATTGTCTGAGAGTTGATGATATATACACACTGACAAAACATAACCTTAAGAATGACATAGTGGCTTTTTTTAAATACAGAAATATTTAACTGTATCTAACTTCATTTTTAAGACAGAACACGTTGAGAAGAAACATTGTTTTATCTGAAATCCTACCTAAATATTGAAACTGGTATTAAATTACTTGTGCCTTTTAAAACCAAGTGCTAGGTCTTCAGAAAGTGCATAGTAACTGTAAGTCCTGACATTTCAGTAGTGACACAGAACGCTGACCTACTGGAAATGAGGGCCAAGATGATCACACCAAAAGGAAGCAATTACAGCCAAGATTTGAAATCTGAAATGTTCAAGATTTCACTTTCAAAATTAAACAGATTTCTTCAATTAAATATTGAATAGCTGCAACGATAAAAAACCTGCGCACGTCTTGAAGGAAAGTATCATACTATATGGTAAAAGAGCATGTGAAGGCCAAAGTCAACATAAGGCAGCTGCTTCGATGCAAGTTGTCACAGATAATCACGTAGTTCAACCCTCTGCTTTCTGTGTTGCAGGAAAGGATACATCTACTGCTGTACAAAAAGGCAAACTGCTCAAAATTGGTGTTTATGTACAAATTTGTGAAGAAACAGCAGTGAGCAAATTCTACTCTGGCAGATTCAGAATGCCTTTTCATATGAAAATAAAAACTGAATATATTCTTGACTCTGGAGCAGCCCTAGATCATGCTTTTATACATGTACATAATGATAAGGCAAGACAGACACTAAAAACATATCCTGGAAATAAATACTTTAAGGCTTCATTAGAAAACTAAAAGGTCACATTTTATACACGAAAAAGTCAAATTATCTAGGCTGACATTTACAAGTTATTTGAAAAGATATTAGCATAAAAAATACAGTTTTACTGCAAGAGGTAGTCTTACCTATAAGTTTAAATGTGCCCTTTAAGCATTAATGTTGAAAACAAAGCACTGAAAAATATCTGCAGCCCTGCCAATAACATCTCAGTATTTTATAGCAAAATAACGTGAAGCAGACAATTAGCAGAATGTTTCAGCCCCTCATTAGCAAGAAGAACCTAATAGTAAAAGAAAAAAACACAACCAGATGATATCTGATGAGCAGATGATGGGCTCGATCCAGCTGTGAGATATTCAGGCACCCATTACCATGCAGCCAGCTTATCCACGGATGTGAGCAAATACCACGAGCCGATTTTGTAACGCACACAGCAATATGCTAGAGTATCCATGCACCTCTTGAGGCAATAACAGAGCCCTCTGCCTGTCTGCTCACTCACTGGCACTAGGAAAGAGACGCACATTTTTGCAGAAAGCAGCTGATTATTTTTGTGGACTTACTTTAACTGTCGAGGTTCGCAGTCAACTCCCGGCAGCAAGAGCCTCGCTGCCTGCCGTACGTCATCACTGTCCACCGAGAAGCTGCGACGGTGCCCTGCGTGAGCCACGGCAACCCGTATCCATTCCATTAGGGGAGGCAGCACAATGAACGGCCTGGGAAAGCAGAGAGACATGAAAGCTACAGTACAATAACATCAAAATAACAGGTATACAGAGAAAGTGAGAGAGAGCGGGTGTGTATGTGTGAATGGGGGTGTATATATGTGAGAATATATATATAGAGAGAGGGACGGAAACAAGCAAAACTAAAGCACGGGAGAACAAACTGGCTCAGCAAATTTCAAGCAGCCCTATATCAAGATGTCTCACCCTGTCTCCAAAGCAGAACTGTTTGAAGAGTGAGATTTGTGAGCCACGCTCTTTTATGGGGCTCCTGCGAGGTCAGTGCATCCACCTGGCAAGTCTGACCTCCCTGCTGATCCTTTTTATAGTGTATCCTGAAAAAAGGGCTGGAGCCTGGCACAGGACCATGTCCTGCTCTGGCTGATGCACTGGGCTAGGTACACTCCCAATTTGCAATAGGGATGGGAAAATGAAGCAGGGCAAAGAGAGGGGACGCCCCAACCTCAGGATGCTATGGTCAGAGAGGTGAGGTGTAAGTGAATCCTCCAGTACCTCCTACCAATGCAATGTGCACCTTGTGCTCAGTGCTTGAAAGTGGGGATCTTTGCTGTGGGGTCCTGCTGTGTTATTGAGGTTATCTGTGAACAGTGCCAGAAATCAGACTGTTTTGTTTCACTTTTAGCAGTATCAAACCACTATGCCTTGGGCTACCAGCTCTCCTGCCACTTGAGCAAAAATACACAAACTCACCCCCTAAAGTGGATGGTGGGTCTCTGGGCCACAGCCCCGACTTGAGCAAAGCATGGACACCATCAGAGACATGGTCCTTCACTTCACAAGACCTGTCCTAGCAAGAACTGCACAAGTCTCAGGTGTAACACACAGTACACAGTTTGCCCCACCTAAGCTAAAAATTATTTGGGGACCAGGAGAACCACAGCTTCAAGTCCTAGTTTGGAGATAAAACTGTCGAACAGTGGAACATCTTGGAAGGTCACTGCCTGTTATGTCAAAGTGGACAAAATTCCCAGAGCAATGCAGGCTGCAGCAACTTCTCTGCTTCACCTCGTAGCTGGGGTGTCCAAAATGAGTGTTTCCTCTGTGGTTTGTATACAGGAGACAAAACTGACGTGGGGAAGGGATGATGAAGGGTAGAAGAAATCCCTCTTTCTAAAAACACACTATAAAATTATAAAAATTGTAAAATTATTTAAAAAATAATAGATTTGCCCAAGAGCTACTTGAAAGCCATACTGAAAGTCCTGTGTTTAGTCAGAACTGCTGAAAATTATTTAAGTGCAGTGAAACTGTTAGCATCCACACTGTGAAATAGATACCATGGCTAAGGGATGTTAACAGATGACTATTTTTTTTTTTAAAGACATGAAACTTACAAATTACTACTGTCCTCAAGGAATGTCTGTAATTAACCTACTCTTACCTTCTCCTGAATCTTTTTCTTTAATCTCATTTCCTATGTGGCTCTCTTTCCCCTCCTCTTTAACTGTATATTCCCATATTCCCTCTGTTTATTAGCTCAGTATATCATCCTAATACTGGAAATGTTCCTCTTAGTGCAGTATCATCCCCTGCTTTTGCTCTCTTCACTTCTCCTGCTCCTTTTTTTATTTGATATTGCCTTCCCTTACATGATCCCTTTACTCGGTGGGGAAAAACAAACAAACAAAACCCAGTGATGTCTGGATGAGGTGCCCAGTAGGCAAATATTTTTCATTTTTAACATATAGCTTTACCCCGAAAGGATCTACCCTGAGAGAATGTTGATTCTGGAATATCCTTTTCCTATTTTTAGCTCTTTATGCCATTTACTTCTCTTTTGAAGATCTGACTTTATATAGCTCTGATATTAACATCCTTAAGGAAGGGTAATGTATTTCCAAAGCACCGAAGGACAGAGAAGCCCTGAGGCCGCTAACTTTCCCTGGGACACTGTGTTCCCAAATCTCATGGCTTAAATTAACAACCTCCTTTTGAAATATGACATCTTTGGCCGACTTGTCATTTTCACCATTACTCTTTTCAAACACATCATCACTTCAAGACCAAGCTGCGTTTGTTTCCAAGGCTTTCTGCTTTCCCCAGACCTGCTGCAGTCATGCAAGGAGGCAGAGAAAGTCAACGTCATCTCCCACAGCTCCAATTTTCACAACAAAGCTCATTTGTCATGATGGTGGTGGAGGTCCAAGGGAGAGTGAAGAAGCTGGGGTGCATCTGCTCATGGTAGATGACCTGGGAAGCAAGTCACTTGCTTTATGTGTGCTCAGAGGGGAAAGGACTCTCTATCGTGGTGTTAAACCAGCTGGGGACAAGTGATCAGTGGGAGTCCTTTTCATCACTTACTGATCTACAGCAAGGGAGCTGAAAATCACACTGGAAGTGTGAAAACACATACAGTTACCCATGAAACTTGGTGCCAGGAAAACAATTAAATGGAAATTCAATTCTAGGTTATGGCTTGCATGAGTGAACACGGTCTGGATCACAGAAATAAAGACAGGGTTCTATGGAGCTTTCCTATAACATCTGCTGGGTTAACAGAGGAGCAGTGGGTTTGGGGGTTTATGCTTTCTTCTCAGCTCTCATACAGATCAGAAACTCACTCAGCTGCAGATCTGCCCCACCACAGTAAGAAGCACAGCAAATAAAATTGTTTACAGGAACTGTGAGAACTGAATTATAAAATCTTAGTTTTCATCCCTGGTCTTGCAAACTTCAACACAGAAACGAATGTGGCTATTTGGTGCAATAAATCCCAAAAGGGCAGAGAATTGGTGTTCAGCGGAAGCGAGAGGATTTTCCCTAGAAGCCAATTTCACCCCATACATGAGGACATGCAGTTCACTCAGAATATATCACATTTCTTTTCCTGAGGCCCTCTCCCTCCCCCTAGTCACTGTATATATCTGAGCATGTCAGGGAATTTGTATTTTGAGAAGAGAACCAAATATGGTTGAGTGCAATAGGTTAAAAATACCCTTCAAGATTCTATGCATCACGTGAAGGGGATTTTTTTTTTTAATTGCTATTTTTGTGCCAAAGGAGAAAGAGGAACACAAAGCTACAGGGAGGTGAGAACCTACAAGACAATGTGAGACATCAGTATGACATATTTCACTTTTCAAATGACACCATGCAAAAATGGGTTACACAAATGCATCATATCATTGTCGTATACATTGTCGTATACATTCTGCTGTACAAAGACAGGTAACAACCAGGAGACTTGGGTACCTTTGTACTCCAGAGCAGATACATAGCAGATAAGTCACCTACTTATATGTTTTGGAAGTAGATGTCTTAATTAATCTAACCATGGCAGGAAGGTGATGGGATTGACTCTGCCTGAACGATGCAAAAAGTCAGTGGCAACTCAAATGCTGCAGAAGCACTTTACAGGGGTGTGGGTCAACAAGCACTCTGATCTCCCTCCAGCCCATCTTTGTGCACGTTTAACTTTAAAAGCATCCCATACTCTTTAATTCACTGCAGTTCAAAGTTAAACATGAATTTAAGTAACATCCAAAATAAGGGAAGGATTACAGTACAGGTTTAGTATAATTTTCTGAACTGTTATCGAAGAGGAAAAAACACGCCAGATGGAGATGCAGGGAAAGGTCTCTGCACAGAATGATCTCCATTCCATGCAAAATAGCTGGGAGAAGGATGAGGAAAGCCAGCAAAAAGCAGATCCCAAAGGGCGCTGGCCTTGGCTAGGGGACACCTGGCTCCTCTTGGAGTCTGCCCTCCCTCTCTGGATCCCTTTTGAAGCAGAAAGAGGAATTATCAGAGACCCACAAACCCACAAACATTGCCAGAATCCTTCCTCCACACAGCATCCCTCCCCATTCCTTCTTGATGCCCCATGCCCTTCTTTCACAGCTATTTCAGGATGGCTCAAGAACCCACAAGCTCCTGTGCCTTGCAGACATCTGCTGGCAATAATCAGCCAGCACTCCCCAGTGAAGGTTGGCTGCTTGCCTTCCTTACTTCCTTCTCTCATCCCAGATATCACACGTGCTTCTCTGCATTGCCCTTGGACATGGCAGCTCTGCACTGGCACCTACTCTTGCTTCTCTGTGGCACCCTCCTCTCTCAAGCAGGCTGAGGACACTCCACATGCCAGCAACCCCTCTGTGTCTGATAAGATCTCAAACCTCTGTCATTTTTTGCAGGGTTGATGTTTCTGGGACTCCTAGAATTACAGAATGGCACATCAGGAAAGCAGATGTTACTGGAGGGGGTTAAATGTAAGGCACAACCTACTCCACTCATGCCACCTTTTGTCACAAACCTACACTCCTTCTGAGATGTGTGTGTTAGTTCTATGCTGCTCATCATTTCCTTCCTCTGTGTGCTAGTACACAGAGATATTTAAAGTTCCATCATGTATATGCAATTGCTCAGGCTTAACTATTATTATTATTATTACTAGTGCTACTTCTATTATTATTGCTATCAGTGGTAGTATACCTTTATATAAGTAGAAGGAATTGTTAGATGGAAGAGCATGAGAAATGTGCAATGTAAAATGCAATAGGACACTGCATTATTTTTGCGTAGTCTGAGAGGAGACTGATGTTTTAGACACTGCCTGGTACAACACCTCAGTTGCAAAGTGCTTGGGCTAGCACTCCTACAAATGCCAGCTCCAAATAAGCCCTGGTTCTGTTTTTACTCTGTCCCTAACACATTTGCAGGGTACAGACTACCTGCTGCCTGCTGACTTTGACTTCATGACCCACCTTGCTACCTAGTCCTTCAAGAGCAGGGCCACCATGCACACCTACCCTCTTTTTCTTGATTTCCCAGCAGGTTAAGCAGTTCTTCCTCTCTCCAGTTGCTCCCTCTTCCTTGCAGAGTAATCCATCTTTTTGGACAGACAACTGTTGCCAGGAAAGCGGTGTCCCGCCTCACTTTCTCATGCCAGTTCCCATTATGGGAGTGACTTCTTCTGAGCTTCGCTCTGGCAGGTGACAGTTTTTAGTAGGTGACAAGAGTCCCAAAGGTGGGACTATTGCCCATCACCTTCTGTGGCATGCAGACTTGAACCATCTTCCTGATGGCATGCTCCTCACCTCTGAATGCTCCTCACCTAGGTTTTATACTCTTATTTTATATTTACACCATAATCTACTTGTCCTCAGAGCAAGGAAATACTTTCTGCTGCCTTTAGAAGGCTGCTATACCTCCTCCTGCTCATGGACCAAATGACATCCTGCGAGCCCACACAGCTGTCCCACGCTAGGCACCTCCTCTGCCACCACAGAAGCCCAGCTAAGGGTGACTCAAGCAATCAGTCTCTGAAATAGCTAATTCTGCATTTTGTTCAGGGTGAAAAATCAATTCTCCAGGCTCCCAGGCAAGTTTTAGTGAGACCCACCTGGGTGGAGGGAAGGTTTATCCTTACGCTTTCATGTACCAAGACATCAGTGCTCCAGATTCCGCAGAAGGTTATCTGCAAGTCACAGTTTCTGAACTCACATCTAGCATATGAATGCGCTGCCTCTGTGGCCTCTCCTGCATTAAAAACATTAACTGCCAAGACTTGAAATGCGACTGAGTCAAAATAATGACGTGGCCAGCAACCACAGTGGGAAAAATACTTCCTAGGCAGTTTTGACATCAGATTTGACATGACTGTCTGTGGCATAAACCCCTGAAGAGATGCCAGCATTGGAAGCGTGGTGCACAACAGCCTGAGTAATGCACTGTTCTCGCAGTGCTGCATAAAATTTTCTCTATTTGAAAAAAAAAAAAAAACCAGCCATCCCACGGACAACGTAAACTTAGCTTGATAAATCAGGTGTAAAACACAGTCCCAGTCCAGCAAGGATCTACTGTCTTGACAGCTGAGCTACAAAAACTGCCTGAACTATTTCTTGTAACGTGCAGGTAGCTGCCAATACCATTTCTGAAGGGATTTTTCAAAAGTGGGAAGTCTGTATTTAGGATGCAAAGCTAAAGTATTTGCACTAACGATGGATTTGGGATTTCATTTCAGTGGCTCCCAGTCAAATCCACTGCGGTGTTAATTTTGAGTTCAGTGTGACCACAGTTTTACCATCTAAAGTTTTCAATTAAGTAATGGATAAAACTATATAGGGTTACATAGATTATGTCATACTGGCACATCAAGCATATGTAATCCCTTCTTCAGATATACATTGGAAGGTTCATTCAAGTTTCATAACACAACTTCATTCCCAATGCTAGAACTTTACCTTTCTTCATCAGCATTCCCCAGTATTCCCTCAACTCTCTGCTGGCCCTTGCTGGAGATTGTCTTAACCATGGACTTTGTATGTGAGTATTTAAATTAAGAACACATTTCCCTATTTATCTTCTTACTGAAATTGTTCTATAGGTATAAACTGTACAATGGACATGGCTGTGCCAGTTACGAAGGTGCTTTATATGATTTCAGGTTATTTTATAGCAATGGAATATTCCTCTCAGTAAGTGGGTTGCATTCTATTTCTTAGCCAGGTACACTAATAACTATCCAAAGCATGAAACTAAATTCAGTTGCTAACTCAAATCATTCCCATTAATCACAAATGACTACATGCCACAATTTGCATGTGTAAGCACGTGCAGGGGATGTGTATATTTGTGTATCTGTGTGTGCAAGAGTGCAAGGCAGGTAGAAAAATAAAAAGCAAGCAATAGCCCATGGGAGTTGCCTAAGGGACTGTTCCACATACAAGGAAAATTAGTGAAGGAAAAGTGAGAAGAAGGTTAAAACCAAGCACGTATCCACTAACTCAATTAAGACTCAAGGGGAAAAGCTAAAGGCTTTTGGGTGATACAGGGAGTTAATGCTCCTCCAAGGTAGAGTGGCAGAGGAAATGCTGCAGAAGGAACTTTGCTGCCATCTGAGCAGAATTAATGGGTGGATCTGGACTGGCTGAGCTGCTGAGCCGCTGCTTCTCAATGAGTTGTTAATGGGGAACATGGAGAGTTAGGAAGTAATGAGGACTTTGTCAATACAGCTGTGGCTAGAAGAGGGTAAGGAACCACTTAAGGAAAAAAACACCACACAAATCTGCAACTACAGATTCTGTGCTTTCCGGTGCTTAAGAAATTACTTGCAATAATTTTGGAAGGCTTATAGAGGCTGAGAAGCAAAACAGGACCACAGGACAGATCCTTTTATTAAATCAGAAGCAGCAAGCAAGAAAGAAATCTTGGTAACAGTAGGCTTGTCTATAATTTCTTCTTTTATTTTTAAATTCCTGGGAAAGCAAAGGAATGAACAAACCTTAATAACCCACCACCACGCATAGGTGGAAGCACCATAGGAGCACTGCTTTCACAGGCAACACCCAGAACAAGACAACTGTCTCCATCATGTTGTGGCTGGGTCCATTATGGAAAGGATACCTCATAAACAGGTCCACCCCACAACCCTCCATGTACTTCCATGCATGCCAAAATAACTGTCAAAATGCCCACAAACAAGTCCAAACACCCTTCTGTACCTCCATGCCTGCCAAAATAGCCATCTATATGGTAGCTGGGGTCATTAGATAACCCACCCCTACAGTACTGGCTTGTGCTGGAACCAAAAACAGAGACAAAAAAATGATACAAAAAAAATCGGACAAAAAAAATCTTCCAAAGTGACCAGATTCACAAAAGAACATGAATTTGGGGTGGGAGGGAGTCACACATCCATCTTATGGTTGGGTTTCTTGGCATTGAGGAAGTAGGGCATTTCTTCCAGGTTTTTTTTGAGCAATCCTAGCCACTTCCTACCACTTCCTCCTTTCATGAAAGCAGGTCCCCCAACACACACAAGGGCTTTGCTCTATAATCAGTCTTCCCTTTTATTTTGGCATAAAAATAAACAGTATTAAAACCACAACGTATTCTCTTTTTTTTTTCCACTCCATGAAGAGCGAATATAAAGAAACACTCCCTAGAAAGCACTCCTTAGAAATAAAGCGCTGGATTTATTCAAAGACAAACATCCCATTTTATGCGTCCCACAAGACTCTGGGGGAGGTACTGTTCTGTGTGCTGGAAAGTGCTAAGCCAGGCAGGAATGCCACTGTACTGGCTCCCCTTCTGTACCCACCTCCACAGAAGGACACACAAAGCCTTTGCAGCTACCCAGCTCAACCCAGTTCAGAGTCGAAATCAAGTTGAGCTAGAAATGAGTGTGAAGGGGAGACCTCATTGCCCTCTACAACTACCTAAAAGGAAGTTGTGGAGAGGAGGGTGCTGGCCTCTTCTCCCAAGTGACAGGGGACAGGACAAGAGGGAATGGCCTCAAGCTCTGCCAGAGGAGGTTCAGGTTGAACACTAGGAAAAATTTTTTCACAGAAAGGGTCATTGGGCACTGGAACAGGCTGCCCAGGGAGGTGGTTGAGACCCCTTCCCTGGAGGTGTTTAACGGATGGGTGGACAAGGCGCTGAGGGGCATGGAGTAGTGATTGATAGGAATGGCTGGACTCTAGGAAGGACGGAAGTAGCTCTGAAGGGCCCATTGAGCCTTGCAAGTGCTGGGGGATCTATCTGGCTGCATCCTGCAACCCTCTCCACGCTGGGCATTCACTGTGAGGTGAAAAGGGGGCCAAGATGTTAGCCAAGCTGTTTTCACATGAGCCAAGGGCAACCCCCATTTCATTAAAATACTGCCTACGGCCAGATCCACACAGACCTGGCTTCTCCGCAACAGCGGGGACACAGAGAGGCCAAGAGTGAAGGAAGTCACCTTGACCTCCCTGCTTCCTTCTGGACTTCTTCCAATACAGAAGTGTTTGTTACAGCTGGAAATGAAGAGAGGGGATGTGGCACGTAGTAAGGCACAAAGCTGGCAAACAGTCTGCATATAAAAACATCGTGCTTAACAAAACCGCTCCCTTACAACACGGAAAACCCCATCACAGAAACAGAAACCACCAGAAAGAAGTCACGGACCACAAAGCATGCTTGCACATTAAAAAAAAAAAAAGAGATAGGAAATAGGTAGGAAGGCTCTTCAGAGCACTGAAGAGAAGTTGACTTCACAGGTCTCCCTTCTGTGCAGCACAGGATTGTTACATCCAGCTGGTGAAGCTTCAGAGCAGAACCGCATGGAAATATCCAGGCTCAGACTTAACCCTGCATTGCTCCCACACCAGCACTAAGTACTAAGGCATGTTTGATTAGGCAACAGAATGAGTATCTGCTCTTTCCAAAGTGACCACAAGTTCTTGGCAATAACACCAAGTACTTGCTCTGGCCCTAACCGCACACCGCAGTTGTTAAATTGCCCTGCCAAAGGAAGACAACTTGCCAGACGGAGGATTCAAAATAAAGCAAAGAAGAACAATTGCTTTAAATAATCGGCCTTTCAAGCTCTAACGAAGGAAACACATATTAAGGTGACCTCAGAGAAAGGAAAACCTATTAAAGCAAATGCTAAAAGTGATTTTTCAAATATTCCTGCCCTTTTCACTTTCCACAAGCAAGTCTGCAGAAATCTTACAATACCAAAGCCTCAGAGTTATTCACCTTTATATTCCCACTGGTTCCAGTGACATTACTCCCACAGATGGGAACTACAGATCAGGCAGGTTTGGGGTTTTTTTTCTAAGTTTGGTTATATTTTGTGCATACTAACCACTCTTGGATATGAGTTAGGTCTTCTACAATAATGAGGCTGGATGGGAAATCATTCAATTAAAAATCATTTAGAAAAATGAGAAAATTCTGGATTCATGTAATTTCCTTTCTGGGTTTTTTTCATACTTTGGAAACAATAGAACAAAAAGTGACAAACATGCTCACGAAGAGACCCAAACTTGAAAAGAAATAAAATGCCATCCAAAGGCAAATGGCAAAATTCCCAGTAACGTCATTAATGCTAGAGTTTCATCTTGTACACTTTTCTGTGAATTGGTATAAAAGTATTTCAATTAAGATATCAAATTATATACACCATTTATGATTATATATATGACAAGACTCTAAAATGCTGCTTTTGAGATGCAGATCTCATACTGAAACAATAACCAAGCCCTGTGCGCACAGCTCTCAGGGCACATGTGCAAATCAGAGTTTGGCTCACACATGACATATACATCGAGACGTAAAGGTGGAGCCCAACTTGATAAAGCAGTTGGCATTTGCACCACCATGACACCCACTCTAAAAATGAGTATCCAGCACTTTCCAAGCACCAGCCACTCCTCTCACCGCTGTACTGGGGAAGCCTGGTTTAGGGCTGGAGAGAAGTGCAGCAAGGAAATAGCACAGTGTGCCTTAGCACACAAGTAAGAGACTTGTGTTATTGGAGGTTTTTGACAGGAGAGGGCTTTGTTTTGTCAGCCAGCAAGCTGTCCTCGTTGCTTCCTGCAGTGCCTGGGTGCAGAGCTGCCCTGCACTGGGCACCTTGTCTGCCTACCAGCATCTGGTAAACCCATCGGTGACTTCAGTGGCAAATCCTTCTCACCTTATGACAAAACCTGAGTCACTTTAGATGTGCCTTCCCTGCCTTGGTCATCCCTGGAGAGGGGGATGCAGCAGCAGCAGAGCTGAACCCTGTCACGTCCTGGGCTGGGACAGCCCCGAGGTTACTCCTGTGCCCTGGTACTCAGCATGGCTGGAACCCAAGGTCTTTAACAACCCCTCCTTTCCACACACTACTCTATTCATTTTCCACTTCCACAATTGCAGCTGTTGAGCCCTATTAATGCAGAGAAAAAACACATTTAAACCCAAACCTGCTAGGCCAGAAATAGAAGTTCTCATTTTCTTTTTCAAAACACAGAATAGCTGAGCAACAACGAAAGGAAAAGGAAATCTCTCCCAAGTGCACATCTGGAACCAATTTGCTGTATGTAGCCACTGGGTGTCACTTTTGATATATATTGGGTCAGCCATGCAGCACTTTGGTGAGAGAAATGTATTTCAAAGAGGTGATCCTAAACCAAACCAGACTGCTCCACAGCCTCTCTGTGCAAACTGTAATTACCAATTAGCCAGCCAGGCTGATTTATTAACAAAACCTCTTCGCCACGACATTAAAGACCGTGCAAGTAGCTCTTACCTCTCAGTCTGGAGAGTGACTTTTGATGGCTCCACATTGGGGTTTTCCCACTCCATCTGTGGACAGTGCATAAAGTAGCAGAGAGTGTAAAGTGCCTCTGGCTCCCAGTAGAGTGATCCCTGCTTCTGGTGCATTGGTGTCCCATTCCCATGCTGCTTGGCGTTGAGGGGCTGGAGGTGATGCATTGCCCGAGACACAAGGTCACCTAGAAAAAAAACCAAAAGTAGGGTGAATGTCAGGCTTTCCAGCTGCCTCTCCCCGAAGTTTTCACACCAAAAAGCATGCCAGGTTGGTTTTCCTTTTCATTTAACCTCACAATATGCAAACAGTAAAGGGTAGGACAGCATCCTGTGCTTTGTGCATGGTCAGGTCAGACTTTGCCTGGTGTACACAGCATGGTGTGAAACACTTGTGACAAACCCTCTAAGGCCTGCAGGAGATGGATCTCTGCAAATACAGTGTACAGGCAGCATCAAAAGAGGCAGTACACCAGGGCTGGGGTCACAACAACCCCAGGCAGCTCCTGGAGGTTGCCAAAACCCCATAGTCCTCAAAATGGCCACTGGGGACAATGAAGAGTAGTACCAAAGGCCACATGCTTCTGGGTAGAGAGCAGTAGGTTCCTTGCAACAGCATCTTGCAACAAGGAAGGAGGCAGTCAGATAATGCACAGAACAGCATGGGAGCATGGAAAAGGACACACAGAATAACAAACCAAAATGACAATGTGTAAGCCCAGGCAGGGCCTGGAATTTTCATGCTAGAAGAGCAAAACCTCTGATGCAGTAAGTCTACTCAGGCCCTCACGTTTTCAGAGCACAAAAAGTGGCCCAAGAGAAAGATGCTCATCACCTCCCCTGCACTGATGTGGGTTCTGGGCAGGACAAGTATGGGGAATCAGCCACAATATGTGGATTGGGATGAACAAAGCAAGCAAGTGAGATTAGTGAACAAACATACAGGCAAGCAGCAGTATTTTAGCACAGTACTGATTATAACTAATTAACTAAAGCCTCTCCCTTCCAGGCAGTGAATTTTACGTTTGTTGACTAGTGACCACTCTATCAAAGGAAGGGAAACAATTGTGGTTATAAACTGCCTGTTTTCACATGTTCAAATCACTCTGAGAGTGCTCTGGGGGGAAATAATGACCCCAGATCAAATCAGATGGTTTATTTTAAGTGAAAATCTGAGCAAGAGCCCTTTGGGTAATTCTTAAGCTATACAAAAGCGAGTGATGGGGAAAAGAGAACATAATTTTCCAGCATTAAGAAGAAATCACATGCTTTCTCTTATTTGCTTTTCCCAAGTGGCTACTGAGCACTGAAACTTGGAAGGAGGATTTGGAAATGTACACCAAGGTAGGAAAATAAAACCAAATCTGGGGCGTGAAGGAGGCTGAATAACAAACTCCTGGGCAAACTTAAGGGAGAACCATTTCGACTTGTGTGCAAGGCAGAGATAGAGGTTTTGTTATGAAGTCCCACCCCTGAGAACACATCACAGCATATCACCTCACACAGAAAATTCTGCTGTGATAATGTGCACCAGGGAGAATAGAAACGTCTTGTTGAAAAATGCTTAGCCCAGTCCTCCAAAAAACAGCCTTAAAACCATGAAGAGAAGAAAACCACTGGCATGAGAAAACTGCCGAGTCCATGATTTCAGGGTTTTGACACAATTTTTTGCCGCACTCTGCAATATTCATCCAATTCAAAGCTTTCATTTAAAAATAGTTTCTGTCTTTTCCCTCTGCCAGGAAATTGTCATGACAGGATCAATCTTGAAGCTCTGCATACTCATAATTTATGAGAGAAGCTGTGCATGCAGAAAGCTTGCAGGATCAGGTCCTTGGCAGAAACAGATGTGGCTCTGAGATGATTCCCTAGTCCTGCAGAAAATTATCTGCAGGCAACCACAGCAGCAGGAAAGTCTGGGACATCATTCACTTAGCCCACTCTGTCACAGCAGACATGCACTTCTAAGCCTTGCAAGGACCAATTGAACTGCTCGCAACTTTGCTGATAGCAAAAGTAAATTCCTCTCTTTTTCTCCAAAAGGCAAAAAAACTGCATAGAAGGGCTGGTTGCAACATACACCTTTAACTGTAATAGTAATAACAGAGGAAAAAGGTATTGCACTCAATTCAGCCGTTGCAGACCCAAGCTACTACGGTACTACAGCACATGGTTCAAGTTAAGCACACAAGTAGTCTTATTTTGATGGATTGAAACAGCAAGCACTAGAGAATGCATCTGACTTCTATACCCAATGATGAATAAAAATCAGGATGCAATGTAAGTCTGGATTTCAGCAGCAGCATTACTTCATCCCCATTCCTCCCTGAGTGCTGGGGTTATGTGACTTTGATGACACATCCAGCACCAGAGGAAGCTGCACAGTGAGTAAGGAGGGAAAGCAGCAAGCAAGAATGACGTAGGCAGGGTGGGCAGCTCAGCATCTCTGCTGATGCAAGGCTGGAGGAACGTAAGTCTTGCTGAAATCAATGGCAAAGCTCCCGTCCATTTAAAAATTATCAGGAGTTCACTCTTTTATTCTGTACTTCCTCAACTGCTCTTAAGAAAAGCAAACCAATTCATGCCATGAAAGCTGAGTTAATGCTTTTTATGTTTAAGCCTCATTTAATTACATTACACCAAGAACTGACTGGCTTAGATCTTGCTTTTGCCTTTGCTATGTTATCTCTGGTTACATTTCAATTAATTGCTATATTAACAGTTACTACAACTTTCCTCTATCAGAGACAACTCAAAGGTTAAATAATCAATAACTTTAGAGCATCCAGCTTCACAGAAGACAGTAAGTAAGCATAAAAAAGCTGCTGGATCTTGGTATCCAACAGGCAGAGCACTGGAGGCAGGACAGGAATTGCTGTTCTCTATTTTATTTCACTGTGTAACCTTGGACAAGCCACTGCATGCCTCGTTACCCCTTTCCTCCTCCAGCTGCATCCAGTTACAGTGCAAATTCTTTAGGGCAGAGACTGCATCTTAACATATCGGTGCACTAGGATCAGTGCCGAAAAGGGAGGAGAGAGCTGTCAGGCACACGTACACACGGTATGGCAGTACTTAAACATACTCTGTAAAATGTAAAGTAGTGTAACTTCTGGCTCAAGATGCACTTGTGTTGTTTCAATCCCTACCACTTCTGCTGCTTCTGTCCTTCCTAATGTGCTTTTGTTTCTCTATTTTCTTCTGAAGAACATACCAAGAGTTGAAGCTCTTTGACCCTTGCCAGTGCATCCCACAGACATGAAACCAGTTCCATGATGAGACTCACTGGTCTGGTCGTCAGCAGTCAGCCAACTCAAGTTGCATCTGGGAAACACAACCTATATTTGCTCCCTTGACAGCTGTAAAAGCTACGGTACATCCTGAACGCTGAGGGCAACCTTGAATTTGTGGCCAAGTGGAGAGAGGGAAAACCCCTTCATCACTTTGTGTGAGCTGTGTCTGCTCTTTAGAGCCATGTCCAGCCACACCAACACACACAAGGGAATGCTACCTGCTTGCAGCTCTTCTGCATCTCTTTTGGCCCTGAAAACATGTCTCAGGCACATCAAGTTAAGTTTATCTGTAAGGCCAATAAATTCCCGAGTGCATAATTTCTAAAAACACTGTAACAAATATAAATCCCAGGAGCTGGGTTGATCTTGTAACACCAGAGATGCAACTCCCACGGGCTGTGGCATCACAACACAAGGGGCTTGGCTGGAATCCTTACTTGCTGCCCCCTGTGCTTATTCTCACCCCTGTACCACTAGGAACAGACTAGGGAGTCAATCTGCCTGAAAAAAGACCTTGCCAATTTTATTTTGTTTTTAATCTAAATCAAATAAACACTTCCACAATTTATGCAACATAGGCCAAGCCAGCCGCTGCACAAACTGCTCTGCTGGCAGAGCCGGGGAGAGTAAGATATCACATTGTGCAGCGCAGACACCAAAAGAAAAATGAACATCAAGGTGCGGGAAAGTTTGAGGATATTTTGTTGCTGAGGCTAAGAAGCCACAATCAGAAGGCAGGTTCCTACAGGGCAGGAAAATTTGGTGGCAAGCCCCAGCCCTGAGTCAGGACAGGGAAGAGCTCCACAAAGCTCCAAGCTGGAAGCAGCTAGTCAGCCAAGCAGAGAAACACTGTGCCTTGCACAATGGTTAGCAAAGGACCCATGAAGCCATCACCGCACCATAGCATATGGAGAGCTGCCACTAGCAGTTCACCCTTTCCACAACTAAAGCAGGACTTGCCCATCACTGCAGCTGTCAGTTCAGCATGGCTTATGAACGCAAGGTCCATATACACTTGATTTAAAGATTGAAAATGTTACGTAATGCATGTGTTGTGAAACAGGGCTGGTTTAAGGCAATACTGAATATTCAAGGCACAGCTTCACTGACCTCAAGCCAAAGATGTGATGTGACAGAGAAAGTTAATCTGTTCCAGTCTGTATGGGGGCGGAACATCAACAACATACAGCACTCAGCTGGACAGCTTGAGCCCTCTCCACCAGCAACCACTGAAGCATTTTACTGTTTGGCTTCAGTAGAAGGTATTATCACTATTTTTATTATCTTAGAGCTCAGTGTTTAAAAAATGACACATCCATTTCCCATTTTGTAACAAAGGAGAGGAGAAAAAAATCATAGAATCAGAATCATAGAATCATAGAATGGTTTGGGTTGGAAGGGACCTTAAAGATAATCCCTGCCATGGGCAGGGGCACCTCCTACTAGACTGGGTTGCTCAAGGTCCCACCCAGCCTTGAAAACTTTCAAGGAGGGGGCATCCACAACTTCCCTGGGCAACCTGTGCCAGTGCCTCAGCACCCTCACTGTGACAAACATCTCCCTAATGTCTAGTCTAAATCTTCCTCCCTCCAATTTAAACCCATTCCCCCTCGTCCTGTCACTACTTGCCCTTGCAAAATGTCCCTCCCCAGCTTTTCTGTAGTCCCCTCAGGTACTGGAAGGTTGCTATAAGGTCTTCTTGGAACCTTCTCTTCTCCAGGCTGAGAAATCCCATTTCTCTCAACCTGTCCTCACAGCAGAGGTGCTTCATTCTTCTCATCATCTTCATAGCCCACCTCCAGACCCATTCCAACAGTTCCATATCCTTCTTATGTTGAGGAGAGAAAAACAAGAAAAGAGCAGGATGAAAGAGGAAATGATAGATGCCCAATGTCCACTTCTGATAAGTTTCCTGTGGGATTTTATGGTCTGTTGTGACAGATTGATCTTGCAGTCACACCCACCTAGAAGCAGGCTCACTGCTTTCAAAGGGATAAACTGCCACAGTCTAAAACCTTCAGCTAGGTCTGCTCACACAACTGCAATCCTGAAGTGAATGACACTGGACTGATCCTTACATGGTCACTCTCTGTAACATCTACCTCAAGTTTTTCTTGTTCCAAAAACATGTCCTAAACCCACAAGAACAACTTAATGACAGTATTTTTGCACACTGCCAACAAACCACACAGTTCTTTGGCCTGTATCTTTCCTTTCATTCAAAGCCCAAGGGAAGGAGGAGAATCTGTTGTCACCGCAGATCAGTTCCAATGTGATGACCCATTGGGGCATCATGTGAAGCAGGAACAGGCCATGTTTCTAGCACAATAACATCCTGAAGGTAGCACCTATCAGTTCAATAATGCCAGTCTGATCATCCCTCCAGCTGTCCATGACTCAAATATGCATAGTCTGCTCTGGAGTATCATACCCTGCAGTGGGACTTGTTGACATCAGCAGTGTTGCTACTTCACTTTGCTACCCAGATGAAAATTTTCTCCTGCACAAGAGGGTCAGAAACACAGATTGGAGTAATTTCTGTCCTTCAGAGCCCTTAATGTCCTCCTGTGGACTGTCTAGACCATGAATGGAAGTGTTCGCCCGGGAACATCCCGTGGCATGACTGGTACTTTCCACAGTTTGCCCCCTTACAAGCACATAAGCTTTGATACCCTCAATCTCAATTATGGTGATGACAGGATTGAGTGCCTGTGGGTTAAAATCAGAGAAGCCCACAAGAAGGCAGATATTGTGATGGGAGTCTATTATAGACCAACCAGCCAAGAAGAAGAAGCTGATGAGCTCTTCTATAAACAACTGGTAGTAGCCTCAAGATCGCTACCTCTTGTCCTTGTGGAAGACTTCAGTCTTCCGGATGTCTGCTGCAAGTACAATACAGCAGAAAGGAAGCAGTCTAGGAGGTTCCTGGAGTGTGTGGAAGACAACTTCCTTGCACAACCAGTGAATAAACCAACAAAGGAAGGTGCCCTCCTGGACCTGCTGTTTGTCAACAGGGAAGGCCTTGGAGGGGATGTGGTGGTAGGAGGACGCCTGGGACAATGCGATCATGAGATGACAGGGTTTTTAGTTCTAGGTGAGGTGAAAAGGGGGATTAGCAGAACAGTCACATTAAAATTCCAGAAGGCAGACTGTGGACTGTTCAGAAGGCTGGCTGACAAAGTCCCATGGGAGACAGTCCTTAAGGGCAAGGGCAAGTCCCAAGAGGGCTGAGTGCTCTTCAAAAAGGAAATCCTAGCAGCTCAGGAGCAGGATGTCTCCATGTTTTAGAAAAGGAGTCAGTGGGGAAAAAGAACAGCTTGGTTGAGCAGGAAAATCTTGAGGGGCATCAAAAAGAAAAGGAAGGCTTTGGAAGAAGAGTCAGGCATCTTGAGTGCACTATAAGGAGGAAGTGAGATTGTGCAGAGGAAAAATCAGGAGTCTGTGAAAGATAACAAAAAAATCTTTCTATAAATACATTAACAATAAAAGAAGGACCAAGGAGAATATCCAGTCCCTACTGGATGCAAAGCGAACAACTGTGACAATGGCAGAGGCCAAGGCTAAGGTACTTAATGCCTTCTTTGCCTCAGTCTTTAATAGCAAGGAAAGTTGTTCCCTCTGTGTACACACCCAGGAATTAGAGGAGCAGAACAAAGCTCCCATGACCCATGGGGAGGTGGTTAGAGCCTTGCTTTTGACACTCACAAGTCTATAGGGCCGGATGGGATCTGTCCAAGAGTACTGAGGGAGCTGGCGGATGTGCTGGCCAAACCCCTTTTCATCATCTTCCAACAGTCCTGGAAGACTGGGGAAGTTCTACTGGACTGGAGGCTGGCTGATATAGTGCCCATCTACAAGAAGGTTCACAGGGAGGATCCAGGGAACTACAAGCCAGTCAGTCTGACCTCAGTGCCAGGGAAAGTCATGGAACAGGTGATCTTGAGTGCTATCATGAAGCAAATGCAAGAGAATCGGGTGATCAGTCCCAGTCAACATGGGTTCATGAAAGGCAGGTCTTGCCAAACTAACCTGGTCGCCTTCTATGATAAAGTGACTCGACTACGGGACAAGGGAAAGGCTGTGGATGTAGTTTTCCTGGACTTCAGTAAAGCCTTTGACACAGTTCCTCACAGCATTCTGCTACGGAAACTCTCAGCCTCTGGACTAGACAGGCAAACACCCTCCTGGGTGGAAAACTAGCTGGATGGCCAGGCCCAGAGAATGGTGGTAAAGAGAGTTAACTCCAGCTGGAGGCCAGTTACAAGTGGAGTTCCCCAGGGCTCAGTGCTGGGTCTAGCCCTCAATGACCTGGATGAAGACATTGAGTGCATCCTTAGCAAGTTTGCAGATGACACTAAGTTGAGAGGAATCGTCAATCTGCTGGAGGGTTGGGAGGCTCTGCAAAGGGATCTGAACAGGCTGGACTGCTGGGCAGAGTCCAGTGGCATGAGGTTTAATAAGGCCAAACGTCAGGTCCTGCACTTGGGGCACAACAGCCCTGTGCAGAGCTACAGACTAGGAGAAATTTGTCTAGAAAGCTGCCTGGAGAAGGACCTGGGGGTGTTGGTTGACAGTCGACTGAACATGAGCCAGCAGTGTGCCCAGGTGGCCAAGAAAGCCAATGGAATCTTGGCTTGGATCAGAAGCAATGTGACCACCAGGTCAAAGGAGGCTATTCTCCCTCTGGCACTGGATGTTGAGGCTCTGGAGCAAGTACAGAGAAGAGCAACAAAGCTGATTAAGGGGCTAGAGAACAAGTATTACGATGGGTGGTTGAGGGAACTGGGGTTGTTTAGCCTGGAGAAGAGGAGGCTGAGGCTGACCTTACTGCTCTCTACAACTACCTGGAAGGAGGTCGTAGAGAGGAGGGAGTTGGCCTCTTCTCCCAAGTGACAAGGGACAAGATGAGAGGGAATGGCCTCAAGCTGTGCCAGGGGAGGTTCAGGCTAGACATCAGAAAAAAATTTTCATGGAAAGGGTCACTGGGCACTGGAACAGGCTGCCCAGGGAGGTGGTTGAGTCCCCTTCCCTGGAGGTGTTTAAGGGACGGGTGGATAAGGTGCTGAGGGGTATGGTTTAGTGAATGATAAGACTAGTTGGACTTGATGATCCTGTGGGCCCTTTCCAACCTAGTGATTCTGTGATAAGCTATATTCAAAACTTACTTTCTTGACTTGGATTCATGTCACATCTCAGTATGAAACTTTTGGATGTACAGCTTTGCCTCGGGACCAGCTTTTGGGAGACTGTATTGAAAACATGGATTAGAGAAACCAATATCTATGCAATTGACTGCTACCTGTTAGGCATGGTCATCTTGCATCCTTCCCATGCAGTAGCTAAACCTCTCTCCTTTTCTCCCTCCCCATTGCTTCTAGTTTATGCATCGAAGTGATGGACTGCTACAGTTCAGCCCCACCGTATGCCTGTAAGCGGATGAATGCAGGTGAATGTAAGTAAGTATTTGAACTGTCTCCTGTACCATGGCAGACTGCCTCCAGCCATCTGCTCAGTCAGACACCTGAGCCATCCCTAAACTCTTGGTTTCAGCTGCACTGTTCCTCCATGTTTGCTCTGCCTCTGGTGTCACATCAATCTCGCCATTTCAAAAGCCAGCTGAACAAAAACTGCTTGAGAAAAACCTCTCCTAAAATTATTTACAGGAGGTCCTTCTATCAGTAACTCAAGGTGACCCATCTACACCCAGAAAGAGTTTGCAGAAAGCACAGTGGGTGCATACTAGGAGGTGTTTAGTATGTATCTGACTGTGCACGTATTCTTAGCATAAAGTATCTTCAAACATAAAGATGCGCTATTCTTGGCACACAGTATATTCCAGATTCAAGAGCCAGCTGCCCTGGGCTGTGTGTGTGCTTGGGGTGCCATAACCTGCAGTCAGCGGAGCATCTCATGTGTGACAGGTTCACGATTCAGCTTACCTCGCAGAAACCTTCCCATCTCTGTCATATCTGCTTGCCCATGTCATGCCCTTGTGTGAATTTGCTACACCAGGAAACCTTTTCTTCTCCTAGTAGCCATTCACCTCTCCCACAGAAAGACAAGTGAAGAAGCTGAGGTCCCAGACTCTCAATTTGGTGCCAAAAGATAGGACTGGGATATGAGAAGCCCATTTCCTCACAATCGCTTCCCCGTGGCCTCCCACAGGTCATTTAACCTTTTATCTCCACTTATCCAACCATCACTATAAGCTTCTATTCATATTACGGAGTACATGTTTGTGTGTAATTTAGTGTTTGCAAAGGCTTTGAAGACTGAGAAAATAGGCAGTGGGTACATCCCATTAAAGAACCACAAAAATAATTAAACCATCTCAAGTTCACATACCTATTATAATAACACTATTACCCTCAAAATCTCCTACCCAGTATAGCAAGTACAATGTCTGTGTTTGATTCCCCTTAAATTAAATGAACTCCAAACAAAACAGGCTTTGACTCGGGTGAGCTATTCGTCTGCCAGCCTAATGCAGAACCTTCTCTATGCAGACCACCATTGCCTTATGGACCACCACCCCGGCTTTTCTTTGGCATGATGGGGACCCATGTCCTCAGACTCTGAATTTAGGAGCCCCCAAGGCTGAATAGGTCAGTTAAGGAGCACTCACTGTGGCCCAGCTAATTGCTTGCACTCTGTGCAGCAGGGATGGGGAGAACAGCAATTCTGATGAAAGGAAAATGCTGGTTTAAGCCCAAGCATACTGTGATGCACAGGAGTTCAAGGGTGAACAGGAGCATGCACTCCATCATGTGAAGTACATGAGGGAGTCCACAGCCAATACACTGGTGTATCGGGGAAGTGTGGTGGAGGGTTGGAGCTTCAGCATCCCTACCCACCAAGGTGATGCCTTTTGCTTCTAATATTAAATCTGAGTGGACTTCAATGCACGAGGTATAAGTCCCAGGTAAGCAAAACCACCTGTGTGGGGACAGACCCCAGCTTGGTTCCTGGAAAGGTGAAGAGGGCTGAGCCTCACTCCATTGGGGAAGCCCTCTAAGGAGCACTGACAGATGACTGGGACGCAGGCAAGCAACAGCTGCCTCTGTTCAGCCCCTGTAACACAAGACAAGCACACAAGCCCACTCCCTTGGTCAGCAAGGAAGTGAAAGGTAAAGCTTTAGCAGGCTGTAGACTGGTATTTTCTAATTATCCTTCCCTCATGCTTAATTTCCACTGATAAATACATTGCTTTATGCTTGATGATAGTGGGTATCTCACGTGGAAAGGAAGAAAAGCAGTGGATTGTTTGGGGCTATTAAGTAACCCATAATTCTTCTCATGCATAGTCATAGACAGCAAATGGAAGCTGAGGTCCATCACTCAGAGGGGTATGCAAGGGGAAGTGAGTACCAGCTAGGGGAGCCTGCAACCACTTAGCACTTGGTGGAGGCGAAAACACTGCATTGATCTGTCTTGTGTTCTCTGCTGGGGGTGGGGGAAGAAGCACTTCAACTTCTCTCTTCAGCTTCTACACAGAGTAGGTGATGTGTGGATCGCAGTTAGGAAGAACTGCAAGAGACCCAGAAAACAGCAGGAGAGCAAGGATATAGAGATCTTGTGCCACAAGCCAGCGGAGGGCCCTGAAAAACTAGGAAAAGCAGGACCACGTTTGGAGAGCATTCACAGAGTCTGCCAGTCTAAGGCCAAACTCTACGCTGAAAGGAGCACTGCCATCTGAATTGCAGGTTTCAGCTAGTACATCCACTTAGCTCAGCCCTGTGCTGCATGAACCAAACCGCTCACACTGAATAAGCTTTGGGCTCTCTCTACAGCGCTGCATAGTCTGAGAAAAATATCTGACAAACAGGTCTTTTGTTCTGGCAGTAAATAATCAGAGTATTTACAACAACCCTCCTTCAGATGCCACCCTTCCAGCAAGCACCTTTATCCTGGCATTTGCTTCGCAACCTAGTTTAATCTCTTATTTAGAGGCTATGAATCAATTTGTATGGGTCCTGCAGAGCTCTTTCCTGTGGGTTGCAGAGGATTGAGACTAGATGAAAAGGCAAGGGAGAGGATGCTGACTTTCATCATCTCCTCAGCTGGGGCTGTGAGAATAAATGAAAAACAGTATTGGTATGTGCAATCACATTCCTACTTACACTTCAGCAGTAACCCTTCCTTTCACCCCTAAAAGTGTGCCAAGATCTACTGGGAAGCTGTTGTTTTGGAATATACATTTTTTTAATACACATTCAGCACTGCAGAGGCAAAGAGAATGATGAGAAAGGGTAGCATTTTCTCCAGTGGCAAGAAGGAAAATCTTGATGAGACCTGACTGGCAATGTGGAGTGAATACCAGCCTGAATATTGCATCTGGGAGCCACTCTGTGTTAAATACCAGTCAAAAGCTAAAAGCACTAAGAGCAGCAGCATTAAGTTGCATCCGCATCGGCAGAATAAACTGGTTTTAAATAAAAATGCCTACTTGTAGTTAAACTCAGAGTAATACCACCACTACCAGTCAATGTGGTTTACACAAGACTGGGTAGCAAATTTCTCACTCAGGAAAGCCATAGTAGACTGGCCATCTTTGGACTCAAAGCAAGCTCCAAACCATTTTCTGCTCTAACCAGAAGACAAGTGTGAAGACACAGTTTGGATAACATCCTAAGCCACAGTCTAACCCTCTGTGCAGCCCAAAAGACACAACCTTTCTGCAGCCCAATGCATGCACCGCAGCATGGGGTGGTTGTCCCAGCTAGGCCATATACTAACACTTTAAGGTCTTCACAACAAGGCAGTGAGGGAAGAATATTTCTTGGTGCCAGGATTGGTGTCCAGCACACGCTAAAGCTCTGCTCTTCCTTGTCACCGCCTACATGCACACACAAAAGAAAGAGGGTCTTCCATCATTCAGCCAAACACCAGCCATCTGCGAGCCTCATCCCATCTGCATCTGGTCACCAAGACAGCAGTGGTATTTTTAGATGGGTGATGAATAGACCTGTTGGAGCGTTATGCAGTTAAATATAACATAAATGTTTGTGGACTGCAAACATGCATATAAATAAGTTAGAAAAACATTCAAAGGCCAAAGTGCAGTACCACAGGATCTCTCAACAGCCAAACTTCTCCCTATTATTTCTCTCCTTTTCTACTCAGTTTATTTATTTTTCCCTGTCTGAAGTGGGGAGAAATAAAAAAGAAAAACTAGAAACATAAAAGAATCCCCAAAACATTCTGAAAAAAACCCCAAACGGATCTATTCTCCTTCTCTTCTAGGTTTAGCCTGGAACTACGAGAAACTTCAGGAAAAACTGAAAAAAAAAAAAAGAAAAAAAAGTCTAGTGAAATATTTTCTGTAAGATTAAACAGTAAAATACTGTCAGACTACTATGTAATATCCCATTATTTTTGCTGTGCTTCAGTTCTTTCCAATGTTCTCTATATAACAACCATTTCAAATGAAATTACATTATTTTAAAACAAACTGTAGTAGGCAATTACAATTCCTGAATACTAAATGCCAATATAACATAGGCCAGATTCACTGTTGTGCCCTAACTTTGTGCCATGTTCATTATATTTTAATGAATAAGGGTTCACATTAATTTTTCAAGCTTCTTCCTTGGAATCCTGCATTACCACTGTAATTGCGTTACAAAATTAGGTCTCTATTTACATCCTCCTCCTAAGTCCTGGAAACTAAACCTTCCTTTGATTTTTCCTGTAAGTCAGCAACATCGTCTCTTCTTCCTATTTTTGGGAGAGCACCCCAGGGTCAGAGGTGCTACTTCATCTGGCCACCACCAGCCAGGGTCAAGTCATTCCAGCACAGACTAGTGCCCGCTGCCTGCTAAACCCAGGAGATGACAAGCAGAACCACAGAGTCACTAGGTTGGAAAAGACCCACAGGATCATCGAGTCCAAACCACTCCTATCAAACACTAAACCATGCCCCTCAGCACCTCTGTCTTTTAAATACCTCCAGGAACGGCCTGAGGCCATTCCCCCTTGTCCTGACCCTTGGGAGAAGAGGCCAGCACCCTCCTCTCTATAACCTCTTTTCAGGTAGTTGTAGAGAGCAGTAAGGTCTCCCCTCAGCTTTCTCTTCTCCAGGCTAAACAACCCCAGCTGCATCAGCCACTCCTCGTAAGACTTGTTCTTCAGTCCCTCCACCAGCTTTGCTGCTCTTCTCTGGACTCGCTCCAGAGCCTCAACATCCTTCTTGTGCTGAGGGGCCCAGAAGTGAACACAGGATTCAAGGAGCGGTCTCACCAGTGCTGAGTACAGAGGGAGAAGAACCTCCCTGGACCTGCTGGTCACACCATTTCTGATCCAAGCCAGGATGCCATTGGCCTTCCTGGCCACCTGGGCACACTGTTGGCTCATGTTCAGTTGGCTGTCAACCAACACTCCCAGGTCCTTCTCCTGTGGGCATCAGCCAAGCAGGGTTTGGGGAGGGCGTCAGAGCAGCATCTGCGAGTCTGTTTGCACCTGCCTGGCCACGAGGACCCTTCAATGGGTGGGTCAACCTCCTTCTCTGCAGCATTCACAGAGGGTGGTGCCCTCCCTTTATCTTTGCCAACTACCCCAACTTTCCTCCATTTTCCCTCACCTCTGTTACTCCCCAGGGAGATGCAGTTCACCTGAACAGTCTTTTCTAATACACCCACAGCATATATGAGGAAATAAAAGAAGCAGACAAATAAGGCACATCATGCATAAGGCAAGGTGAAAGTACCACAAGACACAAGGCTTTTCACCTAGTGAATCCATTTTCCACCTGGGATAGACTGTGAAGAAACCAAGAAGATCTGAGCTGAAATACATGTGCTGGGCAATAAAAAGGCCTCGTTTGCCAGCTGTTGTTTTCCAGGGGACAGATTTAATTTCATGGTCTCGAGGCCTCCAGTAGCTCAGCAGCCAGCCATGTCACTACGTGTGAGGATGCTGGGCAGAGCAGGGGAAGCCTTTCCTCTGCATGCGGGTGTCTGTTAATTATTCTGTGCGCTTGCAATACTTTAAATATTAATGTAAATAATCTATAGGAAATCTCATTCAATTAGAATTGGTTTTTTCTTTTTTCCCCTCTGAGATAAAATTAAATTGCTTTATTGCAAGGTAACTCATTGCCCTTGTTTTTTGTGCTCTTTTTAAGAGAACAGAAATGAAGTTCTGGCTGTTGTGATATTGCAAGCCAGTGGGCCATCTCGGACACACGCCCAGGGACTGCCTTCTCTGTTGGTCCAGCTGTACAAGCTTCTGTCCTTGTCAAGCACTCCTGGTTGCCATCTCCTCCTTCTCATCTTCACAAGTTCTGTCCCCTTAATTCCCTCCTATCCAGACAGTCTCCCTCATCACCTTTATTCATCCCCACAAATGCAGGAGGTTTTACGTACCTAACCCTTTTCCCATATCACACTCTCTCCATGCCAGAGCTTGCTATATCCTCTTTCCTCTCCACAATGCCACTTCTAAAGCACTCCATCCCCCTTGCACCACTAAGGCAATGGTATATACTCCTTCACCTACTCCCTCACGCTCTGATCACCAGGTGTTCCCCACTGCTTCTAATCTCAGCATTTCTGCCTCCACACTGTGGCTCCCCAGCCTCCCTCCACAGCAGAGGCTTTGTTCTAACCTCTGGGTCACAGCCTCTGCTGGTGCCAGAGACAGATACACAAGCACTGAACAAAGAACAAACCCTCTTTCACCTTCAACCCCTTCCTTTCCCTTCAATTTCAGGATTTTCCCCAAATCCACAGGGTCCTGCCCACTGACATGCTGCCCCTCCATGCTTCACAACTCGACTCTGAACTCTGCACTGGCGCTGTTCCACAGCAAGTTTTCAACCCAACTGAGCAACAAGCCTTGCCAGCTTTACCAATTACCACTCCTCCTACTGCTTCTTCCCTGACATGCATCTGCCTGCAGCAGCTCAGGAGGTACCCTTGATGGTTGTCCAGAGGGCTTTCTGGAGGGCAACCAGCATGCTAGAGGTGCCAACCTCTAGCATCTAACTCCCACTGACGTGCTCCTTTCTTCAAGTCGGCCACCCTGAAACATGTTTTGCCTGTGTTTGCAGTCAACATAAATATAGAGAACAAACCCTATCAACAAAGCATTTGAATCTGAGGTAGAACAGGACTACTTAGAGATGATAGATTTCTGGAAATGAAATTAAAAATAGGGGAGGGGGAGATGAAATTAAGGAGTCTGGCTTTTGGGGGTGTGTACAGAGGTTCAAAACAATCCAGAATGGCAAAAAACACTGAAATATCCACAGGTTACTTATTTATTAAAACTCAACTTGTGTACTTTAAGAAAGACAGCTGTTTCATGCATTATTTAGTTGGCATACAGACAGTACTATTGTGGGTTTCACGAGCGTGAAATAAATAAGCATAAATTACTTCATTTGATTAACACCAAACACCTGATTCCAAGGACGGACTAACACTTCATGCTAAGGCATGTAAGGGCTCTTAGCTTGTTGACATTTCACCAGAACAGAGAGAAACTAGCAAGCTGAAAACAGAAATTTTGTGGCTTGCAGACAAACATCCACAGTACCTCCACATAGCTCATGAAGAGCATGTAAACAGAGCCCTGATGATATGATGAGAGGTACAGAAGAGAATCCCATTGCTACGGAAAGTGCCAGGAAAATGAACATGAGATCCCTACACATGTTCTTTACGATGCTGGAAACACTGAATTGAGTAATAAGAACGAACAGTAAACTGGGCAGTCTGTATCTTCACAGACTTGAGTCTTATCAATTTATCCCCAAAATTTCATAACAGAGCTCAGAAAAAAACACACTTTTTTAATCTGACTGTTTCTGTTTTCCAACACATAGCTTCATATCTCTAACTATAGCATAAACATATGAGTGGAAGGCATCTCTCTCAACAAAAACCCCAGTTTTTAAAAAGGCACTTCTGGTCATTTTATCTCCACATCACATGAAGATTCATGTGGTATTTGCTTCCTACAATTCACTTGTGCTGAAATGAAAGCTTTCAGGTATTGCACACATTTCTCAAAAAGCATTTTGATTAATACCAAATAGTTTATCTTTCAGGTGCAAATTCCTCTGGTGCAAGTTTAAGTTGTGGTTCTTTCTTCTCTGGAACTGGAGAAGGAAAGGCAAGGTGAAGGATCCTCCCTAACACTGGTGGAACTAGCTCTACTTTAAATTTGCAACAGTATTTCTTTCTCTTACTGCAGCCTTCACCTTTTTGCCTGCTCATCTCAAAACAGGCATCCCAGTGAAATTAGAAGGGCATCAATACGACAGGCATTTGCAAGTCTGGCCAAGCTGTGAGGTGCTCTCAAACACAACATAGCAAAGAGGAAATAAAGCATCTCTCATCTTTAAAAATGACAGCAGTATATGCAAACAAGTCGTAAGCATTGCTACGAGACTTCTTTCCTCCTATGGCTTATTTCACCTTTCAAAATGGCCATGGAGAGTAACACTATGGTTACATAAGGCCCAGTATTTTCTTCAACTTTACATGTGCTTCCTCACCTCTCCTCTGCCTGGCCAGGCAATGCAAGTGGCTTTGCTTTATTCCAAGGATAGAAACTCAAACATTATCAACAACCTTGTACTTACTGAGTTCAGAAATGCTCCCCACACGCGTAGCAAGTAAGGACTGCTCAATGGTCCTTAGCTCTGACTGGCTGAACATCTGCACCTCCCCAGGTTTGTTTGACCTTTGTTGGTCTTTGTGAAGGTTCAAGCTGTCTGGCAGGCAGAGAACACCTGTAGTGGATAAAAAGAAAGAAGTCCAATGTTATTTCAGTCAGTATGGATGACTTCGCTGCCACCACTACATTGTTTTGGGGACATTTCAAAATGCAGTCTGTGTGAAGAGCTCAAAGATAATCAATGTCTATAACTCAATGTCACAAATGACTCACGCTCTCAGAAGTGGTTCCTGTTAACTCTTCACAGAATCACAGAACAACCAGGTTGGAAGGGACCCATCGGATCTTCTAGTCCAACCATAACATCTTAACATCTTTGAGTCAGTTAGGATATCACTTACGGGTAATTCTTACAGAAAATCCCAGAGAATTGTCCAAGGAGGAGGTCAAGAATGTTCCAAAAAAACCTCCTACTAGAAACTCTTCCAAATGCATTTAGATTTATTAGAAATTAGTATCTCAGCGACAGAATTCAAGATTGGCTTTAAAATTCTATACGAGAGAAACAATACATTTACAGTATTTCCCTATAAGAGGAATTCCACCACCAATTGCCGAAAAAATCGGTCATTGATGGGCTTATTGAATTTCTTTTGTAAAACCAATTCCCGGCAATCAAACTGTTTCAGCTTCAAAAGCCCATTATTCAGAAGCCCTTACAGCTGTGATTTTTTGGGGGGCAGGAAGTAAGTAAAGCTACTGACATAAAATAATTCACATACACATTCATTCAGGCACAGAAGTCACCTTCTGCCATGACACCTAAACCCTCAAGAGTAGACAAGGAGGTACAAATTAATAAAAATCACCGTCACGCTAAAAATACAAAACTTATGTACAAGCACAAACACTGTATTGCCATCCTTGGGTAACAGATACATACAAGTTCAGTTTGGAAAGCAAGATCTCCTACCTTCCTGTGGCTTATAAGCACATAGCTCTGGCTCTGCTCTCCACAGCATCACCTTCCCAGTCCCGCTGGGACACATACAGGTGAAGACCCACTGATATCAGCGGACTTGTACCTCTTTATGATGATTAAATTTCACCTTATCTCAGATTGTGTGACATGCAACCATTACCTTTGCAAAGAAGCCAGAGTAGGAAATTTATTTTTCATTAGCTTTTACTATTTTTTAAGTCTTCCACTTCTAAGTTTTTTACTTACTTTTAGGCACATAATTCTGTCCCTATAGGCCAAGCAGACTTTATAAAATGCATTTAGGACGAGGTACATATTTAGTGTTTTTTTTCAGGGGAAGAATTCAGTTAGTTTCCCAGCTCAGTAAATACAAGGCATCTGATTTTTCTGATCAGAAATTCTGCCAATAGATATAACATTGGAAGTTCTGGACAGAACCTTAATCCCTGTCCTACCTTAATCCCTGTTTGCTTCAGTTATGAAGCAGTCCCACAGGCATCACTGCTTTGGAGCACTGCAAGACCAGGTAATCTGCCTAAAGAGGGGACATTTCTCAGTCAGCTTGCTAACTCCAACAGAGTGCTCTGGATTCCCTCCTCATATCCACCTCCTCCCTGCAAACAGATTAGTCTAAAAGTTCTATTTGCAGCACGGACCTAAAAACATCCCACCCTGAGAGGAGAGAGGTGACAGTGAAAATGTTCACAACAAAAAGCATACATTGGTAATACAATGACCAAAGGTCTTGTCCATCATGGCTGCAAGACAGCAACCATCTGCATGCAACAGCAACACCAGAACAAATTCCCTAACAGCCTGTTTGAATGCTGGAGACAGAGGAGCAGAAGCAGCTGTAATCCCAGCCCTGGCTCTGGTCCTGGGGTAGTAACAACCACATTAAAATCATATGCACGTGTGGAAGGTCACAAGAGAGGAACATGACTCGCAAGGAAGCACTCTGGAGAGAAAAAACAAGACATCTGATAGAGGAACAGGGAGAAAAGAAATAAAAGCAGGGAGAGGTAAGGGATAAGAAGTGACAACCACTTATCAAACAAGTTCTTCAAATTCTCCTGCCACTGCTCAGCGTTCAGTGGCATAAACGATGCACTGATCAACATTTAGATTCTAGGGATGTACAGAGCTTGAGAAGTACAACACCTGGATTTAAAATGTAGACGTGTCTGCATATTTTAATAAGTATTCTCTCTTGGAAATGGCTCTCATTTATTTAGATTATTCTTTATAATTTTAATGGATAGAAATTAAAGCAAAATTGGAAGAATCTTCCCTGCAGAAAACAGATGTGTAACTGATCTAATACTCAAAGAGATTTCTAAAAACAAAAAATGCAGCACAAAGAGCTTTATGGCATCTTTATAAGAATGACTATCCAACACGGAAATTTTTTCATTGAAAACCCACCTTAAATGTGGAAAATACTACTGTTTTAAGATAACTTTACCAATAAGACTCAAATTGTTATAAATCATAATATGTACAGGAGATATTTTTCTGAGTCATTAAAGTAGTGCAGTATAGATATCTTATACTCTATGACTCTGTTCCCAGAGCCAGGCCTTTTCCTTACAAACAGCTCTGATGATTAATTACTCTGTTCTTTAGTGAAGGGAGCATATTCTTAGGGTCTTGCATGAAAAGTGCAAATGAAACGGAAAATGCACCATTGTTCAAAAACATAGGAAATTATAGGATATATCACGCCAAGGGCTTTACTTGTGTTGCAGATTAGCAAAGGCAGGCAGTAGCCAAACATCTGATGCTTATATGCCAGCTTCAAAACTATAATTGACCACAGCGGGTGACCAATGGGTGATGGAAAGTTTTCTCATAATTTTGCTGGACCAGAACTGGTTTTGGCCAGTGTGGAGAAAGGCGATTCTATAGCTTGGACATGTAACTCTGCCAATTTTATAGCTTTTTCCTCAAAAATTATTATAGAGCAGGGAATAAAATGCTTTTTAGAAGGAGGACTCATTCGCCTTTTATCGGTGTTTGATGTAAAGCTCGAATTCACTGATCAAAGACTATGGTAGGGAATTGCTCCCTAGCAAGAAGAGAGCATGCCAAATTGAGGGAAGGAGGGGAAGGTAAAAACTTTGTGATTATTAATATGTTTATGCATAAATAGAAACACTTAAATAGCTATCACCAGCTTTCACTGGTTTGGCTACAGTTCAACTTCCTTATTTTAATTCTCTGCCAACTGGTAGTATCCACTTGTACTTTCAGCTGTGTCTTCAGCCATATCGTGTTGAACGTGACAAAAAGGTGAGGATTTCAAGTTTCCAATGGCCTGAAAAAAGCGACTTCTTCCCCTTGCTTTTCTGGCTGTCACTGCCAATACTATCTGTCATTCCACAGCAAAAATTTCTGTGCAGTATCTCCAAAAATGAACAGCAGTATCTGACTTTTCTCTCGACTAGTTCTGTTCAATGTCCTTCCTTTCTGCACGGTTACTCAACCCTTTGTGCTTCTTTGCCCATTATTTTATCCCTCTTCTTCCCTCTGATTCACTAGAGTGGAAATTAAGCAGTCAGCTGTTGCTTGATGAATACGGGGCCAGACTCACTCAATATGCCCCTGGCTGCTCTGTGCCATCCAGTAATGTACAGCAGTCATATGTTGCATCTATCACTGCTGTGAACCACTGGAGCAAGACAAGGCAACAAAAGCACTCAAGTGTATTTGGATTTTGTTGCTTCTTTTGGTGCTTCCCTTTGTCCATACCCTCCTTGTGGCACAGATCTGTCTAGGATTTGTCTGCAAGGAGCTACACCCAAAATTGCTTTATTCACTTTGCCCTTGGCCTTGGGTACCCTGCAGTCTGTAGGTGAAAGACTGAAGAGAAACACAGAGAATAAATTTTAAACTGAGCAGGATGGGAAAAAAAAAATCACATTGACAAGCTCCTAATGCTCTCCCTCGCAAATCTCTAGAGAAAAAAACATCACAGAGAAAATCCAATGTGCAATTAATACACTCCAGTTTTTTCTGCCCTCTGGGTTCTGCTTATACACAAGTCAGAGCTCGATCCCTAAGGACTTAAAAATACCAAACCAAAGAAGTACTGCATAAAATGACAAAGTAAAGACTGAAGATGCTCAAACTTACAAAATAAGCAGTTACTTTAAACTTTCACGCAAACTCATCTGAAGTCAGAAGTACCTGGTAACTCTATTTGAGTTTCCCCATGCACATTCCCACCTCTTGAGATTTGCTGATGTACAACCCTCCATTGCAAGGCAAATTTTGGCACAAACATACATTTGTTCCACCATTCTTATTTCAAAGCTTGCATGGAGCTGCTGATACTGTCCTTTTCAGCATGACAGAATAAGTTTGTGCGCCTCACACAAACATTCCAAACTCAGTGCCTGACAGCAGCCCCTGTACAACTTGTTCCTGCTATGCAATGTCTCTCCAGCAAAACAACCTGAAGGACCTGTCCGCCAAGAGCAAATCCAGCACCAGGTGCAGCAGTTGTGTGACTTCTTAGGCTTTCAAGGCAAGAGAAATATGGAAGTTGTAGCCCAAAGCTCACCTAAATATAGAGGAAGAATTAAAAAAACCTAAGCTCTAGCCACTGTTCCTCTATTTAAACAGATATCTGCACTATTTATGTACCAGCTGTTGCAAAACATTTGATTCCTAAAGTGCCAGTACCTACGGCAGTTGGACTTTGCTTTCTCTCAGGCATAGGAGGCTGCTGGCTTTCCATGAATCATGTATTGATACTCACACCATACAGCTACTTGTAATGTGCAAAGACAGATCAAAGGGGAAAACAGCAAAAAATAAGGTAAGCAGTCTTTTGCATAGCACCATGAATGACTACACAATATGGAAAGCAATAAAATGGCAAGACTTTTTATTGGGATGAGTAGTTAAGTTCTAGACAAGGCTGTGTTGCATTCTCAAACATCCCATAGTTTGGTCTCAAACCACTTTTGCCATCTAAACCAGCATTTTCAACAGGGAGTCCACCTCAAAAAAAAAAAAAAAAAAAAAAAAAAAGAATGAGAGAGATACAGAACTTAAACTTGCAGTTCCAGTTACTATAGGTCTCAAGTTACTGCTCCAGCCTTCCTCTTCCCATATATTGTGAACATGTTTCAGTATATATTTGAAGCTTTTACTTGTATTTCAAGTATTTTGAAGACATTCTGTCAAGCTATTGCTTCAGCACACAGCAAATTCACCAAGGACAAATGATAACCTCACCTATCACCAAATGCAGTTTTTTTATCAAAATCTGCACACAAAGTGACAGATGAAGGCAAGCTAAGAGAAGTCTGCACTGTCTATATTCATGAGTTTGCGATACCTAATGTCATCCATATTACAAATTCTTTGCCTCCTCCCTCTCCACTAGTATTCAAATCCCATGGTCTAAATCACAACAAGTTTACAGTTACATTAAATTAATAAAAATGTCCACTGGACAATGTGATTCACATGATCCATGCTGAGGCATCTAGCAGAAACCCAATGTCTTTGTTTTGACTAAAACTGTAAGAACTGTAAAGCCTATAAAACATTTTTTTCCACATTTCACCATTCCTTCCTTTGGAAAGAGTTCCAGATTTCTCTCTTTGTATTAATTTAGAGTCTGGATAGAAGCATAAAAGTTTTGCTGCTCTCCTATTATTTTTTTGAAGTGTTCCTACTTTCAAGAGAAAATAATGCAAAGCATCTTTGACCACCCTCTCTTTATCTACCTATTGAATCTTAACCAAATGTACGTATCTGGAAAACAGCTTATATATCCCTGGCAAGGAATAGCTGGATCCTACTAAGAATTATAGAAATTAAGCATGCAGAATAAATATCAGGCAAATTGCTATGTAAAATGAGACTGAAAGTGGTAGTTAATCCTGAACTGTCCCCCAAAAAAAGGTCCTGCACACTATGTCGCTTAAGTAAATGCTGACTTCACCTAGGAGGACTATATTTAGGAGTAGGAAAATCACTCAGTCATCATGATTTTGGTTTTTTTTAAATACAGGAACATAGGACTAGAAGGTCTTTGAGTCCAGTCTCATGCTCTCAAAAAGAGTCATGTGAAGTTCAAACAGCCAATGAGAAAAAGTTCCTTTACTTCCACAAGCTCACATACCAAAACTTTTCCCAGCACTGCAGAGCATTCTTAGGTTCTACAACATAAAGGTCTAAAGATATAAAAGGGACAAAAGTTTTTCCAGCTGTCTTTGCAATACCTACACACTTCACTAGATGCAAGCTCCACACGCCTGGTATTCCAACATGCAGTAAAAACTACCTTGACTGCATATTTGGCAATCGTGTATGTGAGGGTGATGCTCTGCCCAGGAACACAACTCATTTTGAAGCACAGGGTGGGAACACCAGCACATGAGCTGGTGAATATGAAGTGACATAAACCACCGCATAGAATCTCAAACTTGGAAATAAACACTATGGTCTCTGTTGTTTGGAGCAACCTGCACCGTGACTGGTTAGCTCAGCCTCTCAACCTGACTGGAAGGAAGATGGAAAACATCGTGACTTCTTAAAGAAATGAGACTACGGGGAAAATATTAATGCTAATCGTATCAGCCAGTGCTTTCAGTTAACAGAAGACCTGGAAGATATTCAAGGCTAGGAGTGCAAAGTATCTTCTTTCCACACATTCCAGCCCAGTTAAATAACAAGGAGTGGCTTTGCATGGAAAAAGTGCAAAGAACTTGGGAAAGCCAGGTGGTGAGAAAAAGTTTCCAGAATCTGAGTCTTAAGGGTAGGCTGAGCAGCTCAAACGAGGAGAGGTAAAACAAGCACAGAAATCAGATCAAAACTAAATGCAAGCTACTTTGTGTGGTTTTAACACCTAGTATGCAATTAAATTAATACTATGCAAAGACATAAGCTTTCCAATTAGCCTCAAGACACTGGCGTTAAGCAGGTACAGCAATATTCATGTCCAGCTTATAGACAAAGTGAAAGTAAAGCACTACAGAGCTTAGTAACTAGTTCAAGGCAAAATAAGAAATGTCAGAGAAAACCAGGAAAAGAGTGTAAGGCCTCTCTGGTTATGCATTTTAACCACAAGAGATCACCCTTTCTCTCCTGGAAAAATCAGCAAAAAGATAAAAGAATAAATCTACAAAATTAAAGAACAGAGAGTCTCATAAAATTTGCCAAAATATTATCATCAGCAGCAACCACTGATAAACGACACACAGAAGTTGTTCAAACTCTGCAAAGTTGGGGTTCTCACTAGCAAGAACTTCACTTCCAGAATCACTATGAAGAACAATCCTCTGCGCTACACAAGGGCAACTTTTTTATTTCATCTGGCCAAGTTTGGAAGTTTTGTTGGTACAATTTTGTCTCTGGTCCTTGCAACTGGAAATTTTAGTAATTATGTGTCTGTAGAGCCGTTTTTTCCAAAGACCTGCAACTATTTTCAGGGAAGTATATCAGCTGAGTTGGATCTGATTTCATCAAAAGGCAGAATGGATGATCATCATCCAAAACCTAGAGTACTTCTGTGAGATATTAGAGCAGATGTTATAGGAAGATGAGATACTACAACACACGGTTGTGACTTCTCTTCTAGTAAGGAGTTTCTTAGCACAACACATTCTACTTAATTGGAACGTCCTTCTTATTAAGATCATTCTAAAGCAATTGTCTTAGCCTAACAATAATGAGTGGCAATCGCAGCTGCTTAAAATTGCATAGAAATGACAACAATTCAACTGAATTAGAATATATCCTGCCACTACCAAGCAGTTAAGTGGTGCACAATCAAGTGGAACACAGGATGGATTTTAATGTTTAGGCTATGTATTACAAACCAAAGAAGAATCAGAAGATTAGATCCCATTAAATATAAAAACTAAGCTCCCAAACCACCAGCTACAGCTGTACATTTATTTTTATTAGGTTGGGGAGCTAAGGTTGTTTAGCCTGGAGAAGAGGAGGATCAGGGGAGACCTCATTGCTCTCTATAACTACCTGAAAGGAGGTTATAGAGAGGAGCATGCTGGCCTCTTCTCCCAAGTGACAGGGGACAGGATGAGAGGAAATGGCCTCAAGCTGAACATTAGGAAAAAAATTTTCACAGAAAAGGTCATTGGGCACTGGCAGAAGCTGCCCAGGGAGGTGGTTGAGTCACCTTCCCTGGAGGTGTTTAAGGCACAGGTGGACGAGGCGCTGAGGAGCATGGCTTAGTGTTTGATAGGAATGGCTGGACTCGATGACCTGGTGGGTGTCTTCCAACCTGGTAATGCTATGATTCTATGAATCTATATAGAGAAAATAAAATCTTGGTCCTGCCAAAATCAACAATTGCAAAACTTCAAAATCCTCAAAACCATCCCCCAAAATACCACCACTGTAACTCCAAACTAGGGCACATGAAGTAAGTCAGTCTATAAGCAAGAGATGAAAAGGAGATCCATCTTCTCATGCTTATTCCAAAGTCTCTCTCATTTCTCCGTAGTGGACTTTGTGGTATTGCTGTCAGGCAAGCAGCAGCACATGCTGCTTACTGATGTGCATCCATGAGCTGGACAGACAACACGTGTGCTGACAGCACGCTGAGCTGCAGCTGATGCTGTTATCCTGCTCCCTTTCCCTAATGAGGACAGTGGTGTTCGCCTCACGCCTTTACCTATCTATGACTTTCACTGCCTCTCTCCCTGTTGACCAAGAAGGGGCATTTTGTTGACTTCACAACAGGAAAATTGCTCAACAGCACACTGTGCTCAGCCACACTATTCCACTGTCACAGTGACCATAAAAGTTTCAGTGCATGTTCTGATTTTTTTGGCAGAGAGATGTTAGAGCTGACAAAGCATGTTTATTTCACACAGAGTACCCATCAGTTCAAGATTAACCTGATGTAAGCTATGCTGCCCAGAACTAGAGATGCAGAGGAGAAAGGTTTTCTATCACACTCTTTGACAGGAGGCATCCAGGTACAGAAAATAAAATTTAAAAATGCCAGTATCATCTTCCTCCTCTGCTACGTGCAAATAAACATAATGCATGCAGCCCTCAGTGTTTCAATATAAGCAAGAAGTTGAGAGGTTATAAGGAATTGGAGGGATCAGAAGAATGTGGTGAATGTGTTGGTAGTGCTGACTACTGAGAAAATGCGGAGAAATTTGCATTTGACCATATCCAGTCTAAGATGCCTCTTGCAGACGCCTGGCAGGTACTCAAGACAGCAGACACATACTCAGAGGAGAAAGGACATGCACAGGTATAAATGTGGACTATGGACATGTGACGGAGTATTAACTCATGCAAATATGAAAATGGCTAAATAAAAAGCCACAATCCTATATTAAGACCAAAAGTTCACAGAAGGTCTAAGCCTTTGAGTGACTCAAAATGATAAAGAACACATTAACAGTTTTTATTTTACAGAAAAGGGCCTGTCAGTTGACAGCAGCAGAACAAGAGGATTTAGTGATTCATAGCTTAATATGCTTTACCAGAGCCTATAATTTCCTTCATTCATTACTGTCAGCCCCCCAAAATGCCCAGTTGTGACAGATGACTTTCCCTTCAGCAATCGTGATGTGGACACGGCCTGAAAGTCCAACGGCGCTGACACAGCATCTCTCCTAAACCCAGTCAGATCTCCTCCAGTATTTGATAAACAAAACACCAGCAGCCAATTAAGATAGGTAAATGCTGAAAAATCTTTTTTGTACGTTGTGAGTTTTTTTCTAATAATACTGTTTTGGGTTTCTTGAAAAGAGAGACTGAGTATTTCAAGAGAAAAATAATAATGCCATGCAAGCACGTAATCTCCCATTTTTCAAGACCCACTATCGAAAAAGGCTCCTATTCCAGCTACTGCAGCTATAGTAAAGCATTACAAAATGCTTGATAAAAAAAAACCCATTTTTGCCATTGCTTTCTCTATGTGCCACTATTCCTTTGGCATAGGCACCATGCATCAGATGCCTTCAAGGGTTGGACTCACCATTTCAGAAACACCAATGTGCTTACATTTCTGAGCAGTCGTACTGAATATTATGCAACTCACTTGGCAAGAATATTCTGAATACCTTAAGAAACACCTCCTCCATTTGCTTCAATATTTGCAAAGATTAGTATGCTTTTTACAGGAGAGAAATTGTTTGCCAAAATTCCTCCTCCTGATTTGGAACATCGTCAGCTTGTACAAAACACCATGAATAATACATAGTGGAACAAACACTTGGTGTTCAGACTGAGCATGGGGCATTCCCATCAGAGTTACCAACTGTACCCTTTCCATTTCACAGGCAGGCATGGTGGCAGCAGCTGGAAATCAGATTGAGGAGAGTGGGACAAGGTACCTGTGGTCTACAGAGCAATCACCACCTTGCTCTGTCCTAGGCAGTACTACTGTAACATCAAAATGCAGCGAAACCCATCACTGAACTTCAACTCTGAATAACTAAATCACCAGCCCCAAAGGCTTCTTGGTGGGCACTAGGGTATCTGATTGAATAACATGAGTAATAAATAAAAGCAGTCAAATTAGCCAGTAAGGCAAAAAGCTGAAAGCCCAGGACATGTAGGGGCTGTGGCAAAGTGCCTGAGCCTATAGGGCACACATAAACAAAGTTGCACTGCTGCCACATGTTGCCCAGCTTTAGTAGAGAAATGCAGGCAGCTCTGGCAGAGCTGTTATGGACTTTGTAAGGGTTAGGATTTTACCCCGGAGCAATAAGTTTTGGGTAAAATGGAGCATGCCGAGCCCACAGTAAAGGTTAAGTAATTATAACTTCCTCTCAACTGTTTGCACAGATAAGTATCAGATTATCCACTCCACCCCCTCACCATGACAGCCCACACTTAATGAAAAGAAAAAATGCTAAGACGTGTTAGAAACACGTGTTGCTATTTACTGGCTTTAGGGCAGCAGCCCATCACTCCAGCATTTACTACACTTCCTCCCACTCTGCTAAGGACGGTGCTGAGCAAAGGCATTATCACATCAGGATAAAAAAAAAAAAATCTGCCTTTGAAGGTATATTGTACAGGACTGCCACAAACTCTTGAACCGCCAACAACCCCTAGAGCAAGACGTGTCCTGCAGTTCCCTGTGTCCCTCCCTCAGCCACATTTGCTGCATCATTTGGGATATCCCTAGCAGACAAGATGTTCTCACCTGCAAGCACCCAAGGTTAACCTCTGCCTTCAGCATGTGCTTCAGTGGGGGTTAGCCATATATTTAAAGCCTAATTTTCACCTAAAAATTTAACTGACTGGAAGCCCTGGATGCTGGCCAGATAGCAGTCCTTTATAAAAGTAACCTTTACTTTCTTAAAAAATTTCATTTGGCTTCCTAAAGAGAAATGGCTTGTTAATAGCACATATTTCACCATCCAGATCTTTGATACAGAGACCTAAAACAATAAATCTGCTCTGACCAGTAAAGGTCAACCTATATGCATATATGTATGGTAAAATCATTACAGACAATGAAAAAAATTTACAAGAAGAGACATTAGACTATGTCACTAACATGCTTTTATGATCACTTGCCCTGCAGATTGGCTAGCTGAACCCATTTCAAATAATTCAGGTTTTACAGAGTTGATGGACACCCTCTTCCCCACTTAGCAATAATACAGTTGTTCAGTTGCATGAGTTTATTACAAGGCTATCAGCTTAACTTAAAAAGACTTCTAAAAATGACTTTAGGGAGGTTTAATTTTTTTTTTGTTTTATTCCTTCAGAGTATCCATTTGTTCATTCTCAGTTTTATGATACCAATATATACAATTTTATTCCTAAAATATCTCATTCGTTTTTTGAAAATGATGCCTTGTTACTTTTTCCAGACAGAAGTGGCTGCATGTTTATTCTCAGAGCAGTTAGAGGTCAAACTCAGTTTTCATTTATGTATAATCTTCAGATTTGAACCTTTGCATTATTAATGTCAACTGCTTCACCTAGACATTCACAGAGATCAACAAACACCAAAATCCCTGCAAAGGAGTATGATTATTTCTATGTCAGACCCTTCTCCGGGGCACTGAACAGACAGCAGTTAATGCTGATGCTTGCTGTTTCATCTTCCTGGTTCAGTGTGGTCTTTGGCATGACTTTGATGTGACTGCATCTTATCCATCCTCCTCTTCGAGTACAGCATGATGCCACTCCCTGTGGGCTCACCTCTTCCCACAGGTGCACTCATTGGGGCAGAGCCATATCCTTGGTAAGGTGCTCCATGGAGCTGCCTCACCTCCAAGCACAGCTTCACCAGCACTTCCCCAATCTCAAGCACCAAAACCAGGGTGGGGAACATACTGCAAAGCAGTTTAAATCCCAGAGCCTTGGTCTTGGAAATGGCTGGGCCCACTTGGTTGAAAAATTATTTTTAAAAAAGAAAGTATTTTTAAATCATTTTTTTGGGAAGTGACTGCCCTAGAAAAAGCTAAATGCAGCTGAAACATCAGAAGCAAATGAAATTGGGGATGTACAATGATCATCAGCAGGTAGCTGTAACAACAGGCCACGCTAACTACTTCACCAACTACATCTTATCTGCTGGTTTTATTTAGCCTTTTCTTTTAAGTAGACTGAGAAAAACAAACAATATTTGGAAACTTCCAGACACTGCTTCAGTGGTTCAATGTTACATAACCGATAAGGTGACTAACAGCAATATATGCCATGAAGGACACAGAAATCAAATTTAAATACTGGTTATTGATTAAAGTCAAATCTCCAGATAGAGAAGAACTCCCAAACACTGATACAAAGTAAGCTCTTCATTGCACTCCATTTTTTCCCAACAGTTAAATAAACTCCATTTCCATCACTTTAGTACAGTCCTTGAACAGCTGCCTGCTCATGGCATCATGCTTTACATCATCTTGGTTGCATACAGACCTCTACTTGACATTTTATCAGCTTTGCTCATGACAGTTACCTGCTTTGGGACCCATTCCTCAGCATTTTCTCCAGGGCTACAACAGAGAGAGGCACAGTCCTTTTTCTGTGAACATCACCTTATATCTACAACAAACCAACCTGTGGTTCCACCTAGAAGTCCACACTGGAGGTAGTTACAGCTCCTAAACTAAGTAAAGCTGTACTTATTCCAATCACGTTCTTTGTGGGTAAGCACAACAATATGATCCTTGTTTTAAATTTCATAATATTCACAATCACATGAGCCACAGGGAATCATAAGAGAATTATGAAGTTCATAATATTTGGAAAAGACACGGATTCAATGAGAACTGCTATTTTGTAGCATAAAAGCACACCGTGAAATGTTAATTGCAATGCACAACACTGCAAGAACTATAGGAATTACAGGCAAGTTTTCATCATCTCAGCGGTATGTCATGAAGAAAATGAATAAAACCAGAATAAACTTCTAGTTCAAAAAGAAAATAAATTTGCAATTAATTATTTTAATTCTGTTCTAGTGAAATGGAAGAACTCTGCAATTTAAATCATTTATAGATTCATGGCCTCCGGCCATGAGCGGACAACACATTATGATGGACCCTAGCCACAGAGACTGCTACAGCAGGCCAAAAATGATCTATGAGTGTCATTAAGAAATTTAAATAGACTTCATACATATACATGTACGTACACATGCACACACAATGTGAAGTTAAAGCAGGCATTTGATAGCACCAGACTTCCCAGAGAGTACTCTCTGCTGGAGAACTGTCACCTACTTTAAGGTCATTTGCCCAGAAATATGTGCTCTAGAATGGAATTCTAAACCTGCTGCTAAGAGTTTGAATACCTGTTAGATGTATCTGCACAGAGAGAGATGCCTGCAGGGCATATATACCACATATACCTCTGTTGGGAGGATGTTTGGTGGAACCACTGGATGGGGTGGAAAAAATGAGTTATACTGCCCGTCCCCTGTTTACTAACACATTCATTTCACCTCAAGAGTTAACAGGTAATAGGATCTGACTCTTCTCCTAAACACAACTGTTTTCATGTGAGGGCTAAGTCAAGGCGCAGTACTGAGGACAGTACCATACAGGCATCTGACAGCTGCTGAATGCAGTGCACAGATTATCCACCCATCAGGAAGAAAAGAAAAAAAAAAGATTAAGTAAATTGGTGCAATTTGTTTCATTGCTGTGGTCTCTTAAACTAAGTTTTAGTGCACTCAGGGACAAAAAAATACTGTCTATCTTATTACAGACTACTCATAGGCAGAGCTAACCTGTTCGTTTAAATTGGAAACAATATCATATATATAACAATGCAAGAGAAAAGTTACATAGACACATCACTTGAAACACACATTGCTTGTGGGGGTAATCTTTAATGACATTATGTTTGTGTAATGAAGTAAGACAGTGCTTCTAGCCCATATTCCTCATGTTGATCACGTCTTTAGGTGACTAACAATGCATTTAGTGAATGCTCAAAACGGTTTGTTGAGTGAGAAAGTTACTTCTTACTCTGACTGAAGTGGAAGGAACCTTGCTTCTCCCCGTCTCCTGCAGTGGAAGGGTATGGTAACACAACAACAATATTCCAAAATACATTGGTCACCATGAATGCATCTGCAGCAGGCAAATCATTCAGTATGAGAACTGAAAAGGAATTTTGACAAAAGATGTGAGGTGCCTTTTTTCTTGCCTTGCATATGGATATTGTTATTCTTTGTATTTCCAGAGCACAGCAAAGCACTAAAACTTTTTCATTTAGTCTAAGTTCCTTCATCAGACAATTTCATCTTTGATTAGCATTCAGGTAGCATTCTTTGTCCACTAAACATAGCTAAGGAATTTGACAGATTTTAATTTAGTTTCCAAAACCAACTATGCATGCACACACCATCAGAACTGATTTATCATATCATCATGGATCTTTCCTCATCCCTGCTTAAAAAGCCACAACTGTCAAAAAAAAGAAAAAAGTCCTCAACTCAAATGATTTAGAGGGACAAGTACAACTATCATAGCAAAAACAATGACGATGTGACAATCTGAAAGGCTTTGAGACTATTCTCAAAATTATGAACTCTGTGAACTCAGGTTTTACCCTATATTCAACCTCGTAAGCATTAAAATTTCTACTAGTTCACATTTAAGGATCCCCACATAACCTTGGACTTCGCACTAACTGTTAAATGAAGGGGTCAACTGGAAATTCAGAGACAAGATTTTCTTCTTCAGACAGAGCTGCAAAGAGGAACTGGAAACTGTCCTTCAGTTTTGGTTATAGACTGATAAAAGACTGTCACTTGCACAGTCTATCCACCAGATTTTTTATATAAAAAAAATCTTTCAGAAGCAATCTGATTTGGAAGGGTTAAGTCCAGCAGCAGGGCTTTCCCCAGCATGCTCTGCAATGGGGAAACAGATGCAGATGCAGTCAGGCTGCCCTGAACTGGTTTCTCAGGATCCATAGCCTTCACATACTTTTCAATCTTTCCAGTATAAATTGTTCATACAGCAAAAAAATACATTCTCGAGTCTGCACATCACAGTGGGGAAGGAGAAAATATGGCTGCTAGAGACAGTGCTTGCAATTGTAAGGGGAAAAACAATAAAATATTTCCAGAATTAACTCAAAATCATGGGAAATACACAGGATGAATCAATGGCTTTCAAGTACAAGTATGATTAAAATGTCCTTAGGCACATACCTCTAGAGTGAGTACAGAGAAGTATAATGTAGACAAGAGAGATAAGGAGCTCATGAACTGTGGTTTATCAATAGGACATACAAGATTAACACAAGCAGCTATAGAGAAGAAAACCAATAAAATCACAAATGATGGAAAATAATCATCACACTGAGCCATTCTGCATACTTTTGGGGAATGAACAGACATCTGAGAGTGCAGTAACATTCATGTGATCTACCACCCTCTTAGCTTTTACTAGTTAATAGTATCTGACTGATGTGTGCATGATAGCAGCATGTGAGGACAGCTCAGTTGAAGTAAACACCAGTTTTCAGTGAATAACTGAACTGTAAACCTTAATTTAGATATTTCAAAAGCAGATTAATCAAGAAATTACTCTGAAGCAAAGCAAGGAAAGACATTCAAAACATGTAATACAAATACTGAGAAAGATTGTGTATTGTGTGACAGCTAGAACATGCAAGTCATCATCCAAAGATGACAGCATCCAGGACAACAACCAAGACAACACTTTGTCCAAAGACAAGAAATGTATGAACCTAGACTAAGGTGGAACCCAGACTAGGTGGAACCAAACACATTTTTGTTACCTCTCAGCTGGATAAGGGCAGTTCATCTACCGATTGTGAGGCCTTCAGGCCCTGGCAGACCCCAGCAACACATGCAACACCTCCTCTTAGCCACACAGGATCTTTCAAGTGTCTGCACCACCACACTTCTCTCAGAACTAACAGCCATATGGTGTCCTACCACCTTGTAGTTCAGGTGCAAGGTACCTGGCCAACAACAACTACTTATTTGGCTAATATCCTGTTTGGATATCAAATTCAGAGGCCCACAGGACACACTGTAAAAGCTACCACTAAGCTGAGTGGGTTGCTGATGTTTGGAAAATGCCTGCTGTGCTGGGCCATTGGCAAATGCCAATGAGCTGAACGCCCATGGAAATTCTGTCCAGTGACAGCTCCTCGCTGATATGTCTGTGCATGTGCCAACACCTACTCCTTATTCAATTCCTTGTGCTGGTTTATTTTCATTGCTGTTCAAATCTCTACAAGCCGTAGCCTACAGCTAAGAACCTACAAGGCAGTGGGGAAAGACCACAAGGGTTGATGACACGGCCGCACAGCTGCTGGCCTAAAAGCAGGAAAAACAGTGCCATGGCCAAGCTGTGTTGGCCCCTCATTCCTTCAGGAGAGCTCTGCAGTACCTGCAGCCTGTGAGAACTAAGCAACTTCCTTCATCCCACTGAGGGATGTACGTGACAACTGTAGGTGCTGTGGTTTGCAGGCTGTGGTCGCAGGCAGGCAGGCCAGCAGGCACGGAAACGGGCTTGTTCTTCTGCTCATGTAGCTGTGCATGCTGGTGAGCATCCTCTGGCTTTCAAGAGCCACCAGTGCAAACCAGCCCTGTGCTTGTGGGGTTAGTAAAGCACACTGCTGGGTTTGCTTTATCATCACAGACCGAATGTTACTGCAGAGCAGTACCATATAATGAGATACATTGCCGTAATAAAGGAAACAATATTTAGCAAGTTACTTAGAACTTTATTTTCAATATTAATATTCAACGCAATTAACTAATATTAGGGCATTCATTTTCCTAAGACATCCATGCAGGCTGATACTGTTAAGGCCTCTCACAGTTTACACAGTTAAGGTGTAATGCTTAATTTGAAAATCTGCTGCTTTGAATTGGGAGAAGAGGTACCAGTACCTGTGACAAAATCAGAGCTCAAAGGTCTTAATCCACCAGCCCCAAACTTCTTTTCTATAAGAAATGGAAGAGTTGGCAGCAGGGTAAAGCAAGGTGCGGGGCACCTCTAGCAGCATAAGGCTCACCACCAAGAGCACATAAGCATGAACAATGCACCCAGTGAGCATTTTCACACGTAGATCCAATGAAGGTTTGTTAAAGAAGCAATGCTCCACCTCAGTGCCATGCAGAGTTGCTCTGCTGCAGTGTACATACATGAACTGCAATGTCTCTTTAATTTACACTACATCAGCCCAAACCACTCATGACGATGAAGAACCAGTGACGGATATCCAGAGTAGCATGTTGCACAGGTGCAGCAGGGTAAGAAGAGAAGCTTTGCTCGCAAGGGTAATATATGACTTGCCCAGGTCTCAGGATCTTCTGCAGCAAGAGCAAGCTCTCCACAGAACACCTCCAAAAGGAACTGGGACCCAGGACTCCTGCCTCCAGTCATAATCTGCTATGCATACCTGCCTGGCCTCCACCAACACTCACATGCCCCAGTTTGTCCCTCTGTAAAACAGGTGATGCCATGGTAATAGCTTGTTCCTAGAGCATTTGGAAAGCACCTTGAAAAGTCCTATACTACCTAAACAGAACCCCAATGGATTTATCAATAAACCAGTCTTCAAAAGAAACAGTGAAAATGGAAAATGGAAACTTCATGGTGGCTTGTTTAAACACAGGCGAACAACCTGACCTTAGCAGCAGAAGGGCACGTGCTCTGCTCCTCAGATGCATTTCAAAGACAGCTCCACTAAGCAGAGATGAAAATGAAATGCTATCAAAAAAACGTACTCCCCTCACCCAGCACTGTGGATTTTAATAAATCCAGATGTATAATATTTCAATTCTTAAAACCATGCCTTGTGGAAAGAAAAAAAAAAGGTCAAAAGAAAAATGCAAGGAGGAAAACACGCTTTACATTAAAGGACTCACTAAACTGCACAACCTACCTGGGAGGGTCAAGGGAAAGGAAAAAGAAATATTAAAAAAAAACAGTGTACAGACATTTCAAATCATATAGAGCAAATAATCAAGGGCAGCGAAATGTTATGAAATAGCTTAGTAAAACTGTTTAACAATCTCAAAGTTACTTTTAAACATTTCATTATCAGGAAATCCAAATGTCAATAAAAAAATCCTGAAACTGGCTTAAAAATAAATACATTTTTGTGAGTAAAACTGGAGTTCTTTCATTTGCTGCTTTATTTCCATAGCTTTCAGGACACACTCCGCTCTAGTCATGCTGTCGATCTTAACTTTTTAAACAAGAAAAACAAAAATTACATTTTCCCCATGTGTCAAAGTTCTCAAGAAAACCCAGCATTCTGAGAGCTGGGGCTTTAGGAGAAACATCAAACCAGCAGAGAACTTTACCAGCTACATCAGCCATGGTTATTAACTGCATTCTCATCCGCACCTCAGCCATTCATTCAAGATTTTTAGTAACACCTTTCATAGATTTACAGGCAAATAATTTATCAAAGCCTTCTGCTTATGAAGAAGAATGGCAAACAAAAGCTTGTGGCATTTGGCAGGGAAAGGGAAGACAGTGAAAAATAATTCAGTGCTAGGAAAAACAATCTGTATTGGTATTGTTTCATACTTTTATAAACTCTGTCAATAATTCATGCAACAGTCCCAGGACAAGAGATCACTTTTTTGTATGCTGTCCTTCACAGAATCATAGAATCACCAGGTTAGAAAAGACCCACTGGATCATCGAGTCCAACCATTCCTATCAAATACCTTGTCACCCTATTATTACTTTTTAAATCACTCCAATACTTTGAGCTTTATTGGTACTAACACAGGGAAAGCCCTGCCCTGGGGCAAGAAGCAAAGCCACTGGAGCTGCGGGCCAAGGACTGGACTATGGTCCTATGACCCCTTGCCACTGCAGCTGACTGGTGGGACTGGCAAGCCCAAATACTTTGCAGAATGAAGTAACCCCTGTCAAGGTCATGCTTTGAATGCAAACATGCCACAAGGAACTTAACAGAAATTAATGACTGTGGTAAACACAGTGATTTTAAATTTAATATAAAGCATATTGATTTGAAAGTTTGGGCCTGGCTGTCACAGAATTTCCTTAGCTTCAGCTTTTTCTAAAGAGAGAAACGCACCACACTCTCATTCTTGAGAGAAATTTTAATGAAAGCACAAAGGGACAGTGATAATAAATGACTTTAACCCAAGCACTGATTTAGTAGAATATTCTTAACCAAATGAAGCCCAAAGGAAAGAGGTTTCAGACAAGGCAAAATTCACACAGATTTTACCGTCAGTACAAAAAGATAGAAGTTGGTGGGACTTCTCTATTTACCCTGTCATCTGCTTTTTTTGGTTTTTTAAACCCTACCATAAAAATAATGTATCCGATCCTTCACTACAGTGAAAACTGAAAAACGATACCCACTGAGACTACAACTGAGCAAAACACTTGCAAAAATCCAGTCCCTTCTCTCCTTCTTTTTTGGGTATAATTAGATCTCATCAGCAGCTTGCTAATCGCTCACTTCCAAAATCCCAGTGGGAAACAGCAGATGCCAAGGGAGCCGTCCGGAAGGCGCGCAGCCCATCCAAACAAGACCTCTTGCTCTACAGCAAAACACACTTATCTCTGCAAAGCCTTTGTTTAACCATTCCAGCTGAAAACATATGTGGATGACAAGCATTACACGTAATTTAACCTAAAATTTGTCGTGGGATTTGTTAGTCTTTACTAGAAACAGCATTTGGCAGCTATATCCAGCCTCAGCAACCCCAACGACAGGCACTCCCTGATAACACGAAACACAGGCTGCCAATGTTTTCCATAGAAAGATTTCACACAGTTCGCTGGTAATTTTTTCAGAGATGCTTTTCTCTGTCATTTTATGTAAACTTTACATCAAATTCATGGAACTTTTGTTTAGTGGACTCAAGGAACTCATTTAGGTAAAAAACATGAAAGGAAAATATCCATGAAAATCTGAAAGAGGAAGCGAGTAAAAAATTTGACCTGAAAGCTCATGTGTTGACCAGATTTTCACTGTAAGACTAATCACTGAAAAAAGCACCAAATGGCAAAATTCACTCATCATAAACTTCAGAGATTTCAAGAAAGCCCTTGACAGACTCCATCACTATTCACTCTGGAACATCTTGAAGTGTTAGGCTTGCCAACAGAAATAATTACGTCATCAAGCCTTCATACCAAGCTGCAGCTTGAATACTTAAAGCAAATGGAGACTTAAGTATAGGGTTCAACATAAAGGCTGGTGTCAGATCAGCAAGAATTTGCTCATTTCTGTAGCTGGGCACTGCAATCCACTTCACTGGGAAAACAAACACGAATGCGACAATACATAGTTTAACAGAAGTCCCCATAAAAATACAGCCATTGCTGATGTCCTCCCCAGGTTTTCCAAGTATATCCTACCAAAAACACAGGACTGATAAAGTCCAACAGTTGGATCCAGCACTGGAGGAAGACAGGTTTAGCAGTCTGCTGCAGAGGAAAAGACGCAATTAAAACACAACTTCGATCTTAGAAGAAGCGATGTAGTTTATGTAGTAATTGACTGTAATTCACAGTCAACTGGGATAATTTCACCAACTGTGCTTAGCATTTTGTGCATATTTATGTTTAGCATTTTAAATAGGAATTCAGCCATTAAAAAAATTATCTACAGCTCAAACTCTTGAAGACTACAAGTATTCAACTCATAATGTTAGCCGTGCCTTGCTATACAGACAAGAAAGCTGTAAATGCATGAAAGGAACTGACACTGTTAGAAGCAAACATATCAAAAAATCCTGGTAAAGCATAAAATGAATTGATAAGAGATGCAAGGATTTACTCCAAGGCTGCCTCTGATCTGCAGGGTTACCCAGAAAAGGGGGTGGAAACATTTACCAAGCATGGTAGGGACACAACTTGAGAAGAAAGTAGGGAGAAAAATAACCTGGAGAAGAAGAGGGAATGACACTGGAAGTTTCACAGGCACAGGTGACCTTTTGGAGTAGTTCCTCCTTGTCTTCAGCTGCACAGCTGAATAAAAAGCTACTCAATTAGATGCTGGTTGCAGCACTACAGACGCTAAAAAGTAGTTAATTTTGCTCATGTAAGGGCATCTAGAGTCTGGGTTTTTCCAGAGAATCACAGAATAACCAGGTTGGAAGAGACCCATCGGATCATTGAGTCCAACCATTCCTATCAAACACTAAATAATGCCCCTCAACACCTCGTCTACCCGTGCCTTAAACACCTCCAGGGAAGGTGAATCAACCACATCCCTGGGCAGCCTGTTCCAATGCCCAATGACCCTTTCCGTGCAAAACTTCCTCCTAATCTCTAGCCTAAATCTCCCTTGACGGAGCTTGAGGTCATTCCCTCTTGTCCTGTCCCCTGTCACTTGGGAGAAGAGCCCAGCTCCCTCCTCTCTACAACCTCCTTTCAGGTACTTGTAGAGAGCAATGAGATCTCCCCTCAGCCTCCTCTTCTCCAGGCTAAACCCCCCCAGCTCTCTCAGCCATTCCTCATAAGGTCTGTTCTCCAGCCCCTTCACCAGCTTCGTTGCTCTTCTCTGGACTTGCTCCAGAGCCTCAACATCCTTCTTGTGGTGAGGGGCCTAGAACTGAACACAGGATTCAAGGTGCGGTCTCACCAGTGCTGAGTACAGAGGGAGAATAACCTCCCTGGAGCTGCTTGCTTGGCCTTTGATTTCACCCACATTGGTAGGATCCAACAGCACCAACACAGCTTCAACTTGTACCTACACCTTGTCCCCAGCACTCAAGGGCTGTCCCTGTGCTCTCACACATGCAAAAATACAGCTCAGTCTTGCACCCTTGGAAACAACATTCACAGCAAAATTGCCCACAAGCGAGCACACAAGGGAACAGTACTAAATCTGTCTCCTTGATCTTCTCTCAACTAAAGGTTTTATAGAGCTGCACTGCAAAACTAAGGATATTTTAAAAATATTGCTTAAGAGAAGAGGAGCTGACAGACTAGAAATAAGATGTGATGTAAAGGCATTCCTTCTTTCTTATAATTTTAATGTTTCTATAAATGTTTTAAATACACATACTGTCTTTATTGTAAGGTTATAAACTATGAAGGTTAACTTACTAAGAGAGAATGTTTAAAGTAATATAAATCCCCATAAATGGCAAAGACAGTCTATACCTTATAATATACTGCATATACCAGCAATCCAGTAGTGTTTAAGTGACCAGTGTGAGCATTGCCTGGACTAAAATTAAACTTCCCACCCAGTGTTACATGGCTGACAAAAATTGCACATATTTTAACATACACGCTAAATAAAAACCAGAGAATCCTAGAGAATCCTAAAAACTCAAAAAAAAAAATCACACATGCAGGAAGATTATTGTACTCATCAGCATATAGGGAAAAATATAGAGATAAATTAACACTTTTGGACTGATAATTCACTTGAGTTACAATGTACTCCACAGGAATATGGAGTCAGAAAATGTGATATTTTTTACAACTTAGTAAGCCCAAATCACACTAAAAGAAAGTTAGGGCCACAAAGTCAAGTATTCTAAAATTAGAGACTGCCAGATTAAGTTTACTACAGCAATTGTCATTTTATTCTCTTGCGCATACACACTACCACATGTGGTTTTATTCCACAACTACATGCTGGGGGTTTTTTCCACAATGCTATCAAGAGAACTGCAAAAACTACTGGAAAGCTGCAAGGAAAATAGAAATAACAGAAGATTACAGCGATTAGTCCCTTATTCTAGAGAAAAACAATAAAGAAAGAAAAAGAAACCCAAACACCTGCTGTGTTTCCTTGTCCTTATATCACTGAGATGGATGGCTTCACATCAGCATGTTTCCAATGCAGTTAGCCACCTCTGGCTGAACATCTACAGAGCAATACCTTCTCCTGGGAGAAAAAAAAAAAATATATATATATATATTTTCCAATCTGTAACAAGTGATATTCCAGGGAATATGGAAACACCAGGTAAATCTGCTTTTGTGAAATACTGCTCTGTAATGGTAGAGTTTTGCTCACCTTAAGTAGGACAGCTGAACATCCAGCAAAACCCCCCCAAAAGGAAGCAACCAAAACTGTATCTCACCCTTTATTCTCTCTGCTTAAAAATGATAACCCCTCATTAGAGGAACATCTCATTAAATAGCCCATCTGGGTCATTGTGCAGGTTCTCTGCTCTAACAGGCTGCACAAAACCCCAGAGAACTTGGGAACAGTTAATGTCCGAGAGCTTTTTCTTTTCCTGCACTAGGCAAAGATTTGCCTGGTGTCTCTAAGGACCCAGACAACAAGGAAGTTGGGAGCCTTCAGTTTGTCCTCTCCATCATTAAATCTCCAAGGGAAAGTGCAGTCTTTTATTATCACCACCATTAGCACTTCCTGGCAACTATAAATTCAGTGAACTCCTTGAATCACCCATCTCAGGTCTACTGCTAAAATCCTCTGGAGGAGTTTGCTGACTTCTAATTCCAGGTAAAAATGTTTGCTTTACTAAAGATTATTTAAAAGGACCTTTAAAAAGCACAAAGAGTACGGATTTCAAGGACAAAATTCACTAACAGCATAGAGTGATGAGCGATATGGCACTGCTGTGGTCATTTTTTATCAACTATAGAACTCCCTGCAGGTCCATGCATCACAGACCTCATGTTTATTTGAAGTCAGAAACAGGGATGACTGAATCTAAACCAGGACTTGTGTCCTCAACAGCAATTCTTTGGCCTTTTAATGATCCTCTCTGATCTTCCTGCAGAATCAATGATGTAAATTTCTCCAGGTGAAACAACAGATGCACAAACTGAGAAAACCTGAGAAAGTGGCAAGGCAAGAAACAAAATGTCCTAATGGCATTTCTTTTCTTAAACATCACTAACACAGAAAACAGAGTGCCATTTGTATTCCCAAAGGCAACGGATACTAAACCACCCTTTTAATAATCTTCCACTTATTTTAGTGTGCAGTTGCAAGATCAGGCACTCACAGCTAATACCAAAACCAGACCAAGTGAAAGCTTAAGGTTTAACATGGTAAATGTTTCCAAACCAAAGCTGGGTAGATTCAAACTGCTTATAACACAACAGACCATTATAGATATTTCTGGAGCATGTCTGTAATAAGCAAATAGCTTACATGTCAGGAAACCTGTTGATTTAAGGTCTGAAGTAAAAAGACCATGCAGCTTCCCAGCAGAATGTCAGCCGGATGCTGCAGCAATACTGGCACACTTGGATCAGGACATCAAAAAAGCCAAACCTGACACCTGCAGCTTTGAAAGTAAGAACAAAACACCACCTTGCTTCAGTAGACAAGGAAGCATAACCTAAATTTCAGCTTGAGATTCAAAGCAACTTAATAAATCAGAACACATACATGAAAAAACCAAAATGTTTTAAGCTATAGAAAGTGCTTCTTTGAAAAATCTGACTTTGTTTTCAAGAAAACGCACTTGGAGCCGCATTTTGTATGCCACCTTACTTACTTCTGCTGTTCTCTAACTTATTCACAGTGAACAAAGAGGAATATGAGTGTCTCAGACTTGGAAAAGAACTACCAACATCGTGGGTCTTATTGTGCCTCTGACAGTGTGCAAGAGTGAATACCCTAGATGTTTTCCATCCCTGCCTCGAGCTGAGACCAGCGAGACACACAACCTCTCCCGGATCCAGCGGTGTCCCCGACAACCCGACCGTGCCAGCCTGTCTCCATATGCTCCTTGCAGCTTCCCAGTTGGAGATGGGGACTCCCCACGAGCTGCCAGCTGAACCCAACAGAGTCACCCAGCCATGCAAATGGCCAAGACCTGGAAGCAGGCAGACAAGCTAAGTGACTGATAGTTCTGCAAGGGGTTGTCATTTTTTGCAAGGTGCTGTCAAAGCACCAAGGTAGCTGATGCAGGGAAAAGGACCTCTGCTGATAGCTTGACCCTCTTGGTAAGTGGCCACCACATTGGCTGTGACCATGTACATTCATGGGTCTGAGGCCATTTCCTCTTGACTGGACATGACATTACACTGCTCTTCATGAACATTCAAAGCAAGAGCAAGACACGAAGTGCAAAAAGTTGCAAGCCAGGCCAAGTCCTCTAATTTGAGTAATGTTTTTCTCAGCTCACAGAAGACTGAGGAGGCTAGCATCGGTTAGCTGCAGCTCTCACCCATGAGCTTTGTAATCTGCAAAGGCAAAATACTGCTGAGCACTCATGTTAGCAGGAAGTCCTAATGAGGGTAAATGCTGGGAACATGCCTCAAGAAAACCAATTTCCTCATTTAATTTGGACAAGGTGAACCTGACCAGAAGACAAGTGCAGTTATATTGCTCTGTCATACAAACTCAGGGCAGATGGAGGCTGCTGGCTTCAAACACAGGACTCCTCTTTAAAAGAGTCCACACTCTTTTTCCTGCAGATTAGTTTCATCCATCCTCAAATGAAGGTCAGGGAATGCTGCAAGGCACAATCCCACACCAGACGCGCTCCTAGAGCAGGTGCACAATGGGAGCACTTTCCTAGTACACAGCTTGACAAGCAGATTACACAACTGGGCTTTTCCTAACACTTAGATGATCTCAATCAATTAAAGAGCGATTTTACAATTCAACCTCTCTTTTCTTCCCTTGTCCAAAAAAATCACCCTGACAACAGACATTTACATCTGCACTTCTGCATGGGGCTTCTGCTGGGACAGATATCCCAGTCAAAGGTAACATGAAGTTTTAAGAATCTGGTAGCATTAGAATTAATATGCAGATGGCAAAAGGCCAGGCAACAGTGGTGTAGGGTTTTGAGGAATATGGTCCTGAATGTTTAAGGGCTACCTGTCACAATCATTTCCATCATCCCTTGTTTGTTCTTCGCGTACAGTAAAGCAACTTAAATTATTGGGAAAAATGTCTTCCATGCAAACTCAAGGAAGAATCATTCACTCAGTGAAGAATGGTTTTTAGAGGATTCTGCCTATCAAGATGCATAGATTCTATTCTCAGCTTGAATAAACCCTAAACTTCCAAAATTACCTCAGGAGGAACACACAGGCTTCTGCACTGCAAACATATGCATATGTATATCTTTGCTTAATTGAACTGTTACTCATACTTATAGATGTTTGCAGAGCTGGGGCCTCTACCTCTTTGTATTCAAGTTGCTTGACAAGTAAAATGCAAATGAGGTAATGTGCTGCAAATGCAAATTGTGTGTTATTGATAAAAAGTTACAATTCAGCACAGAGGATTTAAAGTGAAAATACCGAGGCCTATACTGAACGGAAGGAGTGGGAAAATTACAGTTTTAAAAAACGCTTTACATTTTCTATTCATTCTGTTTATTTCCACCGATTAGACAATTTTCTATCTATTATCCTTCAAAATGGAGAACTTAGCCTTGTTTGCCAACTTCAGGCTGCATATAGATGCTGAGACACTATTCTCCTTATCAAGACATGCTTTTTGCTACTTCAAATTAAAAAATTCCCACAGAAGGTACCAAAGCAGGCCAATGAGAAAGTGAGAGAGGCAGGAAAGATTGCTGTGTTGAAAAGTTCTGTTTTGTTCAGCCACATATTTTTTCATTTGTTTAGTCTGAAATTCCTCCTTCACTGACTCTGGATTTGTTACCTTTTCAGAAGGCATCAAGAACATCTGGATTCCATATGAGTCGCACCTACTCCAAGCCAAATGAAGCTATATTCTGTTCTCTAAACCCTTTATTTCTCCTAGCAATGCCACCAACGCGTTTTTAAATATCTCTACAATGAGCTACAACATAATCTCAGAATCACTCTGTTGACACAAATCCATGGTGGTGCATTAACCGTGGCCTTGTTAGCTGGCATATTTTGCCTTGTCTTCCTCACTTTTTTTTCCCCTTTTTTTTCCAAGATGAGGATAATACAAAGGACATATACTAAGAAGGCAGTTTACCAATAATGTCACCCACAATCAAGAAGGAAGCTGCTACACCAAGGAGGGAAACAGGTCATCCTGACAATCCTTGCATGAAGAATTATACTTCTAGAGAGTTAAAATTTTCCTTTGGTGTCCTAATTTCACAGCTTGCAGCAGAGCCACCTTGAGTTTTCTCCCAAGAAAGTAACAATTTTTGAAACTCAAATATTGGGGAAAGTGGCATGCCCCTGTAAAAGTATTTCCCTCTTCCTTAGGAAAAATGAAGAAATACAGCTTTTAATTACCCCTCCCTGCCAGACATTTCTGCATCACAGCATCTCCCACAAGTCTGTCTCACATCCACCACTGCTGGAATTGCAGCTACTGGAGAGACAATGGGCCGAACCAAAATTTCTGCCAGCCAAATCCATTGATGGCAGAGGTTTGTACTACCTTGTATGTTGACAGAGGGTTGTTTCACTATTTCTCACTCTACAGGATGGATGCAAAGTCCCAGAAATACTCCACTAATTATTTAGATACTGTTCCAAATGCAAATGGGATTTGAAATATTGCCTCTATTCTGAAATAATTGACAATCTGTGTTTTTTTTCCTGCTGTACACCATGTTGATCCAGAGATTCTCAGCAAGGAACCCACTCAGGTTCATTTACTCAAGGAAATATCAAGTCCTGGATCTAACAACCACTACTCTGCATCTGCCATGCTAGAGGTGTTATGCTTTTTCCTGAGTCATTGTTAATGACAAAGCAAAACATAAAGTTCATCTCGATATTCAGGCATTAGACTGAGATGGAGAAGCCTGGCGTCCACTTTTATGAACTGGAAAAGGCATCCAATCTCCAGTGTTCTGCTGCCCCTCATCTGCTCACAAGATACTGGGCTTGCAGGGAAAGGAGACAGTCCTTCCCAAGGAAAAAAAAAAACAAAAAAAAACCAAAAAACAAAAAACAAAACCCTAAGCAGCAGCAATTTATCCCAGCATCTCAAACACTGACGGCTCAAATAAAACACACCTGTGCTCCAGGTGTGAATTTGCTAAGGCAAATGTTCCTTTTCTCATCTCTGTCACTAAGGTCATATTTAAATTCTGCCGTGATCTTCGTATGTATTTACTAATGTACAGAAGACTGTATCTTGCTTTTCTTATAGGCCAAACATCTTCAGTGTTATTAACCCCCTTGCCAACTTAGGGTAACAGTGCTTAAAGAAGCGTTCGCACGCAGGACTATGTATTTATACCAAATTGTCTGTAAACACATGTAGCTCTTACACTGCGCAGCACGAGTGCTCACATCCCCTTGGGCACAGCACAGGCCTCCACATAGTCCTCAGCAGTATTAGTTCAGCTTTCATAATGCGACAAGGAGGTCACTCCAGTGTCTCGACAGTGAACCTGGAGGCTAATTCACACCAACCTTGTCGCAGTGATGCTCCTATGTGTCACCAGAGCAAAAGCTTGCTCTGTCTGAGATGGTTTCAGCAGTTTTACCCTCCCCTTCCCAGCTCTGCCACATACCAGATGTGCGACTGTGCTGCACAACGGGGTGCACAGGCAAGCAGGGAGGTGTCAGGACCCCTCCACTGCAGGCTTCCCCTGCCCTGGTCCCATCCAACAAGCACCCCAATAGGCTCCAGCAGGGCTGCCAGGAGAATCATGGAATCATCAGTTGGAAAAGACCCACTGGATCATCAAGTCCAATCATTCCTATCAAACACTAAACCATGCCCCTCAGCACCTCGTCCACCTGTGCCTTAAACACCTCCGGGGAAGGTGACTCAATCACCTCCCTGTGCAGCCCATTCCAGTGCCCCACAACTCTTTCTGTGAAAAAAATTTTCCTGATGTCAAGCCTAAACCTCCCCTGGCAGAGCTTGAGGACATTAAATGGAATGCTTGCTAGTGAGACACAAACGTCCACTGACCCTTCACTGTGTTTGCTGCTTGCTAGCAGCTGCACAAGAAATCCTGCTTCACCTACACTGCTTTCAGCACTCACAGATCTCCTCACCTCCGCTCCTGGGGTTCAGACCTGAAAGGTACTGAGTAATCAGGCTCTCATCCAGGAGGATGTTTAAGACACCTCCTTGAACTCTTCAACACTTTGCACTTCACAAGCTTAAAGGTTTTGCCGGGTCAACACTGCAACTCTGACACCAGGTACACCTATTTACCACCCTCCTTGCAAACACAACCAACGTGCACTCACTCTCTAGCTCACGTGTGTATATGCATTCCTGTCCTTCCAAAGCAAAAAGCAAAACAAAGAGCCGCCCGCGTGCAAACATCCCCGAGAGGAGGAACCACATGTGGCAGATGCTACTGCATTGCTTAATGCATCATTTAAAGCCTTTCGGGGACTGTACTGCTGTGATGAGTATTTTGGCTAGAATATTGTCCAGAGACCTTTCCATGTGGATTAGGGCACTTTGAAGGTCACTAGTCGGGTCATAAGCAAGAAAGCCCTGCTCAATCTAGCGGTTACCACCAGCACAGATTTTGCAATGAGAATGAGAGCAGAAGCAGGCTCTGCAATGTCAAAATATTTATTTCTTTCACTGTTGAGATTCCTTGTGTATAGCCTATGTATAAAACATGCTGCAGAGTTAGCTGTCTGTTGGAAAGTAGAGGTCGGCAGCACATTGTCTGTTCACATCCATGTCCGACCTCAGCTTCAACTGCTCTGCCAGCCGGTCTGGGTGCAAATTCAGATGCAAGAGGGTTAGCAATCACAAACCACATCTCCTCCATTGAGCACCTTTTCCTTGCCCTACAGTGATGCATGCATCACATCTGCAACCAAGAGGAGACAATATTAATATGTCTTTAATAGGAAGAGTCTCAGGTCAGCAGGGATGGCGACTGCTCAAGCGCTGCCTTGATTTACACAGCTGTAAACTCTGGCCACATACGGGCCTAGGCAGAAAGGCAAGTTCATGAATTATGAACAAATACAGCATGCCAAAACACATCAATCATCATCAGTCACAGACAAGCAAAGCGCCATCAATTCGTAATGTTGACACTTGCACAAAACTTATACAAACAATCAATCGAATTGCATGGCTGACTGGAAGAGGAGATGTTGAGTTTATACCATTTAACAATGGACTTTTCATTGAATGTGAAATGCTGCAAGACTTTAAAATAAAATTGACAGAGTCAGTGCTCTAGTCAGAAGTCAGATAAATAGACTTTGCTCACTAGAGAAAACAGGTGAATTTACCCCATTAATTCATTTCTTTAGCACTGCTGGTGAAATCCAGGCCAGCAGCTGCCTCCCTAAACATGTGAAAACCTGAAAACTCAGCAGAAAACCTGCATTCTTCTCTCAAGGAAGACCATGAGAGAAAAAGTTACAAACGTGAATGTTTATAATTAGGTAATTAATGTTTTAAACTGATACAAGGCTGTACAGATGACACAAAGAGGCAGAAGTTAGAGATTGGCATTACTAAAACTAGCAGGACAAACAATATTTTAATGAGATATTTTAGAGAAAGACTTGCTCATTGGCATGTTAGCTTTAAATTACTATTACCAGCTATAAGACTTTATTCACCCTTCTTATGTTCTTCATTTTAGGACTACTCACTGCTGCATTAGGAAAGCTTGCAAAATTATCTAGCATTATGGGTTTTGTGCCATGGCTATGAACTGCAGAACCTCCAGCACTCTGCTTTCTCAGGCAGGAACATGTATTTCCTGAAAGCATGTTTTGGGCAGAGTGAACTACAAGAAGAGGAAACTTCTGTGGTTTTCTTTCTCAACTGCCATGCAAAAAAAGCACGTATACTTTCCAGATAAAGGAGCAGTCTTCGCTATAAATACAAGATGAATGCAGCTTTTATTCTAGAGGCTGTAGAGTTACCGATAAGTGTTTCTTGAGGGCTTTAAAAAAAATATGCTGCCATTCATTTACTGGAAGACTTCTGTTCTGTGCCTCAGATCTGTCACTACAGTGTGTCCCAATGCAAAAGCAAACTGTTTCTGCAAGCACAGAAGGTGGAATGGATGAACAACTCAGCAAGATGTATGATTCCCACTACCCTGCAGAGGATCCCAAAACTACTCTCTGACCCTCAGCAGGGTGATGTGCTGCTGTCCATGCCACCTGGCTGCTTGGCTATAAAAGGCTGTGTACCCAAGTTGGTGCGAGCACATGGATGAAAAGGTCTCGATGAGATAAGAAAGCATCTGCAACATTTGCTCTTTAAGCAGCGCTCCTCTCCCCTTCTCCTACATATATATCAGATAAGGCACTGATTCAGCCAAGCACAAAGGCACAGACATAAATTTCATATGGTACATACTGATTATAACCACACTATAAGTATTGCTGTTACGGGGAAGCTCAGAATTAAACGCAAGCGCTTTGCTGAATTGATGTCCTGATCTCTTTTTACTTGTGTCTAATCCTGTGTCTGAGCCAGACCACAAGCCCTGAGCATGGAGGGGGCATCTTTCTGTGACCAGAAGATACACCACACTCAAGAACAGGTATGTGAAGGAAGGGTTAATTTTTTATGTAACATTGGGTACAAGCTCAGGTTTCACTTCCCTCTTGAGCAAGATTTAGAGCAACTCTAAAAAATCCCAAAAATCCAGTATCCCAAAGATATTCCGACTCTTTCTGGGAAAAAATAAAAAATAAAAGGGGATGGAAGAGGGACAGGACAGTGAGGTACAAGTGTTCACTGGCCAGAAATGCACAATGGGGTGGCGTTTCTGAGGTTGGGATGAGGACTTAAGAATTTCTTAGTTTTCCAGAGTCACTTTGTAGGCTCCACAGAGCCAGCCAAACACCACCTGCTGGCCTCCAGCCCCCAGAGCTAGGCTCCCCTGAGACTCTCATCCTGGGGGCTGTGCCTTCCAGCATCCTCCTTCTGTTTTCTGGGCCAGTGATTCTGCACAATAAATGGAAGATGCCAACAGCGTCTCCCAGACTTTCCTTTTCCCTGGGATGTGGGACCTGGCTGTACCATCACCTGTGCAAGCAGAGCCTGCCCTTCCTTCACCATGGTGCCAACCGCTGAAAGAAGGGCTCCAGAGTCAGAATCTTAAAAAAACCAAAACAACTTATCTGAAAAGGCAGGAAAACTGCTGACTGTTTAAGCAGTTAAACCACAGGCATACCGGGCTGCCATGGGAAGTAGGGGGGAAGGAGAGCCGTGCAAGTCCTGTGGGACATGGAGAGCAGCAATTTGCTGCACCCAGCTCCACACAGCAAGTAATTAGTGCATTTCAAAGTCGATACACTGCAATTGATTTTCTTCTCACTTACCAAAGTAAACTGGGAATAATTCCATCACAGTTGATGTAAACATTAGTATAAAATTGGTTTAAGTCAGAAAAGCACTAGGTTGACTACGTTACTGTATCGGAAAGCCAGTTTCAATAGAACAGTCGTTATTTCCTTGTAGCTATGTCTAAATCAATAAAATTGCCATGATTATTTGTTCCAATGCTATTGCTCAGGTTCAGACTGTAATAGAAAGTGTTTTCAAGTCAAAACCATAGGTCCCTGAAAATCCACCAGCTTTCTTCTCAAGCGCCACAAGCTTTATTTCTACAAAATATCCAGGATGAAGGCGTCACTAGCTGTAACATATCCAGCACCGTCAGTGATCCTCAGGTACAAACATCATCATCTCCCCTACCCTTGTGCTCCTCCCTCAACAGAAGTAGAAGTTCCTCTCTTATTTTCTGTACAGATAGTCAGAGACACTCTCCTTCTATGCATGAAAGAGAATTTCTTTTTGCCTAAGGCACAGTCTCACCAACCCTGACATCCCATAGAGCAAGACCTGATTGTTTCCTACTAACTGTAAAGAAAGTACAGATTTTTTGCCATGCTCAAAAAAAAAAAGGGGGGGGGCTTAAATTTTATATATGAAAAGCAAGACTCCATGCCAGTATCTGATGGTCGCCTTTTGCTGTGCATACACATGCCCCGTGCTGCACTTGGAAAAGCTCAGAGTCATGCCAGCATCCAGCAGCAAGCGACATGAAGTGGCACTTTGACAGGATCCCCACAGAACTGATGGTGGATTTTATAAAGTCCGTGTTTTACAGAAAGTTCCCACCCCGAAGTAGGAGAGGATTTTTTTTTAATGCTTTGGAATAAAATGAGAAAAACTTCTTGCCATACTTCAGAGAAGACACAGCAGATTTTCCTGCCTGCTGTTGAGCAGAGCCAGGGCATCTCTGCTGCGTGAAGCCTACAGCAAGGGGCTGGCTGCTCTGTGCAAACAATATCTTGCTTCCTAAGGCTCAAATTCGTTCTCCTGGAAATTTACCAACAGGTACTGCCATGAAAAGTTCAAGTCCATAGTTCCCATTAGGAGAAGTTTTGTTCTCCAAAGGTTTCTAAACCTACTTGCTATTTTCTCAGAGATAATAGAACATAGATTATTATAATTATGATTATTGCAAAGTAAAGTAAATCAGTTCAATAACAGCCTTGAAGAAGACAGATCACAAAGCTTGATCTCTCTATTTGGGTCAAGTTTCTCTCAGTTTAAACAAAGTATATAAAAGCATAACAATGCTACCATACACAGATACTAAGCTGAGCAAAACATTAGATTCTCTCACCAATTATTAGCTCTCATTAAGCTGACATCTGTGGGATCACTCCTGGGCCTTTTAATTTAGCATGTCTTCTAAATAAAGAAAGATTAACTGTACTTCCAATAATTGTTCCTCATCCCTCTGTCAGGGTCAGGCTTCTGTCTTCCTCCCAAGCAGCCAGGAAGGGCAGGCTAGCACATCCACCATAGCCTTCTATCCTACCTGCAGGCAAAGTCCCAAGGTGCCAGCTCTACTACAGCCCCAGCTCTCCTTGAGAGCGTCTTCTGACATCTTCAGATGAGTCTCAAGCAGGACAATATCTGGAAGAGCATGCTTGTTTTCCCCATGCTCTTTTCCCAGAAACCCAGGAGAAGAGACCTGGAATCCTCGATTCTTCTTGCAGAGCCAGTGGTGGGAAATTTCCTTTCTCCTTCCTTTACACTCTTGGCCAGGTGCCCAAACTTAAATGGGATTAATCTTGAAATCATGCAGGCAGTCTTGGATGAGCCCACAATCATCTACTCAAGGCCAACCCTATCCCTTAGCTAAAGGGATCTGCCATATGACTTTGCTCATCCATGATGCTTCCCTGTGATGCCCCAGAGGCTTCCCCAGAACCCCTCAACCCGCAGCTCAGTTTCCACACAGATATTTCAGGCACCAGTGTCCCATTATAGCCACAGGAGAGTTACACACGTACATTAGTTTGGGTGAACCTCAGATCAGGAAAGCCTGTCGGAACAATGGTCCTAGTAGCCACAAAACCAGCCACGCATGCACAGATACAGACCTAAAGACACTCAAGGATAATATTGAGGTCCTTACGTGCACAAGAAAAGAGCTAGGAAAACTATCTTTCTGTCTCATTTATCTTGATGAGGGAAAGCATCTGGTGTTAAGTCAGTTTCAGGAGCAGCAAGTCAGAGTTCGATCCTCCTGCAGTCCCGGCACAAATCCCACCCCTGCTAATTTCCCATGGCAATTGATTTCCCATCACCTCCCCAAGAACATGTCTTGAAGAAAACTACCAGGAGACAGCTGGAGAAAAGGGTCTGCTGAATTCTCCACTTATGGAAACATCATACAAAAAAGCAATCCCTTTGATAGACGCATTAGGGGGAAAACTAACCAAACCACTACCTCCCACGAAATGTAAATATTCAAGACTTATCTGACTGCCAGTGCAGTCTCTCACAGATGGCATGAATGATGACAGGAGAACTGCTATGCTTTAGGGGTGGAGGTTAACTGTCTGTGTGCCCGTGACACAGAGAAGGAAGACAGACAGGCTGCACAGGTAGTGCTGTATCATACCTCCCTGTGGTGCTACACATGATGGCTCTGGTAGGTGCTCTGCTTATTTTTTTTTTTATGTTGAGTTTGGGAAATGTTTTATTGTACACAGGACTGGTATCCACTTTTTCTAGTGCTAAGAGCTACTATTCTGGTGTGTATAAGAGTGTTTAAGAGAGAAATTCAAAGAACACTCCAGGAGGGCTACTGATCAAGGGCTTTTTTTTGATTCATCAGGCCCTGAAGCACGACACTGTAATCCCCAGATTCCACATCGCCTCCCCATGTCTCATATGCAACAGACAGCAGCCACAGATGATGTTTGCTCAACTGGTCCTTTTGATAAGTAGACTTCTTTTCCACAGAGTCAAAGGGCCAGGAGCACATGTGATAGGCTCAGCCAGCACCTATGCAGCTTTCTGGCAGCCCTCCATCCCATTTGGTTGCTCCCCAGTTCACCAAGAGATTTAATTCCTCACTGGAAAGCAAATAGAGCTGGAGAAGATCTGTCAAGGGAAGCCTCCTAACTATAAACAAGGAGATGAGCATGGATGCTGGGAGCAGCTGCTTGCCCAGCCAAGCATTCACGCTACAACTGCATGATGTAGGGTTTTAGTATACTCACTCCTATCCAAACATGCTGCATTCTAACATACAGGCTGATGTGCAGGTTGGGCTCAGCCCATGGCAGCACATGGCCCCAGCTTGCCACTGCAGAAGCACCAAGGCTTCCTTGGACCCAAGGGGTGAGCAGGTCCTCAACCACTTCCCCATCACCGGATGCCCCCTGGGCTCATGGCCACCCAACCTTAATCACCACCAGACTCTGCAGAGCTTCTGGTGTACAGTTTTTCTGATGCAAGCAATAATAAGCCAAAATCTAAATATATGCAAACCTTTTTCTTCATATGGGATAGCACCAAAATAGTGGCTAGTCAGCTCTGGAACGCTAGTTCTTCCAGTAGAAAGGACATGAACAAGTCACTCAACCCTGTGACATGTTGCATTTGAGATCTGTAATGACCACCAACTACACCAACAGCAGTGGACCAAAGGCTTATTCTCATGAAAGCTCATCAATATGAGCAATACAAGAGACTTTGATGTCTTTTTTAATATCTCCATAAAATAAACTCCCACTCTCATTTAAAATCAGAGACGCTCCATGAAACATTGCTTCCCTTCTAAATTTTTACAAAAGGCAGAGAGGGTTCATTGTCAGATCTGCCTCAGATCTTGGATGTGACATCAGTGCGCTCACTGGTCATGGGTCTTACAGTAGCAACTCCATGAAACATCACTTTCTCTCGGCCACCCATCAGTTCCCTTCCAATTTGATCTGAAGCACTTTGATATAGTGACTTCCCTTCATGTCTGCATGCGGTAAACCGAGCATGATATACTTCCTGGGCAAGGGAAACGCTAAGTCATGGCAATAATGAAAGTGGGCTGTGAATCACTCTTGTCCTGTCTGGAACAAGACTTTATTTTTCCTCTTTCTCCTCTTCCACCTATCACTAAAAAAACTGAACACTCCCAGTATAAGACTTGAGGCTCAGCATAGCTCTGCTGCCAGCAGAGCCAGCTCCAGAGTACTTTTGCTTACAGATGATGCTCTGGTAAAGATAAGTTTCTCCACGATAGTTTAAAATCCATCTTTCAGGGTGGTCTTCCTGCAAAGTATGAGCACTTTGCATGTGGAAACATGGTGCTGCTTGTAGGCAGATAGCCCTACCTGGAATCACATTCCAGGTTGGGTAGCAACAGTGTGTAAAACACTACCTTTAAACACTCACTAGCAGTATGTACCCCGGTAGAGCAGCATGTCAGGGAGAGGGAAGTTTGGCACCTTGTCCCTGTCACCTTTTGCATTGCCCTGCTGAAAACTGAGGGTGTGAGGGGCAGCGCTGGGCATTGGCAGGGGCTTTGCCCTGTCTCCAAAGGACCCTGGGGGCCACCCTGCACTCCCAAGGGTGGAGGGGAGACCCCAGGAACCTACTTCTCTTCTTTCACCTCCACCACATCCCTCCCACCAGCTTTGGAGCAGCTCTGTGCATGGGGATGGGTGGGAAGGGGACACCTCCCAAAAAAGCTGCTGCACGCAGTACCTTGCTTCTGGCAGAAAGAGGAGGTGGTCAAGATGCTTCCAGTCCCACCAGCAACACCACACCACTACCCATGATTTAAATGGGATGCCTGGGTGCCTGACAGCTCTGCATACACACTGATGTTTGTAACAGTCACCTCAGCACCCCACTCTTCTAAAAAAAAACCAACAAACTCCTTTTTAAAAAAAAGCATTAGCAAGGTATAGAGCTTTTTGTCTCACTCTTTTAAAAAAAAAAAAAATAAAAAAAAAAATAAAAATATAGTGCATTCATTGTGCAATATCACATTTAAGAAATCTGAGATTGTTTAAAAGGGTCAGAGTCTATTTTACCCACCAGCCAAAGAATTTGGAAAAGTAGGCAAACCAGCTTCAAGCTACACCAGAGTAAGCATGGCTATGAACAGTACCACCTTCATTGATGCTGGCCAGTCCTAAGGTCAGTACCTTATTTATTTTTGAAAGAGAGGAGGAAAAAAAAAAGAAGAAGAAAAAACCAGAAAGGCTCATCTTACCTTGTAACTACAGCCACAGAGCTTGGGGCCTTCATCAAACACACAATAAAGTCGGTGAATTCATATTTACAGGACAATTTTCATCTTGCTCTGCTCAAAGCAGAATGTCTCCTCCTTTCTATCTCTTAGCAACTCCTACTCCCCAAGACCTAAATCAACCTGTCTGATTTTTCTTTTTCTTTTCTTTTCTTTTTGTCTTTCTCTTTTCTCCATTCTTGGAAGTTTGGACTAGAAGACAAAAGGAAACAGTTGACAGAAAAACTAAATATAGGAATGTGTGACCTCATTAATCAAAATGAAGAGCTCTCAGACATAAAGAAATTCTGACAAGGGAACTTTGTACAGACTCCAGGACACTGTTTCAGATACCCTGTGTGCATGTTTGTCTCCTAAAACATTTTCGGGGAACACGTCCCATATGCCTGGATTTGAACATGAAGGTGATGTCTCTGGTCATGCCTCTCTGCTTCTCCTTCTGCAGGACTGTCCCAACAGCACATCCAGCCCAGTGGTGCAGCAACATCCAGGATGATTGTGGTGACCCCATCCACTGCCTATTTCTCTACGTGAATTTGCAAATCAGGGGAAAATGACTGATTATAAAGCTTTGCACTGGAAATCCATCCTTGAATTGTGGTAATCTCACTGTGCTCTTACCTGTAGCCAGACCAAAACACAGCCACATAAAGATCTAAAACCCTAAAACAGGACAAGAGCCATTACAAAGGTTTTGGTGAAGCTGAACTGAATGCAACCTTTTATTCTGTGTTCTAACATTGCTTTGTCATTCACCAGCAGCCAGGAAAGATGCTTCTGCTTCCCTTAGAAACTTGTCCCAGTCTGAAAATTGTAAAATTGCAAAATCCTTTCTGTTCTAACCTGCCTGAATATAGCCAAGTTTCACTGTGCAGTTCAATTCATTAGCTGATTAAAAGCTATAGATCATGCTGTCTTGGACACATTCAGGCCATCACGAATTAGACCTGTCAGAAAAGCTTCTACCACAACTGGTATCTTTGAAATTGCTAGGGCTACAGTTAATAAAACTTCTCGTTCAACCACTTTTCAAGCCTGTGATACCAGCAGGCAAAGAAATTTATGGTATTCTTTGAAATTACATACTTAGAACTGAGTTACAGGTACAGCAGCTTTAATACTCAAACAACAAGAAAAAAATATCCCAAAAGAATACCAAAGCAGCTGTTGCATGTGCACAACAGTCTGCTTATCAGGGCTGCACAAAAAAAAAGAAAATAATAATCACTGATTAATTCCAGCTCCAACTTGCAGATTTGCTTCCTACAGACTAAGCAAAACTTTGAAGTGCCTCTACAAACAACTTCCTTCATATCCATCTGTTCACTCCCATCACTCCTAAAACATTAAAAAACTACCCCTCTAATCAATACGTCTAAATATCATTGACTGCTCCTGGAAGCCACCAGTTTACCAAGAGCAGGATTCAAAATAAGAAAAATCAGAATAAATAAGAGTTTTTCAGGGTTTGCAAATAAATGCTGACTGCTAAACAGCAGCCGCTGGTTTTCAGCACTGCTACAGGAGCGCTTTTCCAAGTTACTTCCCCATATGCCAGGACTGCCAGACTCCTGGCATTCAGCAAGGCATTTTTTTCATGCTTAACAATCAGCTGTGCCACAGAGGGTGGGAACCTGCACACATTTGGGAGGCTCCAACTCTCCCATGCTAGCACCAGAATACCACTATGTGTAGTTAAATCAGGCAAGTAAATAAGAAGAATGCAACTGGTTTCTGAACGTTGCAAAGCTTCTTCAACTGTCTTCTCTGACATCACTTCTGTTTTGACAGGGAGAACAAGAAAACCACCAGGTCTCCTCTGCCCAAGTAAATTTGCCCTTGTTTCTGTCAACTGACAACTCAATCCTTATAAATGTACCTTGATATGTTGCTGTCTTTATATTAGTGTCATAGCAAGGCCCCTATTAGAGATTTACAAGACTACCCAGAGGCTCAGCAAACCTCACCCTTTCAAACTTAATACAATAAATAAGTCAAGATATTTCACCTGCACATCAAAAAGATATTTTAGCACTTGCCTTCTGGGGCAGCAAACCCTAAATCTTGTCAAACTGCTAGCTGCACATTATTTACCTAAACAATTTATCCTTATATGCTTCAAATGATCTTAAAGAGGCTATAAAGGTTCCCAGTGTATTCAGCATCCCTGGCCATGAAACAAATAGTTTATTCAATTATTTTTAGCTCAGTTTTCATTTGTCAGCAGGGCAAAGAAAAGACTGGACTTATTTATGACTCCTTCTTCACCTGCCATGCCATATGAATGGTACCCTGTGAGTATTTGCAAATGTTCTGTGACCTTGTGAATTATTTTATTGTAGAATATAGAAAAGCAGCTTTTCAAAGCGACAGGGAGTCATTTACAACCTGTATAGCTTGGCAAATCACTTAAGTGCACTCCACACATGCACATATTAGTATTCTTTACCTGGTATTATTTTAAAAACTATGCTTATTGTTAAAATATCCTTCACTTTCAGAAAAGAAAAATATATAGGGAAAGATTATCGTCATTGTGGCTGTATTTCTCTCAAAAAAATCTTAACCTACAAAATATTCTTGGTCTTACTATCCCATTTCTTAAACAGTCAACAAAAAACGTCACTAGATCTTATCCATTTTGAACATCAAAGAATCTAAATAATAGTAATAATCTCAATTGACAGATCACAATCAAAAACCTGTTTTCTTCTGTTGAAGCTCTGAGGACGAAGATCAGTACTTCTCTAGGCAAGGGGCTTAGAGACAAGCTACAGAATATAAACAGCATTTATTTGCTTTAGAAAAGGGAGGGACATTCTGGACACCAGGAAGAGTGGTTTTAACCCTTTGTCACACTTCAGTTCATAAACCTTTTCTAGTGGCATCGCAGAAGCACAGTTCATCTGAATGTCAACGAGCTGCTTTTGTAGACTTATTTTTGCAGAGACCACACAGGTAATCCATTGTAAACTGCCAAAAAGAGGTTGAAAATTACTGGGTAAACGGGATAGGAAGCAAAATAGTCATACAAGCAAATCCCACAGTGGACAGGCCAGATAATGCCTGACTATCATTGACATTACAGGAAAATGCAGAGTTCCTGACATTTACACTCTTTCCCTCCATCCTGCACTTTCGAGGCATGCATTTTGTTATGTCCTTGCTGTTCACTTGCCATCATGAGAAACTGGAAAGATAACACAGCATTTATCTCAAAAGGAAATAAAACAAATGATCACCAATCCACCTAGGAGCCTCAACCTTCAAAAACAAGAACTTGATTTCTTATGGCAGTGAGACTGTGAAATAAGGACATAAAATTATTAGAACCACAACTTGACTGATAGTATCAAGTCTATAAAAGAAAGTTTTGAAGACTTGTGAGCAACTTCAGTGAAATAAACACGCTCCTTAGCTGAACTCAAATATATCTATCTAACAAACTAGTGTTACCAAAAATACCCAACCCAAATCTGTGCTATCTTCACTTGGAACAAAATATTCGGATAACTGAAAGAAATACTTTGACAAGGACAAGAATAATCAAAGGTCTGGACCTGTGAGACAAGAGTGAAGTGATCAGATTTGCTCTGAGGTGAGCAAACACATCAAAGGTTGCTGCAAATAGAAGTGAACTGATTTGTACTTCACAATGACATTGCACAGAACAGGAACTTAAGGGCTCAAACTGCAGCAAGGAAGATCTAATTTAGGCATTAGTGAAGGCTTTTTTTCCAATGGTAAAGATAACTCTGGGCAGGTTTACTGAGGGAGCCTGTGGAATTTCCCATGCTGAAGACTTTTACAAAATGAATAGGTAAACTGCCAAAAATGGCAGAGCTATCCTACCAAAGGAATGGACTCCTGAAGTCATTCCCAGAGCTATTCTTATAAGGTATGATGATTCCTGGACTGAGAGATGGTAAATGCCACTATCAAGAACAGAGATTAGGAGTTCCTGCTGTTTGTGGGTGAGGACAGGAGGGAGCACAATGCAGATTGAACGGTAGAAGGGACATCATTTGCTTTCAAAACTCTGATATTTTTTTGAGAAATATATAGACAATGAAACGTGGATCCTTCTGTCTCAGGACCTCGAATCACTTCAACTAGGCTCCCACCGCGGGTGCTGACATCCCCACTTTATACAGAGGGGTGAAGCAGACAGAACTCCGTTTTCTACCTGCAGCCAGGCTGTAGTGACAGGAGGTTCAGACACACTAGGAAAAAGCCTTCTTGAACTTCCCATCCTTCCAGTATCCTGTCTCTTTTAACTGCCTTGAGTTTCCAGCTGATACAAATCCCCTGACTTCTTGATGACTACTTCATGCAGCAGAGCATCTTCCCTCAACTGAAAAACAGCAGAGGCTCTAGAGGACTGAGAAGTAAACTCACTGAGGACAAACAAGGGCCTGAAGGCATCTGCCAAAATTGCCAGGAGTGGTTGCCAGGAGTTCTGCAGGCTCTGGAACTGTGTTAGCTTCCAGATTCATATGTCTAGGTCTTGGTTTTTTCCACTAAAAATGGGTGTTTAGAAGACTACAAAACTAACAGTGATGAACATTGGAGCCTAGGACATAAGCAATGTGTCAGCCACTTCTGTCTGCCCTCTGTTTTGTTTTAGAGGACATTTATTTATATATCTATTAAAAAAAAGAAGAATTTGCTGCAAGTGTGTATTTATAAACAAGTCAAATAACATTTTACCTAATTCTCTGTTGCTAATCCTAGCACATTTCCCAGTGAAAGGAATAACAGCACAGTTACCTTTGCAGTATCATCTGCTCCAAGCACTTGCTCATGTTTGCTGTCCCCAGCAAGAAAGACAATACTGCTGTGGTGCAAATGGAGGCTTGGGAGAGGAGATAACGCCCCAAACCATCATTTCTCAGACTCACCAAAGAACTGGTACAGATTCAATAAACAAACTATTGAGACTCTGACAGTGGTCAAAAGGGAAATTTATTCCTTCAGTCTCATTTCCAAGTTTGTGAAAAATGCTGGACTAAAAATCATTCATTGCAGACTAGCAACACTTCAGAAAGTGTTTTTAAAGCCAGTCACCTTAAGTAGCTGGGGCTGCTTACTGTCAACCACGGCTTCCTGATCCTGAGAACTCTTCAGATGACTCCAAGGCACGAGATTTGCACCAAAACTTTTATGTATACTGTGCTGAAGAAACCTGACCAACATATTTGGTTTCTCAAATGGACAAAGACTTTGCAGCATGCAAAGCATGCCTTGCGCAATGATGCTTGGCTCCCAGCTTTTCCTAGGAGACATGACTTGCAAACGCTGGGTACCACTTTCCTACATTGTTTCAAACACAGGTTTGGGTAGGACCTCAAGAAACAGGATAACAAGGGTGTTACCTCAGGGTCCTGCCACCCATCAGTGAACACTCATCCAGCCACTCCATCCAGGACCCCGCATACAACATGACCACTGTCCTCACAGGCAACAAGCTTTCAGGTCCAGCATTGCTCAGCTTCACCTTTCAGCAGCAGGCCCTCAAACAGTGGCAGATCACAGCCCCTTTTTTATCCATAGAGGGTCAGCCTTTGTGTCTTACCTTATAAGCATGCACTCAACATCTTCACACTAGCTGTCTAAGACACCTGGAATATGTTTTAATTACTAGGTTGCCCACAGAGCTCTTGTTTTCCTACCTTACTTTTTAGCTGCCAGACTAATCTGACATTTTTTTTTCTAAAACCTCCTCCAACCTAGTAAAATTTTGCCACATGTTGCATTTGTTACAAAACATGGGTCTTCCTTAGATGTTAATGTTACCTCTTCCAACCTAAGGGATAGCTCCTGCCAACATGATAGAAGACATTTTCCTGACAATCCTCTTAATATGGAGACACCAGTGCCATCCCTTCTAGGCAGGCCCTGAAGTTTCCAAGTTGCCTAAGAAGGAGCAGTTGCTCAAGAGTGATTTTTTTCAAAGGACAATAAGATTTTTGACCTGAAAAATAAATTTAATTTAACGTTTTTGCGACATCTCTATGCCTAGTGAACTAGAAGCTTTGCAGGCACAACTAGTAGCAGGGAAACTCAAGATTGGCCATGACCGTCCATCCCCTTCTTTGCCTTAACATGCTATCTGCCACCTCCTCACAAGTGATGGGATGGTAGGTGATGAGCGAGGTCCATTTTGAATCTCAAAATCTAGTAAAACCCTCCTGAAATCAAAACATCTCAGCAAAATGGCTCAGCTTCAGCAAAACAGCATCGTTAATTATTTAAAGTACCAAAAATATTCCAATTAGATGCAGTCCTATTATCCTCTGGCAGCTGTCTTTGCTGAGGAACTTCCAGGATTCTTTAGTCTATGTACCTGAGTTCTTAAAATTTTTCTAAAGGAAAATGAATTACAAAAAGCACTCAAGTGTCTGTTTGAAAGCAGCAGCTCTGGACTACCTACAAAGACGTGGCACTTTCTGCCCTGTGGCCTAAAACTCTTTCTCAGTTGCAAGTACACACTAAATCCAAGAAATGTTTGTGTTTTCCTTCATTCTTGCTCATCTTCTTAAGGATGCAGCTGTTATATGTGCTGGGTTTGTACATCAACTTATTTAAAAAACAACCAAAAAAAACCCCAAAACACGCTGACAGCTAATTTAGTTTTCATCACTCACTCTGATGGATGAAATCAAGTTTCCAAGTCTAATGTACAGCACAGGATGTAGTGTTTCCTGTACCTATTCCTGCATCCATCAAGGTCATATTATGATCATGGAAACACTAATACTGAGCCTGCTGCTACCTATTGAAAATAAAGGCAATACTACTGAAGAAAGCAACTATGAACTATGGGATATAATAATCCTGGAATTTTTCTGAATGATAATTCAATTGTCTCCATCCTAGAGGTACACAAGTTTTTCTCAGGTAAATCAATCTGTTATCAAACATAATACAGATGTTTGGAGTCCAATTAGCAATGAAGATTCGAGGAACATCAGTTTAACTTTTTATGAATGGACATATAATTAATTTTCATGTGAAATGTTACTGGATAAAAATATAAGTTTATAGAAATACCTCTTTTTGATTACCTTGCATAGCACTGCACCTTGCTTTTCACTTATCTATTATAACTTTGATTATTCTGAATGAAAACAAAATTAAAATTATTTCTAACTATTCACATTAAACGTCCACTTGAAAATAACTCCTACCAAACATCTAGACATGAAGTATGTCAACTAAAGCACAGGTTAGAATCACCACATCAATTTTTCAAGGGCTTTGCTCAGTGATTTTCTTAGCTACCCTCTCAAAGCCAAGAATACCACCCAACACGGACAACAAGATTTCAGACCCTACCAAATCATAAACGTGCAATGTGTTTTATATTAAGTAGCTGCAGACCAAAGAGAATCATTACTGCCATTTATTAAATTAACAGCATAAGTTACTTGGAGAAGGTCTGTGTTTTGAATTACATTTGCACTTGACCTTATGGAACTGCACCTCAACTTCAACAGGGTTTCTTTGCAAAGCCACACACTAAACCACCACTAGGAGACTGGTAACACAACCCGTGGCACACCTTACTTCTGCAGTATGGAGAATACTATTCACCATCAAAACCTTTAGCTGCCATAAGATATTTCTAGGGAGTTCAACAGTAGCTGACTTCCTCTAAAGCTCTTCCCTTCAGACATCATCTATTTACACACACTTTTACATCCTTAGAAAGCAGACTACAAGCTTCTGCTTGCCAGGAGGGAGGTCGGGGTGGAACACAACACAACATGGGGATGATAAGGACAGACAGACAGATGAGTGGAAAGCATGCTCTGATTTGAAGTCCTGTATTTTCCTGTCCTAGCAAGGCAAATTGGAGGAGAAAAAACATGCTTCTCCACTCAACTCTCCCAGCCCAATCAGCACATCCATCTTGCTCACGTTTCCATGTCCCATAGCTGGGGCACCACAGCTCCTGCCCCAAGGGGTACTTAGCCAGGATGACTCCGTTCCCTTCACCAGCCTACAGAAAGGACACTCCTGTGCCAAGCATCATCATTCCTGACTGGGTCCCAGGCTAACAATTGTCTATTGCAAGAAAATGCCTTTCCAAGCTCCTTTAGCTGGGATAATGCCTTTGGGACTAGTTCTTTGGCTACATACCACAGCAGCTCCTCTTTGTACCTCAACCCCACCACATGCACCAGAAATGTCGTCCCTATAATCTTTAATAAGAACAAGCATAATTCAACAAACTGAAGCACCCTAAGTGCTAGTGGCTACAAATTTAGCACAGAACTGCAAAGTTTTCTGCTAAGCTTCAACCCACCCTTGATTTCCAACCAGCCTTACAGAGAAGCATCTCAACCCGACAAAGGAACAATGTTTCACCCTTCGTCATCCTCGTAGGTGAGTGGTGGGGAGGGCAATGAGAGGAGGTCCACACACACCCACAACCTGGCACAGAGTTAGACCAGGCCCCTGGGGGAAGGAAATAAAAAACCCCAAAACCTTCCTCTTGTCCACCAGCCAGTTCCCCAGGGCTGCTTGCAGCCACAAAACCCACTGCTCTGACCCCACAGCCTCAGCTCTGAAGTGGTGCAGGGACAACCATTGATGGAGAACCCATGGATGAAAGCACTACCTTCTGGCAGGGTCTCCTGCCCCCTTGTCCAGGTCTCCGCTGCAGCATTCAGCTGTTCTCCTCCTCTGGACAAACATTTCCATTTCCTCATCACATCCGAATCACCTCCACAGTCACCTCCCCAGCACATTTGATTAGAATGACACATTTTATCACATCCTCTAAATAGAGTGGCTTATTCACATCACAGTTGCCCTCTTGTACATTTGTTTATTCAACTATTTACATTGGCAAGCAGTCACCGTTGTAACCATTAGAAACTAACCATTGGCGAGACCAAACCAGCATGTTGTCCCACAAACAGCAATGGCTCACTAGTCCTGCTGCAATAACTGGGTTTTTTACACATACTCATTTAAGCTGACACTTCTCCTGAGCAGTTTCATTATCCCAGCTGTCAGCTAGCAAGCCCATTCCCCCTTGGGGAAGCTCTGCCTTCTTGATTGCCTCAGTTCCTCTGACCCGTGGCAGGTCTGGTCCTATTTGCATTCAGCCTCCCCCAGGTCATATAAAACCAGAGGGAGAGAACACTATGAGAGGTGCAGGGTTTATATGCTAATAAGCCATACACTAAGTTAGCACTTGATGGTTGATGGGCAGTGGGGTGCAGGCAGCATTGCTACAGGGCATGTTTTGGGGAGAAACAGGTGTGTGGGGCCAAGGGGCTTGTGTACACCTTGATAATTGTCTACAGACAGGACATTCCAGCACCTCCAAAGTGACCCATTAATGACTTGCAGGATGCAGTAATGAATATAGGGCAAATAAGTCAGCACAGGACTGGCAGGCTATTGAGCCCGCACTTAAAGAGAAACCACAGGAATTAGACCTTTACTGTGTTAATAGTATTGGCAACAGTATGAAAATGTGGTTTTATACATTTATAGACATTTCCCTCACCACTGTCACCAACTACGCCTGTGCCTGAATCTCCCGGACTAAACTACAGAAATACCACCACCAACACAGCTGGTCAAAGCCAATGAGGAACTGAACACACGATGGGTTTTAAACAGCATCCACTCTATGCCATTTATTAAATCCCTGGAGTGCTTTTTCAGAGACCAATTTTGCCAGCCCTTCCCTTTGTCTCAGCAGTGCTCCAATCAACTCGGAAATCAAGAGTCAACTCTGGGACCAAGGAATTCCTTAGGCAAATGGAAAGCTAGAAAAGGACACAAAAATCAACCAGAAAAAGGACTTGAAATTATTCCTTTATCACTCTCTTGATATTGTGATGAGAGGCTGGTTTGTACCTTGGAAGGCTGAATTTTCATCTTGGCTTTTGAGAAGCAAAGCAAAAGCAGCAAAACAAAGAATATCAAAACCAGTTATGAAATGTCACCATGAAAACATGGCACAGTTCTGCACAGATAAGCAAAAAGAAAATACCAGACATAACAGGTGTGTTTTGCAGGGAGGGAACTGTTTTCACACTGCAGAGAAAAGCTATTAGAACTATCTAATATCAAAACTATTTTCAAAGGGCTGCCTTGTTTGATTCTTTCTTTTTGTTTTTTGAAAGGCGGTAGGGCTGACACAAATTTTGCCAACATTCAAAACAAGCTTTTGTGATGCTCATAATACTTTCCTACTGGAAGCAGAGGGCAGACCACTTTCCACCAGCATATATACAGTGGGTCCCTACCAACACATTTAGCACCCGTGATGCATCTCTCTCTGCCTCAGAGGAGAGACGAGAGATTTTTTTTTCCCTAGATAATCTGAGGCTTCTTGGGGAAGTCCATGCATTATTCACTAAAGATTTCTAACATCCGTTAAATTACTGTTAAAGGTCAACATTTAATATTACTCACGAGAGCAGACGTGTTTTGTTGCCCTTCAGAACAAATGTTTGCAGTAACATCTCTCGAAGTGCAGGTCACACACAGCAAAGAGGAAGAACAAGCCAGATGGGGTGGGGACCTGCCCTTCCCAATGTTTTCCATCATCGGTTTTAATTTTACTGCTTTATTTCAATCCTCAGTGCCTGTGGTGATAAAGAAAATCCTCAACACGACATAGCAATAGTGAGACTGGATGGGGCTCTCTGAGTTTACTTTGCTTCAGAAGGGGAAGGGGGACACCTCTTAAATGTGAAAGAAAGGTTGGAGAACACCAGCATTCAGTCTGTATCATCAGATGGAGTGAGTCACCCCCCACCCCAGTTTCACATCCAGCTTCACAGCCTTGAGGTCAGCAATGCCACAGATTTCATGCACAACAACACAAAATGCCTTGGGGTTGGACTTCCCTGAAGGACAGAGCCTGCTCCTGCTATATATTCTCTAAACGGCTGGCAGCTATGGCAACCTGTAGAAGAGAAGCCTAGCCCTGGGTAGTTTCTCCTCCCTGAAGCTGTGGCTATGGGAGAAATGTTGAAGCAGTTCTGCACAGATGCCCCACCACCTCCTTTTTTACTCCTTACCCTGCAAAGCTGAAGACTTTTTCAGCTACATGGTGGCTCTTACAATCTCTTCTCCTTTTCTTATTTTGTGGAAAGTACAGAGATTTAGCATCTTTGCCCTAAGCACTCATTCCAAAGGAGCAGTAGAAGAAATACCTGTATCTCCCAGGGGAAGGAATTAAGCTGGTATCTCACTGCAAGCATCCTTCAAGGTGATGCTGACAATAGTGTCTCCCATTAATGCAGCTGCAATAGCTTATATATATATATATATCAGCAAGGGTATCCAGCTGGAAACATTCAGAAGCATCAATCCCAAACTGCCCAACACCAGCACTAAAATTTATGGCCAGACTACCTCGCAATCATCAGTGTGCACATCTCGCCTTCCTGAGATATGAGTATTTGCCACCACACCCCACCAACTACTCTAGTAGTTCATTTAAAGTCAGTGGGATCTATGCAGCAAATTTTCAGTATCTATTCTACCCTGTTGATAATGTCTATAAATTACTTGGAGAAACCAGCTGTAAAATTGCTAAATTGCTGATGACATGAAACTGAAAGGAGTAGTAAATACAAAGCAACCACAAGAGAGATCCAGAGGGATTCGGATCACTTATGTAACTAGGACAGTACACTGAAAATTAAATTTACTGCAGAGCAAATGTAAACTATTGCTCAGTTATTGAAAAACTGCAGAAGCAAAAAGCAGCTGCACTTCTGAACTGAAGCATGAGAACAAGACCATGAAATAGCACCAGACACCTATCAAAAATCTCTCTCGAAGGAAGACTACTAATCCAGCAAAGCCACTGCTACGATGGCATCTGCAGAAGCTGGGAAGGGCACGGCCCTTGCAGGGAACTAAGCACTTTGCTGTTCAGTTAGCTTGGAGACTATAGGGTAGGTATGAGAGAAACCTGCATAAGAAGGTTGCAAACAGAAAACGTCTTTTCTTAGCAGGCAAAATTGCTGTTTGATTGCAAGTCTCACCAAGGGCAAAGTGAGCCACTCAAAGACGGAATGAGAAGCTCCCAGACCCACTAGCCATGCCTGCAGCAGTCAAAGGGGAACCCCAGGCACCTGAGCCCAATGAAAGCTCTGAACTGAGAAATGCACTGAAGGAAAAAAAAATGCATGAAGGGGTTATGGATATAAATCACTTCCCAGATTATCTAAGTAAGGACTAATTTGTCTCGAAAAGGCATTCATAATCAGCTGTGTGTAACTTGACATGTGTTAAATCCATGAGAGCCCAGAGGCTGGAGTTCAGGTATAATAGGAACACAATGCAGCAGCCAGGTAATCCCATCAGGGGCAGCTCCACCATAGCTGTAACATCATACAGGCAGAGTCATAGAATCATAGAACCATAGAATCACCAGGCTGGAAGAGACATACCGGATCAAGTCCAACCATTCCTATCAAACACTAAACCATGTCCCTCAGCACCTTGTCCACCCGTGCCTTAAACACCTCCAGGGAAGGTGAATCTACCACCTCCCTGGGCAACCTTTTCCAATGCCCAATGACCCTTTCCGTGAAAAACTTCCTCCTAATCAAATCACCTCTGGCGGAGCTTGAGGCCATTCCCTCTTGTTCTGTCCCCTGGCACTTGGGAGAAGAGGCCAGCTCCCTCCTCTCTACCACCTCCTTTCAGGTACTTGTAGAGAACAATGAGGTCTCCTCTCAGCCTCCTCTTCTCTAGGCTAAACAACCCCAGCTCTCTCAGCTGTTCCTCATAGGGCCTGTTCTCCAGCCCCTTCACCAGCTTTGTTGCTCTTCTCTGGACTCGCTCCAGAGCCTCAACATCCTTCTTGTGGTGAGGGGCCCAGAACTGGACACAATATTCAAGGAGCGGCCTCACCAGTGCCGAGTACAGAGGGAGAATCACCTCCCTGGACCTGCTGATCACATCATTTCTGATACAAGCTAGGATGCCATTGGCCTTCTTGACCACCTGGGCACACTGCTGGCTAATGTTCAGTCACTGTCAACCAACACCCCCAGGTCCTTCTCCTCCATGCAGCTCTTCAGCCAGACTTCTAGTCTGTAGCTCTGCATAGGGTTGTTGTGCCCCAAGTGCAGGACCCGGCATTTGGCCATGTTAAACCTCGTGCCATTAAACTCAGCCCAGTGGTCCAGCCTGTTCAGATCCCTTTGGTGTCTCCCTACCCTCCAGCAGATCGACACTTCCACACAGCTTAGTGTCATCTGCAAACTTGCTAAGGGAGCACTCAATGCCTTCATCCAGGTCATTGATGAAGCCATTGAACAGGGCTCAACCCAGCACTGAGCCCTGGGGAACCCCACTTGCGACTGGCCTCCCGGCTGGATTTAACACCATTTACCACCACTCTCTGGGCCCGGCCATCCAGCCAGTTTTCTACCCAGGAGAGTATGTGCCTGTCCAGGCCAGAGGCTGAGAGTTTCTGTAGCAGAATGCTGTGAGAAACTGTGTCAAAGGCTTTGCTGAAGTCCAGGAAGACCACATCCACAGCCTTTCCCTCATCCAGCAGCCGAGTCACTTTGTCATAGAAGGTGATCAGGTTAGTTTGGCAAGACCTGCCTTTTGTAAACTCATGTTGACTGGGTTGACCTGTGTTGACCCTTGTTGAGTCGTGAAACCAGGGGCCAGTTTAGCAAAGCAAGGGCAACCTGCCTGTCCCGGGGACCAGGAGCCCAGCAGTAAGGGCTGCCCTGGCCAGGGATGGCCACTGTGCAGTGGAGAGTAGGAAATGGGGATGCTGATGGGGAAGAAGCTAGCAGCTAATTCTGGTCTTTTTCTAGCGTGACATTTTTCCAAGGCTTTGCACCTCACCTAGTTCATGCAGATACTCGCGAGGACAGGGAGAAGGCATCCCTGACACTAGGCAGTTTCTCTGCCAGACCCCAAATCCTTGCTCCCCCAAATATCTCACCTAGGTCATGCAACATATTTCCTCCTAATCTCACTCTTTGAAATACCTGAGCTATTTCAGCTGCAACTCTGTCCCAATCCAAAATTAAAATAAAATACACAAAAGCATTGGTTTTGCTGACCTTCTTGGGAAATTTCAGCACAAGGATTTACAGTTTGCGGATACGAAAGACAGTCAATAAAGCCCTAAAATGCAAGAAATCAGTCAAGGGGCCCGATTTGCAGATTTGTTACCTGCATTGCATAATATACAGGCATTTTAAAACTACAGAAGCAGAGACAGAAACCCAATGTAAAACACAGAAGAACTGCCTAGCAGCTACAGAGAAGTATGTGCTTCACTTCGACGTTACAGATAGCTAGATCACTGCTCCCGGTAGTGAGCAATACCTGACACTACAGCAAAAGGTAAAAAGCCTTCAAGGCTTCAGTGCTGTCAGGTCCTGAGCAAGGACCTGACATCATGTAAGATGTTGGGTACCCCCACCTCCCCCAGCCTTCATAGGGTGCCCAAAGATGCTCAATGCTTCCTCAGCCACTTTGTGCGACCAAGGCACCCAGGAGACTGTGCAATGCAGCAAAACATCTCTCCTCATCTCTGGAGAAGCAGTTATAACCTGAAGCATGAAATTTGTTTAGCTCTATTTTCATATGCATAACAGAGTATTTGATATTAAATTATATAATTCCTAAAAAAAAAAAAAGTAGGAAACAAAAAGAGAATCATTTTGGTAGTTGACTCAACAGCATCTAATAAGTACAAGGGAAAAGAAGAAAGTTAAGGAAAATATTAATTTTTAAGTGGAAAAGACATAATGGCCTCAAAAAGTAAAACCATTACGATAAAGAACAATACTGAAAAGGTAATTAAAAATGCTATTAGATGCAATTTCAGGAGAATAGAAAATGAAAAAATAATCGGTGTTGATAAGCCAAATCTCCTACTCTTAGATGTTCTTTCACATGTGAAATGTTATTGTCTATAAATCTGTACCACATTTTGCAATGCAGAACAGAAAAGATCAGGGCTTTTTTCATTTTCCATTTTATTTTCAGAAATGTTGTATGGTTAGCTGACTCTGTTAGCTTATTCATTGCCTCTTGAGTAAAAAAGGAATACCCCAAACACCCTTCCTTTCCTTTACACAGGCTGTTCTCTTAGGACAAGGATGCTCATGCCTCCCAGCCCCCCAGGATCTCTTTTGAACCCATGGCCACCCTCAACTCCAACTGAGGGAGGAAGAGAGGTTTCCAAAACATTGAGTCTCTCCAAAATGAATGAAAATTGACAACGAGACACAGGGTCAGAAGGAGCCAGCAGGCATGCTGCCTCTCATCTGCCCACAGTGAGGGAGGATGGGAGGAGGCTGGAAGGAGCCTGGGGACACAGGAACAAACAGGGCACACAGGGCAGGGACTTGTGAGGACAGATTTGGGGTTTCAATGCTTGAGTGACACAGGCATACAAAAATCCACTGAGAAAGCTCCTTTTTACAGATAATCACTAATAACCATACATCCTATCTGAGGCTCTGCTGTTTTTCCTCCTTCTGTCTGATTTTAGCTCCTAACTCCACACCATGCATCAAGGTTTCTGCTCTAGGACTTCACTGAATCATGGTGCTAAATTGGGAAGTGTCCCAAAATGCACTTTGCCTTGCAGTGCCTATTGTGGGATTTGTACCAGCAGCATCCAGTGAAGATGGATGCAAGCAAAGCAAAAAAAAATCCTGAAGTATGTGTTTGTTTTTTTTTCTCCCTTCCATACTCCTGATGAGATTTCAAAACAGACATCAGTTCATGAATAAAGAAAATGTTTTGGTTTTGTTTCTAATATAATGAAGTTTTTCTACGTATCTTTGGTGCCAAAGACAATAGATATAGAAGCTGAGGATTGAAAGCAGAGAAGATGTTAAAATTTCAGTTTTTCTGCCCTCCATCACCACTAAGCTAAGGCTACATCATCCCATGTCTTCACTAAGAGAATGATCCTTGTCTTCCTAGGTGTCAATACATGTGATTTCAAGTCATACTGAAGTCAGTGGCATAAAGGCAAATGCTTAAATGGTAAGTCTGAACACCTCAGACCACGAAGGACCTTAACTCAGATGAGGAGTCCTTTGCAGGAAAAAAAAAAAAACCAAAATCAAAGACAATCCTAGGAACATGTGATCACCCATACTGTCACAGCAGCTGATGGGAATTTAAAGGATCTGAATAGGAGGAATAAAAAGATGGTAGGGAAGGGTTAATATCTGCAGAAACTTGAAATGTGGCAATCAGAATAACTGCATTTGAATGAGAAATGTTGAAAATTACCAATAGCAGTGTTTCCACTGCATGCAATGCAAGTAATTTAGTCTCAGTTCTTTGCAGTTTACAATGAAACCGAAGACAAAGGCGAGATACATGGCAATTACCACAGGTAATAAGTCTGGATGTAACTGTGAATGTATGGGGTCAATACTGATAAACACACTAATATATATGGTTTCTGACACGAAGTGCTCTACTTTCACGTTTGCTGAAGCTGAATTACTAACACCTCTCACTCATTCATTCTCTCCCCAGAATCATAGAATCACCAGATTGGAAAAGACCCTATCGGATCATCAAGTCCAACCATTCCTTTCTGTTCCTATCAATCACTAAACCGTGCCCCTCAGTGCCTTGTCTACCTGTCCCTTAACCACCTTCCTGGGCAGCCTCTGCCAGTGCCCAGTGACCCTTTCCATGAAAATTTTTTTCCTAATGTCCAGCCTAAACCTCTCCTGGCGGAGCTTGAGGCCATTCCCTCTTGTCCAATCCCCTGTCACTTGGGAGAAGAGGCCAGCACCCTCCTCTCCACAACCTCCTTTCAGGTAGTTGTAGAGAGCAATGAGGTGTCCCCTCAGCCTCCTCTTCTCCAGGCTAAACAACCCCAGCTCTCTCAGCCACTCCTCATGAGCCTTGTTCTCTAGCCCCCTCACCATGCAACTTCATCTAAGCATGGCTGGTTTGTTCAAACACACATGGCTGCATTTCGGACAAGGCACGTGAAGACAAGTTCTTCAGGCTTAGAAAGCCCCAAATGGACCCTATGGCACAGTGCAAGATCAAAATTCTTTCCCAGGAAGATCTGACCTTTAGCATGGCAGGTACAAACAAAATAGAAAGTCTACCCCAACAAGCAAACTGTGTTTAGCGTTAGCCAACACCTATTCCAGTCTGCTGTCTTCTCAAAAACTGCCCTTATCTAGGCCTGACCTTGCCATTGATGAGTGTGCATCTAGCCTCAAATGAAGGCAATGCCTGCCTTCTTTGCAACTATACTTTAGCAGCCTTAAAGCTTTAATTTAGCAGCATTAAACCTCCCAGGGAGTTTATTCTGCCTCTGCACTTGGCACTGGTGAGACCGCACCTCAAATACCATGTTCAATTCTGGGCCCTTCCCCACAAGAAGGATGTTGAGGCTCTTGAGCAAGTCCAGAGAAGAGCAACAAAGCTGGTGAAGGAGCTGGAGAACAAGTCTTACAAGGAGCAGCTGAGGGTTGTTTAGCCTGAAAGGAGGTTGCAGAGAGGAGGGTGCTGGCCTCTTCTCCCAGTTAACAGGTGATAGGACAAGGGGGAATGGACTCAAGCTGTGCCAGGGGAGGTTCAGACTGGATATCAGGAAAATTTTTTTTACAGAAACAGTCATCAAGCACTGGCAGAGGCTGCCCAGGGAGATGGTTGAGTCACCATCCCTGGAGGTATTTAAAAGATGGGTAGACGATGTGCTCAGGGACATGGTTTAGTGGCAGATAAGAAAGGTTGGACTCTGTGATCCAAGAGGTCTTTTCCAACCTGGTGATTCTATGATTCTATGAAAGATGCTTTTGCTTCCTCGAAGAAGAAACAAGAACCCTGTGGAAAGAGCTGGTGGCCAGTTTTCTGAGGGAGCAACATTCATTTCTATAAGTAGTCAGCACTTCCAAAAAATGTGAGAAAACTGTGAGAAACTGTGTCAAAGGCTTTGCTGAAGTCCATTGACCTTCCCATAGCAACCTTCATCTTCCCCATTAATTCCTCCTATTTTTTCCCCTGCTGCTGCATTCATCACTATTTATGTCCCAACTGACTGCAAATAATTGATCCCTGCCCACTCTGAAACTGTTCTTTAGGTATATATTGATACCACATCTTTGCACATCCTAAGGCTCAGGCTCATCCTTAGCCTTTTCTATTGCAAAGCTTCTGCTCCTAAATACTTTTTTTTTAATTATTTTTTCCTCATCCTCTTGGACCATTTTCTGGTATACACACTTAGATTAACAAGGGTACCAAGAAGTAAATACAGCACAGGAATCAGTAATAGCAGCAGAGCACAATAAATCACCCTGCTTTGCATCTGCCATGCCTGCCGCTCACTAGGAACCAGAAGCTTTGAATGCCAACTCTGAGGGAACCAGGAGAGGCTTGGCTTTCAAAAAGCACAACACATCAACTTTTTAGGTACAGAGGTGTTTTTTTCCCCCACAAGCAGTATCCATTATCAAGGATCACTTCTGAAATAAAAACAAAAAAACCCCATCCCAGATGATTATTTGAAGTGCACTTTCACAGCTGGAGATGGAGGTTCAAAGCTCAGTCCTCTCCAAGGACTGAACTACTTGAACATTCAGGTAACCCATCCTGAGCCCCTCACTCTTCTCTGGGCCACTAACTCTCTACCTAACATGCTTTTACACTCCATATATTTAAGTATTGCTTCCTGCCTGAATCATGCTGTGTCTTTGCTTACTTTTTGTTCCAACTGCTTTAAGCTATTTGTCCAATCTCTCCTTAACAGACTTCCCTTTAAAAAAACCAATGAGCACCTTTTTAATTTATAAAACACTTTTGACAGCATAGAGGCCCCTTCCATGGCTGCCCACATAACCCAGAGATAACTCACAATTCTGCATGCCATCTAAATCCATCCATATTCAATAAAGTTTTTCACCAGTTTGAAGTCCAAGGACTCCCTTGCCCTCACTGAGCTCAGTGGTAACAAGTCTGTAAGCCAATACAAAGCCCAATTAATAAGCCTGGGGGAGAAAATCCACCCCTTTATTTTTATTTTGACTTATAACCAGAGCTCCTAAAATCAAACCAAAATTGAGGGGAAAATAAGCTTTTGTGGATATCCAATGGCCATAGGCAGGCAGTACAACATGCGTGCATCATATATTGCATGTATCCACTGCATCTTCTCTGCATGGAAAACAGATTGTCTTAGCATGCACAAGAGACTACTTCAAGCATCAGGACGTGCCCAGGAGTAATGACAACAAATTGACAGTTCTCACACATTCAGCATGAATCCAGAAAAAAAAAAAAAAAAAAAAAAAAGAGAGACACATCTGGAAAAATCTGTATTTTAAGTGACTCCTCACTAGTGTTGATATAATAATGTGGGATGTCTCCTAGAAAGACAGAAAGGCCAAAAATAGCACCTTTTGTCTGTAGCCACAAGGCAAAGAAACACATTTACTAAAACGTACCAGTGCATCTCCAAAATCACAACACAGACTATGAATAATTTGTACTGCCAAATCAGAAAGCATAATGCTAAGGACCTTGTTCTCTTGGAGTAAATTAGCAATACACGCATACCGCACAGACTCACTACCACAGTGAGATTCTGGAGGACCTGAACACTACACAAAACCTTGAATCACAAGTTCTAAGGAACCCTTAAATGTGCCAACAAAAGGTAGGACCTCTTCATCCACCCAAATGAGACCCTACCAATGGATACCACACACAGTCTCAGCCAAAAAGTCACATTTACGTGCCTCCCCCAACCCATTGCAACCATATCCACTTAAATTGATAAATACCTTGTGGCCAAGGCAGTCAGTCGTATCCTGGATTGCATGACGAGTTTGGCTAGCAGGTCGAGGGAGGTTATCCTCCACTCTACTTGGCCCTAGTGAGGCTGCATATGAATTATTGTGTCCAGTTTTGTGCTCCCCAGTTATAGAAAGACAAGGAACTACTAGAGAGTCTAGTGGAGAGACACAAAGATGATCAGGGGAATGAGGCATCTCTCTCATGAGGACAGGCTGAGTGAGATCAGTCTGCTTAGCCTGGAAAAGAGAAGTCTGAGAGGGGACCTTATCAATGCTTACTAATATGCAAGGGGTAATAGTCAAGGGGATGGGACCAGACTCTTCTCAACAGTGCCCAGTGACAGGAGAAGGTGCAACAGGTACTAACTTGAACACAGGAAGTTCCACCTCAACATGAGGAAAATCTGCTTTACTGTGAGGGTAATAAAGCACTGGAACAAACTGGTCAGGAAGGTTGTGGAGTCTCCTTCTCTGGAGATACTCAAAACCTTCCTGGATGTGTTCCTGTGCAATCTGCTGTAGGTGAACCTGCTTTAGCAGGGGGGTAGACTAGATGATTTCCAGAGGTCTCCTCCAATCCTGACCATTGTGTGTGATTCTGTGAAATCCCAAGAAGCAGTGCTTCTACTCATTAATCCTACCAGTTAGCCAGACATGAGATGGAGATCAGTCTGACCCAGAGAGCAGGCAATGCCAATGCCATCTCAGAGTAACCCTATGACTTGCAAACTCAAAGTGCCAAAGCTTGCTCTAAATATACGAGATGCCTAGAGGAACTGCAGCCCAAAAAGACTTATTAAGGTACATTTTCCACCACTAAGCCTCTTCCTTAAATGAGCACTGCAGCTAAAGAACAGTTTTCTGCAGAACCGTTATTGCAGGAAATGCACTTTTCCTACAACTTATTTTGTGTATCTTTAGCAATACTGAAAGACTTGTCTCTGTCATCTTTATTCCCAACACTCGTTTGTTTTAAGTAAGGACAAGCCCCAGGTAAAAGCACTTATTTATAGTGCTGTATGGCATCCAGGCATCTTGTAAGATTCCTGAATTTGCAGGCTCGAGACATCAGTTTGAATAGCAGGTTATTAATCTTCAGATTATAAACTTATTTCATGTCTTTTGATTACTAGGAACTGCTGCTTCTTTATAAGGATTTAGGAGCAAATGGGAGCCTATGACAAATGCATCCTTATACACCAAGAATATCAAAATGTATTTAGATATTTCAAATAAGACTTTAAATTGTACATGAATCCCTCTGTCAGCTGTCTCCAAGAATGAATTTATCACTGTTGTACAAGGTGGGCAATGGTAGCCCGCATCTCTGGGAGATGTGATGAAAGAAACCTCGGTACAGGTCTGGTCCTGAGCCTGCCCAAGTTATCCAGGTCAAGACCAACCTAAAATCCACTCAGCAGTCACAGCATGAGCAGAAAAAGCGCTGCCATATCCCTTCATATATTTTCTCCACAACCTGAACTACGCACCTGAATAAACTAGGTGATACTCCAGTACATTTTCCATCAGTTGATCCTTGGGCAAACTCTGTGTTTTAGAGGCAACTGTGGCAACACCATTGGGATGCTAAAGGCAGTTATTTAAATAAAAGACTGTTTGAACTGCATTTATAGCAAAACACAAGTTTGTGTTTAATACGTTCTTCAACACCTTCCTCAATGTGCTACGCGCCTGGCCGAAGCCCCTCTGACAAGCATAACCAGTACTTGGGGTCAGGGGCTCATATAAGCCAACCACAAAACTTTAAACTTCATCTGCTGGCCTCCCTCTTTCCCCTTAAAGTGCGACTGGATGAAAAAACCCAATGTATATATTTTCAAATCATAATTCTTTTTATTTGCTGTCAGGTTTCTGAGCCTCTGGCACACACATGCTTCCTATTTTTGAGCTCTTTTTGCACAGCCACAGAATGCAAAAACTGGAGTGGTGGGTGTGGATTTTGAGGGAAGAAGGAAAATTAAATGAACACGGCAATTCTTCTGAAATCCAACTGTAGTACCTGGGGCTTTACAAGGAGTAAGGAACAGCCCCTGATATACTAGTAAGAAAATTACAGTAGCTGGCAATGGTGTTGCTATTCGAGATGAACAAAAGCACCAGCATCTGAACCTCAGTGAACTGAAGGTCTACAATCATCAGCACCAAATAGGTACTGAAAAAGAGAAAAAAATGCTGTAGGTTATAAGGTTATATACCAACAGCAGTATGCTTTCAATGTTGCTTCCTCTGCCAGAAAAAGGAATGCAGGTTTTAAATCCATAGTCAAAGATGGACTTTGTAGTGATGTTTTCAATTGCACTGGTGCTGTCCCCAACACCATCTGAGTTGATGTGAACCAGAACAATGTCAAAGTCTTCCATTTGTCTTGCTATTTCGTCTTACTCTGTATTTCCAGACTCTCCCTCAGGAGGCCAAAAATAACTGGTTAATCAAAACCACCCTGTGGTTTGGGATAAAAATGCTAACAGTAATTTTTTTTTTTTTTTTTATGAATCTAGCATTCCTGCTTGTAATCCACAATAGCCCCACTTCAGTTACATGAAGATATCACCCTGCTTTGTGTGGACGAATAACTTGTATTTCCCTGTTTACATCCAAGTTACCAGCTGATGATTTAGAAATTAAAAAAAAAATATTTAAAGGCTTCTGACCCAATTGTTTTAAACCACCACCATATTAAAAGTTACATCATTAAACAAACAGTTCCCATGGCCCCAACTAACCACTGATTTCCACTGAAGAATTCTGGGTTTTTTCATTTTGTTTTCGAAGGAAAATCTTCAAGTATTAGCTCCTTGGTTTATCCTTGCTTTTGAGAAAAAATGTTTTGAGTTATTAGATTAATAACATCACAACTCTAACTTAAATTTTCATGGGAAAATTACTTACATACTTCTATTGTTGAAGACTGATGGAAGATAGAAACCAACCTCTTTCAGAGCTGCTGAATACGCAGAAACTCAACAGAACTGGTCTACTTGATTATACATCAATTTATGTTAATGCAAAACTTAATATGAATATATCTCTGCCTTAAAGGCAATAATCTGTTCTCCATGCATACACTTCATTCTGTTACTGAATGCCTCCCTTAATGAATAATCGTAATAATTAATTTTTATCAAATGTTCTGGAAAACTTCCAGGATGTTTCTAACCAGAGAATTTTGCCATTACATTTGCCACATACAAATGTAGCGAAGAGAAACACTGTTCAGCTTTTTGAATTGCTACTAAAGCTTTAAAAAGCAATGAAGTAGCTAACTCCTTGTCTGGGCAATGTATTTCTGTAACCTCCACAACCTTCATGGTAAACAAAGCAAACTATTCCTGCAGGAGGAGACCCAGGGAATTCTACACAGGATTCTCCCTACTTTAAGAGTCTCCATCCATTCAATATCCATGAAATCATTGTTATTTATGATTTCTCCTTCAAGGAAGGACATTTCTCAAAATGTAAAACTATCCTAACATGCTTCTTTAGAGGAAAAACAACAAATAAAATATTCAAGATCAGTAAAGTAGCTTTATATGCAAAACTCACATTGATCTTACTAGGTTACAACCCAAGGAAATTCACGTGTTGAGGAAGAACCCAACACTGACACAAGTACTACTGGCAGCCAGATGTGCAACAACTAATTTTTGGAACAGGGCAGATCCTCCAGAAGTAGCAGTACGGAAAAATAAAATCCAGGAAATCCTTTCTTAAAGGAAAGTAAAAAACCCCAAAGAATTGACAGACAGATGTAAAGTTGAATCTAAACTGTTTTTATAATATACAGTTTTTCTCTTTACAAAATGTGGACAAAATATACAGGCAGTAGAAAACAATGAATACAAATTACATTTTTAAGGTAGCAAAAGTCAATTACTACAATTCTGTTTTTTTGAAAAGCTAAATGCATAAATTAAAATTTCCCATGAGCTACAAATGTTCTAGCCCAAAGTTTCAAGATGCCTCTCTTATTTGGCTTTCTGACAAATTCTCTTATCCTTTCTCCTTACCAGGACACAGTTTTCCTTCTTGAGACACGTCTCACAGAATTAATATGTAAGAGGCAGATGGTGTCCTTCCACATAGATTTATACCGGTCACTCTTAGCATAAATGACAAAGACGACATTCAGTTCAGCATCATCATTCCCTCTTCCTTTTGCCTTTCTTTGGCCTGTCTTCTTGTTCCAAACATTTTTGACCTCTTCTTGCTGTGCCATCAGCCACTTGTTCTGACTCCATCATCATATCTTGAAAGGCTGATAACCGAATAGGACGTACTCAAGGTATCACTCAGTTTTTGCCTCTCAATGAAGCCTGAAGGCAAATGAAGACTAGTTCAGGAGGCACCCATATAGGACCAGCTCCAAGCACTGCCCACCTGCAGGCTTTCCCATGCGACACCATGGTGTAGTGCCCAAGCACTGCATCTGGACAGCACATCCTAACAACAACTCCCTCCTTCACGAGGTTGTTTTGCAGCAGAGAATAACACCTTCCATAATAAAAAGCACTAAGTAGTTGATAAAGGTCAATGTCATTGTGCCCATGGATTAAACCCCAGCACCACCAAGTAGGCAATACTTTTCCTGGGCTCCACAAATGATACACAGTACCTGCTTGGCACATATACCTCTGAACTCATTCCTGATGCCTGCAGCCCAGCAGAAGGCCATCACAGGCAACTCGTGTCAGCAGAGCTGTGTTTGCACGTGCAAAGCTGGTAATAGGTGTAGAAAACAGGCCACATGTTTATTTTGAGGGGGCACAGATAAATGCTGGGAGGACTAAGTTTTGGTCAGAGGTGGCTCAAGCCATCCTCTCCTCTGCATCTGCAGAGTAAATCTCAGCTGCTGCCTTCCACCACTATCACCACTTTCATGTATTCCTCTTCAAAGTGCTTCCCAAACACCCATTAATCCTGCCAGCACTTCTGAGAAGCAGACACTTCTGTTATCCCCAAATTACTGTCTGGAAGCCAAGAGAAGGAGCTGGAGGCTTGACTATGTAAAGGAACCACAAGGCATTAAGCGTAGCTGAATGCTGCCCTGAATTCCCAGGTCCCTGTACCAAGACACCACAGCCCCCAAGGTTTCCAAGGACAGCCGAGAAATGGAGAGTGACAGCCAGGGCAGTTGCAGGCACCTTTGTGAAATTAAGCATCAACATGGTCTTCAATGTCCAATTCCCACTCTGCTTTCGGCCTTCCCTTAGGCTCCTTTGAAAACTCCCACTCTAGAGGTGTCCTCACAGAAATACAAGGATCAAACTTCTGAAGGAGAGCCCCTAGTCTCAGCCTTGGCTCAGGACTATCCAGCTGTGCCCTCTCCACACCATCATGCTGCAAAAAATAACACGAACCCAGGCCTCCATGGGATAGACACAATAATGCACCAAGATCAAACAGCAAGGTGAGCAGACACCTGTATGAGCTCATACAAGTAAATACAGGTTGCACATCTTCAGAATTTTAACCAAAGCAAGAATATGAAAGTTCTTCCCATGGCCTGAATAATTTGCCTACACCAGCCAAAACAGGTAAATTATGCAGTTATTTTCAGAGCAGGAACACGGGTTCTTTTTCTTGGGGTTTTTTTTCTGTTTAATGTCCTCGATCGGACAGCCCTTGAGCAAAGTGATCTAAATCTGAAGTTAGTCTTGACTCCATGCAGGTGTTGGACTAGATACTCTCCAGCAGTCTGCTCCAACTGCGATTCTTCTCTGAGACTCTCTCCACCACAGCACTGGGGCACTTTTGAAACTAGTGATTTGAGAGGCTTGGTGCAACATTACAGACCATGCAACTCCTCCCTTCAAACTCCTTTCTGGTCTTGAGCTGTCAAGCCTGTGTTCCCTTCACAGCTTCTACATGGATTTCCTTGTTCAGATGACTCTGCATCGAGAGAATCCCATGTCAAAGCTATCATGTGTTTCTGAGGGGTGACTTCAAACCACCATCAGGTAGAACACCTAGTAAAATTATGTATTTTGGAGAACAAAAGCAGATGCACGGCAAACCAAGGGAGCTGGAGTGCTTTCAGACAACATGGCCTCACAAGTATGCAGCAGACTGAAGAGCATACAGCTCGGAGGAAGGCAAAAGGAAACAGTGCAGATAAAGGGGTACAACAAGGAAACAAAAAAGAGAGAGGATAGTGAAAGAGGCGGGAAAGAGTGAGGATTTTGCTTTGTCACTAAACAGAATAAACCAGATTGTCAGCTGATGCAAACTGGTCAGACTCGTCTCCATCTGTAAAGCTGGTTGTGCTGGGAACAAATGAAGCACAACTATCAGTGACACAGCTCTGAAAAGGAAAGCTGTTTGAGTGACTGGTGTTTTGCCAGGACACACACCCAGATGCTGACAGTATTGGCTATGGAATATCCAGAACCATTTTCTCCCCTTTCTTCTTTAAAGAGATTCTACAAATATTTAAGCTCCCAAAGTCCCAGTGATGAACACGATATACAAGTTTTTCCAACAAAGAAAGAAAAACCAAGGAAGATCAATGATCTTCTCCGGTCTAACCTTTCCCTCAGGCTGCGTTCATCATTGCTGGCACACACATATCCACCCCATGTGAGGCTAAAAGATCTATTGCAGCGAGTTTTTGCCAGTCCTGCATGAGTTTAGTATTTCCAAGCAGTCTCTGTGCCTGGTGACACAGAGTACTTGTCTTCTCGTATTGCACATAACACGGCAGGCATCCATTCCCTGAAACAGTGCACTTAAATACAGCTGATGTGAAACAATTACAATCCTGCAAAATGTTACAACGGAAGAACTACCAGAGCCTTTTAGTATAATTCCAGAGATGACATAGGTCCTTCTGCCTTCATATACTAACTACACTAAGAATGCACCCAGTGAGCCCATACATATTTAATCAGGTCTGGGGCTGCTGAATACACTGCTCTTGCATGGGGTGCTATCAACCAGAACCATAAATTATTAACTTCGCCAACTAAACTTCTGCTGGATAATTGTAGATTGGTAGTGTGTTGTTTTACTGAGGCAAAGCTTGCTTTGTGTATCCCTTTATCATTAATATTCTTCCTGGGTTTCCTACGGCACTGAAGTGCTGGGAAGGGTCACTGCTCGGTTCGAGATGAGGCCTCCAGGGAGAACATGGTGCCTCAGACAGACTGTATAATGTGCCATTGCTGAATATTCGCCTAAGCAAAGCCCCTCCTCTTGGGTCACATCTAATCTCATCACTAATTATATCTCTTTGTTTAGGCCAAAGAACATATCTGGTAGTCATCTTTATTAAGCAAATATTAATAAATAGACATGATCCTGATTTTCAGACTTCCAAGTAACATGTAAAGCATGACTAAGTGCTAATAAAAAACACAGGGAACAGATCCAATAAATGAATCTGTGCCTTCACGAGGCTCTGATCATTAAGCAAAACGAGTCTGTGACACCTCTGCTTTGCTCTGGGTACTCTCCCGCAAGCTCACAACCTGCAGCCCATGGCAGGCACGTGGCTGAGCACATCAGCTTTGCCCCTGCCACGCAGGCAGCACTGGGCTGGTGGATCTCTGCTGATGCTCACAAAAACTATTATAAAATATATAAAATAAGATCCACAACAAGCAGCCCTATGTGCGTAGTAGGGGTGCTATACGAAATTGCTGCACAAGTGACGAGTCATCAAGCTTATTTCCAGCTATCCTACACTTTTCATTTAGGCACAGGAGGGTTAAAAACGCAACTCCAACTACATCAAGATTTATCCCAGGCTGCTAGTCCACAACTATATACATTTTGAGATTCTCAAAATAAATGCATTACAGAGGTACAACTATCTTTATCCAGCATTAATAATTATTATTAATAGTAATTACTCACTAGCACAAAATCCCTCCCCATGGAACATGCAAAACATGTATCTTTAGCTGTTATTCTGCACAACAGCTTGTGGGGCTGAGCAGTGCAGGCACCTGCCAACAAGGGGCTTTTTTTCTAACAGGGAGGCAGCCCTACAGCAAGGGGCTCGCACTCAGCATTACAAATCAGAAGACCTCAGGAAGAAAATCTGAAGTTTTGAACCAGGGAATAAAGTGCCGGTTGTATGCAGACCAGTATTTGCTCTTTCTTAAGCAAAGCTATATGTATCAGCTAACAGTTACCATATCTCCCTCTTTATCAGCACTCTTTACCAAAAAGGAAAGAAAACCGACATTATGAGCACTGTTTAAGTACCACATGAAAGTAGCACCCAGCCTACTGCTCGGTGAACTGAACTATGGGGAAGTGCAGTGGAAATCACCTCCCTGGACCATAACTACCCCGTGTGCGTTGCCATCACAAGGTTTACAAGTAATATGCATCTAAATTCAAGGAAACCAGTAAAAGGAACCACCCTAGCAACCTGATGCAAATCTCCTGGCCTGGACAGCTCTCAGCTGTCCCAGAAATACGTACATGCAAATTTAACTGGTTTGAAGTCACATTTTTGGTTGAACAGATGTAAATTGTGGTAGGACTAGCTCTCCCACCCCTGCATCCTAGCAATCTCGCTGACCCTGATGGAAATCCCATGCAGAAGCCCACCAGCCCAACACCGGCCTGGGGAAAGTCTCACGTACAGGGTTGCTTCCAGCTGAGCTACTGCTACATCAACACACCTGGCCTGCTGGTTGCAGCCTAGGCTGAGAATATAAGAGAGGCATAAAACCACATTCCTGGCACCTGACAGCCTACAGGTCACTGCCCAAACTCTCCTCTGTGTGCAGCACATCATTTAATCACTCACATGCTGTGACACAAAAGAGTGTACGCTCAAGTACTGCTGTGCCAGATGTCAAATTTCGCAATGTCACCACAGAACACAGGTTGGGTAATTTCTACTACTAGCTAGTACCACATTTGGCACATAGGTAATATATTTTCCACTAACTCCCAGCCAAAACAAAAATCAGCATTTTGGGAAAATGAGAAGGCTGAAGGCAAAAGTGCAGGCAGGAGGTGGTGAGCAAAAGTGCAGGTGAGGATGGTGAGAAGGTGTTTAATTGGAAGCAAGGGGGATGAACAGAGGTCTCTGTGAGGTAGCCAAGAGGGGGCACCATGGCAGAAAATGCTACACTAAGAGGAGACAGTAGCTGAAGATCCACAATGTACGTGTTTGACTCCTGATACCAAAGCACATCACACATTCAAGTCACTCTCAGATAGAAGAGGAGGAGGCCTTAAGATGACTACAAGAATTGTGAAAAATGAGCTGGGGTGATCGAAGTACAACTGGTTTAATTTTCAAGTACAACTGTGCAATCCAAGTACCTCCCATCCGGGCATATGGCGAGAAGCCTGCTCATGTGGTTTATGAGGTCACCAGAACCCCAAGAACAATTACATCCTTCTGTCAGAGCTACTTATTACTGTAACACATCACATCTTTTCGCTTGGCTCGTAAGTACCAGTGTTTTAAATGGCCTACAACCACAATGCTACTTCAACAGCTTTCGAGAACATAAAGAACCAGCAGAGAGAAGGACAATCACCCATCTAACAAGCTTGTCTCCAAAATGAGACCTACGACACAGAGCCCAGCTTGTGCCTTGACATGCATCTGTGCTCTTACACAGATTTCCTTGAAGTACTGTGGCATCGAAGTGATGATTTACTTCACCACATCTTATACACTTGTATACAGAGGCTGTCCTCTTTCCATTTTTAAAGAGAAGGGTCTGCTGCTTCAGTAGCCAAGGTCTAAACCAGGTAAATGCAATGTCTTAGTGGACAGACAAGACATTATGTACCCAGAAGAGGCACCAAGACCCATCCCCACGGCTGCATATGAGAGCAGCATTCTGGATCCAACCAAAAGTATTTGTGGTAGAAAAATGAAAGGACAAGGAGACAAAGATCACTTGACTCAAAGCATGACCACTGTCTTAAAAGGAAGGGTTAAATTCACATACATAACAAGCGTACCCTGCAAAAACCTTATCCTAAGGTTTTTATTCAGGCAAATGCCTATTGTTTTCATCCTCACTGCAAACTTCATGATTTAGCCAAAAGACAGCTTATAAAGAGACTACAAGCTTTGATTTGATTTGGGTTTGATTTGATGCGTTGCGTTTACTTAATTTAGAATACCAGGAGCAAGCCTCCTGCACAAGACTAAAAGGCTGAAACCCAAAAATCTCTACAGGAAAATGTACTGCAACTAGAAAGAACAAGAAAAAGAAAGTGAAGAAACCATTTGTGGTTACTTGGGATATATGTAACTATTTCCCACTGTTGCCAAAGGCTGTGAAACTAAGGGAGGGGGGAGCCAGCTGGACAGGCGGGGCAAAAGCACACTGAAAAAGAGCATACGACTATGTGGTACAAGCAGCAGAACAACATGCCTCATAAGCTGCTGCTCTGTATTTCAATAGGCATTTACCTCTGCAACTTACAAAAACAATGATATTTGGATTCCACAAAGAGAGTAAGGGAGAGGACAGGGGAGCAGAGAGGTAGATTTCCTTAGTATGGTTGAGAAAGGGGACAAAGGGAAGCTAGATCGGTAGTGACAACATAAAATGATGCATAAACATACACAGATAAATGCTTTTTTTTTAAAAAAAAAACAACCTGTGCTTTGCTCACGGCCATGAAAAGCACTGCATTCAGCTGCATATTTATGGTCTGTGTGTTAGCTTTCCACAGTAAGATCACTGCCAGTGCCTTCCAGGGCTCTGAAAACTTAAATTCTCACTGGAACCCAGCTTCTGCTGGTTTATGTTTGCATCATCTAACCCCCGTGAACCTACACTGGTATCAATGACTAAAGTGCTCTGAAAGAGAATTATATCATTTCTCGCACAAGCAATGTGCAATATTAGAAACAGTTTCCAGAGTAGTCCAGCCAAAAAAACTAACCCTGTGTTTGAACAGTTGGGACTGGAAACAACATGCCATTTTTTCAATAGTGTGTAGAATTAACTGTCTTAGTTTGCTATATTTATACTAATATATATGTCTCTATACACATTTGTAGGTGTGCATGTGTATTTACTGTATCTTTATGTGAGAATATTAAGGACACTTATGTTTACTCGAACCTGCATTTACAGAACACTTGCAATGCCCCCGGTCATCTCATACAAAAGCAAACTTCTGCCAAATACAAAAAATAAAAAAACCCCAAACACAGGAGTCAACTTTCTGTGCAAACAAATTTTCTTTGTACTCAACTTTCAAGCACACCGGCCTATGGAATGTAAACCTGCATAATTTTATTTCAAAAAAAGAATTTTATTACCTAGATCAATAGTTCTCAATCTAACAGTTGTACTTGGTTCTGCGAGGAGGAAAGCTTTCCCAAAGGCCAGGGTACACTCCTGGGAGATCAGATCTCCAGGATTCATCTGATTCCTTGACTGGCTTCTGCCAAGCAACGTCCTCTCTGTGAGCCCATCAGAACACACATCACTGGCTCAATGGATTTGCCTGCAGAGCTGCAGCAGGGATACATCCTCGACTTTTCATACCTGGATCCTTCTCTGTTGACCTCTAATTGACTTCTTCAATGGGACGTGGCTGCGCTTGTCTCCAGAGCCATTACATTTCACATGGAGATGGAGAGAGCAGTTGGTTGCGTACCTTCCACTTCTGTGCTATTTTGGTGACCTTGCTCAGAAACTTATTTATCAAGCAGAGAGGGCATCATATATGGGAGCATCTACCAAGACATTCAAGTCTTCCAGCCCATAAGAAGCAATCTGATCCCCACCCACGGCATCAGCAGCCAGTAAATGCAACTCCTGTTACAACAGCTGACAGACTAAAGCAGAAGTAATGGCACACCAGGCAACGGGATCTCTGGCAGGTGTTTTCCTCCACCAGTTGTTGCATGAAGGGCAGGAATGTTTCCCTGGCCCCAGTCCACTGCCGGTGAGAAAATACTTCCCATCACCCTCAAGAATGAAGCCTGCAGCACTGCTTTGGATGTCAAACTAAAATTGTCCATTTCAGCATAGAGTCCTATCCCTTTCTGCATGGAAACAACCCTGCAACATTTCGAAGCATGGATCCCAAAGCCAGTTCCAAATGAAGTCATTAACAGTTTTTCCAGTGACACACCCAGGAGCTGGCTCCGACCATAAGTGTCCATTAACATTCTCCCAAGAGGGTGCAGGAGTAGGTGGACACGTTGTGGGCTCTCATGACCACACAGGACCACACACTAACTCGGTACACACAGACACCCTTCTATACATATATAAAATGTGCTTCGCCACTTTGGAAAACTTCAGTTTGGTTTCAGCTACCGATAATAAGCTGGTAAGTGTAATATAGCATATTAAGTCAGAAAAAAAAAGTAATCTTTATTTCAGATTCCCCTCTTGGTAATTTTTTTCCGTAAAGTGGAAGGAGGCTAATTTTCACTTCATGTGCGAATTATATAAGCATGCAGATTAACACTTTCACTCTATTTTCTATCAAAAGCTGCTATTTCTTATAAGCTGTATTAAACCCTAGGCTCCAAATCTGAGAAGATGGTGCTGCTCAGTTCTGTGAAAACAGTCAGACTATGTGCATAGTTATGCAGCATCCCCTGCCCTGCTGGAGCTAAGTAAATTATAACCTTCACTTATTTCAGAGGAATGGTCCCAGCTGCAGAGAAATGATTCTTTCAAATGACAATACAAAATGATACAGTCAAGCTGCCTGACTTTATTCCCAGAGATATTTTTCTCTTGGGATGCAATCTGGTTCAAGTGGAGGGAGTTATCTGAACACTGCATCAGAACACAGAGGACAGAGCTTTTAGCAGCAGTTTCAATCTCTTGCAAAGAAAATTCCTCAGTATATGTGGAAACACTCATGCAAAACTATGGAAAAGGAAGAGTCACTCTAACTGTTTTCTGATGTTCCTTAAAGGCATCTTGGATGAGTAAGTGTTCATTCATTATAGCTTAGCTGTTGCCACTGAAGCAGGCTCCAAGGGCAAGATCTAAAGTTGGGGCTGGGGGAGAAAAGAGGAAAGAACCCCACCATGAGTAAAATAAAATGTTATTTCCAGTGGACAGAATTTAGGCCTTGAGAAACTCAAGGTGGTTGTTTCATCACTGCAATATGTCATCCACCAGCTTAGTCTCTACAGCTCAAGTCACCAAGGGAGCCCTGCAACTGAATCAGACCTTACTATTGTAGAAAAATCCTCATATTTGGGTACTACAAAAACTTTCAGTTTGGTTGGGCTGCTGCATCCTGGGCTTGGCTTGAAGATAAGATCAAGGAACTCAGAAAGATGGTAACAGATAGAAATATTCACTACAATTAGAGAAAAGGCATGGGAAGCAAAGTAACACGGGGACTGAATGAAGGAGCACAGACTCCAACATCACACTAACATGAAAGAGTTTGAAGATGCTGAACAAAAGCTGCACAGCAAAAGAATCCATGTTACAGTGAAGAAAAAAAAACCAAAAAACAAACCCCACGCAAGGTTTGAATAAATAAATTCTGTTGGGTTTTGCTGGGTTTTTTTGTTTGTTTTGTTCTGGATATTTTTTTAGGGGGGGTGAGGTGGTCTCTTTGTGGAGTTTGGGAGCCTGGTTTAAAGGAAACTAAGCAAAATGACACTCGGAGTAGCTGGCTGACAGACAGAAAAGGGGGGGAAGGGGATGCAGAAAATTTCACCTTCTTAGGATTTCTATGTCTGCATGTTTTTTACCTTCAGCTCAGACTACCTCTCACTGGGAAGATGATCTATGTGTGTGAACAGATACACAGATCATTCTCTACGAAGAGCAGCTTTGCCCTGACTCTTCTCTATTACCACACTGTGTCAAATCCACCTCCACCAGTGAGCAATCACCATCTGACCAGCAAACTGAAGCACATACCAGCTGGGGTGTTCACTTTAGGAGACTCAAGGAAAGGGAACAAGCACTAGGTGCCTCACACAGTTGAGAGTGAGGCTATACTCAGTGGTACTATAAGGGAGAAAGTAATTGTCCCCAAGACCCCTATACAAATTTCCCAGTGTCCCAGTCTGCAGGCTTGTCAAGTCACTGGTCATGAAGGGCAATGCTAGCAAGACAGGTTGATTGCAGAGAAGAATACAAGACAAACAGTCGATCACATCTTGCTCATTTACTGCTCATGTATATACATTTATCAGACTGCTTTTTGAGTCAAGATCCTCCTTCCAGTTAGTGAGTTTGTTCTTGCAAAAGCACCAGGTTAACTGCAAAACAAAGTGTTACAGTGTTTCAGGTGCTTGCTGATACCTTCACTGATAACCACATAAACCATTTTGCAATAGTACAGGAGAATGAACTAAAAACCTCACACAATCAGCCTGTATTTATGAGAGCCTCTTAGAAGTACAGCTGACTTCTAGTTCCCAGTGTAAGACATGAAACAGCACCTCAAGGACCTGGCTGCTGTATAATATGAATAAAACAAGGGTAAACCTGTTCAGCATGTGTGAGAAGGTAGATGCTACCAGGTCGAAACTGGAACCCTACAAACTCTGTTAAACTATGCTTATCTTGAGATACCCTGCTGGAAATTACTGAGTTTGGACTAGCTCTTCTTCCAAGAATTCTTCGCTGTAAACTCCCAGACACAGGGATGCGATCTTTACAGGATGCAAGGTGACAGGAATGACTGAAGGGGCCACAGGGCACACATTATCAACAAACACACATGAAATATAAGGCAGTTTGAAAAAAGAATAGCAAGTCTTTGACTGGCACCTCAGCCACAGCCCTCAAAAGCCCTAGCTTCTGTACTCAGTACTTGTCTCTCAGTGCAGCTGAGTTAGGGTTGCCCCATGATCACAGCAGGAGAAAAAAAGCAGCAAAGCTTCCCTTATCAGGCCATTCATACAACACAGGCAGCAAGAACTGACCAATTACAGTGGCAAGAATGGGTTGTGAAAGATCTGCTAAGGCTGGGAGCACACCCAAGCAATGAATCAGTGTGGTGACCTCTCAGCCAAGAAACAAGACATCTAACATCACTTCCTTTCCTGCTTCCCAAGCACCTTTTAAAAATGGCATAAAGTGAATAAGTGAATAAAAAAAAAAATTGCAAAGTGATTTCAGTTTTAAGCTGCTTGCGTGACAGAATGTAGAATAAGTTTAAGTATGACTTCAAGCCACAGCTAGCTTCCACTGGCAAAACCAACATCAAGAAAGAAATCTAGGTCCTTTCTCTTGCTGCCTCAAGTACAAACCAGCTTATTTTACCCCAGTGCACAAGAATGCTAAGCAGGCCCACTTAAGAAAGCATTATTTGCTCTTGGACATATACTCTTGTAGTCCTGGAAGGCAAATAACATTTTCATTCTGCAACACATCAATCTGAATATACACATTTGATTTGCTAGTTATGTGAGGTATCCTCAGGCACTCCCCGTTCCTCCACATTTTAATAATCTCTTTTTTATTTCTGGCTGATAGTATTTGCACCCCAAGCATACTAGTATTTCCACACACCTATGCCAACTCTAACATTGCAAGCAGCTGCCCGTTCTTCACTTTCCTGGTCTTCCTACACTTTCCATCTCGCAGCTGCTGCCGCTATGTGAAAAGCATGCCAAATTTGCCGTCTTCAGATAACTCAGTATTATACACCTTACTCTTACATCACCCAGGTCACTTGTTAATGCATAGAAAACTTCACAGACAGCATCAATATTCTTTCACACTATACAGCCACGTCTCAAGATTTTTCACAGCTTGAGCATAAGATCTGCTCAAACCATGTAACCAATCCATTAGTACCATATGAAAACAGATTTTTTAATCTTATTTTTTCTGCAGAATGAAAAATACCATAATGCTAAGCTTGAAATAAAATTACAATTCATAGTTTAATTTTTTAAGTATGTGAGTATTTTTCCAGATTTTACTTTAAACCCCTGCTGGTGCCTGCAATTCCTTGAAGCATTCTTACACTATACCACGTGAAAATAAACTGCATTTATCCCCTGTAGAGTCAATCTGTGCACCAACAATAAACACCCTAAGCCTGCCTCCTTTAATATGTGAAACTCTGACCTCAGATGTATATGCAAGGTTGCTGCTGACTTTAATGAAGACAGGAAAGTATATTTAAGGGCAAAATGGGCAATGCAGTCTGGTTTTCCTCAATATTTCATATAACCACTCCATCAGATTCCTCAGGGTCTTTTTACCCAGGCCTCTGTAATGAGCTTTTGTGAGCTAAACCTCCCAGTAAACTCCTTTCCCCCTTGACTTCAAGTTTCAAAACCCCTAATGTAACTCCAAATATAAACAGCGACTCCAGAGACCATTTCTAATCTCATGTACTCTTGTGATGCTGCTTCATAGCATGATGCTCTTTCACAGCCTCTGCTCATCCATTTGCTGCAACAGACTCTGAAAACAGTCCCAGCCAGGCATTCAGCTCCCCCAGGGTCAGGCAAATGGGGAAGCTCTAGGGCATATTCCAAAGCCAGAGGTAAAGCAGGGATTCAGGGCAGCAGCACATGATACTGCTCTTGGGAAATGACTAAAAACCTCAGCTCAGGTGACATACTTGTCTCACAAGACCAGCTCACTGGATGGGGTTCGCCTGGATGGGTAACATCACTCTAGGACCTTGCCACCAGACGTTTGCTCATCCAAAAGCAGCACTGTTTTATTTCCATTCCTTCATAAACCAAAGCCATATTAGACCTCAACGAGTCCAATTCTGCCCATGCCGAATGATCCACTGAAAGCCCAGTACAAACCAAGGATCATTAACACAATGCCAAATTTCCTCTTGAAGATGTTAAGCCTCAAAACCAGAGATCACTGCTGTGGGATGGTAGCCTCCCTGCTGGGGTCCACCTCCCTGCCAGCACCCATGGAGGCATAAGGCAACGGTTACTGGGGAGAAAGTGTGCTGCATCCCCAGCTGTTCTTGCCTCAGATGCCTGGTCTGTGCCACAAACCCTTAAAATCCACCAGCTACCAGCTTTCTGCCTCCTCCCTGCTTGCTGTAGCTGCCCAGTGTGCTGGGGAGGGCTCAAGGTAACTCTCCTAGGTAGCCACTTCAATTCCCAGCCCTCTCCCAAGCTCTCAGGTGTACAGTCCAACCTCCTTCCTACATCCCTCTCCTGGCCCCCAGAAACATTTGCCTCCTTCCATAATACAGGAATAACAGGGCTTCATCAACTCACAGGATGATGGCAGGGGGGCAAGTCAGGTTCTCCCCAGAGGCACGGGCCAGGGAAAGCTCCTGGACATGGACATGTCCTAGGCACAGCCAGCCACACACAGATTCAGCTCCCAGGCACTAGGCCAATGCTTGCTTTAGGAGGGACTCCAGGTTCTACAAGACGCCTGCTGCTGAGAAAGTCTTTCTATTGCACAGAAGGGTGGGATGGCAAGAGCCCTTCATCACCCAGCAAGACTTTGCACTGCTTCCCCGTTTTCCATGTAGAGGGCCAACTAGAGATAAACTGGGCTTCATTACAAGTTATAATAGTGACACTGCAGAAAAAGAAATTGGTTTTGTTTCCTCCAGGCTCCCTGCTGTAGTTTCCATTAGGCACAGAAAAATTCAGATAGCGCAACCATTTTCAATTCAAATGTTCCTCCTGTGCCTTCACCAGGACAACTCCCCAGGGAGAAATTTTGCTATTGCCAGCAACTGATGAGTGTAAACACCATACTACTGCACTTTCTGGTGTTCAGCCAGGTGTTTACCTGAAAATAAAAAGCAAAAAGCATTCAAAACTCCAATAACATTTTCCGAAATCCTTGTGACCTCTGCATCTGATTTTGCACGTGCTCTTCGAGATGAAGGTTATTTAGAAGACTTAATATCAGGAGTGACTGCAAAGCATACAGGTCATCTACAACACTTCTTGCAGGAGTTAAAAATAGCAGCTGATAACATGATACAATACTTCTGCCCAGTTCTCAAAAACCAGAGGTGTCAGGTAAGGTGAGAAAAGATTAGGAAACTGCAACTGGATTTCACATTTTCTTTCATTAAGAAGACCAAACCTAAATCTTACATTCATATCCAAAGAGCCACCCAAGCACTGAACTGTCATCACAGCCTCAGGGCACTGCCCACAGGAATCTTACATGGATACTGCATAAAAAGGAGCTTCCACAAAAGCTTTGACTACTAATCTGCTGCCCTGTTAAGCTGTGGATAGGATAAGGCACAGATAGGACTGGTAACTAGTAGCTGTTAAATGAGTTGAGCCCCTCTCTAAGAGCAAGTAGGCTGCCATCAAATTGCTTCAATGCAGTGCTGCTGAGAGCAGGTGAAAAGGGTACAGACCCCACGTTTCTATGGGGTGAGCACTGTGCCCACTGAAGAACAATTTCCATTCTGAGACTGGGACACTCCCCCATCCACACACACACAGTGGGTGAAGCAGATAAGATGTCAAAAAAGTCTCATTTTAAGTAATAATTCACTTCTCAACTACTTATACATTGTTTCCATCAGGTCAGCACCTTGATAACAGCCTCAATAACTACATTTCAACTCCAACTATAGCCATGTGCAGAAGATGGTGCTGGAGCTCCCTGAACTGAAACCAGGTGGATGTACTCAGTGCAGCTACAACACAAACCAGCTTGGTTTTTTCACCACAAAAAAAGTGGATAGAAAATAAACTTCCCACACCAAGCATCTCTTCTGGCTTCAGGGTAGTGACACATGCAATCCATTCAAAGAAGGACAAGCTTTGAAAATAATTTAACTCTGTCTTATATAAATAAGTACATCAGGGACAATTCAAAACCATACAAGAGGTGTAAACCAGCTGGATTTCTGAAAAGATCTTACATGGCATTCAGCAGCCTGTTGGACTAGCAGTAATGCCAGGATGGCTCTTGGTCCTCAAATCTCATCCCACACCTCAGTAATGACATCTTGTGCTGGCCTCTGGCATGTTACATAGTCTGCTTTCCGGAGCTTTTCCATCTATAAAATGGGAATAATCACATTTAATTTCCTTGCAGAGCTGTTATTAGGGTTAATTAGCCAATGTTTGTACACTGCTTTGAAAAATGTAGGAGTACTCTCTCTCCTTCTCTCTCACTTTCTCTATATATAAATATATGATGTCCTATTATCATAACCATCTGTGCCAGTGGGAAATTTTAATTGCTGAGCTAGTTCTTGGGAAAGACCTGCCATTCTGTAAAATATAGGTCAGAGGACTTTGTGAACTGTGAAGGTAATGATAACACATTTCAACAGGGAATGCAATGAGACATGAGGTAATACTAAATTTGCTGCTACCATGGAGTTGTTTACTAAGAGCCTGGAAGAAAAATCTTACTGGCCCTACAAATCTAGTACTATGAAAGCAACTTAAAATCTCTCTTCAGGAAAACAAATAAATCTTCAATTTTTTAAAAAAGGCAGTGACCTGCATTTTGAAATGCAAAGGATGGGATACCCTCACGGCTACACTGCAAGAAATGTGTGAAAAAGATTCCATTGCTAGAGAGAAACAAGTGGATCAAAATAAATGGTCCTTCTGGCTCTTGGCATGAAAAAAAAGCTCATTTTTTAAATGAGAAAAGAAACAAGAGAGGAAACAGAAAAGAAGTCATGAAGTCTGAATATACATTGGAGGTAAAATATTACAAGGCATAAAGTTAAGGAGACAAACAGTAGGGGGTTTGTTTTGCTTTTAGCTTGAAAGAGTAACAGGAAACAAGTCTATGTTTTTAGAAATATAACCAAGGAAAATACATGGGAGAATGGGTCTATTGTTGAACAAGGCAGGGGAACACATAACAAGAATCCAGATGGATGAAGCACTCCATAGTTATTTTCCTATGTGTTCTGCACAAAGGACATAGAACTAGTAAGCAGGAGATAAAATTCATGATCTAGATATGAAATTAATCAGAAAAATGTGAAAGTATATTCATTACAGAAAATATCTCCTGAAGTCAATGGAGTTAAACAAGGGATAAATTTAGCCTACATTTTATAACTCAATAAGACCAAATGACATGCACAGAAGAGATCTAAAAAAACCCTAAATATACACTGAGACCATAAAACTGCTATTGAGCTGTCTTGAAGCTCATATGGAACTAGCAAAACATAAGCAGTCTGGAGATAAACAGTTTCTAGAAAAGAAGAACAACATGCAGATGGGGTAACATAGAGTTAGAAAATTCCAATCAACTGCTTTATTAGAAGACATAAAATAAACATCATGAAACAGCATGATGAGCAAAAGAAAGGTTCAATAAAAAAAGACTCTGCCCAGAGAAACCTGGATGCCTTCCAAAGACACAAGTGCCTTGGAGGGAATGAATTAAGCAAGTAGTCTTTACTACTTATTCCCTATGGGATTACATACATACAGAAAAGAGTACGCTTTTAACAATAACCCCACAAAACCAGAAAGAACAGGAAAGTCCTAGGTCATAGTATACACTCACCTACACTGGTGTAAAACTAGACAACATTCACCAGCTACCACAGTTAGCTCAGTGGAGCTGGAAGCCACAGCTATATCAGCCTTGGACTCAATCCCTTCACAGTGTGAACTAATGCTGTTAGGAAAGGTGCTAACTTAGCACACAGGGATAACAACATTCTCCGCTCGTCTTGGAAAGCAAAGCTGCACAGCATGCCCCTGCACACTGCCACTGCCACTAACAGAATGATAAATAAATGGGAATGGTCAGACCTCAAGCTGACAGACAGAGGAGCTGGCTATGAAGACTGATTTGGATGAACTCAAAATCAAATGCAGATCACTGACTCTCTTCACTGGAGACCAGCACTACAACTGGGAGTGTGTCTGGAGATTTGCAGTCATCTATGCAAATCACAAATCCACTTCTTCCATTAGTGTGCTTACCGTGAGCTTAAATAACCTAGATGTATCAAAAATATGAGTCAAGTAGACAATTAGCACATTAAAACAAATGTGAGTGTATATATATACATTTTTTCACAATACTTTAATGCAAAATTTTGCTCATTTATAGTATTAATAGAAAAGAAATTCCCATAGCACTCACAACTGTTACGCAGAACCACCAGATCTCCAAACATTATCCACGTGAAGAACAACAATCAGCATTTTATACAAAAAATTACTTGAAGACCAGAAATATCAAGCAAATTTCATGATCAAATCACATATATGAAACATACTGACTGGCACCTGATGACAGGAAGAGGGCTGATGCACATCTGCTCCAGCCTTCCTCTTACAGCTTAGTAAGAAAAGCCATTTCACTTTGATAAACACTGAAGATGTCACCAGACAATGTAGAACCATCAGCTCAGGGGAAGACCAAGTTATATCACGCAACAGGCCAGCAGGCCAGGCCAGACACACACACTAAGAAAGGTAAGTCTTAATTCAGGCAAAATGCAGAGTTACAGTGGTCATGCCAAAGCTGTGAGCACGTCATGGGGAGAGGTGCACAGCACAGCTGGGCAGATACCACCAAGAGGATGAGCAGGTTGAGGAGGCACAGCAGCTTTGAGGAAATTTTTTTTTAGTTCAGGGAGAGAAGAGGAAGCGGAGACAATTCATGCATAATTGAAAAACTGCAATTTATAGCAGCAAGGGGATGGATAACACACAATAGATGAAAAGTCATAAACCACAAAATTGCTTTTTACTTGACGTTATCTGCCCTGCCTGTGGAGGCACTTTGTAAATAAACCATCCCAAACGACACACCAGTAAGCAATCCCCACAAATTTATGAGTTGTACCATTTAGGGAGCTCCTTGTCACACCCAACTTGTCCATCCTCTGACTCCCAACTAGCACCTCATGCACATAGGAGGAGACTGGATCTCCACAGCATTGTTCCCTTCACTTTAAAGGGATGCACTGACTGCAAGTCCAATGCCTAACACTTGTTGTGGTTTCTGTGCAGCCCACTCAATAGCTCCACGAAGCTACAAAGGATTTCAAAGCCAGGCCAGGGCTGCTGCAGCCAGTCAAAAGGCCCACAACATAACCATTTCTGTTTCTTGGAGAAGAAACTACAAGTGCCTGTTGTGCACTCTGTGTTTTTTAAACGTGGCTTACTTGGTTGAGACAGGAATGGGAAAACAAGTTTATTCAGGCTCACCCATTCTTTATGGAGTCCATGGCCCTTGTGAAAATACCTTTTTCCCCCCACACTTTGCTGTTCAGTGATGACAGGCATTTCCAGAGCAAAGGCTGAGGGGATGTTTTTGCAGGATATCTACCCTTAAACTGACTGCTTGGGAAGTCCCAGGCCTTGCAGAGAGGGTATTTCCAACTGTTGTATCAGCAGCTCTGGGGATAAGCCTGGTGCCGGGTGGCTTAGTCAGGGATTATCAAATGCAGGACTACTCCCCATGCCTCTTTTTAGCTGCCTTCTTTCTCTGCTCTCCGTCAAGTTCCTGGGACGACTCCTGCTTCTGCAAGAGCAAACATGAAGCATCCTTCTAACAGAGCCAGCTAAAAGACAATGCCAGGCAATACATCAGCAACATGCTATTAAGAAATCTCAAAAAAAACCATGCTAAAAGCCTCATCCTTTGGTGGCAATCAGCCTCTGCACTAGCTGTCCTACCAGCAGCACAACCAAATCAGCTGCAGGAGGAGGGCATCCCCTCTCCACCAGCCTTGATTTCTTTAATCTTTGCAGTTTTCCAGGGCTTTGGTCAATTCCAGGATCTCTTGCAGGCCACAGGGCTGGGAAAGCAGAGTACTGAGTGAGTGGAAGGGAAAGTCTTTGGAAATACAGTTTTAGTAACTCTGCTTCTATATCAGCATGTATCTTCCAGTGATATGCACTAAGTACGTAGACCTCAGATTTCACAATGCATTTCCCTTTAACCAGTGCACAGTTCACTGCTGGTTTGAAGTAGCTCGATGCATTATATACATTCAGTGACACCAAAGCACAGAAGTAAGTAGATGAGGAGACAAAACAGGGGGATCCTGGACTATTTGCACCTCTTTCATTGATGCTACAGTGGTTATTTGCTCTATCCCTTAACCTCCCAAGCTAGCCTGATGTAAATTTTTAGCATGTATAACATCTAACTCATACGACCATGCTCAGCAGATCCAATTTACCAGAACAAGTTTTGTAGCCCCATTTCAGAAAAATTTTGTGGCTCCTCCAGCTGTCTCTGAGCAACGCAGTTTCAGCCCATCAGAAGGATGAGATTGAAGAGATAAGAAAGTGAAGGCAACACGGTCATCAGAAGACCAACTGCAAGAGCTAAAAGCTGCAAAATTCTACAGACACAGCTCGTGTCATCCTGAAGTAGCAGAACCGAGAGCATCTGAAGAGCAAACTATTTTCAGCAGGACTGATATGAACTTGGAAATTAAAATACCAGACTATCCACTTGGTTTGCTGGCCCATATGGCCAAGGCAATTATCCCCACTTGTTTCACCTCTCCACTCACTGGAAAAAGTATATATTTGGAAAGAAGGTTGGAAAAACATTGTGAAAAAAAATTGCTCTTTTTAAGCAATCTCTAAAAGCATTTCCATAAATATTTTCTCAAAAATATATAAAATAGTAGGATCATAGGCCATGCTAAGTTGTGCCATCTCATAATACGCAATTGCCAGCATGCAGAACCTGTATGGGGTACCACCTAGTGGGTACCAGGGACATCAGAGCATTCTGGGGCACCACAGCACAGCAGGAACAGCCTGCTGCTGCAATTTTGGAGGAGTTCAGAGGTTTAAAGAAAATAAATAATAAAAGTATGTGACTAAATGCTCTCACTCCTGTTCCTGTTTGTATATTGTTAAAGGGACAACTCCATTTTTAAAGCACTTTACTGGTCCCCTTCAAGAACTGACCATGTATACCCGCATTTGTTTTCAATCTTTTAATTCTCGATAGCATCACACTGCAGAGCCTGGAATTCCCAGCTATCCTTTGTATCATGTTATGATTCACAGCAAAAGTGGCTACCTGTAGTTCTCCACAGCTATGCTTCTACGCATTCTACATTTTTAAAGCCAGAGAAGTCTGTAACTTTGGCAGAAGATCAGGGCAGGGAGAATTGCTTAGTTCTAATTCAAAAGAAAATACCTTCTAGAAGAGGTCTACCCTACAGATGATACACAGGGGCCACCAGAGACCACCAGCAGCACAATGACTCCTAATTAGTAACAAATGGAAACAAGAATGTTCCGAATGGGGCTGCCTGCGCCCATGTGCAATAATTAGTAACATGCTGCACCACGCATGGTATGTGACACTGTCACTCCAGCAACCTCCTGTTCAGTGAAAGAGAAACAAAGTTCCTCCAACAAGTGGCTTTAGTTTCGAAAGTTTCTTCGAAAGATGCATCACAGTGACGCTCTGGGAACATCCACACTGGGTGTTATGTCCCAGGAAAAAAACCCAAATCAACCTCACTACTTCCCACAGCCTATGGCTTTTAAATGAAACCTCACAATCTAAACTTAGAAGCAGAGCAGAAAACTTGTGAAGAAGCCACTCCCTGGGAAAGCCTGGGAATGCTGCCTTGAACATCATTAGGAAGGTGTCTAGCATCAATGCAGGCAAAAGGCCACACACACCATGCCTTGGAGGAATGACAGCAGAAGGGACACTACTACGGGTGCATTAGGAGAGACAGATGCCGCTAACGCTTCCAGTCAAATACACAGCAGCTTCCATTACTATTAAGTAGTGGAGAACACGTGTGCCACCTTCACCTGCTGCTAGCTTTGACACTGCTTTCACCTCCACCACTTACACATTGAAGAAAGAGAGGGGTGCTGGGAAGACTATTCACTCAGAAATGCCTGCTTTTTAAGAACCCCCCTTTATTTTCCTACAGCATATGCATGGGTGAAAATAAGTAACTGGCCTCAATAGGTTACGAAGCTCTCGAACTCTGAACAAATTTGCTGCAGCCTTCCTGGGCACCACACAAAGCACATCCTTCCCTCCAGAAATCCCTGAAAAGGGGTAGGAGGAGAGCCGTGCAGTGGATACGCTGTGGTTTCTAACTGCACTGCTCTAAGGATATTGCACTAAATAGGAGCGGAAGGGTTTCACCCTTCCCCCTTCCCCTAGTTCTGTGTTTCAGTCTCAAAATCAACCCAACCATGAATTTACCGATGAGGATGACAGAGGAGTGAATGTGGCAGAGGGCAGCACCTAACAGCTTATCACCTACTGTAACTGCAGCTGCAGAGAATTGCAGTCAGTACAGGACCATCCTATCAGGAAGCATGGGACTATCAGACTCACTATACAGCCACTACCTGAGAAGGAGTGAGAGACAGTGGGAAACTTTAATTCCCATGGAGTTCAGTCAGTGCAGAGGCAAAGAGGAGGTGGACTGGAAGAAGTCTCCAGAGCTCACTCCACAGATTAACTCAGTGAGTGCTTTTGTCACAGAAATGTTACTGACTCCTTCCTGTTTCCCTTTTATTTTCATATGGATCACAAACCCAACAGACTAAAGCAGCAATTATGGGTACATCACTGAAATACTGCAAGGACAGAATTACTCCAGATTCACAGTGCACCCTCACTGCTTGCTGACAACTGTATATGCTACAGGCTTGACATCTCCTATTGAAACCACACCAGCACACAACTCACAAGGTGGTGGAACCTCAGATACCATGAACACCTTGCAAATCGTGGGTAGCACAATATCATTACCCAAAGCTGTTCAAGTGACAGCTGTGTACTTTAATTTGAGGCATATCAACAGCTGGCCCCACTGAAGACATGATCTAAGACATCTGCTACCCTCAAATTGAGGGGGTCCTAAGCTGAGCAGATATGGAAGCTGCTTGCTGTGGAGTTCCTGAGCAATCAAAACTGAAATTCATTTTAGTTGGTCAATCAGATCTTGCAATTTCCACAACACCCCTTGGTAGATGCATTTTCTCTTCCACACGCACGTACAATTCCAGTCGCTTGGCCTCACAGCAGACAGCAAGCAAATACAAACGCAGACACTTAAATCTCAAGGAAATTCAGATCCATCATATGCAAACGTACATACCCTCTCAGAGGCACATGCACTTTTGAGCAACTTAATGATCAATTGCAAGGGAAGAGTCTGTTTTCCTTCAGGAACTGGTATTGAACCTGACATCCAAATGACATCTTCTCAGGAGGGCAAAGTTATTCCCCTTTGTCCATGCCTCCTTTTTCTGGAAAGATGTTTTGGCCTAAAATGCTACACTGATTCCAAGTGTCTTTACAGGTTCAGTGCACGTGTGCAAGGGACCCCATCCCATTCTCCTACAGCACAGTAACTGTTACTCCTGCTGGAATCTGCCCTTCTTTGTCACTTCTCTTAACCCCTACTTTCTCTCAAGGAATTATTCAGGTACATACAGGATAGCAGATAACACATAAATCTTCCCTCAGTTTCCACTGAGTTTAGATAATCGCCTTGCAAAACCCTGAAAACTTATTTGGGTTTTTATTATTCTTATTTAAAGGCCTACAGAATAATATAAATCCTGTCTTTTTCTAGAGGAGCCAACAGGACTCATTAAGCCTTCTGGTTCCCTCTGCTGCCATAAAAAGGTGCAGGGTTTCTGAATGTGATCAGCTGCTGTGTAAAGGCCCTGCTGCAGCCTTGGGGGGGAAAAAAAAAAAATTCAGAGTTCATGTGTCTCCCAAATGAGCCTCCCATGGGACCACACCAGCCTCCCAGCACTGCCAAGCCAAGGCAGAAGCTGGCACCGAGATCACCTCTGAGCATAAAGGCTTCCAGAGACCCTCCCCTTTTAGGCTCTGGGTCTTTGGAAACAACTATGCTTCAGAACTGACTGTCTGTACAATGCATGGCGCTGAAAGGAGCGGTTTCTTACTGTAGGGAAGATCAAGCAGTCAAAGCACTTAAGCTTTTGCTTTCTACTAGACTTCCAAGACATTGCCCTTGAAGACATTAAAGCCAGGTATCCTGCTAACAGAGACAGAAAGCTAGACATCAACCAGAGCACCTTCTTACAGGCCCATCAGGTTCCCCAGACAGACTTACAACTACAAAAAAAAAAGCAGGGAGGGAGGAAAGGGGGAAGCACAGAGAATGCAACTACTCAAAAACTGTGTGACTTCTACCTGGCAGAACCGCGGGCTGGAGCAGGGCACTGAGCCAGGCAGAGCATGTCAGAAGACATGCCATTTCCATATGTGAAGGCAGTACCCACCCCTGCTTTACATCCCTTCTAGCTTCCTGGGAGTCTGGGAAAAGAGCTCCCACAGTCAGGCAGCTGATGCTACACCAGAATGAAAGGCATTAAATTGACTACTGCCGGCAGGCAGCTACAGCTGCACCTACTCACTGGTGCTCCCCTGCACAAACAGTGAGGTGACAGCAAGCTCAACAAGCCCAGACTAAAATAAGTGCACAGGTACACGGTAAATTTGTGCAGGCTCAAGGGAGGTGGCGATTCCCAGTGCTACATTTACACATGTAAAACAGAGGCAAATTGTTGACTGTTGACAGCTTATCCAGCACCCCAAGGCAGCAAGGCTGCCTGAAATGACTTACCATCAGAGAAACGCTCACGTTCACCTGATGGCAACAGGATGTGGCATATCTGTGGCTAGATCTGGACAAGAACCTTTAAGCTGCCCCAGCAAACAGTGGCCTACCAAAGTCATCCTGTACTATGTGCTTTTGTCCCCATCAGTCATTCATTCTGAGGTATTTCAAGCATGGGTGTTGCAAGAATAGTTTCCATCAACAGCGGCTCATCAAACAAAAAGGCTGGTATCCCTTAAAATTGTCTGAGGAGGGAAGCACTAAATAAAATTTCAAATATAAGAGATGCTTTTCTCCAACAAGCACACTCCAGGAACAGAAACCACAGTAAAACACTGTGATTAACAGAATGATGTTTGTATCTTTTCTAGGTCAACCCTCAATAACTTCAGAAGATACCAGGTCACAGACTCATTTGGTGGGTTGGCTTTTTCTTAAGGAAAAAACCCACAGCTACATTGACTTCAATGGTAGTTTTCCATTCTTCAGTAACTAGATCTGCGTGATAATACATTTGACCTACATGGAACTGAAGTGTCTTTCTCTCTCAACAATCATACGCCTAAGGATGACCACTGCAGCATTTCCTCATCAGATATTAGAAAGCAGAAATTTAGCAAAAGTTTACAGCAAGACTTGAGGCCGTGAGCCTGAACTGTGCTTTCATTACAAGTTTTAGGCTTGGACCTGCAGCTCAGAGCCTATGGACTGGGTAAGGGAAAAATCAGCCAGTATTTCCATGCTTCCCTGTAATTTGAAACCACCGAGACATATCTCAGGGTATAGATCACACAGCTCTATGAATAAAATAAAATATAATTTTGTACTCTTTGGAAGAAAGCTGACACCAAATTCATGTAACAAATGTAAGAAAAAACAAGCCTGACCTATGGCCCAAGCACATAAGCTTCCCTCTTGTTCCACAGGAGAAAGTTCCACCACCACCATCATTTGGCTATGCCCTTGGGGGCTTACGGCTGTAGGTCTTCTACTATACACTAAATGTCTGTCTGTACATAGCAACTTCAGTTAATGAGGTAAATGTTTATTAACAGAAAGTGCTACCAGCAAAATTCCAGCAAATTTCTGTGAAAGGACAAGCTTCTCTTCTCAGGTAATTAAATGGTGACTCTTCCCAGTAAGTCCCAATCCCAAGTCCACATCACACAGATTCCTATGACTGCTTCATGCAGTGTTGCACTTTTGAAGCTCATGCTGTCACTTCTGTGAACTGAAGTATGACCTCTCCCTAGCACAGTCTTTTTAAAACAAACCTGCTACATACGTGTGAAAAGGCAAGTAACCCACTACCAGAAAATACTTAGTTTTGTACAAAGCAATTATCCTCTAAGGTAGAATATCAGATAAGTACAGTTTTGAAAGTGTGTGGTTATGAAATGACTGAATGCATCATTATGGCTCTTTTACAAAAAATTAAAAGATATCACCAAAGAATTCTTTCATTTTATAACAGGAAAGAAATCTTCTAAAAGGCAACTGTCACTTAAAATCCCCTTGTAAGCATTCTGTCCCCCATTCAAAATGGGGGACAAAGGGGCACTATAAAGAGTTTTAAGAAATTAATCCCCTCCTATTCTGGATCCCCTCTCTTGATAATATGCAGCAAAGAAAACAGGACATCTTGGAGCCCACTGATAAAACACCAGTGAAAGCTTTGCCTGCCAAAGACATCAGGATCATTGGAGGTGCCTACAAATGACCATGTTTGGAGCCCAAGCAGCAGTTCCTGTAAGTCTCTATCATCCGTACGTGACGCGAGCATGACTGTTAAGTGAATTTACAAGAAATATGAATGAGTACATTAGACCATTTCTCAAAATTCTTGCAAAATGGGAAGCTGCATTTCTTACCTAGTTTCCAATAAAATGCCTGCCAGCCCCTTCATTGCCCCAAGCAACCTTCCAGCTCACAGGCAGATTTCGACTAACTCTGGCCAAGGACTATGGCACAAGGGATGGTCACTGACAACTGCATTTCTGTGAGTGTTCTGGAAATAAAATATCTAGGAGAGATTATACCCCAGGGAGAGGAAGGTTGGTGGCAAGCTGAATCTATGTTGGGCATTGAGAAGTGACATAAGGGCATGCTTACACAAAGATAACAAAAGATTTCATCAACCTAACCCAAACACAAGCCCTCCTCATCCTTCCACCCCTGGGTTTTGGCCATGATAACAAATAATTCAACAACTGAACAAAGCGTGGAGTCTACTCCCCGTCTCAGCAGCCCATCCTGCCTCACGGCTCCCTCAGTCCTCCCTAGGGCCTTCTCCCCACTTGGGCACCACACAAAGGGCCACCAGCTGCCTTTCTCAGAGAGAAACCCTTCCCAGAGGCTACAGCAGCCTGGCAAGCAGCACCAGCCTCTTGGACAAAGTCAGTGCTGTTAGAATGATGACAGACCTCCACCAAGACTTTGGTCCTGTTATTCACATTCTCAAGGGGAAAGACAGGAGGGCAAAGCCTGAAGTCCACAACCTCTCCCCATGACACTTCTCCATGCAGCTGGTCCCCGCAGTTACCAGAGAGGCACAAAAAAGTCCTGAGAAAGCAGAGCACCAGCCTCTTGCACATCACTAGATGATGAACAAAGAAACCCACTCCCATTATTTTCAATTAGCAAGCCTCATTTTGGTTTTTTTCTGCAGATCATCCCAAGGGAACAGGGTAATGCTACTGGCCTTCATGTAGGAAAGAAGTTAAGCTCAAATGCTCTCCATCCACTTTTAACATAAATTGTTCACAGCACTTAATTCGAAGAAAGCTGCAATTAATTGTACTATGGTACCAGTAAGCACACTGGTTACACCATTAGAGACCATTATTTTCGCTCAGATTTTATGTTACTACATTATTGATGCAACTGGCCAGTGTAATGAAGCAGTGCTTTGCATCCTTCTTGGTAATGAACATCAAGTTCACGGTGCTATAGCACTAGTGCCAGATTTAGTGAAGGGTTTTTTTTCCAGTAGGTCAAAAATTCCAGTTAACAACCTAAAAAACAGCTGCGCAAAAAGTTAAACACCTGTCCTTAATCAAATGTAAATTGCTTGGGTTTCTATTTCACACAACTCAAAATTACAGCTCTTTCTAAATACTCTGCTTTGACAGTGAATATTTTTACCTCATCTGGACAGATTATTTTCAGAAAGGCATTCAAGAGAGATTAAGCCAAAATGCAGTAAATTAGCAAGACAATTACGTAAATACTGAACTTCTTTGAAGTAAAAGGTGAAAACAAAACCCAGCTATATCTAGAGGGTCGCCACTCCTAATACAGAGAGCACATCTGAAAGCCAGGGAAAGAAGATTTGCCCATGCCAAAATTGCAGAAGAAAACCTATAGCAGTTATTATGCAAGGTGCTCAGAACAGTAGATACTCAGTCCTGCGGCTCTTACTCATTTGCAGGGCTATTGAAACAAATAAAGTTTATTTCTGTGAACAATACTGCAGGAATGAGCCTCTGCAGAGCGCCCAGTCAGCAGCGAATGATTCTGCAGCACAGGGGAAGGCTAGGAACACCCGCCACGTCTTGTGCAATGCCTGGGAAGTCTGTCCAAGCAAGGCCTGAGCTAGAACATAAAACAGTACTTCCTCTGCAATTATTGATGTAAGACAGAGTATTAATATAATCTTTAGAAATGTTCTTCACGCGCATAACCCTAGCAAATTGCTTCCCAGTCACTCCCTGTAGCAGTCAGCTCCACAAACCCCTAGTATGTTGTAAAAGAGAAGGCTCTTCAGAGTTATATTAAATTTATTCTTTTTTAGTTTCATTTAATCTTCTTGCATTCTGGCTCTCTCCAAAAAAATTAGGCAGCTGATCAGTTCCTGTTTTGCCACTCACTCTTGCACAGTGCAATCACAGCTTCTCTTGGGTGCCTTCTTTCTGGACCAAATAATGCCATTCCAAATTGACTATTGCTGTAGCAAAATATTCCCCTTAAGCACACACACACCCCCTTTCATTATCTTTTCTGTTGTTTGCCCTATTCTTTTTCTTTCTGGAAATGAGGCTACTGAAACTAAACTAATTACTCCAGGCTCAGAGGATGTTTTATGGAGGTGCTGAATTGTTCTCATTTTTCCTTAAGCCACAAGCAACAGCCATGTGTTTGTTTAAATATCAACTATTCCAGTGTATTTGTGCAACACCAGAAGCACTGTGAACCTCCACAGGGAACAAGATCAGAACTCATCTCCGTGATGACTGTCAAGCCACAGTCAAGGGGAAAAGTAAACTAAAAAGTCCTCATTTTCTCAAGCTCTCTTGCCTCAAACGCTGTCCTTACCCCCAAAATGGAAGTCTTCCCAGGGGATCATCCAACTCAGACCCTACCAGACCACAAAAAGGAGTGAACCCCATCCCTGAAGATCCCCAGTGCACCCACAGCACCTTCTGACTCCAGCCAGGGATGTCTCAGCAGCACTGTCGGGACTATGCAACATGGATTGCACAAGCTGCCCGAAGGCCTAGCAGCTCCTTTCGACAGTACAGGTCTAACTCTGCTCAGCAACTAGCTTTGCAGCCAATTTTGCAGTTTGGGTGTGTTTGCACTGTTTGCATGAGAAGCAGCTATTAAGCAGGCAGCAGCGATTCAGGTGAATTCCCAAGGAGTCTCAGAGTATAGCCCTAGGTTGGGCAAAGCATAGCCATGTAATCTCCATGGGACAAAAACAGAGTGGTAGTATCCCTTCCAAAGGAAAACCCTGCCATGGCTGTGCCTCCTTGCTCCAAATGAAAGAGAAGTCACCTGCGATAGCAGCCAACACCTAAGCGTCCAGGGCCAGCCCAAAACCTTAGAAAAACGCTTTGTGACTCACCAGCTCCTGCCTCACACTGACACAGGCTGTAATTAAAGGTGTCTGAATAGAACCTTACCAGCCCTGATAAGATGGTGTTTTCCCACCGACCTGATAACTGTCGAGCCCCTCTATAACCTCAAGCTCTATTTCAAGCCCTTCTCTCCCCATAACATCTCTGGTCAGTGGAAAGTAGGCAGAACCGGCAGACATCAGCAACCCCATCTGCTCTGGCAGTTTGATGGCTCTCATCACCACAGGTCTCCTTATAAAACCCGCCAATTATCCCACGCATACGCAGTTTCTGTGTGCCGAGAGAGGTGACAGCCCATATCCTTCTAGAAAATCAATTAGACTATCTGTATGCTTAGGAGGAAATAAGCTTTGGCTAGGGTATTTTTCTCTTGTTGTATTTAATCTTGCTTTAGAAGCATTCAGCCACCACAGTTCAGTTGCTGATGTATGTCAGACAGCACCACCGACTTATCTACCTTGGCTCCCAGCTTTTAGCTGCAATAACATTGCTACATAAATTGAACATCCTTTGCATTAAATAGGTGTTAATTTCCTTCCCACATTTAAACCTGTAAAATAGTTGAAATTACTCCAGCTTGTCTTACCTGCGTAGAAAAACAGGTATACCAAACATGCTCTTAGAGATGAAATGCAAGGCACCTTATGCATTCACACAAGTGGGAGTTTTTCATTAAAAAATAGTCTGTACGTTGCTGGTGTCTGCCCCTGCCTTCACTCAGCTTGCAAAGCTGTTTTCACTATCCAAAGCCATTTGATGCACAAGGCAATTTTGTTGTGAACACAGTGGTATAATGAAGAACTAGTTAACGGGTAAAGCAGAACAGCAAAATAGCAGGTCCTAACTACTGAGGTGCAGCTTGTTTGGGGTTGGTTTTTTTCCATGGTAAAGGAATTGCGTATTTTGAAAATTGTCCTCCTTACTGAAAGGATGTCTGATAATTAAACTGAAGCTCTTATTTTTAAAATCTAATTTACTTTTGAAAACATACACTGCTGGACTATTATTAGGATTTTTCTTATGTGGGCCAGCGGAAATAGGCTAGCCAGTTAGTGTGAGGGCTTGCAGGCTGCACCAAGTGGAGCTCGCTCTGCCATCTTCAAGCTGAATACAGTGAATCAGTAATAAAATCAAAAATTCCTTTTGAAGGGAAAATAAACATCTGCAGAGAGGTACTGATATCACCTTCAGTTTTGAAAAAAAAAGCTTATTTTCAGTAAAATGATGTCTGGGCCTACAGTTTTAACTCAGGAGTTTCTTTAATTTGTTATCAAATATGAGATCCCATCCCAGTGTTTGTGGGGCTGCCCTTACCACAGAGTTCAGGCAAGGACTACAGGACTGGATTTAGCAATACTTCTGGAATATCTTGTATGATACATCACTCTACACAAAATGTGTGCTAGAGGAGTGAAATAACACCGGCAGCTCAAGGATAATTTTTCTGAACTACAGAGTTTTCTGATGCTTATTTTATAAGCATCGAGGGAAATAGCAGCCCTAGAGGTACCTGCATTCAGCCCCTAGCAGTTTTGTTCACTGTACTGCAACCCAGAGCAGAACAGCCCACCTACCCAGACTTGAAGTGAATGATTCTAAATCTTCACAATCTCCATGAAAAGCACCTCAGTGGGTACCCAAAATGACTCCAGCCTCTGAAATCTCTCTCTTTTGGCTGCACTTCCCTCAAAAGGGCTGGGAGTACAGAATCAATCCCTGGGCATCTGGCCTGCCTCGCCAGTGTCAGCTCACCTTGCTACCTGCTTTGAGGTGACAGAGAAGCAAAGATGCTTCACCTGGGGCGAAGGACTTGCAGCAGGACTGGATACAGCCCACAGCCCCACAGACTCTTATTTTTACAGCTCCCTCCCTGCCAAATAACATCCCAGAGAGGGGTCTGCAAGGCTTGCTCAACTCTCTGCGAAGAAAAGCCAACCATAGCTCCTTGTTCACAGCCAAACACAATATATTTGCAAAGGCACTACAGCCCAACAACGTTTATTCAAGCCTACCATGAGGCCAGAGAAACAGCAGAACACTGCGGGATGCAAAGTTTCCTCCAATTACTTGACAGCCTTGAAAATGCAAATGCATTCACCATACCTCTGCTGCAACCCCAGCCCTGTTTGCTTCTCCCACCTGGGAGCAACATTTCATAACACTGCAATTTAAAAGCAGGGTGGTTTTATTAATTTTCAAGACTCTCGCAGACTCTCACAAATCCAGGTGCTGCTCCACAGCACTCAAGGACAGAAATCCAGTCCTTGTACAGGCCTCTTCTCTAATCTTCTCAGGGGTTCCTATTCACTTGCTCACTTGCAAGCCTGTCTCGAGAGTTTTACGGCCACAGAAAGTCCATGTGCTGTTCACATGAGCAAGACCTATCCACGTAAAGGCTCTGGGAGCAGGATGGGAATCTGCTGACCCATCCCTCCCGGCTTGGCCACAACACCTCTGTGCACTCCTATCTCCTGGCAAGCATCCCACCTCCCACACATCCTGCAACACTTATCCCTCCCTGAACTTTCGCTTTCAGCAACACCAGGGAAAAAAGAGCTAGTATCCGTCTCCTGTGCTTCCATATAGGGATCTTTTGAAAGATCCCAGTATCAACACCCATTACTGCCTTAAGCACAACAGTTGGAGGAGCCCAGTCCTCAAGTGTCACACCAGTGAGGTTCCTACCAAGCAGATGTTATGCTCACCAACGACAGCTATTCATGTGCCACGATGCAGATCTACATCAAGTCTGTGAGAGAGCCACCAGGAACAGAATCTGGCCCAAAACTTTTGAACAAGTAGGACACCATTTAACACAGTGCTTATAAGTGGCCCTGAGCTGCACGCATGACAGAGTCCTTTCTCCCTTACCTCTACCAGCTCAGTTCAGCAAGGTCACAATCATCCATACTTACACCCATTGCCACAAGTGGTGCAATTTCCTTCCTGTTCCTTACTATCAATCCATTATCATTTAACTCTAAATTAAACCCAAGCTGATTCCTTTTCCTTATCAGTAATGAGCCAAGAGAATCCCCCCAGGAAACTGCAAGTGTCCCAAGCACCTTCTCAGCCCTTAAGTGGATCCATGTATTTACCACAGGACACCAACAGCCCTTATAGCACCATAGTATAAAACCTCCTGGGTTGTTTACAGGAATAATCACACCGAAAAAAAAAAAAAAAAAAAAAGGGTACTGTTTACTAGGACCCTAGCATAGAAATCAGGAAAGGGAATAAAATACTATCAAGACGACACGCACTGCTGGAACAGAGACCAAGAAAATGGTCACATCCCATAGGCTGTGCCATGCGACTTCCTCCTCACCCACAAACTGCCATGGTAAGGGAGTGTGATGATTCAAAAGCATCAGCTCAGTATAACAGGTTAAACTAATTAAAATAACCAAGACAAGCCTCAGCAAGGTATCAGCATAAGTGTCTGTAACACATGCATTCTGCTGAACTGATCCACACCAACAATGGTTCCTTGTTCTTCAGCTGCTCCCAGAAACACACTCCTCACTCCCGCTATCAAAACGAGCATGCAGCTGCCTTCTTATTGATGCGTTTCACCTCATCAGTGGCCTCCTCTCTTCAGCCTGATCTAGTGGGACATGCCCCTGCCATCACAGGGGGGTTGAAACTAGATGATCTTTAAGGTTCCTTCCAACCCAAACTATTCTATGATTCTGTTTTTGCAGAAGAGAGATGTAGCTTTATGGAAAGCAAAAGAAGCAACTGTCTACCAGATTATATCTCCTCACAGCCTACAACAACAGGATCGCTGTATTACCTTCCAGGAAAATGGGAAGCTTATGCACTGACAGACATGCTGAGCCCACTGACAGGGTCTCTTTGTTGTAGGAAATCCCTGAAAGATCAAGAGCCACACTCAAGGCTTCAGCTGGCACAGTCCTCTATAACATCTGTGGGGTTTTTTCAGGCTGTCCCCACTGAACAACTCTAGCAGAGTAACTGCAGATTAAACTGCACAAGCTCTGGGGTAATTTTGGCTTCAGCTGCACATCTTTTAAAATATTTATAATACTTATCAGGTGCATAATACTTTAATACTTTAAAATACTTATCAGGTGCATAACGATTATAATTACAGATCTATATGGAGATGCACTAAGTTGCTTTTGGTGAGGAAGAAGGAGAAAAGCGAAGGAAGAAAAAAGTCCCTACTTTTTCCTTACACCCTCCTGAAACCTCCTATGTCAATGGAGAACACCCTACAGACAGAGCCGCAGTGAGAGCACTGGGACAGAGGGAGTGGCAGGACAGCACCGCTGCCACAGCTGGACGCACAACTCAGCCTGGGAGATTTGAAAGAGGCAGTAGCAAAGTCTTGACACTGGGAAGAAAAGCAAGCAGGCACTGGTGCATGCCGTGAAGATCATACAGGAAACTTGGGATGTGACAGCGCAGGAAAAATCAGCCCACAACAGCAAGCAGCTGCTCATTTCACTGCCCAGCAGCTAATGCTAACACTTGGTGTTAAAAGAGATAACAAGAGCAGTCCACCATCTGCCAGGCTCCGAGCAGCCGCCTCAGCCCCTGTGAGTGCCCAGAGAGCCAAACTGCTTGGGGACACAAACAGTAGCAGCACTGCAGCTTGTGATCTCCGCATCAAGAAAGCACATTCTAGTGATGAACTCCTTCACCTGTGCCCTCCTTGCTTTTCCTGTACAGCCTCTACTGGGCCAGCAACAGTGGTATTCTGGGTGAATGGGTCTGGTTTCAGCAAGCTGTCTGAAAAGAGCCTCTGCTCTTTTTAAGCTGCACAACGGCCCAAGGAAATTACTCCAGGTAGTGGAATTAATTCTTGGTGCCCACACACTTCAGGATGTTGCTCCCTCCTCCTCTGGTGTCAACTAATCCAGCGTGGCTTCCTCCTTTCATTGCGGGTAAGGAGGGGGGAAGATGATAAAGCTTTTGTCTGACTTCTGTGAGAGGAGGACCAGGTCCCTGTCCCAGACAAGGGAGAAAAGGCTCAGGCTTTACAAGTCCCCAACTGATGCAAACCTGGGTATCTACTCTGGACAAGATGCAAGATTTCCTACTTATAAGAGACAGCTTGGTTCAATATGCACTGCACGAAGGCTAGCACATTAATCATTGTGTGCTTTTCAAAGTAACTTTGAGCAACTATGGAAACCAGACCATTTACAGTAGGGTTAGGGAAAGGTGCAAAACTGTCCCTATTGCTCACATGCACCTTATGTCACCAGCTCACAAGAGGACTGAAAGATGATACGAAGCCTGCTAGCATTCAGCAAAAAAGCCAGAAACCCAATATACTGCTAAAATTACACTGTTATTTCCCTCACACGCTCCTTGTATATACAGTCATATTTCCCAATCATAAGCTGAAAGCCTCATTTACATCAGAAACTAAGTGGTATAGCTGCAGCCCTAAAACTCCCCAGCGTGGCCATGGCTATAACTACTATTAAGGTACTTTCCAATGTGATGAGGGGAATAACCTTATTGGCGTACATCATCTTTTATGATTATTCTGGGTTGGGTTTTTTTCACATTATATGCTCATAACTGAAAGAAACTGTACGAATAAAAATGAAGAGGGAAACCCAAACCTTCACTAACCAGTCAGTCAAACAGCAGCCTCCCACTGGGTCACTACTTCCCAGTCCCATCACTGCTCGTTCTCACCCCTCACAGAGCAATGGAGGTCCGCAACAAGCACACACATGCTAAATGTCCATCTATCCCACTTCTGTCAACATCGAGTGTTCAAGAAACCCACCTATTCCAGGGAAGGAGTGAAGTTTCCTCACGGCCATCCCAGCTCCCACCAGCACTGGTGGCCTTAACCCACAGTCAGGCACAACCTTCTGCCCTTCAGGCAGGTGACTCCCTCCCACTCAGAGAGCAGACAAATTCACAAGTTGTTCAGGGAGGCTGTGGAAATTTGCTTGGAAGGTTGTCAGGTAAGAGAACTGAGCAGAAACACACGTAATTTGTTGCACCACTACTGATGTCAGCCTCTGGGCAAGGGACTCGAGTGTCCAGAAGCAGTTGGGAAAACATAATCACAAAGACCCTGAAGTGTAACATATAGGTGCATATAAATGAACTTCAAACTGTATTCCAGATTCTTTTACTAGTGAAAAATAAGACTGAAAAACAATGGGAAGAAAAAGGATGTTCTTGAAATTGCAGTTTAAAAAAGCCCTGAAAAAAGGCATGAAACTCCATTCAGTGCCCAAGTATTCCTCTATCATCCTAGCCGAAATAAGTTTCAGATTGATTTCTATGTTGCCTCAAAAGCTGTAACAGCATCTTGAATGGTTTGATTACAATAAGAAGCAGAGAAATAACAAACAGATAACAGAATGCTCACCAGCAAGGGAAAGGGAATGGTCTCTGTATACACACACACCTATGCATATGTATCAGAACTTAAAAGTATTAACTGATTTGGTTAAGTTGTGCTGATATACTGGTATTATTCATTTGACTTAAGTCCCTCTAGTTTGCTTGGATTAGGAGAAGAGGTTGAGGTTAAACTGAGGTTAGCTGGCATGTGTCAGCCAAGCCTGACCTAATCCTGGGTTTCTTCCTAGTTCTTGTGCCTTCCTCTCTAAATAATATTAAGAACAGAAAGAAACCACAGGGACAGAGTTGGGTTCCAAATAGCTATTTTTAGTACCTATACACAAACAGACAAGGCCGAGCTGTGCACACTGGCTGTTCCACAAAAACCTCCTCCCCACGATCCCTGGCTTTTTGGTTGTCTCCCCAACATGTGCCTCTGCCCTTCCCACGACGAGTCCTGCACTATAAGATAAGCAGACCCCCAAGACTAAAATGAAAACAACCTGGTTTATGAACTCTATGTTAATCTAATTGTTGTGTAATATCGTTTTTCCATCTGGTAGAAGAGGTTCTTTATAATCCAGTGTGGACCTGCCAGCTATGTGGACCTGCCATTCAAGCATCTCCTGTGAAACAGAAATATATGGACTTACTCCAATGATTTGTGCTAAATCTAAGACCTGGAGAAACTTCTCAGTCATCTCAAAGCAGCTCTCCGATCTCGCCTAAAAGTAGGGGTTTGATGAGCAATAAAGAAACAAAAATAATATAGCTCAAACCACAGAGGTGCCAGCTTTTACTGCCTTTCATTGAGTACACAATATTTTGCTCTCACTATTTCAAGGGAAATAACACTCCACGCAACTGTTATAGGATGTAAAATGTGTACTGTGCTGTTCAGACGCAGCTCGTAATTGAAGCATTTGAGCGCCAATTAAATCCCAAATGTAAAGTTTTTAATTTTCATTCAACCATGATATTAAAATTCTGGTTGTGCGTGTGGGGGGGGGGGAAGGGAGTTACTACCACAGAGTACTTTTAAGGTCTATACTTTCTGATATAGTAACTAGGATAAACTGAGCCAAGATGCCAGCAGCTGCTGGCGTACTCCAGCAGCTTGTTACCAATGTTGTTCCTTGCTTCTCCTTAGCCATCCCTACTCCCTTCCTACCACACAAGAGGTTCTCAAGAGGCTTGTCAAGGAGGTGTGGCCTGCTGCCTGGGACGCACAAAGGAGCATCTCCACCTTCATTCGGGTGCCTTCAACTCTGCACAAGGAATCTGCGCAACTCTGCAGGCGCCTGCTGGAGAGCAGAGCTACTGTTGAGGCAGCTGTCCAAGCTCAGGCCAGACACACTCAAGACAAGGCCAGCAGCCTGAAGCACCCACCAAAAGAAACAACTCAGATATGTTCTTTGTCTAAAAGTGCATTGCCATCATTTATAGGAAGGGGATTATCTTTCAATACTGATTTTACTTAGCAGGTTTTCCAAAATGACTGGGTATGACGTCAAGTGAAAAAAAACTCAGCTGAAACCACTAAACTCTCTGCACAGCTGACAGGGAAGCCCTGAAAGGCTGGCTTGTGACTTGCAGATCCTCAGACCATCTTCTCCAACACACGTGTTCACAAACCATAGGGCAATCTCAGGCTAGATCATGCACAAACTTAGGTTCCTCACATACTTGTATCCTGTGATCTTCACGAGTCGTCTGTTTTGCTTTCCAGCTGGAATTTGAGGTGTTGGATTTAGCCTTGAAAATTGTTAAAGGTTTAACATTTGCCTGTTAGAGACATCACCTCTCCCTCAAAAAAACTGTCTTGCAGACGAGGTACTGCTGGGGGCTCTGCTTTTGCACTGCTTTCCTTTCCCTTTCTATTAACGCAAATCATATCAGCTGTGGTAATTCCAGAAGGGACTCAGCTACCACTTCTCATCCATGTCCTTTGGACCAAATCCACTGGTTTCCATACTTGCATGTCCACAGGCCACTCAGCTGGGCAACGGCATTGATTTATCGAACCTCCAGAGCATAAGACCTGGCTCTGCTCCTGGGGCAGTGGAGGGAGACGCGAGAAGTCTGCTACCTATTAAATTGCTTTAACATGGTGCTTCAAGTACTGAGTATAGAAGAGGGATGAACTTGTGGTTGTGCCGCTGTATAGAGATGTAGCTTCCAGCAGTCCTAGTCTCCTACCACAGATTGCCGAAGTAGTTTCGAGCAAGTCAATCTCTCCCATCAGATTTCCCCACCTTTTAAGTCCCTGGGAAGGAAACATTTGCAACCAACCATGGAGCTATGGCATCAAAATGGTGTGGAATATATAAACAGATGCATATCTCCCCAGTGAAGAAACAGACTGACGTTTTTAATGGTTTATAATGGCTGTTTTAGTTGCCATGAAAGTACTTAAGAGCATGCAATGAATCTTTGGATTAAATCTAGATAAATGTAAACAGCAATAAGAAACAGCTTCCATCACAAGAAGGCCTGACCCTTGTTTTGCACCTGTAACTCTAAATATATAAAACATGATGTCAAACTACATATAAGATGCTAAAAAGCAAAACATTCCAGTCACTGGCATAGAAAGCATAATGACACAGGGAGGAAGCAAAACAAAATGGACAACTTGCTTGGGTCTGATTCGAACATCTTAGAAAAATGCCATTTGCTTAAGCCAGGACTGAGCCAGCAGATTCGTGCCAGGTAAAGCTACAACAAAATGGAGATGAAAACTCCGAACCCTGTCTGTGCGAAGGGAGATAAATGAGGGTCAGAATGAAGTTCATTTAAATCCACCAAGCTGATACAGAGGGAGTTACAGATCTGCAAAACAAAATGAAAGGCTTGGTAAGAGCCTGCACAGCCAGAGCTGCAATGTCAGAAACGCAACACAGTGCTGTCAGAAACCTACAGGCACCGCACCAGGACTCGAGGGAAAAAAAAAAAAAAAAAAGCAACGGTGGCACTCCTAGGGAAGATAAGCCTGCCTGAAACAGCGCTAGAATAAAGCCGAGGGTCCCACAACCCATACCCTGACACTAGATGCTTTTTGAGGGGAGATACAGAGGAGCCTCTAGGGAGAACATCCACAGCTGGAGTAAAGCCACAGCAGGGGAACATAACGGAGCTGCAGAGCTGCATCTATTTACACCAGAGAGGAGGATCTGCCCCTTTCTTTTGCTTCTGCTTGGCATCCTCCTTTGGGTCTTTTATGGGAGAGAAGGTGTCTTAACACAAGAGACAATTATCTGTAATGCATCGTCTGTGGCTATAACAACTTAACAGGGCTTATCTGTAAACCTGATCTAGACTTCCAGTTATCCTTGTTCTCCCAGTTCCTCTTTTCCCCCCCAATATTTGCATCTTAGCTTGAGGTATTTTGTATACGAGCTGCATAAAGGTGTTTGCATGTGCCTGTGCACACTTCGGCGAAGGCAGGAGAAAACCACCCAATTTCATCCCCGATTCCCTGGGAGGCAGCTTGTTCGGTTTTCCCTTCCCTGACAAACAGAGGGAGCTGAAATCAGAAACGTCAACTTCGGGATCCTGAGCGGTAACACATTTCACAGAATCACAGAATCACAGCATAACCAGGTTGGAAGGGACCCATCGGATCTTCTAGTCCAACCATTCCTATCTAACACTAAACCAAGTCCCTCAAGACCTCATCCACCCGTGCCTTAAACACCATTTAAAATATCGGACTCTTCTTTTAAAAAGCAACAACAACAACAAAAAATACAAAACAAAACAACAACAACAAAAATTCCCAGGAAGCTGATGCATCACCGTGTTGCATCTGTGTGTCAAGCTGCGGGTAAACAAGCAGCAACACGAATGAAATCTGTCCAGAAAGACTGCATTTCAGCGCCAACCACGCAATCTCTGCCCAAACCACTGCGTCTGTAACAAAGTTTGATCTCGCTCGCCACCGCTCCTCCCCTTTTTCCCGGGGAAAACCGAGGCTCGGAACGGCGTCTCGTCACCCTCCAGCCCCTCAGCAAACGCAGACCGCGACACCCGCAGCCGCGGAGGGGGGATGCTCACGGAATCACAGAACCACCAGGCTGGAAGGGACCCATGGGATCTTCTAGCCCAGCCATTCCTATCTAACACTAAACCAAGTCCCTCAAGACCTTAAACACCTCCAGGCACCTCCCCGACGGGGACAAACCCCCCCCCCCCCGCGCCGCCCGCTCCCTCCCCGGCCCCGCGCGCTCCCCAGGGGCCGGACAGACGGACGGACGGACGCAAAGCAACAGGTGTCCGGCGGCACTCACCGCTGGCGTTCTTGCCGCAGATGAGGTGCTGGTAGGGCTGCAGCAAGCCCCAGAGCTCGGGGTCGTTGTTGACCGTCTGCTCCAGCGCCTCCAGGGTGAAGCGCGGCGCCTCGCCGCCCTCCTTGTCCTTGTCGCCCGGGGCGGCGGCGGCGTTGGGCGGGGGGCGTCCGGCCAGCACCCGGGCGTGGATGTCTCGGAAGAGGCTCTCGGTGCCGGCCGTGAGGTAGATGGCGGCGTGCTCGTGGATGCGCAGGGCCACGCGGCTGTCCACCATCCAGCGGTAGAACTTGCCGACCGAGAAGGCGAGCCCGCAGCGGGCCGACTTGCCGCGGCTGAAGCGGTCGCCGCCGCTGCCGCTCATGTTGTAGAGGGAGAGGGCGCCGAGCGCGGCCGCCGTGCATCGCGCCGACAGCGTCCAGCCCAGGACGATCTCCATGGCGCTGCGCACCTCGTGCTTGGTGCACTTGGCGAAGCGCAGGCTGAGGCGCTGCGCCTCCCGGGCGATGCGCACCAGCGCCCGGCTCACCAGCGTCGACAGCCGAGCCGCCGCATCCCGGTGCCCGGGGCCGCCCGAGCCCGGCGCCCGCGGCTCCCGGCGAGGAGGAGGAGGAGGCGGCGGCGGCGGCGGCGGCGGCAGCAGCGGCGGCGGCGGCGGCAGCAGCAGCGCCTCCACCTCCTCCAGGCTCCAGGGGACCTCCTCGAGGTCGGGCAGGAGCCGGGAGCACTGCTGCCCCGCGCAGTCCAGCACCTCGGAGTCTTCCGCTAGGACGGTGTTGACGGTGTCGAAGCTGTCGTGCCGACTGTGCATGGAGTCAGTTAGGTGCGGCCAGCAGCTTCCTCCATAGGGGTACGCGGGGTGCGAATCCGAGCAGCACAGCGACAAGTTGGAGGAGCGCACCGAGTCCGCCGCCCCACCATACCCGGAGTCCAGCGTCAGGTCTTCCAGCGTCCTCACCGCCGTCTTACCTCTCCGGGCCATCGCCGCACTTCATGCTGCTCCCGCGGGACCCGGGCGGGGGGGCGGCTGGCGGGGAAGCAGCGTCGGATGGTGGGGGTGGGATTGGGGTGGAGAAGAGGCGCGGGTGGGACGCGACGAGAGCCCCGCTGCCGGTCGGCCCCGCCGCCGGTCTGCCCCGCCGGCCTCGGCTCCCGCTCCGCCAGACGCCAGCGAAGCGGCCGCGCTGCCCGCTCGGGCTCCTGCACTGCGCCGCCGGCCCCTCACCGCAGCGCCGGCCGGGCGGGGCGGGGCCGGGCACGGCAGAGCCGCGGCCAATGGGGGAGCCCCGAGACCCGCCCCGGCCCGCCCCGACACCGGCCGCCCGCGGCAACCGGCACAGACGCGCTCCCAAACAGGACCCCCGGGATGCTCCCGCACCGGCCCCGCTGCCCCCGGGATGCTCCCACACCAGTCCCACTACCCCAGGAGATGCTCCCCCTGCTGCCCCCAGGGATGCTCTGTCCCCAGTCCCCCGGGGATGCTCCGACACCCACCCCATCCCGCTGCCCCCCCGGGGATGCTCCGACACTGTCCCCGCTGTCCCTCGGGGATGCTTTGACACCGGCCCCGCTGCCCCCGGGGATGCTCCCACACCAGTCCCGCTACCCCAGATGTTCCACCTGCTGCCCCCAGGGATGCTCTGTCCCCAATCCCCCGGGGACGCTCCGACACCCACCCCCATCCCGCTGCCCCCCGGGGATGCTCCGACATCGTCCCCCCAGGGAAGCTCCAACACCGGCCCCGCTGCCCCCTGGGGATGTTCGACGCTGGCCCAGCCACACCAGGGATGTTCCGACACCCACCCCATCCCGCTGCCCTCCGGGGATGCTCCGACACCGGTTGCCTGGGGATGCTCCGACACTGTCCCCGTTGTCCCTTGGGGATGCTTTGACACCGGCCCCGCTTTCCCACGGAGATGCTCCGACACCCATCGCGTCTACCCCAGGGCTGCTCCAACATCCACCGCGTCCCCATCCCGTCTGGAAAAGCGATTTCCAGGTAACCGTAGAATAACCAGGTGGGAAGAGACCCACCGGATCATCGAGTCCAACCATTCCTATCAAACACTAAACCATGCCCCTCAGCACCTTGTCCACCCGTGCCTTAAACACCTCCAGGGAACGTGACTCGACCACCTCCCTGGGTAGCACTTTCCAGGGCCCAATGACCCTTTCCATGAAAAATTTTTTCCTAATGTTCAGCATAAATCTCCCCTGGTGGAGCTTGAGGCTGTTTCCTCTTGTCCTGTCCCCTGTCACTTGGGGAAAACAGGTATAATAAAGCCCTTAGACATTCCTGTGATTAACTCGGTCAGTATCACAATGAGTTGGGCAAGTTAGATTTCTATCCGGCTTGGGGCACGTTTCCTACACACAGTTTGCCTTGTGCGATATATGGGCGGTTTATCCCTAACTGATGTATTTTAATCTTACATTTCGAGGCTTTAGCGTTATTAGGAGTCAGCTCACTAATATCCCAGGCAACAGACTGAGAATGTATACGCTTGTGAGTTCCGGTTTTGAAGAAATGTTATATCCTTTTAAGTGTAAAATACCAGCGAAATTCTATCCCTTTAAGGATAAATGCCTAGCAAACACATTTTTCTATCATGCCAACAAAGGCAGCCAAAATTCTTGAGTAGGCAAGGCGAGTCATGTAAGAGATTTCCCCGTCTAAGTGAGCGAAGCCTGGCGATCCTTCAACATAAACTTCCTACAGGGAAGGCACAAACGCAACTAGAGGTAGGCTCGTTTGTTAAACAGGTTGGGGAAACCATGACATCACGGAAAACACTGAGAAAGCGGTGACTTCCAGATTAAGCCAAGTGCTGTCAGAAACTGGTTTTTCAATATCGCCCTGGCCCTTCTGCAAGACACGCTGTGCACAATACGTTTCCACTGAAGTCTTAAATGGCACCATATCCCAATAAAAATAGCAGAACAGAGGAGAGGAATCATAGAATCATAGAACAACCAGGTTGGAAGGGACCCATAGGATCATCGAGTCCAACCACTCCTATCAAACACTAAACCATGTCCCTCAGGACCTCATCTACCCGTGCCTTAAACACCTCCAGGGAAGGTGAATCAACCACCTCCCTGGGCAGCCTGTTCCAATGCCCAATGACCCTCTGTGTGAAAAGGAGTAACCTAAGCTTCAGCCATGGTCCTGCTGCAGGTGAGAAGTTCAGGCCCACACTGCCGGCAGCAGCTACCCTTTTTGGGGGGGATGATCATAAAAACTGAGCACGCTTTGAGAGCAAAATCCTGTGGATTTTGTGGCGATCCAGCTGTATGTCTCACAGAGCCCTCTGGTGTTTTCAGCACTCATGTGCAGTGGCTGCTGAAAAGTCACGTTTCTATTTTGTAGGAGAAGGAAGGCACCACCAGGACCAAATCCCTCAGGATATTTGTGTTTCTGAAAAACTCCATTCACTTGACTCTGTTCCAACACTTTCACAAAATGCCACAGCTGCTTGCAGTGAGCACACGTGGCAGCAGGTCAAAGTCAGAGGAAATCCAAGTTGAGGAAGTTTTATAGAAAACAGTTTATTCGGCTTCATGAAACACAAGGTGGGTGTCCTGGGGCTATGGAACTAAGGAGCCGGGTGGATTGTTCATCAGCCTTTGAAAAAAAATGGCACTGTTTTCAGGCTACAACCTTAAACACACATTATAGAATCATAGAATCATAGAACAACCAGGTTGGAAGGGACCCATCAGATCTTCTAGTCCAACCACATTGAGATGAACAGGAGAAATGAGGACAGTTGTCTCAGGCTGCATGCAGACTCGGGCATTCTTATTACTGACTCACAGCTAGTAGTGGCAGCAAGGTGTGCATCGCCTCACACATGGAGGTTTGATTCCCAGCTACACTGCCAGTCCTGGAGATGTTGCGACACTTGGACACAGCAAAGGCATGTCAGCAGCTCCGGTCTGGTTTAAGCTTTCAAAGGAGCAGCCAGAGCTTCTGACTCATTTCTTTGTAAGACTAATTACCTTCTCCCTGAAAGGGCTGGAAGTTCAGATCAATGAAGAGCGGCCATCCTGGATCTCTGGTGACCTTCAGCACCTGAAGGATCTCGCCTGCCCAGGTGTTGATGCCCCGACTGCTGCATTCCGGAGCGAGCTTCAGTGTAATTTGGAAGGACATCTGAAAGGGCTCCTCAGACATGGTGACTTCATTCTTGAAATCACCCTGGGGAAAAAAGTGGGATCAAACTGGAGGGAAAAGTGCCCCTGCAAAAATAAGACCAGTGCCTGCATGGTGTGAGCTCTGGCGACAGTCCTCAGCTTTAATCCAGAAAGGGCACCACACCTCTTCGCCCTGGGCAGAAAGGCAGGTGTCTGCAGCTGTACCCCACTCCACAAGCCTGACAGCCAGGGTCATTTGCCTATTAGACAGAAACATCCACTGAGGAAAACAAAGTCTCTTTATATGTCAAAGGCTGGGGGGGAGGAACAATTCTCAGCTTGTTGGAGACATGGACATCAATTATCCTTACAGAGAATTCAGACAGGGACTGATTAAGTACCATTCCAGGATAAGTGCCAGCAAAACCTCTGAAAGGGGGAAATTGATACACATTTTAAAAAGGTGCTTAGGGCAAATTTAGGTGAATGGTAAGTTGGAGTTTGTATGAGGAGAGTGGTAAGTGCACAATTCTTTCTTTTCCCACCTAGTCAACCACCCACCTCTTCAGAGCTGCAGGGAAAAATCTGACAGCAAACAGGCTGTCGGACAGAGCAGGAATATTCCCAGGATCAGGCTGCTCCATGCAATTTCTGTATTCAAAATTCAATATACTGCACTGCAGTAACAGCTCAGATCAAAAGTGGCACTCGCAGGATCTCCCAGTGCTGTCTCTGACTGCTTGGAGGAAGCAACGAGGATTATGAGGGCCTTGCTTATTTAGATGGGGAAGTTGGAGTACTAATGTTTCTAATCACAGGGGGTTAATTTACAAAGCTAGGCTGTAATCCTGCGTCTGTAAAGCAGGTGCGAAAAGCACATCACAGGCAGAGGAGCCTCTGGGGCCACAGCACGTGTGCAGTCTGCTGCAAAGATGCTGCCCATTAAAGAAGGAACCTAGCCTGGCATCAGGTAGCATCGTCCCTCCAGGGCAACAGGGTGACCCCTGTCAACTGCTTAGACAAGCAGACTCAGGGACATGACATAATCATTTGAGGTTATGTCCTCAAACGGTTACAACACCAAAGGAGTGGGGATGAGTGACACAATGAGGCCACCAGCTTGCTGGCTGGACGAGAGGCACTGGTGGTGCCTCCAGTGTGAGTGGGATGGAAGGATGTGGCAGCTGGATGTCACACTACCCGCTTTTCCCCCCATCAATCCCATCCTGCTGATTTCAGCAACTGGCTCCATTCAGACCCCTGTCAAGGGATTCAGCAGGACCTGTTGCCCCATGGAGAGGAAAGGTTCAGCTGCTCCTCTTGCAGACACCAAGGAAGAGAGCTGCCCTTGAATTTCCACTGGCTACTGTTTAGCCAGAGGATACACCCAATTGTTCTCATCTACTGTGCAGAAGCAGCAGCTCCTACTTCTCACTGAGCTCAAAACCCTTCTGGACTTTCTTCCTGCAGTCCCTGTGCCCCCGTGTGCTGAGAGTGGAAGTCAGTTAGAGAGGTGTAGACTTGTGCCTGGCATAGAGGCACAGTTACTCTGGATTTCTCAGAAGCCACAAACTGGGCACAGGAAGACAAACTATCATCCAACCCCAAATCTCACTGCCTATAGTGAATCTGTGGAGCCCACAGACATAGTACATTTTCTTTGAAAACAAAAGCATAAATGAATTCAGAAAGTGATCTGTCATATTCCTGGAGGCTAAGACCATTGTCAAACATAACTATTAAACACAACAATGCACACGCAATCTTCATCTCAGAAAGTTTCTCAACAGTTCTTTGCCAGAAATGGGGAGGTTGTGTCAGAGGAAGAAGCACTTCATAATCACTCGGTTCCTCATGGCATCTCTAAGAGAAGAAAGACTGTGCTGCAGAGACAGGACCTTGGTGTTAAGCCCTTACTCCCACAGCAGCCAAGAGCATTACCATTTCGCAAGTGCAGCTTGGTTCAGAGCTCTGCACAGCCAAGGCAGCAGCAGTTACTGTCTTTACAAGATATTGGATCTTGTTCTTTGTTCTAAGGTAGGATTGACTGCAACCTCTACATGAATCCTAACAGCTTCTAATGTCTTCTCTTTTTGAAACCATCCATGACGACTCTACAGCTTCCCTGGATGGTCTGTTTCTAAGTCCAAACAATTTTGAAACAGCCTTCCTAGCATGCAACCTATCCTTTTCTTTGCTACAAATGTAAAGAATAAAAAGATGCTCACAAACTTTTTTTGGTGGACTGGACTGGCATCTCTGTCTCATTTTATCTTAGGCAGTACTAAAGCTTATGGAACCAAGCAGAATATACCTTTCATTATCCCTCAGCCAGCAGATGTAGGTGCTTCTCACAATTCACAATGCCACTCCAGAAAGCATAACAGTGTTTGAATGCTTTTTGTGCAATAAGATTATACACACATGCTAAGTTTTGATCAGAACTAGAAGAAACAGGAATAACGGGCTTCTTGGAGGATGGAGACAAGGAGAGACTCTGTTCCATTCCCACACAAGGCATGACAAACCTGTGGAAGGGATATATGCATGGCTAGATGAGAAAACAATTTAAACGTGAAATCTGAAGTGACAAACATGCTTAGGATTCACAGTGATTATCGAGTTAGCTGGCCCTTTACTCGTTGCTTTAGAGAAATCTAACGTACAGACAGTTTAACCTACTCTACCGTCACTCCCTGTCTGTCTATCACCACTGAAACCTTCTTAATGCTTTGTAGTTCAAGAGTGACAGTTTTGCTTCCTCAAGGAGCAGAGTGCTCAAGGACTCAGCCCCACAGCTAGTCAACCATGCTTGCTGCATCCTGATGTGCAAGGAGTTGACAAGCTGAGTCTAGTGCCCACTCAGCCCCCAGTGTGTCATGCAGTGTCTCTGCTCTCTCCTGGGGAGTCATATTTGTTAGTCCTTATTTGCAATTCAAGAGTCAGTCCTGATTTAAAAAGAAAAGAAGTCTTGTGGTTTAAATACAATTCTTTGTGGCACTATAGTCCACACATAGTCTTAAATTCAATTTTAGGAGGTAATTTCTGCAATATAGCCTTTCCCTCTGGTGAACACATGAAGGGAAGAATGAGAGAAGGACGTTAGCCATGCTCTCCACTTTCCTCATTGGTGGAGTTTTCTTTTAAAAGAGGGACAAGGGGCCACAAACTGCAGAAGGTTATATTAAAATCCCTTCACACCTCTGCATCTTGCTGGTACTTAGGACTGACCTGAATTTCTGCTATTAAAAAAGCATAATGTAGGTTAAGCCTGATCCCAAACAGTGCTATCTGACAACAGAAAGTCCTAGGCAAAGACTTTCTCAATCTATATCTAATGCTGGTTTGTTTCATTTTTAAGGGAACATTTGCAGATACATAAACAACCTTGCCATCCATTTAGGAGATCTGTACTACAAGCTCCGATCACCACCATGCATGCTTATGCTGCTATGGCTGAGATCCCGCTCCTTGTATTGCTCGTGGCCTCCCTCGCTTTGTAGAGCTCACTTGGTCCCATGTGGATTCACGGGTGGGTAGGCAGTGAAACGAGAAGCCCCAGGCTGTGGGTCAGCTGGCAGCGTCTCAGCAGTGAGCAGCTCTTCCACCACCACCTTCCAGCCCAGCTCCAGGGAAAAGTGCTTTGCATAAAGGTTCCCAGCCTCACTCTTCTCTTATTCAAGTAGTCAAAGATTTTTTTTTCCCCTCTCTCCCCTTCAATAGTTGTGGCCAGCATTAGTGAACTGCAGACCCACACAACTACAGAGTATAATTAAGATAGGACACTCCTACAATTCCCTGATAGCGAGAACTTTCTATTTGTAGGCAAATCCCAATAAAACCACACAGAAGTAATTTTAATATGGGGTGGTTATTTTTCTTCCCTTAAAAATAAGAAAATAAAACCTAGGCATTTTGGCATAAGATAACATTTAAGGAACTCAACAGTATTGTGCCATTCATTTTCCTTTATCCCAGCACTTACAACTTCTTTTGCATGTTTTCCTTGCAGTTCCCTTCAAAAACTGATCAAAGCTCCACTTCTTTTTTAACATTACAGCATTCTGTTCATTCTTTGACTGACCAAAACTATTGCTGAAGTGCCCATAAATAAATTAGCAAAAGAACACCAACTCAACTCAAACCTAATAAGAACCGACTCCAGAAAACCTCATATTCCTGTCAGCACTTTTCCTTGCAGAGAGATATTACATCACTGCAGTCTACCGGGTTCAACTACAAACTGTATCTTGACACATATGAGAGACAAGGGAGCAGTCTTGCTATAGGTTTACATTAAAAGAAAAAAAAAGTTAAATATAGGTATATATAATACAAACCTCTTCTTTAAGGAAGATAAATAGTATTTTTTTAAAGATTAACAGTAGAGAGCACCTGGCAATGAGAACTGACGTTTCCCAACTCCATCACAAGGTGCATTTCATCACCTGTTTCATCATCCTGTGGGGCCCTGTCGTGGTGCAGCAGCATCCAGTACAAGTACCCTGGTGTTTCAGAAATAGAGGGTATATTGAGATGGGAAGGGAAAGGCCAGCTATCCGCTTCAGGGAATGTGGGTGCATGAGGTTGTGATCAGTTGATAAAATCAAAGACTCATCCTGACGGATTGGAGGCTCCCTGTGGGAGCAGACATCTTCTGCGAACACACTGCAGCTTCTGAATAGAGTAACTGTGTTTTTAGGAATTGGGAAGCTATTATAGACCCCTGATTTCACACTTGGCGAAGGTGTGAGCGAATCATAAAGTATTTGTGGGAAATCTCTTTCCCTAATTGAGCCATAATGCCTGCTTTCTCCACTCTCTTCCCTCTTTTCTTTCCACTGCTAGGAGTAGAAAAACTATTTATGGTCTGCACAGGGATTATGTTTTATCCACTTTATCCAGCCAGTGACCTGCTGGATTTTCATATACTTTAAGACATATGAGCTACTAAACTGCCTCTTCCAATTTTTGTAATTTCGAGTATTTCTTGCATTTGCAGATGCCTAAAGGCTCAGGAAGCAACCACCGTGGAAGCAGGCAAAGGGCTGGGAGCCATTTCTGCTTCACATCACAAGCTCTCAAATGACCTGCATCTCATTTAGAAACCTGCCAAAACACCTTTCCAAACAAACAACTTTTTCTCCTTTCGAAGTCCCCCATTGGATATCTTGATATACCTTGATGTTGGGTATACTCTGATGTCAGCTGCAAAGGGAAAATAAAATTTCCAGTACCTGAAGCAGGGGTTGGGAAGGGCTCACAATTGACAACTGCCAGACGCTCAGGAAGACTTTAAATACAGGACAGGAGTCCACCCCAGGCTTGGGAGGAGGTGTGGGTTAAGCAGACACACAGTTTTATCCTGTAGTTACAACAACCATGGAAGGGAAAACCTAATAAGATGCTTAATCTGTGCCCATAAGTAGCTGTCGAGCATATGCTGCAAACACAGCACAAGCCAGGTGAGGCCCAGTTTGTAAGCGCAGGTGGTTTAGGCCCTATTAAAAGCCAATTTTCTGATTTTTATTTTGTCTTAACTGAGTTTAAGGCAGTAAGATATGCTCTCCATAGGCACTGAATGTGCAAAGCCTGTTACCCTCAAAGATAGAAACACTGTAATGATGGTGACAGCCCACTGCCTTCATCCGGGCTCAGATCTTCTTTTCAGCTTAATGTTAGGAAATGGCTATATTCTCACACTTCATAAAGGAGCTGCAGAAGGGCTTGGGGAGGGGATTGAGTTGTCAATAGTGACTGTGCTCCCAAACCCCCTCAGACTTGATAAGAGAGGAGATTAGGAAAGACAGGACTCATTTCCTTGGGCCACCAGAGGAAGCTGCAGGAGAGTTGAAGATGGAGGGAGAAAGGAGCTGCCAGGGCAGATATACCAGGCACTAGTAAAAGGCACCAGTCAAATTTCAATGACAGGATTTTACAAACAGAAAAGACAACCTGGGTAAGGAAGGCACAGATGCTTCCCTTTGGTTTCCACCTCTGTGTAGTCATTGTAGTGACTGAAGGACAGAGCAATTGTTTTTTTGGAAAACCATATGGTCTGTATGCTTCAGGAGCCATGTGCTCTTGGGGAGATAACCTCTTCTGTGGCACAGATCTCTGGTGTGAGCACTGATTCTGGAGCTGCAGGGAACTCAATCTGCACAGTCTTACCTGAGCGGAAAAGAGAGGACTCATTTTAGCTGCACAGCCAGGACACACCAGCCAGAACCCCACTGTGGGCTTCCAGGGGGCCAGATCTTGTCCCATCACTGCTGTGGTACTCATGGACTTGGATAAATCACTTCATGTCTCTGTGCCTTTATTTTCCAGCTGTAAAATGGAGATAATTATATTGACCTTCTTCATAAAATGCCTTGAAAATGCTAGACAGCAGCTAAGTACTATCATGATTATTGTATAAAAAAAAATCCATTATAGCCTCTGGATGCTGGAGAAGAAATGAATGATGGCTGGAGTCCACATAAACACTGTGTTAGATCAATGCAGGCGCTATTACAATGTTGATCTGGTTTCCTAGTGCGTGTTCCCATAAATCCACACGGGGATGAAAAATCCAAACATATCTCTTGGCTGACAACTGACTGAAGCTATGTTACAGGGAGGAAGAAAAATCTAACCTCATTGCACAAACCAAAATACATAGATCTTTCTTTGATCACAGGAGGAAGAAAGCCTTTTTGGCTGAGTTTTCTGCATATGAGGAGAATTCTTTTGAGTATGTTTTGGGGGGTTATTTTTGCAGATGAGACATCTGAGTTTGATATGAAGAAGGCACTATGTCAAAGTGAGGCACTCATCACCTTTAAAAATTAAAAACTGTCTGGGAACAAAAGCACTGTCCATTTGCTAAGAAAAATTCCAAGCTAACCTCCACACAACATCAAACGAATATCTCCTGTACTCCATCTAGCAAAGAGGCATACTGGAGAATGATACCGCAGTTTTTTAGGAAAGTTTCAGAAGAAACCAGCCTAATTCTATGCTGCACTAAAAGCCAGTGCAAAACCACTTGCTGCTTTGTGGTTGACAAACCATCTGCTTCCGTCTCTCTCTGCACTCCAGTCATCACCAGTCAATGCCAATTAAACATGAGAAGTAGAAACCCACAAAAGTAAAAGACACTTATTGTACCCAAATGGAAATGCATTGATCTATTTTCTTACATTGACAGAATCCATACATTTTTAAGAAAGGTGAATGGCAGAGGTGCTTTACCTGCTGGGGAGCAGAGAGTTGAGGCATGCTGCAGGTTTGCCCGGGATGATGGGTACCAGTATCTACTGTGGGTACCAGCATCTGCAGTGGCCCCACACCACCCTGCTCCCATCCTAGCAGACACAGAGCTGCAGGATTATAGGTGCTACTCTGCCTGTTACAAAGTCCCACATTAAGGAAGGAGATAAATATGTTTATGTAGATGTTTTCTTCCAGCAAGACACCAGTGGAGAAGCTGGCTCCACAGTCTGTAGGGTTGCAGGATGAGGTGTTCACTGCACAGCACTGCTGGTTCAGGCATCCACGTGAACATTTAGGAGATGGATTCCCTGGGGTCACCATCTGTACAGTAAATCTGTAAACTGTGTAAATTGGTAGCTTCACGAAGCACAGCAAGGTCAGCATGATAACTGTCTTCAAGGACAAGCTTTACAGAGTCCATGAGACATTTCACTTCAGATAATACAGATTACCACTGCCTGATTCTTAAGTACCAGAGTGGGTGTTGCAGTCCTTTCCAGGGCTTTTAAAGCTGCTGTGTATGACTTTTGCAGAGAAGGAGAACACAGCACCTAACTATCCTCTTAATTAGAAACAGAAGACTTAATTTCAAAGTGATGCCTTCCTTTGTTGTACTCTGCATTTTAAACCTCATGATGCATGTCTTTAGGAGACCTGTGGCTTCCTAATAAACTCTCATTCTGCAAAGGAAAAATAACCCAACAATATACCAGAAGACAAAAAGATTATGTATCTCAGTGAGACTTTTGACTGCAATAAGCCTTATACAAAACAGCATACAACCCAATCATCCCTGGAACAACAGGTTGTGGGGGTGGGTAGAAGTCCAGGATTCACATTTTCAATTATGTAGCCCAAAATTAGAAGCTTAGGCTGAGATTTTGTTAAAGATTTATTCTTCCCCTCAGGCCTCACATAGTCCCCTTGTTCTCAGATGCTTCTTTTAAAAGCCAGTTCTTCCAAGGCAGGCCCAGGAGGCTGGAAACATACAGTATTGGACAGTTAAAATCTGCCAGAAATATTGGGGTGCTTTATCTGCATATATCTAAGCATCTCTGTGCAGTGGAGATGCTGAGTCCCTGCTCAGGAAATGTAGAACTCATTTATACAGTGAAATACTATTGCCATGGTCTGAGTTTCCTGTTTGAAAAGGAGATGACATTTATTCAGTTGGTAAAATAATCCAGCAGTACATATTGTGCCCCTCTCACAGCTTCTGGAAGAAAGCCCAATATACACATTCTTACTGATATAGAAGCTTTTCTGTAGTAACTGGCAAAAGCATTTGGAAAGGGTTTTAAAATACTTGTATCGGCAAGATTCATAGGGCTGATTTCTGTTTACATTGCTCAAACTGTAGAAAGCAGCCGTCATGTAAAGGAGCAGTAAAGAAAGGCCTTTAGTTACATGTTAGAAAACAAAGTCATTGCAAGAAGATTTTAAAGTGGCTTTGCTAATGGAAACCAGGCAGCTAACTTCAGTCCTTTCAGTTGTTTGACAATACCTAACCCAAGAATGTTAGATCCAAAGGCAAATAAAATAGCCTGTGTTTCACACATCCACCCACAGGCACAGAAAATCTTCTGTTCCCTTGGGAGAGTCCTTGCCCCAGCCTGGTAATCCCCAGCCACACTGGGGCACTGGCTGAACCGCAAATGGCACCACAGAGCTGAGCTGGGAAAAATAATGTGAAGAAAGCAGAAGAGAAAGGGGGAGGGTGTGAGCTCCACTCTGTGAGAGAGTTCAGTGCTGGACAGCCCTGTGTAGGGACACAGCCACAAGAAGGGTAGAGAACTTGCAAAGCTGTAGCCAGAGTGCAACTGCTTCTTGCAAAGCCATCATCTCAGTACAGACACTTTTTGTGTCTCCTGAGATTTTCCATGATCAGGCTAGATCGTGGCTGGAGACTGGAAAAGAAGCACTCATGGGCAATATCAGAAATGCGCTGAGCTTCATGACCATCCTCTTCAGATCCTGCCGTTACCTACATGCAAGGGACTATCTTGCTGATATGAAAAATCCTCCTATGTAATCATTTAAATCCCAGCTGTTCTCACAGCAGAAATTTTTTTCATGAAGAAGTACTCTTGCCATACTGGCTTGAAGCATGACAGCATTTAATTGAATATCTGATTTCTGGCAGAGGGTGATCTTGGGTTCTTCTGAAGAAATCTTAAGTGTGTTCTGTGACACATGCTACTGGGCAACAATATGTTGTGGAGGAATACTTTATTTCAGAGATGACTAGGTCTCAAAATGTTTGTGAGTAGCTAGGATAAGCAGTGTAATTGTGCATCTGCTTTTTCTATGTAAGAGCTTTGACCTGACATTTAAATGCTCTCAGCGATGACCTTGGGGTAGATAGTCAGAAGTAGATTTTTCTTATGGTTTTCTCAACATCAAACATCTTTTGGCTGGCACCTTTATAAATGAATGTGCATGGAAACCTAGAGGCAAATGGTTTTATGAATCTGAAAAATGGCTGAGAAACCTCCCCGTACCCTCGTAATGCTATGAAATTATTTTCATTTTTGTAAGCTCAGCCAGAAGATTTTTAAGTCTTGTCCTTCAGTAAGAGTTTGCCCCTCTTTGGTTTTGTATTAAGCCAGAAAGTACTCAGTAAATCTTTCCTCATTGTCCACTGTTTGATATATCCCTGCCCTAATTTTAGATTTCACAGACTCTTATTTTCATCTTTGACCAAGTTCCAGAACATGTTTTGGCTGATATAAAAATACATACACACACACATATATGTGTCTCCTATTTTTGCATTATCCTTCCCATGAGGAAACTAAAATAAATGCCATATTCAAAGCAGTGCTGATTTTCCAAGTTGTACTCAGTTTATCCTCCCATAGTGCGCATGAGGGATTTGTCTGCTTCTTGCTTTAACACAGCTGCTCACTGAGTTTCAATCAGTGACATACCTACATTCTTCCCAGGAGGCTGCTGTTAATTCCATGACAGCCAGATGAGAGAGCAGTAAATACTGTTTCTAATAGAGTTGTTACTTTGTACTTAGAATGTTGAAAAAATTAGAAAAATTATTCCAATTTTGGTGTTTATTCATTCGGTACAATATCACTGTCCACCTTTACTTACTTTGCTTCCACAAGCGACACCACACTGTGTCCATCAATCATGTGTGAGAGGGTTGTTCTGCTGCCCATGTTGACAGTGTCTGTATGAAAGGAGGAACAAATTATTAAATCACATATAAACCAAGTATAAGGCTGAAATTAAGAGTAGTCCTTCCAATTAAATAATAAAGGCTTGGAAAGTGTTGACATTTTTGTGACATACTGCCGATATGACAAAAATCCCACAAAAGCTTCTCAGTTCAAGAGTATATGGAATAATGCTGGAAGTTGTAACACCTTGTGTTTTTAGAGCAGCCATAAAGAACTCAGCTGCTGAAAGCTGAGATACAAATAAAGAACTACTTCTGCCTAAATGCTTTCCAGTGTAACAAGTTCTGCCTCAAACTTACCCAGATGCTGTAGGCAACAAGAACAGGGTGATAACAGATTTTCAGTTTCATATGAATTCTATAAAAACAAGAAGAGAGAGAGGAAAAAATAGTTTCTGGGTGAAGACTATTCAGTTTTTGTTCAGTCTGAGCATTTTGGCTTTGAGCTTTTAAAACTTCCAAAATGAACGTGAAGGATTTTGAAGTGAAGTTGTGGCGAATCAGAAGATGTTGAAAGGAATAGTTCAACTGCTTTGAAGTTTGGACTTGTTTCTTCCTCCTCTAGTGCATAAGAACAATTTGAGTAAACTGATATTTTAGTCTCCAAAGTGTCATGTTTTCTCCAAGAAAACTTTTGGCCAACAAAATGTCCTCTCTCTGCAGTAAGCAGATACTAAGAGAAAGCTCTCCAGTTTGCATCCCTTTGAGTGGCTCTAAAACATCCTCAAAAGTAAAAATGACATGTGAATCCCAAAACCCATCAAAGTGAAGTACATCTATCCAAAGTAAAATACAAAGACAGCTTTATGCTCATAGTAACTTCTGACTACTGGCACCCACTTGCTAAGATGAAGTAGAAACCCACCATGCTCCAGAAGGTAAATTCAATATAAAGCTCTTTAAAGATTAATCCATACAGATCCTCCCTCTCAGGGAAGAAGCTTCCTGTCATGAAGTTTTCAGCGAAGAGGACTTTTGCCAAGCTGGGCAGAACAACTTCTGTTGCAAATACTCTCTCCAACCTGTCCCCATCCTCCTTCCACAGTGCACTGCACTCTGGGAGAACTGGGAGTACAGGGACAGGCTAGTGCAGCCATGGCCCTCACTGAGGAATGGGAAAATCAGAAATGTCCCTGATGGGAAGAGCCACCTGAGATGCTCATTAACTGCAGGGACCATGTTCCTCCTGGCCAGATGTGGGCAGAAGCAAGATGCAGGCCTAAATGGGCACACTGCTGCTCAGTGCCCTTTAAATAACTCTTCTGCTGCTACTGTGCTTCACCAGTGACATCCACAGCAGCGCCCATCTCAAATGTAACAGGACTGAAAGAAGCCAAGTGGCTCTATTTAAAACTAAAGAGGAAAGTGCAAAGCTTTGAAGTCAGAAGGCATATAATGAATTCAGCAAAACTTTGTATTTCAAAGGCAGTTCTATTTGCAGAAGCCATCTGCCCAGAGAAAAGCTTGAACATCCACCTCTGACAGGAGTCAAAAGAGTTGAGGGAAACAGATCTTACTAAGGATGTTTCACATCATCTGTTCCCACAATATTTGAAATGTCACTTTGTAGTGGAGCAGTTTCCATCCTTGTATCAATTACAACATCTACATTCAGTTCCCCTGGGGCTGTTGGTATTTGAAGCGACTGTCCAGTTCAGTAGCTCCCAGCAATTTCTAATGAGATATGCCAATAAGACATCACTGCTTGACCCTCCTAATGATAACTATGAGCTCTCTGGAGCTTTCCCATAAGCCACTATCTAACTTATCCTCTTATTGAGGATTATTGATTTTCGTTTCTCCCCTTGCCAGCACTCAGCTCTTAAGTGACAAATCCAGAGATGGCTCCATCCAAGAGAAATAGGGGTAGTGTGGTGTGTGGCCCTTTCACAGGAAAGGAGTGCAGCCCATGAGCCAAGTTATCATCACAGGCAGCAAAAGCAAACCCATCCCTTGTGCAGAACCAGCAACAGAGGTCACTTCTCCCAAGTACCATCTCCCCAAAGCACCCATCGGTCATAATGGTTTGCAACTAGGGCTTACATTTCTGCAACAGGGGAAAAAAAACAAACCAAACCAAAACAAAACAATAACAATAACAAAAAAAGTGTAAATCTCAGAATAAGTATGTTTAAGAATTCCCTCTGATATCACTAGTCTTTCATATAGCCTGTGAGAACTGTTAAAATTCTCTCTGATAACTGACTTCCAGAGAACATGAGAGCCAGGCGAGACCACACCAGCCATAGATTCTACCATTATTTCTCTTGTCTTAAAACAGATGCTAAAATAAGCCTGGAAGTCATATATGAAACCAACCTATGTCATAGACCTTGAAGATTAGTCTCTGCATCACAGGGAAGTTGAGAAAAGCAGTGGTTATTCCCCTGGGGAAAGGGTGAAAACCATCACTGAAAGCTTACATCAGCCAGGGCAGCTGGAGGGATGCTGGCCACTGGCCCTAGCAGAGCCTGGAGTTGTGTGAATGCTAATTGTCCACAGGCAGTGTTTCCACAGGTCTCTCTCCAGCCACATTGGAGGTATTTACAGACCTGGTAGAACCACCACGTTCATTGATAGTGGACAGTGACCCTAATGGAGGCAAAAGTTATCAAGATGAGGAGGGGGGTACAGTCAGGCAGAGAGAAACAGGTAACAGGACTGTGTAAGCCTTGGTTTTTAGAAATCAGTTGAAAAACAGTTTTCTCTCATTCCTGAAACCTTGGCTTTCTTGTAACATTCACTGGATACAGTCTGTGACAAACTTACACAGTTCCCACTGCTACTGTTATTTGATCTTATCACAATCTATAGTGTGTTTCTGCCTTAAGGTGTTCCTGCCAAACAGCTATTTCTTCATGCATGCTGGTTTGGTTAAGTACCAGCCTTTGCTCACCTGCACTCACATTCATACCTGTGGCATCCAGAGGGAAACGGGCTCCAGTTGCAGCACGCCAGACAGCCCTTCTAGGAAATGCTCCGTAGCACACTGAGAAAGGAAAGTGCAATGTTTTTTCTTGGTGGCCTTGAGACAGAAGGTTTCATAAGAGCTTCTGCAGCCTCGTCAGTTCGAGAGACTGATTGATACTCTGGTACCTATGGATGAATGTGGGGGTAGAGACCCTCCTAGCTGTGACAGCAATTCAGAAGGTGCTTCAGAGCCCCAGGACCACACAGATACATGTAAAGGGCCCAGACACATTTATAACCTTGCAATTGAAATCAGGTTGCACACACTGGTACGCAGTCCCACCTCTGATCGTACTTTGACACCTGGAGAAGCAGAAACTCCATGCTTTCACACAACCACTCAACCAATTTCAGCCGGACTCTGTCTGCATGAAGCTCTCAGGTAAGGTCCTCATCAGTGCCTGCACACCTGGAGGACTGCATCTTCCAAGTCGACTTTCTGGCAGTCGTATAGTAGCTGCTGTTAAGGAAAGAGCAGACGTGCTCTGTGACAACTTTACTAACAACAACCTCTCCTCACCCCCAACACTGCATTAGTATCCACAGAAAGAAATTCAAATTGAATCCTTCTATTAAACCTTGGTGAATTAGCACAGCATCCTAACAGGATCCCAGAGTCCACCTGAGCCATGTGGCACCTTCTCCAGCTGGTGTCTGCCAGGACAAACCAGCAGAGGTGCAATCCCCTTTAAAATGCTGAGGCTCAGCAGCTCCTGACTGCTGTGCAGTCTCCATGTCCATCCTGCTCAAGCATCTCCCAGGAGCTGCTAGAAAACTTGCTTTGTGGCTACTGATGCCTAATGCTAATTACTAACAGAAGAGGCTGCTTAACATGGTATAATCTTGTCCCTTTTAATGTCTGGTTTTGCAATTTTTTTCTTGTTTTCATTTTTGGGGGCAATTTATTATCTGGACACTTCCACTCAGCAGGTTACCTCCTTCCTCCCTTCAGCCCAGCTGCCACCTCCAGAGGCACTGGGCAGCCAGATGGACTGAGGGACACACACATCTATTCATTAGCATGGCTTTTTGTGAAGGGTAAGAGAAGGATATGGTCTATAACAGTGACTGTTTCTTCCACCATTTATTTTTAAAATGGCCATCTTACACATATTAAGGAGTTATTCCAAACTGAGCATTTTTTTTTTTTTGCTTTTTTCCTTCTCTGATACAAAATTACTAGGCTGGCAGAGCAAGTTGCTGCATAAGCTGTCGATGTTAATGGTTAGTGCATTGCTGGGTTTTAATGTGTAGAGGTGGGCACTGGTTATTATCTAGAAATAGATGCTTTTTGGCCCCCAAAGGCTATATGGCAGGAAGGAAAAGGGAATGGGAGCATCAAAGGTTGAAACAAATTCCAAAGGCGGACAACAGGAGCAGCCCCTGGTTCAATACTCTTGTCTGTCTTGGGTGTCCTCTGCCTCACTATGGAACCCAAAATGTTGGATTTGGAATTCAGAGCGCTTACTCACGAGACTTTTTATGCATATACATCAAGGAGTCAAGCAAGTAAAACAACAGCTGCCAAATTATTTGCATTCAAGCAATGAACAATTGAAGAACTAAAACCTACCAGCTGTACCTACTTGTCAGCTTTTTTAAACTAAGATCATTTATTTGCTGCACCAAGAGGAGGAGAAAGTGAGCAAAAACATGCTTTGTCTAGGCTCTGCACTAGTGCAGGCTCTTACTACTTCCCTGCTTCAGGAGGTCTAAGGAAGCCGGAGCTGGGCTCTGTTTCTGCACAACCTGGCATTAAAATGGCATTTGTTGAAAAGTGACTGCAATAAAATAGCATCTTCTTACTGAGAAGATGTTCCCCCTGCAAGTATCAGGGTCATAGCTGCTGATTTTAATGACAAAAAGAAACTTGTGACATATTGCTTGTGCTATCACTGCAGACTTGACTTGGCTAAGAGATAATTAATGGAAGATGTGTGGTTGAGTCCCCTGCACTGCTCTGAAAGTCTTGGGCTGTAATTGGTACCACTGGCTCTTGCAAAATAAACTACTCCTGATCCAGCTTAGAAATCAAAACATGGCATTTTGAAAGAAACTTTTTACTTTAGGAAGTGGCATTCTGATAAAGTGATTTTAAACCTCAGAGGCTCCTGGGCAAGTTTCTGGTATCCAGCACTGTCACTCTCCTCAAAGTTGTGTTGTGTACTCTCTGATTTCCCTGCCACGGCTCGGTGCTTTGTGTAGCTGGTGACTCTTGATGACGCATTTTGATGTATTCAGCACAACCACATACTAGCATGAGCCAGAGATCACCATTTTTTCTGGCTGTGGAGCTAGAATAATGTGGACCCGTGCCCAGACAGCGTTGGCAGCAGCTGGAAAACCAACAAGAGAACTGGGAAAAATGCGCTCCAATGAAAGCATGGTGCTGAGGCAAATCTGTCATCGTTCAGTGTACTGAGGGTTTCGGGCAGCCTGGTTTTGGTGTCTTCCCATTTCCCTGTCTCCTTCCCACTTCCCACAGTCACTAAGGAACCATTTCTCCATATCCTACTTATGCACACATGTATCGGGCAGAGCTGATAAGGAAGGACAGGAGGGTCTGATAGCCAAGTGGCTGTGCCACAGGCTCCCTGTGTGGCCTCATCATGCTATCGCTCAGTTTCTCCCCGTAAAATGACTAGCAGCACTTCCTTACCTCCTGAGGAGGGGTGAGAACATAAAAACAGCAACAGCCACAAAGTGCAGGGTTATTACCACCATCCATCCAGAGAAACTGTCAGCTTTAGCACACAGGCTACTGTCAGACACAGTGCTGAGAGCATTTCCAGCGGCTGCGCTTTTGGTTAGAGCATGTGGTGTGCTCCTATGGTGTAGGTATCTCTGGGCTCAGAGGGTTGAACAAAGTATTTTTTGCCTTGGAGAGAGAAAGCAAACCTCTTTCATCAGGTTTCTTCTTTTCCTCCAGGAGAAGGGGGCAGAGGAAACTTCTGTCACTGTGGGCACGCTGGGGGAAATGGAGCAGGGCCTTGTGCCCTGCTATGCAAGAGTCCTCTGATGGGAAGAAGCTGAGAAGTCATAGCCGTACTGCAAGCCTCTGCTCCTCCCTCCTTCACAAAAGCAACAACTAGGTGTGGAAAGATTCTGTCAAACCCTACACCACATCACTTCTTGCCACAAGTGCTCCCTTGCCTCCACTGCCCTAAAAGGAAACACAGTATAAACAGCCTAGCAAGATCTATTCCAGACTCCTGCTGTGGTGCATCAGGAGATTAACATATTAACTCTGAAAAGCCCACTAATTTTAAGGAGAACTCTATACTTAAACTGAAAGAAGTTTTGCAGAGATCAGCATCTTGTCTGATGCTAGGGAACCAGGGAAACCTGTTAACAGCAGACTGTGAATAATTGAGAAAATTATTCAACTCTGCTTTTAAAGGATCTTGGATTAAAATACTGCACGGGTTGGTAATACTTCACTCCTAATCTTTTCAAATATACATTTGCAATGGTTTGTTTATCACTAGGTTTCTGCTTTGCAATCAGACAGGCTTTGCTCCTCCTGGACTCCAGCTAAGCAGGGTAAGCCAAGTCAGACATTGCAAGAAAGATCACAGACGAATATGTCTGTCTCATGCAGGAAGCTTCTTTTGTTGGTTTTGGTCTTTTTTTTTTTTTTCCTTTTTTGGACATAATGTCCAGAGGCATTGAAGTATTACTTGATAAAAAGCAGGAGGAGAAACCAACAGCTCAAACTTACATATAAACTAAACTACAGGACTTGAGATGGATACCAAGGTAGCCCACAGGGCAGGGAGGAGCAAAATTGGGGATTTGAGTATGTGAGGGAGGTCAGCACAGTGGCGTGGGACGGGTAAACCTGCTGAAAGAAACAGGACTGGCAGTGCACCTGACATACATGATTCTATACTTGTCACAGAGCCTAGCAGACACCCCCTAAGAACCAGTTTCATAGGTGAAGCTCTGTCAGTCAGACCATCCTGCTACTGAGCTGCTCTACAACAGTAGCCTGCCTATGGCTGTAGGGAAAGAGGAGGAAGAGGCATGCATTATGCCTCTTTCACTGCGACTTATTTGTTTATGTTGTTTCAGCCATGCTGTGTACACATGCTTATGGAGCTCTACAGAAATCAGCAGTGACAATAAATATGCTTTCACAGCCAGCTGCTCCCATGCCTCCTTCACTTGGCCAGACAAACAGACAAGGCGTATATCTTTTTTACTATCAAGGAGCAAACGTGAAAATCTGATCCTGAAACAGTATGCAGAACGAAAATCACCCCTGGAGCAATGGGAGGTTTGGGCATGTTTCCCACTTTTTCATCTAGACATACTAACCAACAAGAAAGCTGGTAAAACCAGAAAGCTGGGAACTGCCCTGGTGGAGCAGAGATCCAGTTATCAAGGTTGCTTTGGAGTGGCCTTTCCATGCTCCAGCAAAGGCAGTGTAGCTAGAGAAGATGAGGACAGATCTAGGGCATGCTAAGCTGCCAAAAAGCCAGAGCAAGAAGAGTGAAACGTGGCTTGCAGACACCAGAGTCTCAGCTCACCCTAGAAGCTGCATCCTTGTCCCTAGTGAGCAGCACCACATGAAGTACCAACTCGAGACAACCACCTGCATTTACAAAAACAAAAAAACCCAAACCAGGCAACAATTTAGGAGCCCAGAGCTCCTGCCTTCCCTCAGCATGGATTTATTCTGAAAACCATCTATGCTTATTTGCCCCTAATCATACCAGCAATGATCCACACACAGCTGTTTGGCTAAGGTGGACTGTTGTCCCAGTTTTGTCCTGTCCCTATCTTCCTCCTCTACTTCACGTGAGGAAGATGAATATTCCATTTCCCATAAATCCAGGAATATGTGAGCAATTATGTGTGACCAGCTACGTATAATTATCTTAGATGTAGGCATATAAATGATTCATTAAGATCTGTATCAGCTAGTTATTTAATATGTCCTGCTAATTAAAACTTTGTGATAAAGACAACTACATCTTTCTGTAATTATGCCTCTGGACAGTGTGATGCAGTTCCAACTAGTATTTGCAATTCTGGGTGTATGTTGACACTAAAAGTAGGGTAGAGAAATATAGGTTAACTGCTGCTCTTAATTGCTCTTCGTTACTAAGATCATTGTAGAATTTCATTGTACAACACCCTGGGACTCTTCAGCACAGTGCACATTACAGGCACCGTTATCATGCTGTACACTGCATTATCCTTCTGTATACCCAAGAAGCTTGAGAAAAACAACAGAAAAAACCTTATTTCACCTAGAAGGAGTGTGTCTAGCTTGGCTTATTGGAGGCAGGAAGGAGGGGAAGTAGGTCAAAAGACATGTTTGAGGAAATGCAGCGAGTTTTACCCTACACGATCAATTTTTGTATTTCTTGCTCAAACCTGAGATCCTGCTAGGCTCACTTGTCTTGAGTAAGGCCCACCGATCTGTAGTGACCATACGCTGGATCCACCCTCCATCAGTGCCAGCAGGAAGAAACACAACAGCTCAAAAAATACATTAGGCCCTGTTTCATAGTTTCGAAAGGGGCTACAGTAAGTTTACATCAGTGTAACTAAGCAGGTCTGTCGCAGCCTGTCTCCAGTCCTGCGCTCTTAAAATACGTTTGGTATCAAAGCAAACATGCCTATGTATGAAACAGGTAGGGACTTTAAAACGTTTTCTCGGGATAGCTATCAATGTAATAAAACATCAGTAAGAGGTGATAAATGCTAAGTAAAAGAAGCTTTTCCTAAGCTGCTTATGCTAAGAATATAAATCTTCCCCCACTACGAAAAGACTACATTAAGTGTTGTCCTTCTAATCTCATTGGCAGCCGGGTATCACTGCTAGGATAAACGTAAGATCGATCGCCTCAGTGGCTCTTCTGCTGCAAGTTCTGCTTGGTCAATCACAATGGGAGACAACTGCCCTTGTGTCGACACTTGGCGTCTCCTAGTAGGATTCTCAGCTCACTCCTGTCGTCATCAGAGCAGGGCATGTTTCACCCAGGGGAATGACTCAAGTATAACTTGTTCGCTCTTGTTAGCCACAGATCATTGCCTAAACCCTAAAGTCTGTATCCCATGGGAGGACTGCACTAACCTGATCTCTGGTTAGTTTCTAGAAACACTGATTTGTGAAAAGAACGAAAACTATAGAAAATGTGTATCATATGCATTTAAGTCCCCAAAGGTGATCTACTATGGTCTATAACACTGTGGCCACTACCAGTAACTCACCAGGGCAAGGGAGAAGCATGAAGTAAATTACATACCAACACTAAAAGTTTTCCTCTTTGCATTGTCTCTTTCCATCTTCTCATATCCAGCCTCATTCACTTGTTATTGCACCCTAGAAAGCTACTGCAGGACAGAATTAGAATGGAATAGGTAAAGAAAGTCTTTAAATATAACTTTGCTTTGGTAGTCTGGTTTGAGCTGAAGCAGAACCACTTTTCTAACTTTTCAGCTAAGCCTCATCTAAGTGACTTCATTTTCTGGAAGTTAACTGCATGTTTTTCAGACAGCGTTTCCCTCTAGAAGTGATAACATGGGGCACCGGTATGCAGAAAATCCACTGCTTATGCTTCTTCCTACAGAAATTGAGGCCATCCTCAAGCTGGTGGAATGCCATAAGTCAAAGTGGTGAAAAAAGGTTACATCTGCAGGGAGAGGTGGACAGGACAGGTGATTCCAATCTGACTATTCTATTCTGTATGTATCATACTCAGTATAAACCTGAAGGATCACGAGGGTCAATCTCTCCTCCTCAATGGCTGACATCCAGCGAAGACCTCATCTGTCTTTTTGCCCCTGATCCTGGATCCATTAATTCCTGAATCCAGTTCCATAGTCTAACCAGGGACCTTTTCCCCATGGCAGCTCTGCAGCATCTGTGGTAATCATCAAAGAAGGGAGGGAGGTAATTTCATATATTTGTATCTATTTTATTATTTTCTTAGTATTTTCCTTATTATGATTGTTTCATTAAAGCTGTTTTAGTTTCAGTTTCCAACCCACAAGTCTTTTTCCTCCATTTCTCTTCCCCTTTTCCCTGGAGGGTGTGAGGGTGGGAACTGGGACCATAACGGCTCACATTTAGCTGCCAATCAAGTTGGGCTGGGGCTAAACTGTTGCGTTTAGTTAACTAAGTTTTTACTGACTGACCTTGTGTCTATAATAGTATAAACGTAACATCTAAAAACCTTGGCTATATCAAACAGGCTGTCCCTTATACATAAAAAAAATTGATCAAGCCCAGTTTCCTACAGATCTGTGTCTCAGATCATCTTGTGGTGGCTATTCTATTTACTTTTCAGTTACTCTCACGATATAGTGGACATGATTACTCCTTAGTCACTTGTCTCAGCTGTTCTTTGGCATGTGTTGAGGTCTGAGTTTCAAGTTAAGCTCTTTGGCGTCCTGTGATACGAGCCATAGGCTATTACACTGCTGATAGCAGCCTCTGGTGATTACTCAGGGGAGCACTCACAGTGTAACGTTCTCCTCTATGGAAGCATTTCACAAGATTTCTCTATCCAGTGATCTACTTTAATTAAATTGATAGGAACTTAACTATATTTGAGACTCCTACCGATAGTTTATCAAAAGTGATTCAGACTGGTCAGTCTTAAATAACAAGGTACAGTTGAAGGGAGTGGTTTAGTCTCAAATTTCCCATGAGACAAAAAAAGTTCACAAAATACAAGAGCCTGGTACGTGCCAGCTCCAGCCTGTGGTGGCTGTGACACAATCAGCATGTTTTTATTAGCTTATAGAGAAGGGACCTGGGCTTAGAAAAGAAAGAAATGAAGCTGAAGCTGTTCAGGAGATCTGCAGCAAGCGCTACTCTTTGCTCCTGTCTTTGAGGAATACAGGATGCAGTATTAGAATGACTAGATATTTAAAGCTGAATTCAAGCTCTGCTCCATTTGCCTTCAGCATAAAAGCAAGAACACAGGCATCCCAATGGACTTATCGCCACGGTGAGCATGTTTTTTCCTATGTGCCACCTTTATGTCTCAAACATCTTTTTGTGGCCCCTGTGAGCAGCATTTTTCCCAACAAGGGAAACAGGACAGCAGGCAATCCACAAAGGGCTCATCTGCATGTGGATCAACTCTATTTTTCCAAGGTAGTGGTATGGCCACTGGTAAAATGCCCAGGATAGACGAGAAGACATACCATTTCTATAGGGAGAAAACAAAATCTAGTCAAGCTCACTGATTTGAAACTATACAGAAAGACAGCTTTTCCCTGTCGATGTTCACACTTGATCATGGGGCAGTACCTGCCAGTGAGTGAACAGCAAGCGTAGACAAGGCTCAGGATTAACTGTAGACACAGATACATGATCACAGTAGCACAGAGATAGAGTACAAACACGATGTGATTCTAGTTGGACCCAGCAAGTTTTCTTTCTACATGACACTGGAGTAACAGCAGCAGGAACCTGCCTGCTACCCCACATGGATCCCACACTAGGACATGAGCCATGTGCAGCACAAAGTCTCTAAGAAGGAAGCCTCAAAAATCACTTCTAGTGAAGTGCCCCTGGCTCAGCAAGCAACCCTATGGCTTCAAACAGCATTGGCACAATTGAAGACTTGCTGTGTTTTTCACCTTGCGTATATTTTGGGTGCAGCAACACTGCTGGAAAAGGCACAAATTCCCATTGCAACACCTACCTCACTGAATAGCAGAGGCATTCAAGCAGAGGAAATGCTATTTCCCACATGCACTGCAGTATTTCCCTGTGGCCTTTGGGTGACATCACCTTGGCATTCTCCTCCAAAAGCAGGTGATTCCAGGCATTGGCAAATTATCATCTCCCCTGAAAAAATATGGAAATAGAACAGGATTAGGCACCTTACCCAAGGGCCACAAGGAGAAATGGGGTCAAATCCAGAATCGGAGGGAAGGTGTTCTAACAATAGGCTACAAGCTATAGGTTTGTACAGTGTCTAGCACAATGTGGCCGTAATCCTGCTGAGGCCTCCAGGCAGCACTGCAATATGCATCATCATAATAATGAGTTTCTAATCCCAATCAAATGCCCAACCCAGTAGGCACTGCCTGACTCACAGAAAGGATTAGCTGACGGATTGTAAACAATGGTTGCAGGAGTGTCTGGGCCCGTTATGCAATCCTTTAATGCTGAACATACAGAAACAGCTGAGAAAATTAGGAGCTTTTGCTGAGAACATAACTAACTGAGATTTTCAAATACAGGTAATGGGTATTCCCATTCTTCAGCCCTAGGGATAGTTCATCGATATCATTGCACACCTTTCCTAACTTCTGAATCAACCAGATGAACAAGGACAGGGACTCATGTTTGTACTGTGAGACAATAAAGACAAGCTGCTTACAAGATGATCCTTTAAAACATCCAGGCTGTGCCTGCCTCTTTTCATGACTAGGTCCTACTTTCTTTCATCACAAAAGTGCCTCTGTTGCAAGCCAGAATGCGTGGGAGAAGCAGGGGATGGGAAAAATCAACAGAAATTAGAGAAATTAACATTTCTTTATGAAAATGAAAAATAATTGAGATCAAATAGGTGTTTTCCTATTGAAATGCATACTTCTAGCCTAGAATTTAATTCCAGGAATAGCTGAGACCTGGCACCTAGGAGACAGAATTTCTTGAGTTACCATGACTCAAGAAGAACTCAACAGAGGACAGGGAACTTGACTCAGTCACCAACAGCCATATTAGAGACCACACTCAGTCTAATCACAGCACAGTTTCACCGAGCTTGAGCTTCATTGTTCACTTTGCAATGAAGCTCCTTAAACCATCCCACAATTCAAGTTAGACGTGGAATGTTTTAAATCAGAGTCAGTTAGGGACAGCCTTCATGTTACACTTCATGTTAATGATGAAATAAAAAAAGTTGAGCTTTGTTAATTTTCCTCAGCACCCACCTTTATAATTTATGGTGTTTTCATGTAATTAGTTTCTAATTTCACCACCCATTCCATAAGAAAAATCGAGATAGAAAATGACAAATCTGACCTGGCACTTGCCAATCTGGATTCTTAGGTAAAGGAGACAAAACAAGCTCTCAGAAATAAGGGTTGTTGCTAACCTTGTCAGCAGGCATAAAGAAAATCAAGGGGAATTATGCATCCTAATTTTGTTATCTTTCTGAGGCTTGCGAGCTCAAAAATCCTCAGAGATTTTCTGAGATGCTCACTCTCAGTTACAAATAGGAAGCATGCTTCGTGCACAATCCTCAGATGAGCAGCCACAAACAGTCAAACAACAGTTATGATAAATGATCAACAGTAACAAAACAACAGTGGAAGGATTGCAATATCACAGCCTCTCTTTTTTGGCCAGGCAGGATACATACTCCAACACAGCCAAAGGAAAGGGACTTTTGCTATTGATTTTAGCAGCAGTAGGGCAGGGTCAAAGGGAGACTCAAAGAAAGGTATTTCAGTATGATGACCTAGGAAGACCTGTCAAAGAGCCCTTTAAGCGATGCATGTCACGTGCTGGTGTAGCTGACAGCAGCAATGAGTTTTGTTGGTCACATAGTTGGGATCTCACCTGCTGGACGTGTGCAGGGACTATTGCCTCACATGGGCATCTTTGGCAGCCTCTGATCCACAGGTTGGCACATGAACAATAAGGAAGCTATTAAACCAGATATACACTGTCAAGGCATTAAAGAGAAGGGACGACAGTGGTGCCCTCCCATCTGGGAAAACTCCCCTGACACCCTTGAGTGGATCAGGTTAGTTTTTACAGACGTAATTGAACTGCCCAAACTACTTACAGTTACAATGTGCTGAACTAAATACCCCTTTTGGAGTAATAATTCAATTTACTCTTCTCTTCAAGCTCAAATTTTTTGTTTGCTCACATAATTCACATAGACCTATGATTCTATGATTCTATGATAATTCACATAGCTATCTAGTCTTGGTGGGTTTCTAATTATGGGAGTTGAACATGACAAAGGGGCATGCCAAGCTAGGGACTATTACATAAAATAAGCTTACCTTTTGCAGAAAAGGGAAAACATCCAGAGAAACAATGGATCTAGTTGTTGGATCTAATTGGCGGCTATACTTGATCCAAGTAGAAACCTACTCTCTCTGAGTCTAGTGCAATATCTCCCATTGGTTTCAAGCAAGGTTGAAATACACACAGGTGACAAATAACTCCAAAAGAACGCATTGGGCTGTTCATAAGGACCTGGAAGTAACAAGCGTAATTGAGTATGCTGTAAGTATCTATCAAACCTACAGACCGTTGTCCTAAACGTAAAAGCAAGGGAACTATAAAGGAATTTTGTCATTAACTGTGAAGTTTAGCAATTACTTTCTTTGTTTCATACTAGGGTGGATAATGATCTAGTTACACATGCAAGCAGGGTGGTTACTCCTTACATGTAGTGCTGCCCCAACACAACGTGTGCTTCTACACACTGGAGCATCCTGCAATCCATTTGTTTTCTAGATTGCAGTTGAAGGCTGTAGCTGGCTGAGCAGCTAATTATTCCCTTTACACTCTTCCTTTCCCTGCATCTTATTTCCAGGTAGGTAATAATCTGGATTATTTTTGCAATTGTTAGTGTATATTTGTAATGGAAAAAATCAGATGCAACCATACCTGTTCAGTAAAGCAGGCAAAATCTTAAGAAACAAAACAGGGCCCAGTGATGGGAAAAAATAAATATTCAGCTCTGACCACAAAGCTAAAGAAAGTCAAAGAATGTGAAATAAGACTTAAAAAATGGTCATTGAGCAACACACAAGACAAGTCCCAAGACTTTGCCAATTTACCACATGAGGAAATTCCTTCCTATCCCAAACGTAGCCAGATATTCAGTAGCATGTCTGGGAGCAAATATCATTAGGGCTGATCTAGTTTAGTTTTATCCAGTGGTGACACTGGCACTTAAAAGAAGATGTTGGGGTTTGATCTTGCCTTTTAATATTACACAAGGAATCTTCCATGGCAAAAAATTCCAAATAATGATTAACCTCTTAGGGCAGAAGCCAGATTTTCCAAGTGTTTGATCTAAATTCAGTTATTTTTTAATTTCCAGGAGTGGCTTTTTTTCTTCCTGTTGGTGCTTAGTTCACATAGATTCCTGGGCAGGTCCTGAAGATCTCCTGAAGACATATTAAATCCTACACAGAGACCTGAGGTCCACTAGAGGTTAATACATTTAAGCTGTAGAAACATGTTCCTGTAAGTGGCAGTACAGTTATGTAAAAATCTTGAATATGAAGTAATTTCACATACAAGGAATGTCTTGTGGCTCTGATGGAGTCAAGTTGCTCTTTTAATTTCCATCCTTGGAGTGGTAGTGGCTGCTCAGTGGGAGGGAGGGCAGTACGGGATGTTACCAGATGCTCCTCCAGGGAAAGAGTTGATCATGTGGATTTCAAGGGGTGCAACTGGAGTTAAGGATATTAAGCACTACAAAAGATCTGGTCTTTAAACTGCTTTTTTACTGTTGCAGGCCAGAATAACTTAAAAATTATGAGGATATCCTGTTTATGTGCTGATGTCTTCCCCATCCAAACATTTAATGAGAAATCCTTACAATGGTCACATAAACTGCTCCTAACCTAATTTAGCAAGCTGGCCCAACAATTTCTGCTTCTGATTAAAAGTGGTTTTCTTCTTCACTTGCTGAACCCTCTTCTCCACTTAAGCCATCACACTGAAGCAGTAACCAGCAGACCCAGTAAATCATATATAGATACCAAACCTGGTCATTGAGGTGCACACAGCACAAACCAACATGACTGGCAGCAGCAGTCTGCTGTCTGCCTTTCTGGATTCACCTTTGAAGAGAGATGAAGAAAGACTTTCTGGAAGCACAGGGTATCCCAGAAGTGTGGGATCAGTGACTCGGGTCAGAAATTCAGCCTCCATAATCATGAGGTGAAAAACTGAGCTCTGTTCTACTAAATTAAGCAACAAAGCGGCAACCTCAAAGAAGAACACACAGCACTTTTCAGTCATCTTGCAGTTCATTACACAGCCTGGCAGCTCTATTCTGTGTAACACATCTCTTCCCAAACAAAAGCTGTGCCAAAACATTTTTGAAAGGAGACAGTCCAAACCAACATTTTGGGGTAAAATGCTACAGGCATTGCAATAATCCAAAACCTAAGCATTAGACAGTCAGAATGAAAGATGAACTGAGAAATAATACAAACCTAGCTGAGCGTGGAAATAAATAGCTACTGAAATCAAAATATCTTGACTCTGCTTTAAGGCGATTCGGTATTATGACCACAAAACGAAGCTAAAACTGCAAGCATGTAAGTACGATAAGAGTGTCATATTCTGGTTATCTTAAAAATTAACCGTAAACATTAAGGTTTAAGGTGTAAAAATTATAAAAGCAGAGTCTTAACATTAGCCAGCAGGGACAAAATAACACAACCTTACAATATACCTGCAACATGCTTTGAAAAGCTTCCTCTCCATCTCTTCTTCTACTGCCAGAGCTAATGTATAAATATTTTTCTGATTAAAGAACAAAGTACCCTGGTGTATGGCAGGGAGAGACTGGATTCTGATTAGGTCTTCAGGGAACAAAAATGGATGGGTGAAAGAACAAGTCTGCTTCCTTGCATCTTTTATTCTATTCTTGATCACAAATTTAAGATCATAAACTTTGTATAAGCATCTGATCCCTCATCACGTGAGCTACCTAAATGTGATAGGTGGAAAGCAGAGAGCAAGACCCAGACTCTGCATCTTACTTTAGGAGCAACTCACCTCCATGGAGTTGTCTGGAAGCTAGTAGTAAAGAGGTGACAATGGGAAGACACATTTCCCAGTGACAACATTAGCACCATGGGCAGCATTAGTGTGGGAAGAGGAAGAAGAGGGAAGCATCAGTACCTGAACTACAAGAGTGCATGCAATGCAAACTCTTCTTAAATCCTCAGCTCCTTAAAACCAGACCTGCTGAAAGAGCCACAGCTGCCTTGCTCACAAGAGGGAATGGCCTCAAGTTCTGCCAGGGGAGGTTTAGGTTAGACATTAGGAAAAATTTTTTTTTCCAGGTCATTGGGCACTGGAACAGGCTGCCCAGGGAGGCGGTTGAGTCACCTTCCCTGGAGGTGTTTAAGGCATGGGTGGATGAAGTGCTGAGGGACATGGTTTAGTGACTGATAGAAATGGTTGGAGTCAATGATCCAGTGGGTGTTTTGCAGCCTGGTGATTCTATAATTCTTTTTGCTGCAGTGCCTTTTAGCCAAACTGCTGGAGCTGGGAGCAAGAAGAAACTCAGTGGCAAAAAAAAGCTGATCACTTATCTGTAACAGCATGACTCGCATCAGTGATGCTGAATCTGCTTGCTGCATACCCACTTAGCCTCCAGAGAGGCCTCTGTGTCACATTTAGGACATTGTCTAATTTAATCTTAACTTCTTTGTTTCATCATGAAGAGCAGTGGAATTTAAGATCTGGGAATACTACAAGGCTACTATGCTGCAAACAGCACCTGGCATCTTTCTGCGTCGCTGTGCTCTGGAGTTCAGACAGAACAAATCCTACCCAACCTATGGATTTCTCCAGTAGTTTTTCTCTCTTCAGACAGGGAAACACAGAGTTGAGTGTTTCAATATATGCCAAGACACAAAGTCAATAAATCATATTTACTTAATTGCTGCTCAAGGACTCGTGCATTCCTCTTTATTCCCACGCTGTCCATAGGAGTCAGCCTGCCTTATTCCTTCCAAGGCTATAAGCATCATTCGGATCCTGTATGTTATTCTATTCTGCCATGCACATTTCCTGCCAAGCATCATCTGATACAGGACTTTCAGCCTCCCTGAGGTGCAAAGTCCTTAGATGTTTGTATTTAGTTTAACTATTCAGAAAAAAAAATACAGTGGGGTGGATTGCAAAGGGTTTTAAAAACCTCTTCCTAACCAAACCCGAGTCACTTATAGATTATAGCAAGGAGATTTGCAGCCATGAAAAATCAGACAGCTGAAGACATCTTTCTCTCCTACAAGCACCTATGCTGCAGACAGACCTCTGGTATTTGCAGGAAACTCAGGGACTCCACGCCCCCAACTTCTGCCTCTGACTGCATAGAGTTCCTGTTCATTGTCAGGACGTTTCTCCTTAAAAGAGTCAACCCGTGGCACTTCTGTCCATTCCCCTTGTAGTAGGATTTTCTATACTCTAGTCCTCAAAGGAAATTCTGACAGAACTATTTTGAACCAATGACTACCCATTGCTGCCAAGGTTTTGCCAGGGTGGGGTTTCTCAAGGTTGATGAGTGTCTAAGACCAAATTGGTTTCCTGCTGCCAAAAACCTCATGATATTCACCAGAACAAGAATGAATTCATACGCTGCCACTAATGTTTTCAAAACCTTTACTGTCTTTCCAACTTAGGAAATGGAAAAGACAGGAGTTCTCAGAATCTGCCTTCCCTATGTAGGGTAGGCATCACACAAGTTGTACCTTACTGCTCTGGTCAATAAAACTTTCATTTTTCTAAGTTGAAACCACAGCAGTTTTCCTCAAGTATCATCTGAGAGCAGATCCTGATCAAAGATGCATTCCCATTAGACTCCACCTATTCTTGTTATGTGTACCAAAGGTGGGATGCATCCCAGAGTGTGCATGTTACAAGTACAAAATAGTGGGAGATTCCTGTGAAGGAAATGTTAGCCTCCTATTAATATTTAGAGATAGTATTTTCATGTGAGCTTTGGTGTTACAAAGTCATGCTTGTGTAGTATTATAAAGACATTTCTCCTTGCCTCTTTGTATATAGCTTGACAGAAGCAAGAGAAAGTCTCTGACAGACGCTGATGAAATGAGCTATCTGGTTACAGAGCTGAAATATTTGGAAAGGACACAAGTGAGAGCAGAATCTATTGCCTTTGTGAGAAGGGGATTTAATTTCGAAACTATCCACACATGGCAATGAACAACCTTGTCTTTGCCCTCTGGTGACAGCCTACAGGCACCATGCAATTACGATTAAAGCGTTTTATTGTTTCTGTCCCAGATTAGATTAGGTTGGTATTTAAAGACACAATTTTCTCATTGCATTGTCACACCAGGACAGGACAGAGACGTGGTTGTCTGTGCACTTTTACGGGCGATCAAAAAAATAAATCTGAAGGCTTTGAGGTGAATGTTGCTGGCAAGATTCCTAGCTTCCAGGAAGAGCAGGGGAAGTAGTAGTGATGCTTCTAGATTATTATCATTATTATTATTTATATTAATTCTTAGTTTTCCATTTAACTGGGAAAACAATTTGAATGACTCCAACACAGTCACCAAAAAGCAAGACAGGGAACAGAACCCACTGTGCTTTGTTTCCGGTGCTGCCTACAGCAGAAGTCCTCTGTCTCTCTGACCACAGCACAGTCAGCGTCCCTTCCCCTCCCAAGTCAAGGCCACTTCTTCACACAGCCATGCCAGGCAGCACCTCACACTGCAGGATTAGGATGTTCATCAAGAATGAATCTTAGCATGCAGCACCTAAAGTTCTGACACTTATAGATCAGTTTACACAGTGAGATCTATGGTTGGAGCAGTTGATGACCTACACAAGGATCCATAGGTTATGCACCCTTCATAAAATAATATTTCAGCTACTGTTGTTAACATTATTATGGTTTTATACAAACAGTACCTCACTTAGAATCATAGAATCATAGAACAACCAGGTTGGAAGAGACCCATTGGATCATCGAGTCCAAACATTCCTGTCAAACACTAAACCATGTCCCTCAGGACCTCATCTACCCGTGCCTTAAACACCTCCACATGCATGGGTTCACAAATGCAAACCATTTTTATTAGATAGAAACTGTGAGGTATCTGTGCTACTCTGGTATTAAGGGTATTCATAGTGAAAGATTTTACGCAGGTACTAACTTTCCTAAAGGGGCAAGCATGTAACTAATATTAACTCCAAGCTAATTGAAGGACATACTTGCCAATTCTTAAAAACAGTCCTGTTTCTACTCAGTGAGTGAGTATTGCAAAGTTTGTAGAGGACAAGTTGTATTTTTCATACAAATAGATTATGAGTCCCAGCCTTATGTACAAACTAAAACTCAATTATAACTATAGCATCGTGACTACTAGCTCAAAAAATATAGTAGGAGTGGTAAAAATAAATGACAATGGCTTACAATAGTTTGGATAAAAATCATAATGAATATTAGCTGTATTCCAGTATAACAAGGAACATAGGTCTGAGATAAACCTAAGAAATGCCATCAGAGCAAGGAAATTATGAGAAGGAACAATACATGAGTACTTGAAGGTATCTAACATTCCAGTTTTAAGAGAAAGGACCAAAGGTGACAACAAATAGTTTATTATCCAAACTGTTTCAGAAATATGGCTATGAAGGAAATAATAAGAAACTAATAGGTAAGGAGTTTGAGCTGGCATTATAAAGAGCACCAGATTGGAAATGAATGTGCGAAGGAGACTCTCATAAGCCCTGTTTAAATCCTACACACACACACATGGTTTTGAGAGGCAGTAGATGGCTCAGAGGGTTTTCTACAGCCCATCACTTACCAAGGCACAAGGGACTCTGACTGTTTTCTGTTTTACAGCATTTTTACCATGGGAGTTTCCCATACCTTGTACAGGATGAAGACTCCTGATTTATTGCAGGAGGTGTGGGCAATCAGTGCCCAGACTATTTTCTTCCTGTGTTGATACAGAAAGATGCCTAAGAATGGAAAAATCACACTTTTACCTTTAAAGGGCATGGAAAAATGCCAGTCAGGTTTCAGCACAACATTTATCGAAGTAAACAAGAGCTCTGCCAGCAGTCTCAATGGTGCCACATAACAAGGCCAGCACGCTTTCATTCAGCAAATGGGAGAGCAGAGGAACCACAGGCTTGCTGCGTATGGGACCAGAAGCACCAAAGGGTCTTTTTCACTAAACCAGTTTTAGCCAATATGACAGGTTTGCTCTGCCTCACATGGGTTGCTGCTTTCAGTCTTTTGGGATTAACTGTGATGCTTCCTACACACATTGCTTTCACCCACCAAAACATGCCCGCAGAGTCTCACATCAAGCATTGCAGCAAGGTATCAAACTCAGTGCAGCATCCAAACAACCGACTGGATTCACTAGCTGCTTGCCCAGCCTGTGCAGGAGTGGCATTTTCTGGACAACATTACACTTCAGAGCTAATTTTAGCTGTACTGGCCTCGTAGCAGTGTCCTGAATGTGGATCTCACCTGGATACCACTTTCTTCTGCAACACATTGTGCTGCAGGCAGCGAAACCCCTCCAGGACCTTATTATTTCTAATTATAATGCCTGGCAAATGTGCAATGTTTTGGCAGAGCTTGGCACAGTATTTTATGTTGCTTTGGATTGACAGAGGGAAGCAAGTGCCATCAAGCTGAGCAGCTACTGAGGCACATTCATCAGCAAAAGTGAAGCTCTCAAATTAGCAAGTGAGCCCCTTACGCATAAACATTGAAGTACTGCAGCAAGAACAACTTTCCACTAAGCAATGAGTTCAGCAAGTGCTCCTGCCTCTGCCACTGCCAGCTGAACAACAGAGAGACAGGGAGCTCTGCAGGAGGGCAACTCTAGGGGAGACGTCAGATTAGCACTAAGAACATCCCTGCTGCTATCCCTGCCTCTGGTAGCCCAGCTCACCAGCTGTGTGATGCACCCTTCCTTCACCCACTCATCCTTTGATTTTTGAATCATAGAATCATTAGGCTGGAAAAAACCTTCGAGATCATCAATTCCAACTGTACTTGTCCACTACTAAATCATAGCCCTAAGCACTTCTTCCACTCGTCTTTCAGACACCGCCAGGGATGGTGACTCAACCACCACACCGGGCAGCCTGTGCCAGTGCTTGATAACCTTTTCTGTGAAGAATTTTTTCCTGATTTCCAATCTGAACCTCCTCTGATGCATCTTGAGGCCATTCCCTCTTGTCCTGTCACTTGGGAGAAGAGACTAACACCCACCTTTCTGCAACCTCCTTTTAGGTAGTTGTAGAGAGCAATAAGGTCTCCCTTCAGCCTCCTCTTTTCAAGACTAACCAACCTCAGTTCCTTCAGCTTTTCCTCCTAAGACTTGTTCTCCAGTCCCTTCACTAGCTTTGCTGCTCTTCTCTGGACGCATTCCAGGACCTTAATGTCTTTCATATAGTTGAAGGACTCAAAACCAAACACAGCATGCAAGGTGTCAGAGTACAGAGAACCACTTCCCTGGTCCTGCTGGTCACACTGTTTCTGATACAAGCCAAGATGCTGTTGGCCTTCTCTTGGCTGCCCAAGCACACTACAGGCTCATGTTCAGTCAGCTGTTGACCCACACTCCTATGTCCTGCTCTGCCAGCCAGCTTTCAAGCCACTCTTCCCCAAACCTGTAACGCTGCATGGGATTGTTGCGTCCCAAGTGCAGGATGCTATACTGGGCCTTGTTGTATATTTAAGGGAGAATTTTCTCAAGGCAGAGTACCTTTAATGCGAGACTGTGCAATAGTGCACTCGAGGGAGCCCAATTTCAACCAGAGCCCATGTGTGCTGCTACACCAATTATTACAAATTATCTCAACCTAAAGTGATTTGGGAAAAGATCTGCATCCCTGGTGGAAAATCACAGCTTGTCTAATAGTCCACATTGCAGCTCACAGCTGTAAAGGAACCAGCTGGAGTGCCAGTAACAGCCCAGCAACCACTCATTCATCCTGCTGGGACCATCACTCTCTCATGACCAGGCACCTTAGTACCTATCTCAAAGAGCCAAGTAGGTTCCCTGCCCTGCAGCCTACAGTCTAGGCATAGTTCAACAGGCTGCATTCGCAGAAGCAGGGCATATTTATGAATTTTCTTTAAAGAACACATATTTTATTGACCCCTTCAGTGACGCATCTTAAACTCTGATGTAGGAACTGGGTTTGACTCATTTTTAAATAGAAAATGCTCAAGTTGCTCATGAGGTGCCGGGAGTTGTATAACATATGCAGAAAATCTATCAAATCCTCATAGAGAAGATGGCTAAGTGCGGCTCTACATTTTTTTTAATGCACTTGAGAACAAGACTTCATAACAAGAATTGCTGAGAATCTGCAACTCACACAAAAAGGAGTGGAAATGTAAGTACCATCTTAGAAGAGCCTCTCTGACATGCTCAAGAAATAAAGTCACAACAGCCCCTTCAGAGTAATCCCTCAGAAAAATCTAGCTGCAGAGATGTATTTCATATGCAGGCAAAACATGCAGTTTCTCTTCCTCCCTGGACTCTGGAAATGCTTTCTTTTGATCAGTCTGAGGTCCTCCTTCTGCTTCTTCAGCTTTTACCTAATGAGCTCCTGCTCACGTACAGTCCAATTCACATGGTTGGCTACCCTGAGCTCTAGCCGGGCCCTTCTAATTATTTTTAAACAATCTAACAAAAGATCTGATAGAGAAGAAAAAAAAAGTGACTTCTGAATAAGAACACCCAGAGACTTAGCACACTTAAGCATATTAATTTCATAGCTCTAGTGGATTTGTCCTAATAATCACAAGCATCCTAGTAATGACTACTTTTTCCCCTTCTCCCCTACCCTCACTTACAAAGCAGTGAAATTAATGGAACCTGTGTTTCTACAAATTTGCATCTTCTGTTCCCCAACATCCCAGAAATAACTAGCTCCTACTCCCTTCTCACCTCCTTGACTTAGTGCACCTCTTCATAAATCCACTGAGAACATATAATTAACCTAGAAATTCTTGAGTTTCTCTCAGATTCTGTTGTGTTTGGCCAGTGGGATCAAAACTTAAAGGTAGTAACAAGCAGCCAAGTCCCACTGCCCTAACACGGGGGCTTCATTCCACGAGTGAAGGCAAACTCCTCCATTCTTCCATGATGCCCACAACCTCTTGTTCCTTTCCGCTACCTCTTCCCATGGAGTAGATTAAAAAGCGGCTGCAATGGCATATTGCTGTGAGGCACAAGACGGGGCAAGGCTGAGAGTTACATCCCTTCAAGGGGATGGCTGCTTGTGAAGAGGGCAGCAGCAGGAATCCTTTTTTGATGCAGCATTCCCAGCCAGTGCATCCTTCCCTCTCACGCTCTCTGTGGACCTCCCAGCTCATTTTTTAGTCTCCTGACATAATTGGGTGTGCTCCAGATGGCAGACGCCTGCATACACCCCTATTAATTATGCTGCACCAATAAATGCTTCATCTAGAGAAAATAAGTGAGGAAGAAATTAACTCATCACCCTTCTAGGCCCTATTATCAGGGTGTTTTACAAACACAACATTCCTGGCAATGCCCTAAAGCTTCAGGAAAGGCACTCAATAAGGTCAACTGTGTATGACCTGGAGGCTACACAGCTGCTGGAAGGAGGCCCTAAAACAGATCCTTAGGGTGCTTTAAGCTTTCTGAGTGGGAAGCTGTCCTCCTCAGCTTCATCTAGAGGACTCCCCTCCATGAGAATAAAATCTCCCTGTTACTCAAGGTGACAAGAGGCTGTGATTAATCAGCATCAGAGCTAACCTTTCAGGATGATATCCATGCTTCCTAGGATTGTCTGCTTGATATCCCTGCTCCTTACTATTTACAGGACACCTCCCAAGGTTCCTAGTAGCTTGCTTTGCTTTTAAAAAAGTTAAACCAGTGGCTTCTATGAGAACTGTGCACAAAACCACCAGCATTTTAAAAGCATTTCAGATGAGTGTCCACCCCATAAGCCTGTGTGGCTTCAGTGCCAGTCTGCCTTGTGTCGATTCTGAGGAAGGATGACCTCTTTCCCTGCTTTCTTCTCTAGTCACTGAGTTTCCAAATCCAGCTCAGACTGCAATAGTCGTAGAGGCATCCTCTGAACAGCAGCTGAGAAAGAGGTTTTTGGAGAAGGAAGAAAAGCACAGTGGAAATATGATAGAATGAATCATGTTTTGCAATATAAAAATTCTCACTTTGGTTCTCCAACTTACACTGTTTCTTTGAAAAATAAATACATAAAACTTTGCTTTCTGAGATGGGGGAAAGAAATGTGTGCTTTCAGAAGCTGTCCCATTCCTGCCAAGGGTGAAGTCAGGTCCATCCAAAGTTCTTGAGGTATTTGAGAGAGCAAGCAAAAGCCTTACTTGGATGTGGGGGTTGGAGGGCGAAATCACGGTTGCATTAATACAGCTCAGGGCTGAGGAGGGGGACACTCTGAAGCAAATGGTTACTGTAACAGGCCAACATCTGCAAAGAGTTTCAGTGAATCAACATTTTAAAGCAATATGTGTTGTAGAAGAGAGAGATGAATTCCAGGCTGCCAGAGCTTATTACTGGTCATGGACCCCCATTACTGTCCTCACCCCACTGCATCTGACACTTTGCCATCCCCAAAGGGCTCACAGGAGACCCCATGGTCTCAGATCTCAAAGTATAGCCCCAAAACTGCTGCACAAACTGTTGCCAGCTGCACTCCATAAGCTGGTCCAGGGACCCTAGGCTCCTCAGACCTGCAAAGGGATGGTCTGAGACCAGGACCACAGCTCCAAGAAGAGTTTCAGTCATCCAAGGATGCTTGTTTCTCCATAAATCTACTTGAATGTACAAATTTGGTTATTTTGTCCCCACAACAAGCAAACAAAATTAGAAGCAGGCACATCAGCTACAGGGAAGGATGGAAATAAAACCCCAGAAACCAACATCCACCCTTGCTGGATGAGAGCCTGGAGACAGTCACCTGCCTGGGCAGGGCACGTGCTGCACATGGTACATACCAGAAACCTGGTTTTGCCGAAAAACCAGGACAGCGACTCTGGCATAAGCTGAGGCATTTCTCCTTTTCCAAGGGCACCTTCTTAGGAAGAAGCATCTAACTGGTAACGTAAGGGAGATAAAATAGGAGCAACAGTGAGGAGAAAAAGCCACAATCCTTGCAGGTGTAGAGACAAAGCATAACTATACACATAGTTTAATTATTTCATACTCTTTAAAATAGGAAAACGATTCACTCAAAGAAGATAACTCCCTTTAAAAACCCGAAGCATTATTTATTGTGGAGTTTTTTTCCCCTATATTTCAAGGATGTTCTTTAAAGGTCTCAGTATTGTAAAAGAGTCTTTGACTTTTCTATCTCTCTCTCTTTGCTTTTCACAGCTGGGAGAAAAATCTAAGGGCCTTAAATGAGTTTCAATATGAAAGTCAAAAAAAAGGCTTTGAAAATAAGCTGTGAAGGAACACTCTGTATTTGAACTCCACAGAGAAAATTAAAATCAAGGGAAAGAGTAGAGCTGGAACTGTAATACATCTAATATTTTTATGTATTTATATATATATATTTCAATCAGAGGACTCAATGTCTTACTGCTTTCAATGGGACTTTTGTTTGTGTCAAGATGGAAGAACAGAGCTCTGTTTCACCACATCTCTGTACTTTGTCTCCTATCTCCAGTTTCCAAATTTTTACTCCAGACAGGGGTAGGACACCCGTCTCCGAGAGCAACTGAGCTCATGTAGGACAAGAGCATACTCCTTTGTGTAGTACTGACAGTGCTAAAATCCCAGCTCCACTGAAATGGGTGGCAAAACTCCCCAGCTCCAAGACAGAGCTAGCTTTCTACTGCCAGGCACGCGTGGTTGCCTTGCTGCCTCCCCCAGCATCCTGTCACAGAGCCCCTTCCACATAGAAGTAGTTATGCTTCTACCCACAAGGACATTGCCTTGTTGTATTTCTCATCTAGGGACTGGACTACTCTTTCCACAGCCTAAGCTGCTGTCAGGCAGGTCCCCAGCGACTGCAACATCACCAAAACCAGATAGGAGGGAGGCAGAACCAAAGGCTGTGTGGACACCAACCCCTGCTTGGGTACCATTCTCAAATGACTGGTTTTTCCCCTTTGTGGCTTGCATGTTGATAGCTGCATGAATGTCCCTGTGGCAGGTTTGTCATCCATTCGTGGCCGGCCATACCAAGGTGAGTGTTTCCGAGCAAAATCTAATGAATGACCTCCCTGTGCCATGCCCCATGTCCTTTAGCAGGAAGTGCATCATCCCGCACCAGGGATGTACTCCCACATAAGCAGCCTTAACTCAGCTATGAACAGCAGATGCATTCTGCAGGTGTTCTTACCTATATATATATAACCTGTTCCTTTTATCCACGAAAAGTCTTTAAATATGGCCCATTACTACAACATTTAAGCACGAGACTATTATGTGGTACACGCTGCAGCACCAGTGAAATGGCCCTGTTTGGAATTGGGGAAAATAATTTAGAGGCAACAAAATATTGACAGTAATTCAAGGGAAAGTTTCCTACTAACTCAAAGACAGAGGAAGGCATTTCCTGTCACTTTTATTATTGTGGTTTGTAGAAGCAATGAGGAGGATGACTAGAAAGAGTCTATTTTAACAATAGTACTCATTTACCAGTCAGAGAAGAGAGAAAATTCTTGGAGCTTCAATCTGTCTCTCACAGTTCCTTGGGGAAGCCCTTGTGTGGGGGGCTCCAGAGGCCAAGGCCACAAACGGGGCATCACAAACCATCCTTTCTCTTCCCGTTTCTACTCCAAAATCTCTCCTGGCTTGAAGAAATCTCTCACCTCCTTGCCATGTCATTACCCGCAGGAATAAACACATTTACCCACCTGTGTGAGCAACTGTGGACTTTCACCAGCATGGTGTTCATGCTAAGTGCTTAATTGCAGTATATTTTTTCTCCTCTCCTATAAAGACAACTCTGGTTCTACCCTAGTTGACTTCAGAAGGAGTGAGAGATCTGCTTTCTGTCCCCATCAATGTCTCTTCCAGTCATGGAATTACTATGACAGAGCCTTTGCTTTTGATTAAAAGAACTTTTAATGTCAATTAAAGTGCACAGACGCAGCTTTTATCTTCTGGCCCCACTGGTACAGCTCTCTTTTGAGAGGCAGTGCTCCTCAGTGGAATGATTACAGCAGTCTCGCATCACCAGAGAGAATAATTCTCTGGAATAAAAGCTAAATGATGAAGGGGGGCAGAGTGCATGTACATAAACATTAGACTTTCTTTGCTAATGCAAACAGCTCTTAGGGTGAGAGGGGAATGGCAGAAATACTCAGTTAAATATTTAGCTCACCAGGTTTACATGCAGTGACATACACAGAGGTGGAGTTTGCGTGGCTCACACTACTGGCAGCATTGGATTTTTTAGGGATAATTTCCCAGAGCATTTTTCTTGCCAAGAGAATCTTTAGTGAAATTGTGCAAGCATAACAGATTCATCATTCACAAACAGAGCTGTGCAATTTTTTTCTAAAGAAGAGTTTGTTCCTCTTGTTACAAGATATTAATATCAGAGGACCTATTCCTGTCACTCAGATACAGCTTCTCAGGTTTTCCATATGGGTTCAGATCTCAGGTGATGTAAATCAGCATATTTACAGAAAGGGGAAAGCAAGCTTGTGGTGGTTTTTTCAGTGCTGATTTTTGTGCCTTTGTGGTTGGGCTCTTTTGTGATAGCAAAATGTAAATGCAGGAAGCTTTTCCTGATCTTTGGTTTAAAATGCACAGTCACAAAAAGATAGTATCTGTGAGTACCCATTTTTTATATAGCATACACTGTTATCAATGGGTCTATCCAGAACGCCAAGAGACTGCTCAGCTCCTTAAAGCCAGGACGTTCATTGCCTGAGATTAGGCACTAGTATAAATCAAACACAGTAATGTCAGCACACAAAACTGGAGGGAAGTCAGGAGGTTAAGATCCTGTTCTTTAAGTAATAAAAATGTTTCTTCTGTGTATATATTCCCTTGAAAAAGTAAAGCGTAAAGCCAGGGACTCCCTCAGACAACTTGCTGCTGCAAATTGTTACAGTGTGATATTAAAACATGAAGATAGGAACCTTAAATTAACCAGAAATGCTACAGAATAAAGAGAAACTTGAGCCTGACCTTTCTCAGCTCAGCCGAGATGCAAATTAAACACAAAATGCAATTACCTCAAATCATAGCAGGATCTCCAAAATTGCCTCAGGTTTGCTAACCTAGGTCTCACTTGTTTGGCTCAATGTTTGGCTCAAACAGACCCTGGAGCAGAATACTCCAAGGAAGTCAGATCCCACCTCAGCCACGTGTTGGGGATGATCTATTTCAGGTGTGCAGTTAACTCACCTGCCACCTGCATAATTGGCATTCCTGGCTCTGACAACATAGCCTGATCCTGCTACAGCATAACCAGCCTCTGATGTTTCAAAGTCATGAAGAAAGGACTCAAAAAAAGCACACAGGAGATGAGTTTACTCTGCCAGCCTGACATGCTTATACTTTCTCTTGTGTGAATCTTAACTATCTCCTCTCTTCCATCTCATCCACAATCAGAGGTGGAAACTTTTTCTGGAAAGGACGACTGAAATATGACAGGAATTCTGTGACATTGGGAGCTACAGCCCTACAAAGAAAAGCAGAATCACCTGAACACACACATTGAATCTGTGAGGCTATCATGAGAAGAGCTACTTTTCCTGGTCCAACAGCAATTAATTAAAGCATTGCTACTGTTTCCAGGGCCAGCAGGACTGCCTTTTCCTGCCTGCTGAGCTTCGTGGATGGTGAGTTTCAAAGGAATGAATTCCAATTTAATAAACAAAAAACCTATTTTTCTTAAAAAAAAAAAAAAAAAAAAAAAAACCCCAAAACCAAAACAGTCAACAAACTGTTCCATTTTTACTATCATTGGATACCTTACTTGGAGGACCCCATGATGGATGGATTTTTCTTCTGAGAAAAGCCTCCATTTCCTCTCTTAGGCCACAAGTGTAAATATAGAAATAGATCATTCTGAAGTGGTCTGTTTGCAATGATTAATTTAATGGCTAACCACAGTGTCTTGGGCTACCAATACGTAATTTAAATATGTCACACAAATATAGCACTTTGTTTTCAATTCATTCTCTGCACATATTCAATAAATGTAGCATGTGAAAACAATAAACAAAGTGAGGCCTTGGTTATCAATTCTGACAGGGTTCACGCTCCTTCTAAATGTATCTTTGAGTCATTTTAGCTTGAGATTGAACATAATGCTCATGACAGGCATGGTTTAAATTGAGCCAACAGAGCTTTAAAGTAAGTACTGGAAGCTGCTTGCTGAAAGTTGATGCGAGGTCTTAAGTCTCAATCCAGCAAACACCCCTGCTTCCCTCAGCAGCTCAGGATATGGCTTGGCCGTGGCAGGCTGAGGATTCCCAGGACCTCTTTGTTAGCCAGGGTGGGGATCATCAGAGCCCACCACAGGAAAGAAAACCCCCAGGTTTGAAATTCAGCTTTTGGCATCTCCCGCTTCTTCCAAAGATGATCTGGATTTGGGGCCTATTTGCCCTTTGCACAGGAGCGAACATCCTCACTGTGCCCATCACAGGTCCAGAGCAATCCTTAGGGATGGGGAAATGACCAAGTGTGGATGGTTTTCTGCTGAAGTCCTGCAGGACCGATTTTGTAGTATGCTGTTCTGCACACTTTTGGTACTCGTACTAAAACTCTCCGCATGGGACAGCATTGCAGCCCACACACCACATTCCTACTCATTCAGGCTTCACCATTGGATCCATTTCGTATTGCAATTTCATATTGCACGCAGCATTTTAAGACAGGTGCACCTTTAACATTTAAGGATACTGTATCTTGCTGCAGGGAGTCAGATCTTCAATGAAATGTGGTCTGCTTTGATTAATAATTGATGACATTTTTGCACAGGAAAGTAAAAAAAAAAAAGGGGCGCTCTTTCTATTGATCTGAGAGACTCCAGTAAATGAAACAGATGAGCATTTTTGCTTACATTTGGTAACTATCGATATGACAGCAATACTGAGCAGAGGCTATTTCACAATACATACAAATTTAAGGCCAGAAATAGAGAAATTCTTAAGCTCCATCATGTTCAATTTCCTTAAAAACTTAATTTGATGTTGAAGAGAGAACCTGCCTGTACTGACAGTTCAAGGTTACGCATCCTGAGGGACATGGTTTAGTGTTTGATAGGAATGGTTGGACTCGATGATCCGATGGGTCTCTTCCAACCTGGTTCTTCTATGGTTCTATAATACTATGATTTATTACCCAAGTAGTGCAATATTGTTAGCATATGAGAAGCACCGAAGACTGTGCAGGCACTTAAATGACTGAAAGAGTTTTAAGGACTCAGGAGTAGAACTTGAGCTGAGGAAAAAAGTAATTTAGAAGGTACAGTTCATTAGTCTGACCTCATGTGCAACTTTTTAAAACAGATATTGAAAGAAATAATAATCAAGATGTAGAAACAAATGGAGGCAAAAATGTAACATGATTTTAGAAAGACAGACTGCATCAGACTAAACTCATTTGGATATCTGCTTGTCTTGATCAGGAAAAATGGTAGATCTAATCTCTGTGGACTTAGATTGCATTTGAGCAAGGCCACATGGAATGCTGTATCAGTGGATCTGGAGAAGCCATGTGGGTTGTGGGTTTTTTGTTTTGGTTTTAGTTAAATGCCCTTGCTCCAATTCACACCACTAGAAGATTGGTCCTCTTCCAGTTTCATATAATCATAGAATCACAAGGTTGGAGAAGACCTTCGAGATCATGAAGCACAACCATATCTGTCCATTACTATATCATACCCCTAAGCACTTCATCTACCCATTTCTTAAACACCTCCAGGTCACACCTCAGCCTCAAGGCTAAACAACTCCAGTTCCCTCAGCTGCTCCTCCTAAGGCTTATTCTCCAGCCCCCTGACCATCTTCATTGCTCCTCTCTGGACATGCTCCAGGACCTCAGTGTTGTTCCAGTGGCCAATCTCTTTCTCATACTCCCTGATGGTCCTCATTCTGCTCACCACCTCCCTGAGTTCTGTCTGCAAGTGGAGGGGTTCCTCCACCTGGGCACAATTCCTACAAGTAAATTCCCTACTGATGTCTAATACCAACAGCTCTCACTGAGTTTGCAGGTTGTGAGTTTGGATGCTGATGAAGACAGAGGGTCTTCTCTGAGTTGAGAAGCTGCCACGGTTTCCCTGCACTTGACAGCAGACTCAGTGGACTGAAGCACAACCTGGTGGCTGGCACCACAGAGGCACAACATCATCCTCCTCAAACTCAGGGAGCTGGTGGGAGATTTTCCTGGGTAAGGAGCAGCAGTTTGCTGCATTTGATCTGCAGGAAAGGTTTCAGAGTTAAGATGAGGAGATTATAATTAACCAGCAAGAATGCACTAGGAGGGTGCTTCCAAGCAATGAATATTTAATTGGAAGAGCTGAGAGGCAGAGGCAGTCCAAATAAGACTGATACGAGTCATTTACTATCAGTCTATGCCTTCCCAGTGCATCAATATTTCTATTGGAAGCTCACAAAATTAAAAAATATTACTGGACCTAATTTGGCGTCAGAAGTTTTGAAAGAAAGGTAAGAAGAGTGGAATTATTTCTGAGACATCGTTTTACTTTCACAGCTACATTTATCTAGTGGCAACTATTGCTGTTCTCCAGTTTTTTAGCTACTCTCTATCCTCAAATTCCCCTTTCAGACCAAATACCCTGTGTTTGAGAATGGCTGATATAGTGTACATGAACGTTAATAAATGTCCCCTCCTAAAGAAATACCATTGCACACAATTCTTCCTAACAGGAATACAAAGAGGAATAGGTCTCATGTGAGAGATCTTGGGTACTGCCAGGGAGAGGGAAAGTCAATGCCATCAACATGAAGAATGACAACAAATCAAACTAGCCAGAAGCACCAGGCTCTTTGAGGCTTTTGTTTTTAACATTTCTATGTCATGCTCATAGCTACAACAACACAACACAGGGAGAAAGCAAAATAGAAAGAAGGTTTAAATATATAAAATGAGTTCAGTGTATGAAAACCGGTTAAAGTTGACATTACTCAAACTAAAAGTGAATACATCCCTATAACTTACATTTACCTTTGACCACAGTGCTGCATGAGCCAGTGCTGGGAAAAAAATCTCCAGTAATTTCCTTTTCTTTGAGAAATCCGTGGAAAGGGCAGGTATTCGCCCCACTAACTGATAAGTTAGCTGCCCAGATATTGTCATGTTTTGACACATTATGTTTTCTTCTGTGTTGGATGGGTTTAGCCTGCAGTTTTGCACCTGAGAAATTATTCTGGACAGAGATGCCTGGGCATGCATGGGTCACTCCTAGAAAGACCAATATCATGAGAGCTGCCAGGCTGTACTTTGGTTTCATGCTAAGTTGGCATCTAGTGATTTCCCATATGATTATGGCTAAGGATGTCAAACTAGATTCTAACTCTACGTCTATATGAGGGCAAGTATAAGCTAGATGTGTTTCACAGTCCTCACCTCTCTGCAAATGTAGTCACAACAAATCTGTTAGTCCACTGCCACCACTATCCGTGAACACTGTGTATTGACTTTATTACAGACAGGATTGAACTCTAAATCATCTTACTGCCCATAATATACCTTACAAGATAGAGTTTTAAAAAAAATCAGTATTGAGATTCCTATTGACTCTGGAAGCATGGGGGAAAGGTCTGTGGTGTGAAAAGCTAGCGGGATGCTTTCTGGCTATGAAGAGCTAAGCTGAATTGCTTTTCACTCAGCAACCAGTAGAAAAGCACGACTCCACTGTGGCTACTAGACAGTCCCTTGCAAGCTGAAGGTATAATTGAATCAACACTTACAGTTTTACACTCTTATAAATACATAGGGGGAAAAGGGGTTTTTTTGATGCTCATATCTGATGGTTCAACAACAAAGACCATTGGAAAACAAAATGGGGGAAAAAAATTTAAAAATTCATTGGGTAACAGGGACTACTTTGCCTTTGGGTAGGAAATGCTTCTACTAAAGTGACTTTAGCAAAATTAATCAGGTCATCATAAAGGTTTGCAAGGTACATTCATTGAGGTAGCAATTTGAACAAAGCAGTCTCTTGAATTACCTAGCAAAACTTTATAAAGAAAACAAAGTCACTTGCTGGGTGTATCCCTGCAGATTAAATAGCCTTGTTAGAAGGATAAACATTTCTAAACTATGAATCAGCTTCTTGCAAGCAGTGAACAAGGAAAAATCCTCCCTAGCCACATCCCCAAGTTCAAGCACGGGCAGAAGCTCTGTTTAGGTTGGTGAGAAGCAAGTCTGACCCAAGACCTACTCTTAGAGCAGATCAAGCCCTTCAGAAAACAAGACTTCTAGTTACACCAGGGAGATAAACTGAGTATCCACACCTTCTCTGGCTCAGTGTGGAGGACAGCAGGCTATGGCACACTTGAACTGTTGTGAACTGCACAAAGCAGTGTGGGACTCCGAGCTTACAGCCAGCCCAGCACTAGCAAGACTGAAAGCAGAGGGGTTTCATCTTGTTTATCCTATATTCTGTACAACTAAGACTGGTGCCTGTCTAGCTGCACGTCTGTTGGTGACTGACAGGCTACAGCAGGGACTCAGTAGTCCACTTTAGCACACGCTGAGATTTCTCTCTAGTAAATCCTGTGCTTGAGTGTGCTGCTGAACCCTACTTGCTGGTCTTAATTTCTCCACAGTTCCCTCTGCCAGGTGAATGAAGGCCTTTTTGTTGAGAGCACTGGATTCAAAAGCAGTGATTCAGACTGGGCTGCTGCTCCTGTGAGGTCTCAGAGAGAAGGATCAGGAGGAGTCATCTCAGAACAGCTGAGAGTGTATCAAAAAGTAAATGCTATATTCAAGAGGGATGGGGCACCTTCTTCAAGCAGTGAGACAAAGGGGTATCTTGGAGCCCTGTGTGACACTGCTCTGTGGGATGCAATAGTCTTGCAAGGCACAAACATACTTGCCTTTTCTTATTTTCTAAGGCATATTCCATTTTCAAAATTGATTTGCAGTGAAAGACTTCTACAGTAGCTGTGAAATCTTTGAGGGTGTAGTCTGAGGCTTCCTTCATAATTTCTGACATTTTTTTTGTGAAACTACTTGCTCCAAGAATGTGACTGTGGGAAACTGGCTATAGCTCCCCCGAGATGCAGGTTATACATCCTGTGTGGGCACAAGCACAAGGAACCCACTCCACTCTCAGAAAGGCCCTGCCTACCCTGGTGAACATTTGCAGTTTGAAGGGTGTCTGGCTTGTCTACAAGAAGACGAATGTGCAATTCTTTACTATCTGAAACTGTTTGCGGAGTAGTTAGTGGATCCCAGCATTTCATAGCAACTGAGAGTTCATCTCAGGAAGCAAGAGACTCCAGTGATACCAGTGCTTGAGTTATTTCTAGGGAAAACTATTTTTTTTAAACACTAATTAAAAACAGATTTGCTTTCCTAAAATTAACTCACCCTAAAGATCAGGGTAAAAAAAACCCTGCCATAGATGGAAAACTCTGACAATACTGTTGCAGAACAAAGCGAGAGCATGTGAGCAATTAAATTATTATTTCAGTTACTGGTTTTCCTTCCTGATAAGCGTGGGAAGCAGTAGTAAAACATCTGCCTTGTACAGTGCTGTGGAAATGCCTTCAGCAGAAGTATGCAGAGATTTATGCTGAGTGGGTACTCACATACTGTAAAAAAGTAAAAACTGAGTGGCAGAAAGGGAAAACTGATGATCTTTTTTTTTTTTCATTTTCTTAGCCTTCTGCCCCATACCTATTCTTTCATTTTGCTGTTTCTAGCCAGGACTGGCTCAGACACCCCACGTTGCATGAAGTAAATTTTCTTTCTTGAGTCCATGAGCAAGATGCTATGTGGCTTTGCCACCCCTACCCCAGGATCATGTGTGACCGTGTCTTCTTTTGAGTCTGTTTTTCTACAACACATGCAGTTGTAAGTTAGATGTGCTCTGAACTTTCATTGGAGAGCTTCATCTTAGTAGTTTTGGCAGGGAGGAAGGCCGTCCTCTGCATCCCACACTCCTCTCGTGCAACTCTCTTGGGGAGATTTTGCAGCCAATGTGTGCATCAGCCTTACAGCTGCTCCCATGCTCCCATAGCTCCCCGGAGAATGACTTCAACATGCTTGTGAGCTCTGAGAACAAGGATCATGGAATCATAGAACATAGAATCATAGAACAACCAGGTTGGAAGGGACCCATCGGATCATCTAGTCCAACCATTCCTATCAAACACTAAACCAAGTCCCTCAAGACCTCATCCACCCGTGCCTTAAACACCTCCAGGGAAGGTGAATCAACCACCTCCCTGGATCTCCACAGAAACTCTTCCAAGACAAGATATTGGGACCCTTGTTGGTCATAGCAAATGGAAAGGAGTTCTAAGAGGACCATGCTCTCTGGCTAGTGGCCCTGTGTTTGGGAGACTCCAAGAGCCATGGGTCCTCCAAGGGCCGAGAGAGCTGGGGTTGTTTAGCCTGGAGAAGAGGAGGCTAAGGGGAGACCTTATTGCTCTCTACAACTACCTGAAAGGAAGTTGTGGAGAGGAGGGTGCTGGCCTCTTCTTCCAAGTGACAGGACAGGACAAGAGGGAATGGCCTCAAGCTCCACCAGGGGAGGTTTAGGCTGAACATTAGGAAAAAAAATTTCACAGAAAGGGTCATTGGCACTGGCTGCCCAGGGAGGTGGTCGAGTCACCTTCCCTGGAGGTGTTAAAGGCACGGGTGGATGAGGTGCTGAGGTGCATGGTTTAATGTTTGATAGGAATGGTTGGACTTGATGATCAGGTGGGTCGCTTCCAACATGGTGATTCTATGATTAGGAAGAACTGCAATCTGTAGAGTGACTCCCAGTATCAGCTTGACTTCCAGGCCCATGGGTTCCCCTCAGATCCTCCTACCATGCAGCCTCTCTCCAGGCAGTGTCTTCTGGCTTTCCCAAAAAGCAGCAAAGCTCCTTGGGTGAGTTGGTAAGTAGTCAGAAACACATTGCTTCAGGCTTCAGTGCTGAAATTTGCCATGCACATGGTGCCACTACTTCTTCCATCTGTGCATTTCACCTGTAGCAGAGCCCAAGGATATTAAACACCAGTGGCGACAACATAACCCCTAGCTCAGGAGTGTATGTAAGTGCTCCCTGCAGCAGCTGTTTGTTCCTGGTAATAGTTATTGTACCCTCAGGGATCAGAGCCTGTCCATACCCAATGCTGTGGTCTTTTGTGTCACCATCAGCAGCACAGACAAGCTGTCCCTGGAGACTAGAGAAGCAGGGCAGCAGAGAGAAAGCACCTTTCCCCAGCTGTTCTGCCTTAGGAAAAGTGCAAATGATTTTCAGTTCGCCCAGTACTGCCTTACATTTTTTGGAAGTTTACTCTGCTGTGCCGTGGAGCCTCACACTGCAGCAGAAAGGGAAAAAAAGGAAAGAAAGATCTGTGGTTTTACAGCAGCCACAGGGAGGAGGTTGCTTTGTTCTCCTCTGTGCCCTGCTCTGGCACATTGACTTGAAGAGGTGGAAGAAGAAAAGGCAGGACAGCAGATGGGATTCAGTACTGCATAGCAGATACGGCTAATGAAGGGAAAACAACTTTCTGCAAGAGAAAGGCTGAGGCAATTACAGGACTTGGAGTTTGCAAAGGAAGGTGGTAACGAGGAGGACAGTGGGATGGAAGAGGAAAAAGGCAATAACCAGCACACAAAATGCTGTAAGATTGGACAGAGGATTTTAGTTATAGGAACAGAGAGAAAAGGACACTTGTCAGAGCTGTGCTGAAAGAAACAGTAAGCTCTGGAGACAGAGGCAGAAATTCCCACAGGAGTGGCTGGCAGTCCTCACGAACTACTGGTGCTGCACTGCTAAATGTTTCACAAACTCATCATAAGGCAAGATCTGCACCAAAGACAACCTACTGCTCCAAAGGAGACACCAAGTTTTCTTTGGATGCTCCTTCATACCACTTGCTCCACAGCTTGGCATCTCTCTGTCCACTCCAGCAATAAAAAAGAGATGCTCCTCCTCCAGCCAAAACAGAGATGACGCTAGAGAAGCAACACTCCCCTCCGTGGTGAAGAAAAATAGACACTGTGCTAGTAGGTACTGATGTTGTGACCCACATGAAGGCAAAAACCTCTTGGTGTAGTGCAGCAGGGTTGCTGGAGGAGTCTGAGCGAAGAGATGAGACTGGCTTTGGTGTGGGGCCTTAGGGAGCAGGTTGCTTTGGAGAGTCAGCCACAGCCTCCAGCAATGAGGTGCAAAACAATCACTGCTGCTCTTTCCAGAGGTTGAGAGGGGGCAAAAAAAGCCTTTGAGTGAGTAGTTAATTATAGGGATTGCATTCCGTTTCCTACAATTAAGGGAACCCATCTGTAGAGATTTTAATTAATGGAGATCTTATGAAGAGTTTCAGTTTGGCTGAAGGGTCTTTACTAGGTGTGCTCAGTATTTTCTGGAGCTGTGCAGTCATTAGCATTTACCATTAAAGGAAGTATTAGATGAAAATAACTAAGGAATGGACAATAATAAGATTTTCATACAGAACAGATGTACATATTTACCTCTTTCTCTAATTCCCCTGATCTTTCCCAAACTTATACAACTGCTAGCTACAAGAGTATTACTTTTAAAAAATAAAAAGGGTGGATGGTAAAATTTATGTGCATGAACCCATTTTTTAAAGAATGAAATGAGGACATTTCAGCCTGTATAATAAAACAAATACAAAACAGGCACAGAGTGGATATTGATATGAATGATCTAAATAAACCCTTTTTCTATTTGAAGAATTTTCATTCCGCTGTTCTTCTATGTGGTACAACTATATATGTTGATCTGTCTCATTTTCCCAGCTCTTTTCAGATACAGACCCTCTTCTGAGATAGGCTATTCTTTTTCTCAGTTTAACCTACTAGTTTCTCCTAAAAGCACCTTAAAACTAGTAGTCCCAGGGGAAACTAAAGTAGATTAAATCACATGCGTCATGTTTCTTATGTGCTTAAGACACATGCACACGCACTGATGTTTGTGTAGCCATGAGGACTGTAAAGTATAGCCAAAAGCCCAAATCACTGGGTATCTTCTCTTGCCATCAGAGGCTTAGGGTCTGACATACACTCATTCCTCTGCTCATGAAGTAATGGAGAGATATCACTTTGTTAGCTCGTGTTGTATGTAGACTACTTAGGTTTCACTTGGTCTGAGCTAATTATTCCTTGTTCCCAGTTCCCAGGCCCAGGTGGTCAAGGGTTGGGAGCTACCGGGCTTGCTGGCCAGACAGACCTGGCAAAGCTCTAGTGTGAAGGGGGCAGACTGAGCCCCATCCTGCCTGGAAAACGAAGCCCTGCTGTGAAGCCCAAAGAAGGCGACTGACTCATCAACCAGACTCCATCAGGCTTTGTCTCCAGCTTTATTCTGCCTGATCTTAAGGTGGCAACAAGGGTCTGGGAGTGAAACCCCTGGAAAGCAACGGAGCCAGCAGCTCTGAGGTTTCTAGGCCCTGCCTGTTGAATGCCTTGGCACATGTTTGCTTGTGCTGCAGCCCAATCCAGATGTCCTTCCTGGGCCCAAGCATCTGCAGTGGGGATGACGCTGCTCTTGTAGGGAGTCATGGAAGTGAAGGAGGCCACTGCCTGGTGCTATGAGCTGAAGGCAACAGCACACATATCTTTGGGGTATGAGACAGTCCCATAGACGCAGCTGGAGTAGAGCCCTTACTTATATGCAAGTGCTTTGAAATTCGTGCTGCCTGGATTTCACTTCAGCTCCTTCTATTTTCCCCCCCATTTTCAGAGTCCATTTTTCATTCAGCGTCTTTAATGAGACATTCAGTTCCACAGCAACATCCAACTCATCAATCTTTTCCCTTCAAAAGCACTGGTGCTTGTATTGATCCTCTATTCTTTTCTTTTATATGAGGCTACACACATGTGTGAGTATACAGAACATTCCTTTCCTTTTGTCTGTCTTCTTGTTCTTTGCTGCGCTTAGGCTGTTTGTGACATTCTTGTAATTACACGGCTTTTGATTGCCTTATTGATTTATTGGTCCCTGTATGATCTCTCCTCTTCTGTTGCAGCTGCTTGTATCATCCTGCTTGCTCTTAACACCCTCTCTTCTCCTAGATGTCTCTCAGGAAGAGAATTAACCAGCTTTCCTGTCATTCCCTTTCTTGCACCATTCCTGCTCACTAACTGTCTGATGAGATTTACGCACCCATGCACAGTTTTCTGGTGAAATATGCTCTTCAACACTGAAGGATATGCATCCAGGCCTTTGGAGAGTCAGTCTGAGTCAAAGCTGAAATCTAACTAACCTCAGATTACTGCTTATAAGGTTTTACAACATCTGCTTTCCGAAAGAGGTCTGCCATGCTACTCAGAGCCCCAGCAGACAGCTTTACTTCCTCTCTCCTTTTCGTGCTCACTCAGCTCCCACTACAATCATTCCAAATTTTCAAAGCCAGAAATCTTTACATACTGTCTATTTTCCACCTCAATGCTTCGAACAAGCCATGGTCGCCTTTACTACTCAGTCAAGTGTTACTGAAAATGCAGTAGATAGACAAGATGCTATGCAAACCAGCAGGCCTCTGGGGGTTTGAGGCATGGAATAACGCAAGTTCTCCTGTGGGAGCGGTACAGAAAAAACAAGCCAGCTGTCTAGATTGAAATCATGAGCAATTAACAGCAGTTTCAATTACCCAGAACAGAACTTTATAAATAATTGCAAATTACACCCTACCTATTTTCACATGAAGAGTGGCAACTCGTGAGCAAGCTCTCCTGAGATCAGAGGGATGTTGTCTGAGGGAATCCTGAAGGTCAAGGGTTCAAGAGATATTGCAAAATCATCTTCTTAATTAGAAGCAGCACAGCCTACTGTGCTGTGTGCAGACAGGCACAAGAGTACAGACAAGAAATTGGAGATGGAGATAGGAGGGAAACTGCCAAGCAACTTAACACAAGGCACAGTGCAGCAGGATTTCCAGCAGGAGCAGTTCCTACCCCTGCCCACCTCCAGCATCCAGTGGAGACACCATATCTGTTAGACTGCAGTTATCATCAGAGAAAAATGCCCATTCATACTTGTCCTGGGAGCAGAGATTGGTTTGGAAATTGGTGTCTTTGCATACAAAGAAGATTTTTGTGAGGGTGGGATCTGAGTTTCTTTTCGGGGTCACTGGAGGCTCAAAGAAACTCATGGATCATAGTCATTGTTAAAATGCATCATGTCACAATAGCTGCAGAGACAGAAACCCACCCCAGATCGTCTGATAAAAATAGCTAAGACACATGAGGAATAGAATCCACCACGACCTCGGTGAAGCCACAGGAATCTCTTTCCATTGTAAATACGCTCCATATGATGATGCCAGCTCTCACAGGAGTGATAGTAAAACATAAATCATGCTAACTACTAACAGGAGGCACCAAACAATGCATAATGCCTAGAAACTGAGGCTTAACTACACACAAAGAACTGTGTCTAAATTTGGAGCATTTGCTAGGGCAGCTGGAGGCAAGACTCAAGGCTCTGCTAAGATCACAGGGAGGAAGACAAACCCAGGATATAGTCTACATAGCTAAACCCAAACACCTGCATATTTTGTTGCTAGCTCATTTCTGGGGAGATTGTAGGTGCCTAGTCTGTCTAACAGCTGAAGCTCAGGTAAAGATAGTGCTATTTTGAATTTGGGCATGAGCTATAAACTCGTGGTACCCATCAGAAAGAGGTTAGTTATTGTATCTGTTTCAGATGAGAAATAATTTGGTCAAACCTAATACTCTGACTACATTTTGCTGTCATTAATTATTTAGAAACCATCTAAATCTGGATTCAGATCCTGAGGATGGGTATGCAAATTTGAAAGTTTTGGCACACAAGAAAACCTCCCAGGGCTTCATTTTTTGCATTATTTTCCACAAATGTTAACAAGAGCAGGAAAAGGAGAATAGCTTCCCTCACCAGTGCATCCTCTACCTGCCCACTGACCCTGAGGGACACGCGCATACAGCCTGAGAGTCAGCCCAGGACTTTCTGGTTGTGGTAGGAAACTGAATTAAATGACAGTTCATCAAGCAGTACCAATGTGCTTTCAAAATCACATTATTCTTTATTTGGAGCCACAAATACACATTTGATTAGGGCTATAAGTGCATGACAAAATGTCTTGCAGTGCAAACACTACACAGTCATAAAGATAACATTGCAATAATTTTTCTCCTATCTACAGACTTCATTACTTTGTGTGACTTTTTATGGTACGGTGCATAAAACAGTAATAAATCTTTCAGATACTACCTTCAAGCATGCACTAAGGTAATTTTTCCTTTACCAATTGTGAGTTGATTATTTTCCATGTCTAGTCAACACATTTGCTCTTAAACTGGAGGATTAAAGCAGGGCTTCCCAAACTGCGACCTTTTACAGGCTCTAAGTCTTGTTCAGGGACCACAAAGAGCTCTGTTAACGGCAGCTGCTCCCCAGTGAGGCAGCTGTTTGCTCAAGCCCAGGCAGCTAGAAGGAATTAAGGAATGACCTTGAATTCTCCTCATAGTGTCTTGAAACACAGTGGGGCAGACCAGGCTACTCTGCCCGACTCCAAGATGTGTGTTGCCCTGCAATATGGCTTTGGTTATGCTCGCTGCTCCCTTTGCTACCCATAAGCTGAGCTGGATGGTGTAGCTGCCTAACTTTGCTAAAACATTGAGCAAGCACTCAACACCACAGCTTCAGTAAGCACCTAAAACCACAGCTTTTTTTTAGCCTCAACACACATGCAGCACAGAGAAAAAGCCTCTCGTGAGCTCCAGCTTCTCAGGCAGAAGTCTAGCAACAGAAGCCAAGGCAGAGGATGGGTCTCCTCATCAGTAAGTGCTCTAGTAAGTAGTATTGTCACAAATAAAAGCGAGGCCTGACTGTGTTAATTACCAAAACACACACATATGTGAATACTCTGCATGAGGTGAGCCACCTTCTTAAGTGCCAAGGTATGCTTTGCTGAGCTGGCTGAGCAGACAAGAAGGATGCTGAAGCATCTGGTAGGGCAGCAGCTCACTGCCATGGAGAAGGGAGAGAAGCTGGGTGTGCTATCCCAGGACACTCTTCCCTGGAAAGGCTGATAACTTGGACCAAGCCTATTAAAATCCCCAACCACTTGGAAACAAAAACAATGTGAACTGTTTCAGAAAACTGTGACTTGGTGTAATACCTAAAGTACCTGCAAAGGATCATTTCCTCCCTTTCTTGCCCCCTCAAAAAAAGGCTTATATTATAAAAGGACTAACTGGTCAGTTAGTCGAGACACAAGGGATGCTACATTTATCCATTCAGCCTTACCTGCCAGCGCACCCTCTACCACTTCTTTTCTTATTTTTTGCTTCTTTCATTCATCTGGCTACTTCCTTTACACCAACCATTTAATTTTCTGTCTTCTCTCTCTAGGGTTTAGGTAAAATCCTTCCTTACTTCCACCCATTCACCAAGCGTCCCTAAAATCCCTGCTCTGGTGTGTGCAGCAGTCATGCTGTGGTCTGACTGCAACATTAACGATGTTGGCTGGGACAAGCCATTCCTCAGAGCAGTGCTCTGTTACTATCCACCACCAGGTAAAAATGACTTTGCCCAGAAGTATTCCTAGCTTGGATGGGGTGAAAGGTACTTGAGAAACACACACAACCCAAGTAATTAAAAACTTCGCAATGATCACACAGTCTGAAGTTCTAGAATTCCAAACAGACCTGAAGAAATTCCTCCCACTCTGTAACTGCTGACTATAAATTGTTCTTTAAGTAATTATTTATGTGCTTACCAGCTACTCCCAGTCAGAATAATCACAGTTAACAAGATTGTCTTCTTGTGTTAGGTGTAATTAGCGGAGATAAGAAAATCAGAGAAAAGTATAATTTACCTGGTATTAGGTGCACAAGGTTCCACTAACCACAAGTTCTCGTATATGATCCAGCACACTGGCTGCACTTTGACATTTTGCACCTCTTTCACAAGAGTTTCAGATTGTGAAATTTGCAGTAAGACCTACTGCAAGCAAGCAAAGCAACAGCATCCTGAAGAGAGATGGTCCTCCTCTTTTGCATCTTCTCAGTTTCCTTTTCTGCATCTGCCATCTTTCTGTCCTGAAGATTTTGTAAAAATTATTTAAATCAACTCTATTCGCATTTTTCAATCTAGGATTGAATTAATTTTCTATGTGCAACACAATTCAAATTCAGGAGCTTAGATCCCTTGAAATCAACATTAAAATTATCTCTTTTTGTCTGCTAAGAATGTCTCTGTACTTTTTGGATCAATGCAAATTTTCCCACTATCCAGAAATTTTCATCACCTTTGAAATTTTGAATTTTGGGGGTGGGGGGTGGTGGATGGAATAGCATTCAAGTTAAAAGCAGAGGTAATGGCTAAAGAGTAAGAATTCTGTTTGCTTGGTCTTTTAAGGGAGGAAATTCTCACTCAAGTAACACTTTTCTATTAGGAAAAAAGGAGCAAAAGCAAGAGAGGAGGGGTTTTTTTTCTCTCTAGCTTCTTCTAATCTTACCTGTGACATAGCAAAGCAGAACACTCTGGCTGTGCTTGTTAATAGCTTGTGCACGATGGGCTCAGGATGGGCAGAGACTCACCTGGGGCTGCAGGTCCACGAGAGCCAAGACAAGAACCCAGATCTCAAGGGGCTCCAGATGACTGAGACAGCCTAAGAAACCTACCTTTTTAAACAATCTCGTGTACTTTGCAGGATGAAAACCCAACTTAAAATCAAATGGGAGCCCACGGCGCCCCCTGCGGGTGCCTGCAGGACAATTTAGTTTGCTACAAGTGTAATTTTGAAGTGTAACTTTAAAGTAATTTTAAAATAACAAAGCTCTCAGCTTAATAAGTAGGGAACAAGCCCCACCAGACTGAAGCCAGGCTTCAAGGCTTCCCTCTTCTGACAAGGTGGGGAGGCCGTAAACGCATGTATCCCACCTCCCTGGTGCTCCAGGCTCCTGCCCAGTACACAGGATTACTAAGTTAGGTGAAGGTTCATGTAAACATCTCTTTTCTTCAACAGAAATCAGGCAACCATGGTGCTAAGGCTCACTTGTAAGTGACAGGTCCTCCTCATTCTGCAGGCCTGCTCTCAATTTAACTCCTTGCACTCCCTTCCTTTCAGAAGCCTCTGTAAGCAGATAGCACCAGCGAGACAGACCACACACATTTCCTACCAAAACACCGAGTTCCTGAAGGCTCACAGGCCCTTGAAAATTATTTTTCATCAGAGATATCAGCTACAGTTGTTCCTGCAGACTTCCAGAGTTCTTTTTCTCCTGTGGTTTGGTTTCCAAAACCCACCAGTATGCAATACTCAGGTCCCATTTCCTACCAGTTAGAGGAAAGGTCACATAAATCCCTCAGGAACGGAGCTTTCTTGAGGAATACTTTCAGTTCTCTTTAAGGAGAAATGCCCTAAGAAGAATCAATATCCTGGCCTTTATCCCATACAGGTTTTATAATCATGCCCAGCTCCTAGGGAGGAGGGGACAGGACAACCCACATCACAATAGCTTTGGTCAATTTTTCTGTGCAGCAGAAGCCTCAGCTACTCGGAAGGCAACTTCTCCCCTCTCCCACACTAACCTTACAGACTGCTTCTTGTGACACCAGAGCATGCTCACACGAGTGAAATGGCATCTTCACCCCAGATCTTCCTTTACAAATCTAAGGACTTGGCTGCACCAAGAGGAACAACCCTCTTTTTAGTATTTAAGGAGGAGGCAATTAACTTGCCAGAGTAGTTAACTAAGAATCACAGAATCATTTTGGGTTGGAAGGGACCTTAAAGATAATCCAGTTCCAACCTCCCTGCCCTGGGCAGGGTCACCTCACTAGATGAGGCTGCCCAAGGCCCCATCCAACCTGGCCTTGAACACCTCCAGGGATGGGGCAGCCACAGCTTCCCTGGGTGACCTATGCCAGTGCCTCATCACCCTCAGGCTGAAGAAATTCTTCCTAATGTCTAGTCTACATCTGCCCCTCCCTAGTGCATCCCATCCTTCTGGGGTGGCAACTACACCCCTCAGCTTGCTGTCATCTGCAAACTTGCTAAAGATGCACTCAATCTCACTGTCAATATCACTGATAGATACTAAACAACACTAGTCCCAGTACAGACCCCTAAGGAACACCACTTGACACAGATCTCCATCTGGACTCTGAGCCACTGACCACTCCAACCAGTTTCTTATCCACCATGCCATCCAGCCATCAAATCCATATCTCTCAAATTTAGAGAGGAGTGTGTTGTGGGGGACTGTGTCAAAGGCTTTACAGGAGTCCAGATAGATCACAGCCCTTAGTTTACCCATGTCCACTGCTGCAGTTACCCCATCACAGAAAGCCACTAAGTTCATCATACAGGATTTGCCCCTGGTGAAGACATGCTGGCTGCTACTAATCACCTCCATGTCCTCCATATGCTTTAGCATAGCTTCTAGGATCTGTTACATGATCTTCCCAGGCACAGAGGTGAGGCTAACAGATGGGTAGTTCTCAGGGCTGTCTTTTCTACCCTTTTTAAACGTCTTAGGAAATTCTTTTTTTCACCTATTGAACTCTCAGACTGGTTAGTGGAGAGGTAACATTTAAGTATACATTCTTTCTTTGATGAAGTTTCACTGTGGGAGTTTCATAGCCCATTCATTCAGAAAACCTAGGTGGACTATTACATTCGTAAGTTTTTAATGCCAGTCAGAAAAAAAAATCCAACATAATCTTACCGCAAAAGAATAAAACATTCCAAAGACAGTTTAGGTCCATAGTGTTTTTTCTTTTTTCCAGACTAGTTAAATAGAACTGCTTATTCCACTGATCATGTATGTGTCTAAGAAACCTCACTATTCTACATGGACTGATCTGTGGAAAATATTTAGCATCTGCTTCGCGATCCTCACTGCTGATATTTCTTTCTTCTTCAATATCAATCAAAGCTTCTCTACCTCCAGACAGTAAGCATGTCTTGTATTTTCTTAGTAGTACTTTTGATTTTGCTGTTATATCCATGTCAGCTTGCAGAGATGTTTACATTCATGATTACCACCTAAAATCTAGGAACAGGCAGAACGAGGGCAGTTTATTCTGCAGCAAGTGCCCTGTTGTATATGCTGTCAATCCATACATCCGGTCTCAATTTTAACCCAACACCCTGAAGTGCCCCATGACAAGAAGTCATTTATGTGACACCAAGAACAATATAATTAACTTCTCCCATAGGAGAATTAATTAATGCACCCATTCAAGCTAGTTATTAACCTAGTTATATGTAAAAATGCAGTAATGCAGACTGCTTCTTCAGACACCTTAATGGTCTGAGAAAACATTTAAATACAACTTCTCTAAAGATTTGAGACAGCATTGACTAAACAGTCAGTAAACCCAATGTGTTTTTGGAAATTAACACCCTCAAAAGCAGCGAATTAGCTACAGTGCATGAAAGACTTGCCAGGCTATCAGGCAAACTGCAGTTTCAGGAAAAAAAAAAAAAAAAACAAACCACAAAAACCCAACAAAAACCCACAACACTCCACCAAACTAGATTTTAAAGAAAGAATATACTGATGAAAAACTTTTAATGGAAGAACACACGCTGGCATCCAATTTCAACAAAAAGGCCTGAACAATTTGGATAGTGTTTTGCTTCAGTACTATGAAACTTGAAGTGAAAGGTAATATAGTTCGCTGTTCATAGTTTCCAGATTAAGTCTAAAAACTACACTTCCCTTCTTTTATCCTGAAACAGTTTTGTTTGGAAACGCATACTGGAGCAATAGTGTAGACACAGATCAAAAAAAAAAAAAGTCAGTATGTCTATATTATCTATATATACAATTTTCTTTTATTAACAAGATATGTCATTACTGAACAAGGCAACTGGGAAACACAAGGACTGGACATGAAAATTTTACAACTTGACAAAAATTGGCGTATGACATATATACAGATGCGATTAGTGAAGGTTACAACTCTACTGTATTTGATTAAACACAGCCCTAAGCACTTCCATTATGAAAATACGAAGCTGATAATACACAGGTCAAGACCTGGAATCTAAAAATAACAACAATTTAAAACTTCAAAACCTTCTATGTCCATCCACTTTACATAACGTGACTATAGATTTTCCTACTACCATATACATGAAAGTTTATCAAAAATATATTGATGGGTCTATCACTAATCATGAATGTCTGTATTTACATTAAGTTAGCAAATCTTCACCAAATACTTTATATACAAAACTCAATTTGCCCTTTGTGAAAGTCATTAAAAAGTTAAAAATCATAGAAATGCCAGTTAGAAATAATGCATTCCAAAAATTGGACTTGTTTACAACAACTGAGAACAATTGAGAATAATTTATGAAAAAGTATGTCATTTTAGTACAAGTACTCCCACAACACACTAGTTCCAATAAAAGTAGCACGAATTTTGTCCTGTGTGTTCTTTGAGTAGTATCTCTTCTTTCAATAATGCTGCAAGAAAACAGAAGAAAGTTATTCTTAAGCAGTTTATAGTGAGTCTTTGAAAAATAATTCAAGGGGCCAATACTTCCCCCCTTCTCAGTGCAGGAAGTGCTGTCCCATTTGTACTGGCCCAAATACTCCAAATTCTTATTTCTTACTCCTCAGAGGCCAAAAGGGGAAGGAAAAAAGAAAAAAAAGAACCCAACATCCTCGGTATTTTATCGCTATTCAGTAAGTGCACATCCTTTTGCCAGCAGTTTTTGAGTACGATCTTGGCTGATCAGTCTTCTCTGCCAAACTAGAAACCCCTCCAACCTGTCTCTCAATTGAAAAAGAGCTTAGACAGGAACCAGACGTTCGCTCTGCAGGCACTTCTTCTACACAGACACGAGCACCTAAGGAATGCTGCAATACAAAACACGGATGCTGAATGAATCTACACATACTAAGGATTAGACAACTATTGAAACACGAACTCTCTTGGAATTACATTCCACTTAGGCCCATCTGAATACCAGAACTTTGTTTCAGAACACAAAAGTATGTGAGAAAATAGCAGACAGATCAACAGCTAAGGTCTCTGCTCACTTCAAGTAACAGACATTATGGAAACAATGCTGTGATTCTTTCAATGAATCAGATCAGTACAACACTGTTCATAATGAGCTGCAATAACTTTGTCAAACTGCTGACACCACACAACAAGCAAAATTAGATCTTACTGTCAAATCCAAATGAAGTGAATCGGATTTCCCTTTTTTCCCCCCTCTAGATATGCTGAATGCATCTTCTGTACTTGTTATATGGAATCCCTCGTTTCCTATTCCATCAAATTTTCTCCATGTGCTATTACTTCGCCTGTTTGCTATTCTTATTTGTTAAATTCCATCATGACCAACTCCTAAATTTTTCTTCTTATTTAAAAAGTAAAGATGGAATGACACATCAACCACCTTCAATCTATGCAGTCACACTCCTAGTCTTGAAAATGTGTCCCCTCTTCTGCCAGACAGCCCTCCATTCTTTGGCTTTCCTACTAAGTTATTACTCTTTAACTTGCCTTTCAGGTCATCTTCCTTATTCACCTCAAATCAAACTCCCTGGGAGAAGGGGTATAACATCTTTCCTGTTTCTAAGTAACTCTACTCAAACCACAAAATCCAATTATCTTCTCTATGCTGATAATTTCACAGAAATCAAACTTTCTCCAATTTACCATTTTCACATCTGTTCATGTACCTCTATATCTAGTAATGCCTCCTTCTCCAAATTCAATACTTCCTACCACAGTTTTTCTTGACAGAATTTGGCAATCCGAACATCCTGCATAGGATACAGATCAATGAGAGTTGCTGAAGTCTTCAAATCCTTCTTGTCTCCACATCTTGCATGCAATAATTACAACAGCATTTTGCAGGTTTCCTGCAGACTCTATAAAACATGCTCTGCATCGTCCGTTTCTATGTATAAAACCAATTCAGGCCCTGAGAGCCTTTCCTTTTAAATTTTATTAGTCTTCTTATTCAGGCCACTATACATTCACAAACTGCTGCTGGTACAACTTAAGGCAAGATGCAGGAGCAAAGAGTAACTGAAGCCACACAAACAGCTCTGCTAATATATATATGAAACCACAGTTAATCTATCTCCTTTTCATCAACACCTCAGTCTATGTCTGATAATCTTCGATCTAGTCTTATGCTTTTAACTACTTACTGTCTCACACCTTCAACTCTCTAGAAAGAGGGTTTTTTATTGTTTGACTGTATGGTACCTGGAATCAAAATATTTACAAAAACAATTCAGGATCTTTAACATTTATACCACTGCAATGCAATCACAGACACACAATCTGTACAGGAATTTACTCATTAGCAGGATAACTTCACCATGTCTTACCAGTTTAATTTGTGCTCTGTCGCTGGACTTTTGGTCCAACGCTCTGAGTTTCTTCTGGATTTGGACGTTTCCCTGCACTAATGCCAGTACCAAGGGCCGTTCTTCCTGATAATTTAAAACCAGTATTTACATTAAGACTCTGTTGCACTTTTATATACTCAGGAAAAGCGTTTCGGGTTTTTTTGCTATTGTTGTTCTTTAAATTACCTGCTTGCAATACGTGTGATTGCTGATTGTCGCCATGAGCATAGTGCAAGATACTACTTGCTTGGCAGTAACCTGTTCAGATACAGTAGGTATTTATTATCATAGATAAAATGCAGAACTGCAAGCAAGTGCATAATTACATACTTTACAACAAAAAGGAGCCAACTGATTTCTTTTCCACTGTCAAGAAAAATCCTGCCAGAAACCATCCTGAACGCAGGAGTGTTCTGATGCCAAAAAAAAGCCTCATGGCAGTCTACAGCCGTTAAATATATATGCACAGCTGAACAATATTAAGTGCATACATACTTTTGCATTATATTTGCAACAAGCTGAACATTTAAATATCGAAACACTTTAATTCTAAGTTGTTAAAAAAAATTAATATTTGTTCTGCCAAACAAATTTGTTTTGCATCCTTTTTATTATTCTGTTATAACAATAGTAGAAAATCCTTAGCATAATTAGCCTGTGGGAAAAAATGCAAATAACAAAGAAAGATGTATATTTATTTGTTGGTTCATGTAAACTGTCCACTGGCAACCTTGACACTGAGTATTCTGCATAAGTAGTGCAAATTAGCAAAAGTAGTTGCAAGGTTTCATTTTCTGAACAGTTGTGGTGTTCCGGGTATGTTCTGCATACTTAAACAAAGCACAGATTAGTCTTTCATGATCAGTAAACACACAACTTCTGTTAATACTGCAAAGAAAAAACAGTTGTGCCAAATTTGATTGCAATTTAGATCTATCACAAGCTATAGCTTAAGCTAATGTATGAAGTAAGCAACAATAATTTGCCTCCACAATATTAGAATTTACACATAAAATTGGAAACTTAGTAAACTAAGATGTTTCTTAGCTTTTTAGTCCCACTTGCGATCTCTCCCACTGAAAACATACAAATACCATTCTAGATGAGCATTTTAGAGATAAGACTGACTAGACAAGAAATAATTTTTATGCTTCAAGAACAGAAACAAGGTCAGTTCAAGTCACAGATTGCAACTGTCACCAAAAATCTACCTACACTATTTTAATGTTTTGTTTGTTTTTCTATAGTTACAGGGATTTGGAGATCCACTACAGACAAGCACTGCCATAATACCTTGCTGCTGAATTCCACTTCCTCCTGTATGAGAGTCTCCCAGGGCACACGGTTGAACAACTGTGTGACCATCACCAGCTCCCAGCTGAGCTCCTAGAGAGGCAGGAAAAAGACTTAAACACAACAGAAGATACAATTCCAGATCTGGAATTTTAAATGTTGGGGTTTTTTTTTCCTACTTCAAGAGGTAGACTTTGACCGTGGCATTTTTTTAAAAAACCCCAACCACCTCAGAACAGGTCCAAAGCTCCAATGCTTTCATCTTTCCAAATTCATGCTTGCATATTCAGATGAATACACAGTAACCTCATACAAGATGGGTAAATTTCTGATGTGACAAGTGTAAATACATGCATACATTTAAGTATAGATGTATACACTTCAATTAGAAAAGAGTGGACATAATGTCCACTCCTTAAACTAGGTCCTTCTTTATTAAATCTCTGAACTTAAAAAGAAATAAAAACTCAAGCATGCAGCTTTAACTAGTCTAGACTAATTCTTTGACAGGAATTGTACTAGCTGAGAAGAATAAGGTCTATGTTCCTCAGCAATCTGCTTCTACCCTTGACTAAAGCCTAAGGAGAACGTAAAGCCAGTAAATTTCCAGTTATGCAATATCCATTTGCAATGAGGAGTCCAAGGCATAAACAGTATTCAAGATGTTGGTATATCATGTATTTATGCAATTTCTTATTTCCTAATTACATTTTATGATTTATATTTACAACATTCCTTTTTTTTTTTTCCTTAGCAACTACTTAATGCTAGTCATGGATGTTACAATGAGAACGTTACTAGTCTGAAGCAATATTCATCAAAACCATACGATAAATTCCATATTAAGCTCTTTCACAGACTGCGCATTATGCAGTTGTTGACATTATGGTAGAATTAAATTCCAATAAGCAATCTAATGCTAGCATTAGAAAACTTTACAAATTAACAGTTATGACTTGAAAACTCAAAAATTGCTCCTTATTACAAATACCAGGATGCTTGTAGACTTCTTATAGAAGAAAATCATTTAAATGTTTTTGAAATCAAACTATTTGATATACATTAATATATAATTTTCAGGCAGGAAAAACAGGCTTAAAAATTCTTATGTTTGCAATAAAAAAAAATTCTAAAGATGTCACCGCACAAGTACTACCAAACAGTGAATAAATTTGATAATGTTTGATTTCCACTGAAAACTATCTCGTGAAAACAGTTCCTTCTTATAATACATAATGCCATTATAAAATAAGGCATTATAAAATAAGATTGTGCGGTTCACTTCAAATAATTCTATATATTGCAAGCACTTGACTGACCTCCTGTGCTACCACAACCAGAAATACTTTCTCCTGGTGAATAGCCCATTAGGCCACCATTTCCATTTCCATTTGGATTAGAAGGCACTGTTGCAAGAAGACCTAAGCAATGAAAAAAAATATATAGCCATTAAGACAGACAGCGAAAAAAGATTAAGCATAGCATGCTAGGTTTTTTTTCTCATGCCAGTCAATTCTCTACCCTCACCCCAAGTGTTCTGCCTTTATAACAGGAGAACATCTCTCTATCTCATCTGCTTCTGGGATCTTGCCAAGTGATTTTAGTTCACAATTACTAAATGGGCATATTCAGCATATTCCAGTATTCATTAATTAAATGCAACATAGAAAATACATGTAAGAGCAATCCATCCTGATTCAATATTTGAACACACTGACTGTTTACACCTTCCTGAATGGTATAAGCACATGTGGTTCACCTCTCAAAACAAAAGGGACAGTTTCCTACCGAGGAAGGACACTAGCAGTGGTTTCACTGGTCTGCCTGAGGAACAGCATTTACAAATGCAAATACAGCATGGTTGAAGTTAGATCCCACATGAATTTTCTAATAGCTGGTATTGAAACCTATCTGTACAGAAATATCAGAACACACAGAAGACTTAGCTTAAGTAAAAACAACTTCAAAAACCCACAGAAAAAAAAATTCCAGGTAAGATTAGGAAAGAGGAACTCTACACAAGCTCTTTCTCCCTGCTCTTGGTTACATCCAATATTTTCATTTATTTGGATACACAACCCTGGTCGCTACACGGAACTCAAACTTAATTACTACTGCTATGGGAAAAAATTGTTAATTGCTAGAAGGTAGAGAAGTTTTCAAACAAATAAAGCAAATAGCCTATAATCATACCCAGTCCTCTGTATCGAGAAAGCTGCTGGTAGATTTGTTTCATCCTCTCAATATTCAGACGGCTTGCCTCTGCATGATTTACCATTGGTTTGGGATAATTGACTCCTATAATACATTTTGCAGCCTTCTGGACACTCTCTGGGGCATTCCAGGGATCATAGATGTATTTTGCAGGGAAGCCTCTGAGTACTGGCAAATAACGTCTTAAAAAAATAAAAAGGTACTTTTAAGTATAAAGCCACTTGACAGTTTAAGCAACATCCATTCATCATTGCACTTTCTGGATTGTGTGTTACCTGATATAATCCCCGTTTGGGTCAGTTCTTCTACCAAAACCCACTGGACAGTAGCAGTGAAAAAACTGCTGGAAGAAGGAACTACAGGATAGCCACATCCAGCTTCCAGCATTCACACTCCAATCCGCATCAAGTAAGAGCTCTTCAAAGACCTTAAGAAATTAGAGCAACAAGTTAGCCTTAGCACACCTTCGAGACACCTGCATTTTCAGGAATTGTTCCAAGTTTCTAATTTCAGCAGAGGAAACCCAGCTCTTCAACGCAGCAACAATTTCTCACACAGTAACTTTCTCATAATGCTCGGTACACACTTGCAAATATTTACCTAAATGTCAAACTCATGAACAAAAGTGTGATAGCATATTTGGCTTTTACCCTGTAAAAGAAACTTGTAGACATCTCAGAAAGCTATGACCAAAAAGTTATACATTCTCACATAAACACATCTTTGAAAAAATAATCCCTCAGAGGATGGCTGCAGCCTGACTGCTTGCAAGTGGCATTTCTTGATTTCAGATGAGTTGTTTCACTACATTACCACTCAGTAAGCTTTGCCAACTTCCAGAAAGCAAGGAACATACAAAACACATTTCAAACTCCAACTGTCAGCCTGAATACCTTCTACGCAAGGAGTCCCAAGAGTTGAAAACAAAAGTTTCAGGGTAGGACATTCAGTTGTATTCCTGAGAGCCAATAGTTAATCTATTAAGTCACAGTTTTGAGGATACACACTTAAATTCCTGGAGGTATATGAGCTATCAGGCGTGATGAAGAATGATGGGACAGATGATGAACTCTGGTCTGAAGACAAAAATGAAGTTCCTGGTAATTGCTACCTCTATTGCATTCAAAATAACCCCTGAAGAAGCTGAAGACTTGTGAGGGGCTTACTTCCAATCTGGAGCTCAACGGTTTTAAAACATCCAAGTGTCCAAGACCAATTGCGTTCTTAATTATTGACACAGACAAGACTAATCATTTAAAAAAAAGTTTCTCTGCTCAGTCAGATCAATAGCAATACAGGCTGACAAAAAATAACCAGAAACTCTATTCTTTGAAGGAGAAAAGGAGGCCATTCAAGTGCCTTTTATAAAGACTGCGCTGACAAGTAGTTTTCAAAATAGATATTTAATATATATTTTTGCAAGTTCTGATTTTTTTCTGAACTTGCATAATCTCAAAGTGTTCCAAATAAACCATCACCTTTCTTTATGCTAGGACACTAAAACTCAAGTTCTTACAACTGCCACCCAACTTCAAATAATATTATTCCAATTTAAAGCCTAAATAAGGTAATGCCATTAAACAAGGCGCGTATGTGCGCGCGCGCTTTCTCTCTCTCCGTGTATTCAATAAGACATTCATTCTACAATAGATACTGAATAAGTGTTACCGAAGTGTCTTTGTCTAAATATCTGAAACTATTTGGGGAAAGATGTTTGTTTGAAAAAACAAGATTTATCTTAGAACATTTTATTAACCATTTTGAATACAAAGTGACTAATAACAAGAACTTTAGATGAATATTAGGTGTTAGCACACAACTGTTCCACTAGGTGCTGCCATGTAGTAATACTTTGGAAATAACATTGCCACAGAAGCCCAGATGAACTTTCCTAGCTCTGGATGTATGAATTCAACATCTTTCCACTGCACAAGTCCAGGCCTTCCATGTACCTGCACTATTTCAAAAGTAAGTAATAGTGTTTATCTGTAATGCAGACCTTTGTCATTTGGCTGAGTCACCTCTGGATGTGCATCTTCTATGCCCACAAACTACAAAAAGAAAATTCTTAAACCAGTTTACGTTGTTGTGTAACCAAGATTTTTTTTTTAATGGAAGATGTTTGCTTACAACTGATTTAAGAAGGGTGGAATTTCACAAGATAAAACTTAGGTCACAATCCTGCTGGCAAGTAAACAATTTTTTTTATTTAAAAACCAAAAAACTACTTATCATTGTTTAATAAAAGGTGTGTTATCCTTCTATAAATGTAATATTGATTCAAAGGCTGAGATTATTTTCTTTTCTTCAAAAGACTGACATTTCAATATCTCTTCAATCTCTCTTTGGTGCGTAGAAATTAATTGCACTTAAACTCAGCCAAATTCTGTTGTCCATACTCACACTTCTAACACTGGGTGAATGGCCATAAATTGCTGAAAAGATATTCTCAGCTTTTAGTTTTCTCCCTTTATTTCCCATGCTGCTTTCCTTTTGCAGGGAAGCAGACGTAAAATGTGAACAGAAACTGTTCACACAGCATGACTGAAAAGACGCTGCAATTGCCTAAATAATCCAACTTTATTTGCCAAGATTTAGGAAGAAAACTCAAATTTAAGAGAACTGCTGAACTATTCTGATTGCAAGAAACACTAATATTGCCACAAAGGAGGCAGAAAAAACAGTTCAGTTGCAGTTCAACAACAAAACTTCAGTGCCACTGCTTTATCAGAACTGATTTAATTCTGACCAGAGTTTATCATTTAAAATTCAACTTGCACCACACTAACAGCAGTTCTAGAATAACTACCTGAAACTAACAAGCAGTAAGAAATTCAAGAATAAGAAACAATACCTTCATTCCTTCTTCCCAGCTAATCCAGAGGTCACCTCGAGTCAAAAAGCATGCTACAGCATGCCGGGCTAAATGGTGAATCCAACCTTCTTGACGAAGCTGCGTCATAATTGCATCAATCCAAGGAAAACCTGTCCTGCCTTCTGCCCACTTTGCCAAAGCCTCAGGATTCTTATCCCACGGAATTTGAACACAGATAGGATTCCCCTCCATTTTATCAAACCGTGGATTGTTAGTTGCCGCTGTGTAGAAAAATTCACGCCATAACAGCTGGCCATAGAGGGAGAGGGGAGGGGAGCTGTTCTTTTTTACCTGAAGATGATCATTAAAGAAAAATATTTCATTAGGAGAAGTATAGAAAAAAAAATCACAGCATCTAAGAATGTGTAGTTGACTATGCAGAAATCATACCTTTTTGTACAGATCCGTTAACTTGAAATAAAAGAGACGACAGGACAAACAGCCAAAGCGGAGGTAGGGACTGAGTCCTGTAGGGCTTGCCAGAAGAGAATTTGCATTCATTCGTGGTCTTTCAAAGTTTGCTACCCAAGCCTTAGAAAAACCAAACCAAAACAAGCAACATTAGACTACAGACTAGGCATCAACATGTAAACATAAAGGGAGAAATCAGGCACTGCCTATAACTGAATCCAGACTCTGGACAGACAATCACGTTGCCTACAATATCTAGAGGTTGCTCTTGAATCAGTAGAATCTCTATAATATAATTCATCTCAATGCAGAAGGCATGTGCTGTATTTCAGAACAACCTATCCCTTCCTTTTAAATACAGACAACTAGTAATACAGTAGCTTTCAGAGGAATGCCCTTCAAAGTTATAAGAAGTATGTTCCAAGTAGAATTGCCTCCACAGAAAAAGCAATTATTTTTTTTAGTGGAAAATAATATAACAGACCAAGATTCAGATTAGAAGACAACCTAACATCATCTTTTAAAACTATGAAACAGTAATTTGATTTATGTCATTTTAGCAAGGCATTGAGTTCAAGTTTTTGGGTTTGATTTTTTTTTAAACAACATACCAAATTCCTTTTACATTCCACTGCAAAGTGCATCTATGCTTACCAGATGTGTCATACTTACAATGATTTGAAACATACCTTTCGTTCTAGATGTCTTTCCAGTCGTGTGAGGGCTTCTGTTTCTCCCCCTGGCCATACTGCAGAAGGCAGACCATCTGTGTCAAAACCTGAAAAACAAATTCAAACAAGGAAATTCCTTGTTTGCTTATACTGTAGGGCAACAAAATTCTAACACATTGATACCCGAGTATATTTTATTGTAGCTTGAGAATAACTCCAGATTTGACAGATGGCAAAGTACAAGTTCTAAAAAAGTACATAACCAAGTCTCATCAAAGCACAGTCAATACCTGCAGCTTGCAACAACATAATTTTTTTACTTTTACATTAATACACAAGTTTTACATGACCTTTCTATCATTTTTCATCTTATTTTCAAATTCTTAACGCCACAATGTGTGGGCATCCCCCTAATTACCACTAAGAAAATACAATTCCTATTGTAATTTACAGGATGTCTAAAAACTTCTTCCATCAAGTCAAAAGCCTGAGTGCTATCTTCAGAGCATTCTTAGATTTCATCGACCTTGACTTAAATAACCAATGAGGATTATTGTCAATTTGATGATAAATGCATACATTAACTGCAAAAGAAAGATGAAAGGAAGGTAACAAGATTTCTTCCACACCCTCACATCTCCCCCAAGACTGTTCACCAGGGTGCATGAGATAACATCTGCCAATAGTTTAATCAATGTACAGTCAGATCTCTTCCTGAAAAGGCTTTCAAAGCAAGGTCTGTTCTACCCGAGTTCAAATGAACTACACAGAGCAGCCAGAGCTTAACTAAAGTCTGTCCACACTCTCTTGTTAACAATTTGGAGGTCATACCACATTTGCTTCTATTTTGAGACTGGAGGAGACAGGACAGGGGTGGATGGGACAGGATGACAGAAAAGAGGGGAAAGATTCACAGGATGTTAGCTTGACACTTCCTAAAATTAAATTTACAGAAATGTAAGATTTTTTTTTTTATAAAAGCTTCTATAATAATTATTTGTCTCTTTTTTTGGCATTGCAAGACAAGAGGGGTTTTTTAAATTAGCTTGTAAAAAGACAGATTAATGAGCTGAAGCACAAAGATACCAAATGCTTTTAATACAACATGAAGTATCAAAGACAATTAGCAGGTTAATGATTATTTGGTACCATGGGAAAATGGCTATGCCTTACTACAAGAAGCCAGACAGTAGTTAGCACAGTTTGATTTATCTGACATACCATTTAAGAGAAACAACTAAAATCTACAGAGTTGATTATCCTTTTTTGCTCCTTTTGTATGTTCTAATTGGCATTGGTTTAACAATTAACCATAAGTAGAACCTCTCCTGGTTATTTTAAGTATTATGCTTTTAGTGGTAGATCTTATCTTGCTTGTTTCACAGCATCAAAGCAATCTCAGAACATACCCAGCTCTTCAAGTGAGGGAACACCGTACTTCTCATCATGGTCATCAGAAACCGGAGTAGCACACTTTTCCATTACTTCTGGCGTTATAGTCTCCACTGGCATCTCGAGTGGTTCCATTCTACTAATTAGGGTCTGGAATCGCTTGTAAGTAAGAGGAGGCTGGCCTCCATTTAATTCAATTATTCTGGGTTGGAAAAAAAAATAAAAAAAAGAAAAGAAATATGTTGGACAATAGTATACAAAAATATTTTTAAAGTAAAATAGAGACATCTATGCACACAAAAATATCTTCTTACCTGCTTCTAGCATGTTACAAAAAAAAAGAAATCACAGATATACCTGGTATTTCAGACAGTTTGAACTTTAATTTTACTATCCTTTTTCCCTACTAGGGAGACACACAAATTAACTGTTAATAATCAAGCCAATTACTCTTCACCCTGGGTTCAGGAAAGTCCCTCAAGAACAAATAATGAATATGGAGAGCCCAAGGCAAAGGAAAAAAATATATATATTAAAAAAAAACAGATCAGGAAAGCAGATGAGAGACCATGGCTACCTAAAGATACACTCTATTCACCTGCAAGACAACACTATTTGCATAAACCCTTTTTGTATTCTTGCACAGAGGACAGTATTCAATACTACAACTGTCTTAATATGGAGGAAAAACTAACCTCTAAGTTTATACACAATTGTAGCTTTAAAAACAGTTTCCATGCTTTGCATTGTCACCCTAGCCATATCTACAAATCCTGAAACAGAAAGCTTCAAAGAAATAACTTTAAAAGTGGTAGCTAGAACCAACTGTTCATTTGACTGGGGTCAGAATGAAAGGAATTCTCAATTTAGGATTAAAAATATATATATGTGTATATATATATATATATACATTGGCATAAAAATTATCAGGTATATACACACAGACACAAATAAAAGAGACCTTTACAAGGATATAGCAAATAAGTCCCCTTCCCTCCCCTCCACATCCAGCTGCCTCCCATACATTGGTTGTAACAGAATGAAACAGGCATCTACCACAATAAATTACTTGCCCTTAAGAGAAGCCAAGTCATACTTTTGACTAGTTTGCAGATTATTTCTATAATATGGAGCTAATACTAATACATTTAAATAGATCTGTGTAAAAATAAAATGGGGCATTAAATAAGGCAACTCGTGAACATCAAACAACCCCCCAATTACTTAGTGGGTACGTAAGTGATGTGAAACAGCTCTTGAAAAATAAAGGACTTTCTGCTAACTTGTATACAGTAAGTGAAATGAAGACAAAACATTCTAATGAAACAACTAAACAACAATAGGTCTTATTTGGAAGGAGTTACAGGCCTGTTTGAGTAGACAGATAATTACATGACTATTATTTTCCAAAGGACCATAAATCAAAACTGTATCTCAGTTCCAGCTGTAAATAATTTTGAGTTGCAAAGTTCTACTCAGTATGTAATAAAATTTGGATGGTTGATGGATAAAAGAGAAATATAAGACATTTGTAGTCTTCTTAACTATGAAATGCTCTGTGTAGAAAGCAACACACAATATCTAACCAGATATTATAAAATTCATGCTTCTTTTTAAAATTAGAGGCAATGGTAACTTACTTGTCTAGGTCATATAATGTATGGGAAATACGAACAATGACCTCCACTCCAGCTTCACTAGCCAGCTTCTTAATCGCCGCATCTCTTTCCTTCCCAAATGGTTCAGAATCATATTCAATAGAAAGTTTTGCAATATTCCATTCCTGCAACACGAAACAAAAATGAGGTCCTTCAGCAAGTCATCTACTTGATGGAGAGCAAGGGAAAGGAAAACAGGAAGGTCAGGGGCAAGCTATCACCTGCTGACAGTTGTCAGGCATACACAAAGGCCCAAAAGACACCTAACACACACAAATCAAGTACAATATTTTGGTATCTACCTGGTAACCAGGCATAAAAATGCCTCTGTTATGTGGCCCAGTACTGTGGGTGCACACAGTAATGGGACAATTTCTGTGCTGATTTTGAAAACTCAGCTCTAACTTTAGGATTGTTCTACTTCAAGAGAAATGACAAAAGGGAGAGATGACAGAGGCTGTCTCCTGGACGTTGATCAGCAGCAGCACCTTGCTCTGTAGAAAATCTTTTCACATGCATCTGTCAGCTTTAACATCAGAACTGAACTTTTGGGGCAGGGAGTACAATAACCCTCACTCCCTCAAACCCAACACCACATACCTTCCTTTCCTTTTCCAAATCTCTACCCCTCATCCACCATAGCAGATAATATTCAAATTCACAAATAAAAATAAAAAAATAATATTTAAGAGGAAAAAAAAAGTCTTTATCCTAAGAAGAGGACATCTTCAAGTCTAATATCCTTTATGTCAGAGATGCCGATACCAATGCCAATAGTAATAGGTGGGGGAAGGAGTGAAGAAATTAATCAACCAATAGCTAAAGTTCCTACAACAGCACGAAATTAGAAAGGTGAAGTAGGCACAGAACAATCCTAGAAAGCCATCCTGCCAATCAGTCTCAGAAAAACAACTTCTTAATCCCTTGGGACCTTAACCAGTTGATTTAAACATGCCAGACAGACGATTTTAGAGAGTTAGACCTACACCAAAGAGACACAAGGCATTCCGCGCTGCTCATCTAAAGTGTTGTTCAACTTGTGTACTCTAGCTCTCTCCTAGGTGAGGACAAGGCACAATTGAAGAATAGGCAGTTCCAAGGAGTGCTTGCTCTTTGAAAGAAGGCTTGGCTCCTTGCATCATGAAGTCTGCCAAGACTGACCCAGCAGACCTTGAATCCTCATGTGACCTCCTACACCTTCATACAATATTTATGTCCCGTTGCACAGTGTAAAACCACTGTCTGAAGTTGCAGCAGATATTTTTTTAAATCTTTCTTTCCTCCAGCATATTGAAAAGAAAACCATTATAGATGTATTCAAGAGCCAGAGCCACATCTCCAAGAGGACCAAGGAACTAGGAGAGAAATGCTACATGATGCAAACATACCTAGATCACATCAGCTTGAGTTAGAGACTTAGGAGAAGCAAGGACACAAATTGTTTTGTACACACTGCTGGATACTTTTAGCAACACTGATGCATTTAAATAATAGGAGATTGTTCCAATTCTACTTGCTTTATTGAGTCATTCCAAAAGAGCTAGAGATACAGAGCAGACCAGGACAAACTGAAGAGAATGGGACAAGAATCAACCCAAACCAAATTGGTTCATGTTAACCAACAGGCATCAAGTGGTTGCCTACTACTATAAGTTACATCTTTGCAGTCAGATGGAACTACCATCCTCAAGATATGAAAAATTCAAACTAAAATAATTTTGCCAAGACCTGCAAAGTCCGCTGATAAAAATATTCTGTCTCTATGCTCTACTCCCGAGGATGACAGCTTACTGCTGGTATAAGCAGCACTGCTAGCAAGTCTTGCTGAAAACACGTGACACTGAGTTCAGTGTCTTTAGTGCAAGCAAAGCTGCTCTGAAAGACTGGAAAGAAAAAGGTAAACAGTTATGTGTATATACATAAAGATACAAATAAAAGAGCCCTTTGCAAGGACACAGATCAGTGATCTGCCTTCTGAACAATTTTTTCTTCAGCCTGGGAAAAAGAGAGCCCTACCAAGAAACAGCTGTGAAATATCCATTCCCAGGAAATACACAGATGCTGCCATATGTAAGAGGGCTCTATAGAAGCACTGCTACCCCCTACCATTATTTGCTTAAAATTACCTTCTCCCAGCCAAAAAAATATCAACATGTGTTCTTCAGGGTTAGGACCATAGTTCATCTTTGAGACATTTAATGAGGATGATCTGAAAAGCCTGGTTCACTGTTACATGCCCTTCACTGCACTGGAAGTACCTGATGTACAACTACTGCTCTGGCAAAAGAGGCTTAGAGATTAAGTGAGACAGATGCATGTTCCGGGCAGACTTCAGTCAACAGCTGAAGAAGTCTTTAAGAGCTTCAACAATTTGTTCAAGGATAGAAGATGTTTTGCAAAGTTCCTCAGTGAATAAATATACGATAAATAGACTTTCTAGTAATTTGAGGAACCAGAAGACAGACAAATGTGAATGTTCCTTTTTGACAGCTGTACACTATCTACGTGGCAAGTAATTTTCATTATCTTCTCAGCACTAAAATTAATATTTTGAAAATGTGGCAGTCTAGTATGGCTAGGCATGGTAAGATCAGCCAAAATGCAAGATCTGAAACCAGAGTTGTGCAAGTAGCCATAGAGTTTTTTTAAAAAAAAAACAAACAAAAAAAACCACCAAAACTTGTCACAGGTCACTCAAATCCAGAAGACAACAGGAAGATCTTTGCCCTTCTTTAAATGCAATCAAATCAGAACTGTTAGGCAGATAGAACAACTGGAGAGTTGCAAGCAGCAACTAATGCCACAGTAATCTTGCAGAAAATTCTTCACTGAGAGGAAATCAAGAAGAGACCAGCCACATTTCACAACTAGAGCACAAGAAAGAAGGCAGAAACATCAGCTTTGGTTGAGTTTTCAGTTTGGTATTGAAGACTTGGGAATAAAAAATCTTGAACAGATGATATCTTTGGAAAAAAAGATTATTTTTTTCCTTAACCGTCTTGTTTGCCTCAGTCACCTCAATATAGTCATTCCATAAAAACTTTTAAAATACATCTTCAAGTGTTAATTTTTACTATCCTAATATAGTATTGTTGACCTAAATACACTATTATCCATGGAAGACAAATTAGTATCAGTAACAATACCTCATAGCTTTAATTTGCTCAATAATAAGACTCTCTCCCACAAAAGCCTTAAATTTCTGGGACTAGAAATTGCTTTTACCTGCACTATGTTTTTACCAATACTACTACCAGCAAAAAAGCTTACTAAACCGCTCTTAGTGGCCAAAAAGTAACCACAGTAGATACTCAGCCTAAATAAAACATTGCTTTTACAAGTTCAGCATTGAACCTGGAGTCCTGTGAACAGAATTATATTTCAGTGTCTCAAAAAAAAACCTGGAAATGAAAATTTGGTAATAAATGGTACTTGGCAAACCATTAGAAATTGGTTCTATATTTTTTGAAAGAAAAAACTCAAACTCTGTAGTCTAAGAGCAATTCAGTTCAGTTGGTGATACACATTAGATGGGAAAACCCCAAAACTAAAAAAACCTTAAACAGAAATTGCAGGATTATTTAAGCATTTGCATGAGTAACGACTTGCTCTGCAGTACATTACAGGATATATTCCCAGTCGAAATTAGCTTGTCAGTCATTTATGGAAAGAAACAACAACTGCAAGGTGGTGTTTACCTTAAAAAGTCTGGGGAAAACATCTGCCGGCTGTCCACGAATAACAAACAAACGTGAATTCAGTTTCCGTAGATTGGCATCGAGATCCTCAAGACATTGAAGCAGGAATCTGCAAGAAATTGTAAAGAAACAAACTTTGAGGGAAATTACACAATTTTACAACAGCAAAAGGGAACAATGAGGAACAATCCAGCAACGAGGAACAACCCAGCAAAGATTAACAGACCTTTAGTATTTGGTGCATATTTGGTTGAAGCACATATGTTTACATTCTAATTACACTTAGGTTACCATAGTTCAATACCATGTAATACACTCCATGTAATACATACAGAACAAACAAACAGCACTGCCATTTGAGCTTGCACCTTAACACCACTCAGCTCTGGAACGGACTAGAACATACTTATGTCTTAATCAAAACCAGAAGAATCTTGTCATTCTAAAGAAAAAAAATCACAGAGAACCCCAACAACAACAACAAATAGCTGTTGGCACACTGCTACTAAACTTAATCCAAGTCCTTCTTACAACACAGCAGCCTGAACTGTTACTAAAAACAGCATGCCAGAGGACAACATGGTTAAAACTATCCCTTTGGCCTTCATTTATAAAAATAGCCCTCTATATTTCATGCATCTTGGCTGTAACCAACCGTGTTTCATGCATCTTGGCTGTAACCTCATCTGAATTATTTTAATGAGTAAATCAGCAAACAAGGACAAGAAAGGTGTGGGAAGGAATTGGATGTTGCAAACCTGCAAGTCTTCAAGAGCAACAGGTAGTTGTATAAAGGACGTTGAGACAGGCTCATGTGTGCAAATATTTATTAGTAGGCTCAGTAACTAAAAATAAACCCAATGTTGAGAGTTGTTTAGGTAAAGAAAAAAACAACAAAAGGACAGAAAGGAAAAAATGGAAAAATTCTCTCTTGCAGCCAGCGAGCCAGAGAGATGCTGAGGGTCCCCAGATGAGTGCCCTGCCCCAGGACTCCTCTCCAAATAGCAAGTGGCTCCACCACAATATTCTTCCTTGTAGTAACAATGTAATTGTCACCTGGAGCTGCTCAAACTCTGTCAGCTGTTCTTATAATGCCGCCAGCACTCAAAGTGCATGTTGATCAGAGCAGCTGCTGAGTCAGAGCCTGCCGGTCATTGACCTCTGTGCATGCACATTACTGGATCCCCTTTCATAAATGAAAAGTTACACTCAAAGAGAGGGGAAAAGAGGAGCTTTCTACACTAGAGACAATTTTTCCTGAGAGCCTGCAGTAACAGCACTATATGCAGGTGCAAGACTATGAGGAGAACAGTAGCAAGTGTCCCAACAGAAATGCACGGAAAGCAGCACCACTGAGCCCTGAGGACACTGTGCCAGCAGCCCAGGTGACAGGGTGTGGAGCTAGCAGGGAAGGGCAAGCTGCCCAGATCATTACTGAGACAAAGGCACCTAGCAACCAGGTTTGCTAAAATCAGGAGTTCATAAAAGACTTTGGGGTTTTTTTAAGAACGAATCCTAACAAAATAACCAGTTAAAATGAAGATGCTACATCTTCTAGGAACGACGTATGACTGTTGTAAACTTACCAACATTTTTACATTTTACATTTTCTACATATTTAGTAATATAAAAGTGATGCCTACCTAATGCACATTGCCTCCAACTTTATATGCAAAAATATTCATAACATTTTATATCAAAGACTGGCAGGGAAACCCCCTGAGCTGCTATTATATGCCAAAATAGCATGGCTCATTCTACCTCAAAGGAAGGAAGACCGAAAGGAAGCCTGTGAATAAGGATACAACTACTTGGCTGGCAATTAGTATTATATGTTCAATAACTGGAATGAGCAAAAAACATCTAATTGTCTTACTCTGCTAAATTTTATTTTGAAAAACAATATGAGCTTGCAAGACCAAAGTAGAATAAACCGCATCTAAAAAGAAGCTTTTGTATACTCACATACTTAGAAAACACACAGGCATAATTTTAAGAATCAGATGAGAATCACATATGCTTTTATCAAAGAACATTCCCAGACCAAAGTCACTTTCAGTCGGATTCTGAAACGTAGAGCCTCATTTTATATATTTTTTTAATTTTTAAAACCAGGAAAAACACATCTTATCATTACTCTTATCCACTTCAATCTTGCTTTCAAAGGCATATGCTTTCACTTCAACTTCACAAATTGCTGTGAAGACAAATTGTAATAGTGTCCTGGATGCCTTTAGAACAGTCCAGGAAAGGTTGGGTTGTGGGTTTTTTTGGTGGGGTTTTGTTGTTGTGATATTTTTTTCATCTGGGATTATTGTTTGTTTCGGTTGTTTTTTTTAACTTTATATCACAGTACATAGGGAAAGGGTACGATGAGAAACTGGTAACAAAATGCTTGTAGCTATTCAAAGTAAAAAAAGAAAAACACTACCTTACAGGAAATTGTTAGAGGGGTTTTTTTCCTATTTGCATCTTCCTTTACTTTTACAATCTCTTTTCTTCCTACCTGATTGACAATAACATAACTTCTAGTCTGGACTTGGCACAAAATCCTACTCAAGAAGATTACATGCGTTGACCCAGTCTCCTATTCACATCCAAGATCCCTAAACTTGCCCTTAATACTGTTTAATCTTTATTTTGTTTGTTCCTCAAATACCCTCTATCATTTCTCTCAACTATCTCTTAACACACTCCAGGCTCTTCAATCTCCATGAAACTCTTTCCTGTATTATACAAAAAGTAACAGTGTAGACTCGAATTGCTAAATCAATGTAGGAATTGAGCAGGAGAGTGGCTGGGGAAAACACACATCTCTCCTACCTCAACAAAAATGGAACAAATGCAAAGCAGCCTAACTACAGTCTGAGTTGCAAGATTCACTGAAAGTACATTGTTCAAAGTAACAGACTAAATTAAACTCTAGTGACGCTACAACAGATATGGTAACAGCAATGCAAAGGAATACCACTTTTGATTTTCAGAGAACAGATTCAGTTTACAGGTGGTTACTCAGAGTAAGTACGCAGTTTCTTCAGCCTATCTGAACCTTTTGGATGGACCAAACATGTTAACAAAATGTGATGCTAATAACTAATCAGTTATTTTGTTTTCACCAACTATATTTATGCCATACCACACTTAAAAGCTTTTGCTCGCTAGAATGTTAATAAAATTTGTCTAACATAAGAGCCTTTACACAGACTTATTGAATCATAGAATAATTTGGGTTAGAAGGGACCTTTAAAGGTCACCTAGTCCAATCCCCCATGCAATGAGCTTTGCCCAATTAAAAATGAAACTTCTTAAATCAGTGCTTTTAGGTACAATCCCTACCAAGAAACTCAATAGTTGAATCAACTACCTGCCATAACCAAAGTTCTCACATCCTCTTTTTCTCATGAGTACCCTTAAAACTTGCAGAAGCAGCACAGCATCTTTAGTGTGGTTAAATGCATACTAATTAACATCCGGCTTTGGTATACCACGATATAAATAACTCCAGATTTAAGGAACAAAAATTCTACCTTCCAGAACTTCGGCATTCATCTAGCATATTAACAAATGCCTATGTGAACTGACCAATGTGTAAGGAAATGTTTTAATTATACCAGCTCCATGGGACAACTTCTTATTCCTGCACTTTCTCCAATTTTAGCATAACATTGTAAGGCAACGCATTTACCTCCTGTCCTAGCAAATTAATATTTCAACTATAACAAACATACATGTCAGTGAGGAATAATAACATTTCAATAACATGCACATCCACACATATGAAAAATACTAATAGAAATATGTTAAAACAATCCTGAACAGTCAACACACTATTCATAGTGACTTATTACAGGATCTGGAAGATAAGAGTTTTCGGTTTTCTAAGGTACCACTTTGACTGGTAACACTTGTTTGCAAACAGTCCTGACATACTCTTAACACCACACATGGGCACTTGCCACAGCACAGGAACATGCAGGTGTTTTGCTCAGTGCAGACATTTAAACATAAAATTAAGAGCATCATCCCAGAACAGACAAGGCAAACTTATTTGAGCCTTCTCTCTGAAGAAATACACCCAAATGGTCACAAATATGTTCCTTCCCCAGTAAAATACATGAAAATGAATGGTAAATTAGTCTGTGAACAGAAACCAAATATGAAACCTCCATCTCATAAAAAGTAGTTTATTTCCAGTATATGAACTCTCGAGGCAAAGTTCCTTCAGAACAACTATGGAGTAAGATCTACTAGGCTTATACTCTACACCGAAGTGTGGTGATTGTGGGGGGGAATGGGTGTATTTAAATCTCTCCCTACAGTAGCAGGTCATACTTCTGAGTCTGCAATCTAAAACGACTTTTCCCTCTCAATCTCGTCTTCAACTTCCCTTGGACAAACCAGAGGAAGGAAAAGTTTAATATTAATTTCACAATAGCAGCTGTGTGAGGTATATGCACGACTGAGGCGACAGAGCGATACAGGAAAGACTGATTTATTGTGACAGAGGGAAGGTGATGATGCAAAGCATACCAGTGTTCAAACAACATTCCTAGAGGGCATTATGCACATTTTCCTTAGGGTCCTCTAATTATGATACTCAATTTTCATTCCAAAACCCACATCATTTTAAAGACAAGAACATAAAATCCTAGCTGTTCTACTGCAAGAAACCCCACCACCTTTCCCACTGCCAATGATGCAAAATCTGCTTGGGGTCTGACATCCAAACTAAATGTTCTGCCCCTCCCAGGTCTTAAGAACAACTACCAGAAACTAGTTCACGTAATACAGACTGTAATTTTAGCCACAATGCAACTGAAATAAACCTGTACCATCAAGGCAGAAATTAAAAAAGTTAAATAACTAATTGTTAACACAGTTAACTATTAACAAAATGAACAAAATCAAGCAGTACGTCACACAGCACTCCTGGTTCTGCACTGTTAACGTGACCAAAGACTTTTTCCAGGAGAAAGTCAGAAGCAGCCTGTTAAAAAGATGTTTCTATTTAAAAGGAGACTTGCAAGAAGGCTACTTAGCAGACACACTGTTTAAGGCTACTGTTAAGTCTTGTTTGGGGTTATATTTAGTAGTAGTAAACACCCAAAACCCATAATCATAGAACCATCCTTGACAGTATGAAAGGAGAACAGTTGCTGGGAATTGAGTAGATTTTAAATGTGAATGACACCTGAAAGAGAAGCCATTGCATCTGAAAAATAGTGGTGCTAAGACATTAACAATCAAGAAATTTCAGCTACAGGTTTTTTTTCTGAACTGATCCAGATTCTGAAATTAACCATTAGGCAAGGCAGGAGTGTCAGACGTCACAGCCAGCACCATGGAAAAGAAAGGAATCTTGTCAGGCTTCCTCATTCTGAGGAAGAAGTTTAAGAAGTTGAGTTAAAAAAAAAAAAACAAAAAACCAGTGCTAAAACTTGTTTCGTTCCTAAGTTTAGTTAACATTTTTACCTATGGTTGGTCAGCTTCCAGTAATCCATCCAAGCTTCTATTTAACCAACCTTTTCAAATACCTTCTCTCTACCTCTACTACTTGCCTCCAAATACTACTTTCCAGTCCTTATTGCCAAGCCATTTATTACCATCCCTTCAGTGTAAGAAAAGCACTGTCAAACAAGAGACTATGTTGTTATGGATATTTAATCACCATACAAACTTTATCAGAATTATCTTAAGCAGCCTAACATCTGTTAGCTTTATTTTTCTATTCCATTAGATATTCCCCCTTCATGTTTCGGAGTTTAGTAGAGCTGGATTTAATAAAAAGAAAGAGTAGTACGTACCATATAACATCAACCACATGTTTTTATTTGAATGAGTACAGTTTACAGCATCAGACTCCGATTGTATTAATAAATTATACAACATTTATTTCTCTCCATGGGAAGACAGAGAGGAGAGAGAGAGCACCTTTCATACATAGCATCTGCTATTTTGCCACATGTTCAGTTAGGTCATTATGAAAGTCCAGTATCATTTAGGTAAATATAGATTCTCATACGAGATTCTACAGGAATCGTAACACAGATTTCATCTAATACTGAAAGAGAGTTAGAGCCACTGAGAAGTATCTCAAATGTGATATACCTATATTCAAATATTTAACATTTTATAAGTATATTTTCCCGTTCGATTGCCAACTGATATGTCTCAGTGTGAGCAGTAAACTCTTATGGAACTATAAGAAGATTAAGCTCAGACAGGATTTAAGTGTTATGTACACTCCACAGCATCTTTTGGCAGCAAGCCACAGTAATATTTTCCTGTTACCAAATCAAGGTCACAGAGGCATGTCTTATTATATTGCATTGTTTCAGCAAACACAACCTATAACTTCGCCATCCTAAAAAGGTATACAATAATAAATGTCATAGAGGTATTATCCTTTAAGCTTATGTACAAGAGCAGGAAAAAGTTCACATTATTCAACTCCAGATACTTAAGTGAAGCAGCTGTGAGAGGTAACTAATCTCCTGCAGGGTTGCTCTACAGTTAGTGTAGAAATAACTCCAGAATGCAATTCAGGACTTCAGCATCTTTCATAACTTAATAAGAGCTGATCCACATGCAAACCCAAAACCAAACAGAGGCCATGAAATGCAGCACTTGGCTTTTTTTTCATCTAGTATTTACTACTGTCATCATTTTCAAGCCAACGCAGAGCTGTGATGGAGGAAGAAGGCAAGGTAGACTAAAGCCAGTGTACAGCTGAAACGTGCAACCACTGTAAAAGAGGTTCTTAAACAACTTCAACTCTTTGAAAAATCACCAAATAAACGCCTTTGAACAATAATTGACAGAAAGAAACATTTAAAATTCAGTCTCTCCAGGTTGACTCCTGTCTGACTCCTATCTTGACTGCATCTCCTTTGAAGCTAAGTAGTAAGGACCACCTCACATATGGAACAGGGCTAGAATATCAACTACAGCAAGCACTACTGCTCTATGGAAAACAAACAAAAAAATCACTTGAATCTAACCTAGCTTACGCTGGACACAAAGTCAGCATTTCCTTACATACCATTCACTAATTTCTTTCCAACTGGACTACATTTTCAAGTTTAGCATTCCCCCAAAGAAGGAAACAATTTTTGTCCTATTCAAAAGGCATTAATAATCTCTCCAACAGCAATCCATACTTGGCTCCCAACATGTCAACCATACATCACAGTAAATGCTGTCCTTAGCTTCTGTAAAGATATAGATCTTAACTTCACATTCAGCAGGCATATATGTGAATAGCTTAGATGAATAACAAATATAACTCACCACAAACAAACCTGCTTATAACATAGGTCAACCTTCTGATAATGAGAGACTAATAGGCCCACAGCTTCTTAAATCTCTGCTAGCATCTTCCATTCCTTAATGTATATGCTCTGTGTTTATTTTTTGCTAATCCTCCAATTCCAATCTGATAAATCAAATTCCTTACTATTTGAATTTAATTCCTTATGCCTACTCTACTCAGATAAACTAGTTTGATCCATAAAGGAAAACCCAAGAGCAAATAAAGGTATTTGCAGCGAGGACAGTTGGGGAAATAGTAATTTGCTTCTAGGCTCTAAGTTACTTGAAAGTACAGATATGATCAGATTTAAAACTCCTTATTTTCATATACCCAAGTTACTTTATTTAAATGAGCTGTTAATAAGGTGTGATGTAATTAAATGAGTACTGGTCTGTTTTTTCTTCCTGCCACTGAAAGGCATCTTATTTTCAGCAATCTAAGTTGTCCACAATAAAGGAAGGGCTATGGCCTGTTTCAAAAGCGCAACACTGATAAGGGCACTATAACAAGATACAGTCTTGCAATCTGATTCTGAAGGACAAATTTTATACTGCCCCTCATTTACTTTAATAAACTCCTTTTACTTTCCTTACAATAAAGTGACTGTTTCAAGGTTATAATTACTGCTAATATGACTTTGCATTGTTTTAAGTTCCCGAGAAATTAAGCGCTATGTAAAATTAATGCATTTCTCAACTACACCGTGTGAATCTCAAGTCCTTAAGGTATGACTCCATGATCTCTGGCCTTCCATACTGAAAAATCTATCAAACTGATAGAGGACAATTAAAGATAGTGCCAAAATCTACTAGCAAGCACAGAAATTGGTAGAAAGTTCGGAAAATGAAAAATAAACCCCTGAAGCTACTCCTGAAACTCTTAATTAAAACTGAGTTCATCACCATGGTGCTTACCTTATGGTAGGTAGACATTCAGCATTATCCTAAGTTCCCATTGCTAACTTTACAAACCAATGCAGTCCACATTTTCTGAACTGGTCTTTCAAAACTGAAATTAGTCATTTAAATCTGAATACAAGATAGACATGAACAAACTTTGTTCAGGTTTGAGTAATAATCAAGAGCCAAATTGAAAAAACAACACCCCACACCACCACTACCCCAAGAAAAACTCAAATAACTGAAATACAGCTTTGTTTATTAAGCTGCATAAGTCCAGGGAAAAAAAGAAGCCACTTTGTCCCAAGTTTTCTTAAGTCTACAAGTAGACTAATGGAGGCAATGGTCCACTTCATGTTGCAGGTCTTCCATCTTGAAATCTGGACCTGACAAGTAAGACACAAGGAGCTCAGTAGCTTAAACCCTGGTAAACAAAACTAAAATACCGATGAAAAACGTAACTTCTAGATAAACATGCTATCTCCATATGCCACAACTGCAGCAACTCACTGCAATACTGGAGGTCAGCACCAACAGAAAGTACCTCATTTGAAGTAAACAAATTAATCTTGAAATTACACAGTACAGTTAAGTGGAACATTCTGATAACTAAAAAGGGATCTTCAATCATCTCTACAGAAGAATTACTTTATGAGCTATGAAACTTTATGAGAATGACTGTGTTGTTATATTTTTCTCATTCTGTCTACCCCTTCCTTTTGGAAGATGAGAATAAATTACCAAAATTCATCTCCTAAACACAAATCACAGCTTTTTTTTTTAATTACCTTGACTGTTGAAAGAATAAACAACTGGAAGATATCACCCTACACAGGGTCACTTTTTTTTTTCCCCAGTTTGCATCTTTTGTGTTACTATTAATTCTATACTGGGGCATGCAGGCAGGAACACTGCCAAATTAAAGAAAAACAATGAAAAGGGGAATAAAGGGAAAAGACTGGGGAGAGAGAGGAGTGGGGCACTAAGTCCACCTTCTTGAAGGTGGATAAACTTCATTAGAAACAAAGTGGCTGAAATAAGAGTAGTCGACTATCAAGACAAACTGTTAGCATTCCAGAAGAAAAAGATACTGCTAAGAAAGATAATTTTTATTTTTGTTTTAATTCCAGAATTACTTCTATAGACAAAAATGATAGGGAAGAATTTGTAGGCTCTGAACTCCAGAAACTTAATCACCATCGATAAGTACTATTGCTATGCAGAACCATCAAGCAAGAGGAGAGATTCCCCACTAGAGGTTAAAGAAAAACAAGTCTTATCACTTTAATCCCCATACGTCCAACATAGAGGGGCAAGACCAAACAGGAAAAATGGAAGGGGGATGTCTACAAAGTCTGCAGCTTTCATTACTATGCGTCTTGTAACCCGATCATTTCCTTATATCATTTGTAAGAGGAACAGTATGAATCAACAGAAATAGTTTCCTAAAGTAGGTCGTTGCTGGAGCAACCGGGCGGCTGTTTGGACTACTCCCTGCCACAATGACCTACTTTTCCAATTATATGTAACCGCTGCAGAAGGAGCCCAATTTTTCCTCCTTGGGAGCCACACTGAGAGGATTCTTATACAGCAGCCCAACTTTATTCCTAAGCAGGACAGAGAAGGGCTTCAACCAGGTACAAGCAGTGGGGCGGTTCTACTCTTCTGTCACATTTAGAAGTGCTGGCTGCTAAAGGTTAAATGAAACCCAATATGTGCCCATGAGTTCAAAAAGTACAAAGCCAATGTTCAAAACCACAGAAACTGATTAAGGAGAAAAGAAAAAAAAAAAGAAAAAAAAAAAGAAAAAAAAAAAAGAAAGAAAATAGAAGGGGAAGGTGTGGAAATGAACAGCAGCTTGTGAACAAGGTGTCCCCTGCCAGAGTCAACAGCTGGAAGCGAGTGTCAGCACAAACAGGCTGCAGTATGTCCCAGCACAATCTGACGGACACAATCCTTTGTTACAGGTCTAAACAACATTAAATCTGGACAATAGAAAAAACTTTGTGAAAGGCAGGCAAAGCCAACATGTCTTTAAACCCTGTTTAGCCCTGCATGTATGGTGGAGTGAGGATATACTGAGGTATCAGACAAAACCCGGAAGGAACGCTGCCAGTTACTTAAGTTCCTGTTTACTGCTGCTTTTAATGACCATTAACCTTATGGCAAAGGAAAAAAGATTACCAGTGCAACTTTTCATTTAACTATATCTCAACATCTTAGCTCTGTAGAAATAAGCCTACAAGGCTTCAAATATCAATCACTGACTTGTGCACAGGCATGGTTTGATCAATTCATGCAAACCCTAAGTTCAAAAGTTTTCATTCATAGAATCACAGAATAGTTTAGGTTGGAAGCAACCTTAAAGATCATACATTTCCATCCCCCTGTACTCCCCTGCCCCAATAGGCAGGGACACCTTCCACTAGATTTGTTGTTCAAAGCCTCATCCAACCTGACCTTTAACATTTCCAAGTATGGGGCATCGACAGCTTCCATGGGCAACCCGCTCCAGTGCTTCACTACCCTCATAGAAAAAAAATTTCTTCTCACTACCTAATTTAAATCTGCTTTCATCTTAAAACTGTTACCCCTCATCCTATCAATTCAAGGTAAAATTCAGGAGGATAGCACTAGAGACTAACATTTCCAAGCAAAAGACAACTCATTCCAACAAAAGGCAAGCTATGCATTACCATACAGTCCATCCTAATTAAAACTTCAGTTAAGAGAAACATTATGACTGATACGGCTTATACTACAAAAGAAAAAAAACAAAGCCCACAAAGCAAGAATTCTCCAAAGCTTACTTCACCTTAAGTCTTCTTAAAACTTCCAAGTTCAGCAGGAAAAATATAGAATCAATGACAATACAGTACTGAGAGTGGAAAAGTTTTTGAAATTTCCCCTATGCTTTTACTTGGGAACAAATCACGCGTGAGACCATTACTCCTGCAAATCTCAAACTCTTCAAATGTCAGCAAAAAAGAAAGAATCCCCAAACCCTAAAAATTGTTTTTACTTTACCATTGCACTTGACAAACCGCACAGCAGTAGCTGCAAAGGTAGAATTCTTGAAGAAAGATGGACCAGTAGAATTTAAAAAAAAAAAAAAAAATCTCAGAAAAGCTGCTACTGCAAAAGCAGCATCTGATCGCTAGTAACACTTTCCAGCTTCAAAGCATGAGGTCCAGTGCCAAAACCACAAGCTCTGTTGTACTGTCTCATATGGAAGTAGTAAAGAGATGGGGGTACAACTTTCAGTAAAGGCAGCATTGAAAAGCTCCTCTTTGGCAAACTAACACAGTGTTTCAGAGTTGGCACTGAAAGAGAGGTTGGTGGAGCTACTGCATAAAGAAAACAGAAAGGCAAAAATCTAAAATGTAAAAACAGTAAGATCCACATTATTTCCAGAAACCCATGATTTTCTTCACACTTTGGCAGAAAAACTCACTAGTTCTGAAATAAAGTACTTCTCACCAGTAAATTTATTGACAACCACCTTATAGAAAAGTTATTTTAATCAAATTAAAAAAAAAAACAAACCACCCCAAAAAACTTTGCTCACTAAAAACCACCAAGACCATGTGATCAATATTGATCTGTATGCAATTCTCCTCAGATGATCAAAGTCTGGAAATAAATGGGGAAACAATACCACAATGCAAACTCAACTATTAATATCACAGCAATTTAAAACTTTTTCCTTTGCCATGAGCTGATGGAACTACACTTTAGTAGATGGTTCCAGGTCATATTAGTTAAAGAGTGTGCTGAAGAAAATAAAACTAAGTCCCTCATAAAAACTAACTGAAAGAAGCATTTACAGGATTTGGGATGTGCTACAAAAATAGCAGTAAAAAGCAAACAGCTTTGTTATCTAAAGGGAAACACACTCAAAGCATAGTAAACTACGTCTTATTAATCATGGAAAGTCACAGGAATTATCCCTAGGTAACCTGAATAAAACAAATAATTCAGATGACATCCTCTGCTTGATCACCCATGCTTAGACTTGGTTAGTTTCAACCTCATGAGTTCACTGCTAGCAACGCTCAAGAAAAGAGAAAATCAAAATGCAACCTCCTCCCTAATCAAAGACCCTACCCAAACCTGGATGGCAAAAATTACTCTGAAGAATATTTTATGTTAAATGCATATCTTATTTTTATAGATTTAGTCATACCTCCCATGAAGAAGGAATAAGGAAAACAATAGTAGGCAATTTCTGCTAAAAGCTGTATCGTTCTCTTTTTCTGCTTTAAGACTCCTGGGGAAAAAAATGGATTTGCTTATTCTCAAGAATGTGAAATATGAAGAATAGGAGGAAAAAAATTAAGATAATTTGATATCGTACAATTTACAAGCAGAACATTTCAACTCAGAGTGAGCTCACAAAAGAACACAGGAGAGAAAAACTGTACTCCACGCTTCAAGTAGTACAATCTATTGGAAATCAAATCATTAACTATTTTTAATGCTCACTGCTCTATGAAATGGAGTTGCAATTCTCTGTACACTTCTCCAGCACTTCAGAAGGGCACAGATTGCAAAACTAAGATAAAGCTTGCCATTGTGTAGCATACCTTTAGTGCATGGAAATTGGAACCATGCAGACCATGATCACATTTTACAAACTATACAAGGCATGAAGTAACAAGTAACCAACATGGAGTCATCTAGTTATTTACTCATCTTTCTGATGAAAGCTATCCTCTGATTTCTATTCTTTCAATCATTTCAATCAATTCTCTCTCTCTAAATTGCAGCACAGTTTACCCTTCACCTACAACTTAAGCAGAATATTGGCACGGGCATTAAGGAAAAAAAAATATCTGCAAGCACTAAACTCCACAGGTTCCTTACTATAAGAATTAATGCATCCCCTAGGTCATTGATACCACACTTTGTACAGACAACATGGAAATATCCAAGTCTTCTTATAGGAATTATTCCCAAGTAGCCTGTGCTGTAGATACCTCCCATCACTGAAAAATCAATAATAACAGGTATTCACATTTCACAACCTCCCCATCTGAGCTTAAGCAGATTTTTTTCCCCAACATTTCTGGTTTTCATTTTGAAAGGATGGGCGTTTCTATTCTCAAAGGAATCATACTTAGAATGCAAGAATTTTGCAGCCTTTATTTTTCACAGCCATGCAAGTGTCACAAACAAAGGTGTTAAAACAGGAATGGCCATGACTGAAGAGAAAAGGAAACTTTCCTACAAGTCAAGGAACATTGAGCTAAGAAGTTTCAAAAGCAGGCCTAGGAAACAGGAATTGCAGGAAGAAGCACCACAACACAAAAGCTCAGGTCTGCGCAACACCAGCATCTGTTACCTCAGAAATTAAGACTTGCAGTACACATCCTAACCAGTGTTCAACTGGAAGAAATTCCTTCTTCTTCTGATATTCTGGGCAGGTTCCATCCTGGAACTTGTCGCATTAGCACTTTTCAAAGAGATTATAACCAATACTTTAACATCTGAATTTACTTCTGCAACCCTAAGTATTATCAATTCCTTATTTCCTACCCAGGTTTAGCAATACAGACTTTCAGACCTTTCAAATACTAATACAAGTAAAAAAAAAAAAAAAAAAAGTCAAAGTACAGAATTTAAGAAAAAGAAGCATATTTTAGGAAGCTCTGTTCACTGCAGTTCAGCTACTGTCTAACGTAATGCTTACAAAGCTCATGTGTTACATTTTTACGATATCTCCATAAGTAACCAGTATGGTCTCAGATTCATAACTGTTAAAAAAAATATAGATATACACATGGACTCTTGCTGCAGCTGTCTCCATTTACATACTTGAAACAGAACGTTAAAATGCTGACCTCTTCCCTAGTCCTTTCTAGTCTATCCTTCACATCCATTAAGCCTTTATTTCTGCATAAAGTAACATCAACACACACAAAACAAAGCAGTGAAAGCAAATGCTTGATGGTGACCTGAAAAACACATGGAGACTTCAGGGGTTATAAGAACACTGCAATTATAGTTCACCTGTTGACCTAGATTACACAGAACTTGAAAACCCGAAGTACACAGAAGCACAGAAACTAACCTTGTTCCACATTTAATTTAGGGTTCTGAAAAATTTAGGCTAAATGTATTGACCAAATTACTGTGAGGTTCTTACCCCGTTAATCAAATCCAGTCCTCTCCTACAGGCAAACCAAAGGCACAGCTATTAAACCTGCTAAAATGTGGTATGAAAATTATTAAGCCTTTAAAAAACAGTGTCATGCACTCCCACAATGCTTACACAACCACTTCATGCTCAAAGCTGACTTTTGCCTTTTTAGGTCATTATGGGAAAGTCACAAAATTCCCTAAAGCAAATAGTTCCTTTTGATATATAAATTAATACATCACAGACTTTAGTGTAACTTTTACACTGAAAAAGTAGCCGACGTCACTGGTAGCTTGACCTTCCTCCTGTTGTGGGTTATATAACTAACCTGAAAACCAGCCAGGCACAGAGAGGGAATGGAAAGGAATAATTTTCCTTGAAAATAAAAGCTTCCATCCTGTAGATAAACTGTTGAACAAAAAAAAAAATCAGAGGGTACAATGATAAACAGTCTTTTTCTGCAATATTTGTATAACAAAATGTGTGTCAAGAGTATCTGCCATTTGTAAGAAAAAAAGGTATTTTCACAAACTTGGAGGGAAAAATATTTTATTACATGAAAACAGCCAAAAGTGACTGACAATACATAAAATTTGCATTGAAGAACTGATGCAGAAGTCACTGACACTGCCACATACTGTTCAGTTAAAAAAAACCTCTACCACTGGTTGCCTAAAAAAAAAAAAAAAAAAAAAAAAAAAAAAGCAAGCTGATTTCTTATTCACCACATAGTGTTTATTGGAGGATATCAATTTCTCCACTTATGAGCAGAGGAGACAATGCCACAAATTGCAGACAGATTACCTTCCCATGCTCAAACAAATCACGTGATCTATTGAGATTTAGTTAAAATAAAACAAACATTTCTGATCCCAGGAGAAGGAAGAGTGAAAAAAAATCCTGTGGAGTTGTTTCAAGACCGCATTTGCCTCTTGACACACAAACTCAAAGTTCACACATTACTCTTGCATATTAAGAACACACTACTCAGATCTTCCCTTGACATCCTCAAACCTGGAGATTAGTGATGTAAAACTAGGTCTCTAAAACCTCAAAACTTCTTAACCTGAGGAATTAGATTCCTCCAAGATCAATCTTGGGAGTCAAAAAGCAAATTGTATAAACACTCACTGGAATAGCTGCTACTTGGAAAAAACAACTTAAACACTTCAGATAAAATTGGATTTGCAGTACCACCTGCTCTCGCCAGACCAACCACTACAGATATCTTGTCCAATTTACAGAATCTAGCAATACAAGATCATTCGTCAAAATAAGCAAACTAGCATAGTGCAGTTTCTCAGCTGGCAGATCTACTCACTCATTCTGACAGTTTGACCAAAAATAAATTTGCCCTTTCCCCCTAAGGCAGTAAAAAATCTGATACTTAGTTTCAACAATATAACTTCGAAGAGTGTCAGCAAAAGTGCCACAGAATAAACTAATAATCACCTTCCAAAAAAACCACCCAGTGGTTATTACGCACAAATAAAGCATGCTACAGTTACATGACCATTTTAATCTGGTACAAATCCATACTGCCACTGAATTAAATGGTCCTTGCCCTTCCCATTCTCACCTCTTCACTTCACTACTACTACTGCAATCTTTGCACTGGCATAATCTCCCACAGAGCTAATCCCACCAAAACTGGTAATGAATCTCTTTCAGACAGATTGAGGAGGCTCTGTGTATCACAAAAGGGTGGAACCACCCCTTTCATCAACACTGCGGAATTAAAACCATGAGGACACACGTCAGTGCTGTTAAGTGACATACTCTATAAATCATAGGACTAGATCACGTAACATCGTGAACTATAGAGGGAATCACTCGACTGTGAGCACGTTTGGGGTAGACAGGGCTTTGAAAGACAGCAGGTGGACAGCCTAGGTGAGTGGCACTGGAAGGATTCTCCAACCTAACCGCTGGTACCACACAGAGCTTCTGAAAATAAACAACTGCTCTTCAATAATAGTTTTTGAAATTTGCAGATTAATCACTCTTGGTTTAGTGGGCTGGTTGTACAAAAGAGAAGAGAGCGAAAGAGAGAGAATTGGGCTTGTTTAGCCTAGAAAAGAGAAGGCTTCTGGGGGACATTATAGCAGCCTTCTAGTACTCAAAGGGTGCCTACAGGAAAGTTGGGGAAGGGCTCTTTATCAGAGAGTGCAGCGATGGAACAAGGGTTAATGGCTTTAAAGTGAAAGAGGGGAGATTTAGATGAGATATTGGGAAGAAATTTCTTACTGTGAGGGTGGAGAGGCACTGGAACAGGTTGCCCAGAGAAGCTGTGGATGCCCCATTCCTAGAGATAGCCAAGGCTAGTTTGGATGAGGCTTTGAAGAACCTGACCTAGTAGAAGGTGTCCCTGTCCCTTGATCTTAATATGATGGTCTTTAGGATTCACTTCCAAACCAAACATTTCTGTGATTCTATGACAAGCGCTCCTAGTTGCACACTGAACTAGATTTAAAGCCACTCATTAAAAGCTATGACGGGTATGTCTAGAACACAGTACAGGAATTCCTAAGTTCCCAGGCTACAGCAGCAGAGTTCAGCACAGGATACCTACCCTTTAAAAGAAACCCTGAAGTACCTACAGAATATATACACAACTAACATTACTCCCAAACATGATGTGTATCTAGTTTTGTATATGAAAAACCAAGAACTATGTCTCTATTTATATTTCAGATGATTGCCTTGATGTTAAATATTCCATAAATCAAACAGATTTTCATCCTAAGTGCTACATCTTGAAAACAAACTTAAAAGGATAATTTTAGCAGGGAAATAAGTTATTTTGGCACACTCTGTTTTACACACCAAGCATGTCCCCAAAACTAACAAAGTATAATACAAAAATATTGCTTGCATGAATTACAGATATGACATCATTTAATACTGAAATCACTCATAGAATAGTTTTATTGACTTTTTTCACCAATCACACATCCAACACACAGGTCTCTATAGAACAAATTATTTCCTACATAATCTGAAACTGTAAGTGTATTTTCAAAACCAAAGACACAGAAGAGCAAAATTTAACAGGTGCCACAGAAGGATGCCCAAGTATTATTTTTTAAAACCAGATGCCATTTCTATGAATTGCAGTGATTGTGCTGGAAATGAAATTCCTTCCCCTCTCCCGCCCTGTTTTGTAATTTTTGACACCGTTAAAAAATAAATCACATCTTTTCTTTCTCCTAAATCAATGGGATATCCTGACATAACAGCATGTTAACTTTCCAGGATGCTGAACACATCAATATTCTCACAAAATTTACTAGATATACAAAACACAATTAATTACCCCCCTTTTTTTTAAACCTAAGGTTGTTCTCCTCAGGAACAATCAAAAAAATAAATGAAAGGATTGGCAAGATTAGACTATTCATCTTTTTTAATCAATTCCTGCAAGCAAGCCTCAGTTAGTATATCAAGAACTTACACACTGAAAAAGACAAACTGAAAAAGTAAATCATTAGCCAAAGTAAATTCTTCTGCAGCAAGTAACAGTATGTTTGCATTTCTTTTGAGGTATTGTGATCAATTGCCAGTGTGTACTAAAACCAGGGCTAAATGAAGCCCGACCCTAGGCAATATTGCTAAACAGGAGATCCCATTCTCCTCAATATGGAAAAGTCTGCAAGCACATAGGAACGCATTTTTTTAAAATTGGGTAATGGTTACTTGTTGGAGTATACGAGTTACATTCTTTGTCTATTCTGTTAACATAATTAGATGCACACCGCTTCTGGTGCCAAAAGTTTAAAGGCAATTGACAAAACTTTAAGAGATGGATAGACTGATTTTACATTTAGCATCTCCCTTCATCATTTCTCCATCAACTTTTGCTGCACCAAATAATGCCTCTCTCACAAGCCTTGGTCTGCAAACAATGCTGGAAAACTCATTATATAGAAAAAGCATGTCTCAATGGAAGCACATCTTGATTTATTTGACAGCTTGAAAGAATGAGCAATAATAAAAAACAGAACAGAGCCAGAAAAAAAATGAAGTGCGTTGAGAACGGCCCTGGCATTTGTTACGTAGCATTCATGATTTTACAACAGGTAGGCTGAATGCCAGGAAAAAGGAGGTCAGTAAGACCATGTGATTGCTTAGTAATTAGACTTGCTCAATATTGCAGTTACACAAAAATATCAGTTCATGAGTGGTACCATGACTGTTTAAGGAGAAAATTTAATCAGAAAGCACCTACGTACCAAAGCCTGCTATCTGCCAGATTTAACACGCTTTTTAAAAAATGAACTATAACTGGTGACCCTGCAGAGGGACAATATTACTTCTAAAAAGAAATTGAACCTCCTGGTGTCTTGTATTCTTGCATCATTTTTTCCTCATATTCGCTGTGTTAGTCATAGTTTGAACTCTGACAGACAAGAGTTTTGCCTAAGGCATTAGGACCATAACCTCACCAGAACATAAACCGTCAGCGTCAATCATCAAGAAAGGGCCACTGTAAATTCACATCAGAAGGTTAACTTTGATTCACGTTCCAAATGCTGAAGGGCTTCTGCTCCAAATCTCAGATAAAATATTTTTGACTAATTCAACACCCTACTCCACACACATGTTAATAAGGATCTTGCTTGTGGTTATCAAACAAGCAAAGAGATAAAACACTTGTTTATTAATTACAAGTGCTGAATGAGACTAACAAATGAAAACAGTGCATCACAAGTCTTATGCATGCATCCTGTGAATGTGTATCTCACCAGTGGTTAAAAATAGCTCATTAAAACCACTAGAACCTAAAATGGATTCATTCCAAACTAGTAACTGCTCATTTAAATAAAAAATTATTGTGACCACACTAAAACGCAGAAAGCACTCACAGCTAGTTATTTTATGAAGTTACTGTACTCCTGAACTTGGGAAAAAAAAACTGTAGATCTCACAAAATAAGGCTATGGAGGCAATAAGATACCCTGCTCAAATTCACATGCAGTAAAGTGTCTTGCATGCGTATGACTCCGGGGAGACTATTTAAATTGCTTTTGATAGGGGAGTTGTGATTCTTGAGGGAGATCTTCACTGGGGAGGAAGCAGCACACAAAACCAAAGGGCTAAAAGAAAAATGCTCCTCCTCATTAAATACAAAAAACCCAACTAAACCTAAGCCAACAAACTCACATCAGCAAAATCTCAGCCCCTCTAGCCATCAAGTACAAAAAAAGATTTTTTTTTTTTCCTCAAATGCAAAATGAAGTGCAGGCATTTGTCTTTTAGAACACGGAGAACACTGTTAAAGTAAACAAGCTAGCAAATACATCACACACAAATGCACTCAAGGACTGTATGAGCTAACATTCATATTAGTCACTGAAGAACCAGGATAGTAGCACTGAAGACACAAATTCCCTTTAGCTAGGATCAAAGTTCACATTTGTATGTCATTCACCAGCTCAATGACTATGACAGAAAAAAACGTTAGCACTTTAATTGCAAAACTCAGTACAAACCTATGAAGTATTCTTAAGTCATGCGATTTCCTTAACAGACTTGTGCCAGTTACCCACATTCTTCTAAAACTTAAGTAGTTGTTCACATTTCATCCATAAATCTAAAACCTCTGAGCTTTCTTTATAAAGTCAGAATTTGTTATTCAAAAGAACTATCACCTTTGAAAGACACAAACAAATATTAATAAGCCTCTATAAAGAAATTTACATTGTGAACCTTGGATAAGGGAAGTACCTAAGAATTATTATCCTTAACTTGTACAAACATTACTTTTGTCAGCAAAAATGAAATACTCATCAAGTTAAAGTTCACATAAAATATTTTTAATATTTTTATCTTCTGAAATAAAGGAATAGGACCATAAGGAAAACTTTTCAAAATCTGGGGTGGGGGAGAAAGAAAAAAAGCAAACCCTCAAAAGGTAGATTACCTTGCTAGTCAAGTATTTAATGACCTGTGATACGAGCTATTAAATCTGAAAGAAATGAAGAGACAAACTGGACCAAAACTCAAAATATCTCAACTTGGTCATTCTTTTCACACGTGGCATTAGGCCAAGTTTAATTGTGCTTGTTCCTTAATTAGGCAACTTTTCTCAGCATCATAGTCCAGGCAGGCTAAGCTCCCAAGCTTTTCAAGTTCCTGACACTGGGTGGATGGATGATATAAGAACTCCGCTGCGTTATCAAGCCCTTTAAAAGGGTAACAGCTTTCAGATCCCTAAGGATGCTTTAAGTAATCTCACAAGATAAGCATGCACAGAAGTCCCATTAACCTCTGCCTTACTGTGACACACACTGAGCATGGGAGCATCAGTCCAAACTCCACAGTAAAGTTCATTTGCCTGGTAGGTAGGACCGCACCTGGCTTGAAGGTGGAGGGACAGACCCGCATGCTCTGGACAGGGACATCACCTACCCTTCCCTACGGGAAAGATACCCTGAGAAATTACTCTCGAATCAGTCTAAGCAGCTTAAACAATCAGGGGGGTTCGGGTTTGTCCATCTTATTTGTTTGCTTGTGTCCCCCCCCCCGCGGGGGGATCCCCCAAGAACAGGAAGGGGGGAGACCACAGGAACCTGGGGGGTGGGGAGGACAGACCCCAGGAACAAGACCTACCCCCATTCCCTGGGAAACCACGTTCCCCGCTCCCTCCCACCTCCCGGGGACCCGCAGCGGCTGGATCGGTGCCGCCGGAGCCGCGGGCAGGGGATGGAGGGAGGGAAGGGCGAGGGGAGGGGACGGCGGACGTACACCCGAACTCACCGCCACCTGTTGATGCCCACGTTGGAGGAGCCGGCGAACCAGGGGTCCAGGATGTAGACGCAGCGGACGGTGTCCGCGCCTTGGATGCATTCCCGCAGCGCCGGGTTGTCGTGGAGCCGCAGCCCCTTGCGGAACCAGTGCACGGCGTTCACCCCCATAGCCGCCGGGGGACGCGCTCAGCGGGAACGGCCGCCGCCCCGCGCGGGGCCGCTCATGGCCCGGCGCCCCGGCCGAGCGACGCCCCGCGCGGAGACGGGGTCGGAGCCCTGCGGGCGGCTCTTAGGACCCGGCGGAGACGTCGAGAGCGGCCGCGCGGCGCGGGGGGCGCATCACCCCGCGGAAACCGCCCCCCCTGGAGAGGGCGCCGAGCAGCGCCAGGCAGAGCCGGGAGGGGAAAGGGAGATGAGAGGGAGGGGGAGGCCGGCCGGCCGCGCGCGCGCCTCGTGCCGCGCCGCTCGCCCTGTGACTCTGCGCCGCGCCCGGCCCCGCCCCCGCCTCGCGCCGATTGGCCGCGCGCCCCGCACCACGTGACCGCGGGCCCTCACGTTTCTGAAGTGTGTTCGCTGCGGGGCTTGTTGGGGCCGTGGAGGGGAGGTGGGGGGGGAAGCGGCGAGGGGCGCCGAGCGGGACCCGCTCCCCCCCCCCCCTCGGCGAGGACGCACACCGCAGAGGGTGCGGTTGAGGGGGCACCCCGGTAAAAAAAAAAAAAAAAAAAAAAAAAAAAAACACCTCGCTGAGGCGGCGGGACGGGGCGTAGAGGGCGGAGAACACACTTCCTCGCCCGTCCCCGCCTATGGCCTGCGGGACCCGGATGAGCACGGGGCTCCCAGGAGGCGCCGGTTCCTGCCCCTGAAGGAAGGGGAAGGG